>VONZ01000440.1:0-609916 GCA_012976165.1 Labeo catla | reverse complement strand
AGCAGTTTGACATGTGGATGTATTTAATCTAGAATATTAAAAATATATATTTGTGCCATGAGGGATGCTAAAAATAAAGTGTGTGAGTGAGTGATAGAGAAATAGAATAAATGTTGTCCTTCAGAGAAATTCCTGTATTTTAGAAAGATCAAAAGGAATAAAAAAATGTTAGAATGAATCATTTTAGAAATGAAACTGGATACTTCTTGAATCTCTAAACATGAAGTTTGTTACCACAAAAGGAAAAAATAAAGATTCGACAAAAGAAAGGATTTCATTTTGGGTTATAAATGCTCTTAAATTTCCATCCAGAATTGATGTTCAATTCACACCCTAACTTCAGTGTAGTGAACTGTGATTCATCCAGTAACAGAGTCAGTTCAGTGAAAAGATTCATTAATATTTGATTTGTTCAGTGATTCTTGCTATAGAATGAGTGAGTCACTGAATCAATAACTCAACCGATTCAGTTAGTGAAGGGTGTATTCCTACATTACGTCCAACCAATTAAACGCTCCTTCATAAACTTACTGGAATGCTATTGGTCGTGCTGTTATCTAGGCGGGAAAGCAGCAAGGAATGCATTCACGCGCTTTGGAAGTGGAAGACCAAAGTGAACTTATATAAGTAAGTTTGATTTTGGATTGAATTACTCAGATGTTTCTTTTGGCGGTAGATCAACTGTTTAACCTTAAAACCTGCTGCTATTGTTTAAGGTTTGATAAGTAAGCGAGTTACAGACTTTCTGAACGGAGTAAACTACCATGCCGATAATGACACACATTTAAAATGTTGCTATTTATTTATTTATTTTAATATCAGCTTAAAATAACTGCCATACTAAGTAGCTGAGAGTGCATAATTTGAGTAGCATTAATTTACATCTAAACAGACCATTTGCTAACGTTGTGATTGCGCGGCCATATTGGCCATAATCGAATGTAAACAACAGCATGGATAGTAGTGATGGGAAGTTCGGATCATTTTACCGACTCGGACTTTTGAGTCTCGTTCAGCAAAATGAACGAATCTTTTTTCGAGTCATTTCGTTCATTTTAGCAAAATACAATTAAAATGTTACCTGTTACCTCCTTAACACATCTACTGCTTACACAAACGTTGATCACACTTCAAACAAAACAAAACAAAACTATAGTGCTATAAGAAACAGAAAATATTAATTCATTGTTTACCTGGGTCTTTAGTCTATGATTCGCTCACCTCGCCTCTTATCTGACAAGTTTTCGGGTTTGAGTCGTTCGTTCATTACCTGACAGCCCAATTAGCTAACCAACGCAGTCTGACCCGGAAAAACAATTGATTAGTTCATCTCTCGAGTCTTCGGGTTTGAGTCGTTTGTTCATCACGTCACAGCCCCATAAGGTGAACGAACGACTCTTAAAACCCGAAGACTCGAAACAGGTGAACTAATTCCAGTACAGAACCTAATAGGATGTTGCGCATGCACGACTGAACGAATTACTCCCTGAGACGACTCGTTCGTCCCGAGTCACATTAAAGAATTCAAAATGAACGAATCGTTCAAGAACGACCAGTGTGGTTAATATACTATATGTTGTTATTAGGGATGCTCATTTTAACCGGTTAACCGTTAACCGACGGAAAGAATTTTGACCGATTAATACAATCAGTTAAACGGTTTAAAAGGTCTTTTTTTCCCAGTAATTGATCAAAATACTTTAAAACGTTTGCTGGATGATTAAAATAAAATAAACTTGCAAAAAAAAAAGATAGATCGTCTAGGCCTATAAGTCGCATTTTATTATTACATTCTGAAGCCGACGCGAAATGTTTACAAACACTATAAACATAGGCTAGGCTATTTTAGTTTCCCCTCACTCTATAAAAAATTCTTCAATTTAACAATATTCAGGAAAGAACAAGGATGTAAAATATAAGAAGCTAGGCTATATAAACGACAAGCCAAAATAAATTCATTAAGGCTAAAGTGAAACTGAAACTAATGTCGGGTCTCTCATTCGACAAAAATCCAAATGTTTACGTATTTGAGATGTATTTGAATGCCAAAATATTATTTATTACATAAACCTGGTTTTGTACTTCACTTGCATTCCAGTATCCACATTAAATAAATGGTTTGGCATAATATTACTTTAGTGTGTTGATAACGATTAAGCAGTGTGATTTGTTTGGCTGACTGTATTTTATTATGATAATGGAAAGGCTTTTCCTTCTAACAGTGGAAACGACTCCTTCTAGTCATACAGATAATCGAAACTGTAAACGGTTTGCGTTTGTTTGTGTACATTCACAATAAAAACAAAACTTTGTGCTTTTGCAAAATAAAGAAAAAATAGGATGACGCTTTTTAGCCGTCTTCCTTTCGCGCAGCACAAAAATGAACCAAAAACTCCGCATACTATAGCTACTTGTTGCACAGTTTTTTCTTTCGTTTTGTTTAGTAAACATATTTATTGTATAGGCCTATTCATTCATTATATATAGCCTAGCTTTATGATGTTTTTCTCTGCTGGCAGAAGCGCTGCAAGTGCGTGATGTGATGCGTCCATGCGATTCCTCATGTTTTGTTGTTTGCTGCTTTTTGCACATGTAAAATTAATCACTGGAAAATAAATTTTGGTATTTTTAACGAGTCACAGACATTATCCTTTCTAAAATAATTAAATTTTATTTTAAAATAATCTTGTCGGTTAACGGTTAATAATCGGTTAAGGAGCGTCGGCTGTCGGTTAGGAAAAATAACCGAAATGAACATCCCTAGTTGTTATGCTAATTTATACGGTCTAAACCACGGAAAAATATGAGAGGCCCTTTAAGACATTATTCAAACTATATAAGCATTCACACACACACACTATTAAACTCTCTCTCATACACTACTATAACGTCTCTCACACACTATCAAAGCTTTCACGCACACTATTAAACTCTCTTCCATACACTACTATACTGTCGCTCACACACTAGCAAAGCTTTCACACGCGCTATCAAACTCTCTCACACACACTGTCAAACTCTCTCGCGCACACTCTCAAACTCTCTCGCGCACACTACCGAACTCTCTCGCGCACACTCTCAAACTCTCTGGCGCACACTATCAAACTTCTGCAAGAACTTCAAACTCTCTCAAGACACTACCAAACTCTCTCACAAGACACTTAAACTCCCTTTTGCTAGAAACTATCAAACTCTCAAGACACTATTATCAACCCTCTCTCTGGTGCACACTATCAACTACGAAAGTTACCACCATCAAACTCTCTCAAGGCAACTATGAAACTGAATTACAGACACTATCAGTCTTTCAAGGCAAACTATCAAACTCTCTCGCTAAACTATCAAACTCTCTCGCGCACACTCTCAAACTCTCTGGCGCACACTATCAAACTCGGTCCGTGTACGTTTTGATCATTTGTTTTTCAATTTGAAATGAAATAAGCAGAAATGAGAAAACAGCTCCTTTATTAATATATATATATATATATATATAAATGAGAAAACAGCTCCTTTATTAATATATATATATATATATATATATTAATAAAGGATTAATAAAGGATTGCCAGGATTTAAGTTATAAGTGTTTACAGCCTAGACGCTTAAGTAAAATGTTAATAAATAGCTATAACGCTATAGGCTTTTGAAAAGTCGGTGTTTTACTCATAGACTGTAAAATATACTGGTTTTACTGTGTTCGGCCATTCACCGATTGGTTATCTACTGGGTGGACCAGGGGGAAAAAAAATTCAAATTTGACTTGAATGTTTAATCTTTACATATTCCCCCATTGTTTGATCGAAACTTATAAAAACTAAACGAATAAGACGACATGTAACACACATAGCCAAAATGAAAGACCATGGATTTTCCCCTTTACTTTCAAACGAATAGGCCTACTTAGTTTTTGGATCATTATTAATTTAATGAAAACACAACAACAATAAAATAAATAGCACAAAAAAACACTCGCTTATATTATACATAAACGTTTTTCAACAAAATGATTAAGACGGATGACATGAAACAGGCCTATCCTAATAAATTAAGGTATTTGGATTTTTCCCTTTAAAACGAGCGCACAGTTTATGGTTCATTACTACTTTAATGTACAACAACAAATGTACAATGTACAACTTTCAAGTACAATTTTCACAACAACAACAGAACAAAGACAAACTCACTTATATTAAACAATACAATAGATGCTATATAAATATTTTTTATTAACAAAAGTTCTCTTGGGCTTCTGCCTCCGCTATGGTTCTGTCAATCATTTCATTGGCCCACTGGTCTCGTCCGCTGTTGCTCGTGCTGTATGATGCGGACGATTTTCTGCGGTCCAGATGAACTACATTGATATCGTTTCTATAAAAATGCAAAACGACGGTGGGGTGGTGGGTAAGTAATTCAATCGGTGGATGGCCGATCACCGTAAAACACCGATTTTTCACAAGCCTAAGCCTTATCTAGTTATTTGTCAACATTTTACTTAAGCGGCTGTGCACACGTATAACTTAAATTCTGGCAAAATGAAACGTTCCCCTGGCTATGATATACAGTACAGTAAAAATTAAATTCTCCATCCTCTGTACCTTCAGCCGATTTGAATTACAGTATTTGCACTGACCATCGTTTGTCCAAAACTGAGCATAACGTCTAAAATTATGACTGTGTATCTACACTTGACTGAACACTGATCTGTGCTTCTTTGCGCTGTCTAGTGGGTAGCGCAGCTTTACCACTCTGATTTAAATCCATACAGCAAAATAAAACAGGCTGAGTGCATATTAATATTTCTGAAATAAATATTTCTATGAAACGCGTTAGGTTGCACACAAAAAAAAGCCCAGTCAGAGGACTAGGCCTATCAAAAAAAAAAAAAAAAACCTATTTCATTTTATTTTTTTTATTTTTATTCTTTGTCTTTGTTTATTAGTCTATATTTTATTGTAATTTATGTTATTGTCCTTGTTTGTTGTTCTGAAGAGTGCAATTAAAAAAAAAAAAATAAATAAAAGACTTTTATTTTGTTGAACGGAACAGAGAAACAACGGATGATGTCACTGGTTCAGATTCGCTTGACCATTCAGCGGAAAGGGGCGTCTCGTGACCGCCCACATGTGGAAAACGAATTTTGAAGTCCTTTATCCGTTTTCTACCAGTGAAACAACAACAACAACAACAACAAAAAAACAAACAAAAAAAAAATCGAGCCGAAATCTCGTTTTTTCGGTTTTCCGAATAAACGAAAAAACGAATAAGCCGTTTCCTCGTTTCTGCTTATTTCATTTAAGATTGAAAAACAAATTATCAAAACGTACACGGACTGAGTTTGATAGTAAAGCGCGAGGGAGTTTGATAGTGTGTGAGAGAGTTCGATAGTGTGCTGAGGGAGTTTGATAGTCGGCGCAAGAGAGTTTGATAATGGTGCTGAGAGAGTTTGATAGTGTGTGTGAGAGAGTTTGATAGTTGAGCCGAGAGAGTTTGATAGTGTGAGAGAGAGAGTCTCGATAGTGTGCGCGAGGGAGTTTGATAGTGCGCGAGAGAGTTGATAGTGTGCTGGAGAGAGTTTGATAGTGTGTGTGTGAGAGAGTTCGATAGTGTGCGCGAGGGAGTTTGATAGTTTGCGCAAGAGAGTTTGATAGTTTGCGCGAGAGAGATTGATAGTGTGCGCGAGAGAGTTTGAGAGTGTGCGCGAGAGAGTTTGATAGTTTGCGCGAAACAGTTTGATAGTGTGCGCGAGAGAGTTTGATAGCGCGTGTGAAAGCTTTGCTAGTGTGTGAGAGACAGTTTAGTAGTGTATGGAAGAGAGTTTAATAGTGTGCGTGAAAGCTTTGATAGTGTGTGAGAGACGTTATAATAGTGTATGGAAGAGAGTTTGATAGTGTGTGTGAATGCTTTGATTGTGTGTGCGCGAATATAGTTTGAATAATGTCTTAAAGGGCCTCTCATAGAAAAACGTGTGGAAGCTGCTAAATCATATAGAGAAGGACTTAGTAAGCAGGAAAGGGCGTAATATTTTGAAACTTAAGTTAATGTGGTAAACATACGTATTACTTAAGATATTAGCCGAATATTTCAGCTAACGTTACCTGCTCGGAAGTACAAACACGAATGTTGTCAAGATTCTTGCCCTGGAAATCCTGGTTCAGTTTGGCCAACCACAAATGCCCTTTGTTTCTCAGACAGTTTGTTTGCACTCTTTTCCTTGATTTGTTTTAACTTTTGGCAGTCTACTGTACTTCAAATGTTTTTCCCATTCTGACAGGTTAGTACAGCCCAAAACATGACAATAATTGACTATTTTCAGAAGCAGTAATCAACTAAATATGCAGGTTTGGTTTGGTTCAGCGGCATTGTTTACATTCAGTGCTGCCAATATGGTTGATTTGATATTGTGTTGTGAAAACACTCTGTAGGCCTTGACTGGTTTTCTCGGAGAGACTTTTATTTTACAGCATCTTGCGCAGCAGATATTCAATAACAACCTTGTATTTAATAGTACAGGGATCACATGATCTAAACCTGTGGCCACTACAACTGTTTTGTAAGCCACAGTAATGGAAAGTCGTAATCTGATTTTATACATAGACCCAGGCTGTAAAGGGTTTAAATGCCAAACACACATGCTTCTATTAATAGATGTGAGAAAACAGAGTAATTCAACAGTGACTCTTACCCGTACTGTTTAATGCAGATTTTATGATAAAGTTTCTCTCTCTGATACTGGTAGCGTAGTAAGCGAGGAGTTACGTTACCCTAGAGATGAAACAACTATTGTAGTTGTCAAGGAAGGACATTTTTTCCATGTTTTTTCTGTGTTTTAAGAATTTAGCAATAGGATCTGTCAGTCATAATGTCACTTAAATAAGAGCTGGTCAATTTGATCACACCTGGAAGCATTGACTGCTTGACCTTTGACTGGGGTAAAGAGAGATTTTGTTCGGGGAGGAAGGAAGAGGAGCCCAGTCTTGTCAAGATTAAAGTGATATGTCCATGGGGCATGCAGAGATCCTTTCAGGAGTTGAATTTCATCAGTATTTGCGTTCTATGGAATCATCTCTCATCACAATTCTAAGGGTTTTTTTCCTCGCAGTTGTCTGTTTACATGATCTTAGAGTTAAGACATTTTCTCAGAATTACACTCAGTTCTGAAAGTTTGAACTGTGAGATATAAACACAATTGGGAGAAAGTTCTTTTTTATATTTTTTTATTCTGTGTCAGAAACAAGAAAAAAAAGTCAGAAGTTCATACAGTATCATTCAATTTAGATTTTTTTTCTTCAGCATTATTAGTTATCGGTATCGGCATGTTGGTTAATATTTCACTGGGTCCAAACGATATTTCACTGTGGTTCATGCCTTGTAAAACGATCTCGTGATGCACCTGGTGGACTTTCTTGAAGTCCATTCAAGAAAGCCGCTGCCATCTGTAATATGTCATTCATCCATTAGGTGGCAGTACATTCATACCAGAGCAATGCACTCAAATGTATCTCAGTGTACTGTGACACCATGGTCACTTTTAATCCGTTTTCCTGTGAGAAACAAATGGCATTGTGTATATCTGTCTGCCAGCCCCAGGAAAATCCCCATTAAATGAAAAAGGAGCAGAAAAGAACGGGGGAGGAAATGGAGGACAGTACTGCATTGTGGCATATTCAACACAGTGGGCAGAATGTTTTGTCCTCTTTACGTACTGTGTTCCATTCTTTAGCGTTAGTTCACTTGTTTAAGTGTGTGTGTATGTGTGTAGGATGGTGTGAGGTCATACTGTGTGAGATATGAGCCGCTGTGGGGAATTCAGACACGCTGACCAACACTGTGGGCAGTGGAAGACACAATCTCTGTCTCTCTCTGCCTTTCTCTCTCTTTCTGTAAGTCTCAGAGGAGCATAAAGAGCTGTTGTAAGGACTTTAATGTGCTCAGCATGATTGCTAGTGAGGAAAACCACACACATGCTCAAAGAGTAAGTTACAGCTTTGATTTAATCAGAGGAAATTGCAAGATGCTGGATATAAAAGTAAATGTTCACATTTAATGTTTAGTAATTACTGCATTCGTGCCTACATATAGAAAATAGTACACTAGTAATTTGTGCATTATAAAATTAGGTGCATACACTGTAAAAAATAAAAATCACAATTTGTTAAGTCAGCTTAAAATAATTTGTTACCTTGCTGCCTTAATTTTAAGTTCAGTTAACTAAAATACGTTTAGTCAACCTGAAATGTTAAGTTGGACTGTGTAACAACTTAGATATTTGTGTTTGTTAAACTTAACAGTTAAGTAAGTACCCCAGCTGCCTTAAAATTTTAAGTTGATTCAACTCAAATATCTAAGTTGTCACTTAGTATAATTTAACATTTCAAGTTGAATAAACTTTTTTGAGTTGACTGAACTTAAAATTTTAAGGCAGCCAGGTTAAGTTGACTCAACAAATAGTTTTTTACAGTGTACAGCACATATTCTTTTGCTTTTATTCAAAGAATACTGAAAAAATGCATCACTATTTACACAAAAATATTAAGCAGCACAACTGTTTTCAACATTGCTAAGATGAATTGTTTTTTGAGCACCAAATCAGCATATTAGAATGATTTCTGAAGGATCATGTGGCGTAAAGACTGCTTAAAATTCAGATTTGCCATCACAGGAATAAATCAGATTTTAAAATATTAAAATAGAAAAGTTTAATTAAATTGTAATAATATTTCACAATATTAGTGCTTCTACTGTATCTTTTATTATATAAACGAAGCCTTGGGAAGCATGAGATAGCATGATGTATATACACTATCAGTCAAAAGTTTTTGAACAGTATGATTTTTAATGTTTTTAAAATAATTCTCTTCTGTCCACCAAGCCTGCATTTATTTGATCCAAGCAGTAATATTGTGAAATATTTTTACTATTTAAAATAACAGGTTTCTATTTGAATACATTTTAAAATGTAATTTATTCCTGTGATCAAAACTACATTTTCAGCATCATTATATTACAGTGTTCTGTGTCAGATTATCCTTCAGAAATCATTCTAATATGCTGATTTGCTGTTAAGGATTTTTTTTATTATTATTGTTATTAATATATAATCAATATATTTAACAGTAGAGTACATATTTTCAGGATTCTTTGATGAATAGAAAGATCAAAAGATCAACATTTATATGAAATAAAAAGCTTTTGTAACATTATGTACACTATTTATATTAGAATATATATATTTTTTTTTAATTTATAGAAATGAATACTTTTATTTTTTTAATTGATCAAAAGTGATTATAAAGACATTTATAATGTTACAGAAGATTTTAATAATTTTAATAATAATTGATTTATGTAAACAATATATATATATATATATATATATAACATTTATGTTCTTGAGCAGGAAGTCTGACTGGAGTAATGATTTTAAAAACTGACAGCAATAAGTTACATTTTAAAATGTATTCAAATAGAAAACAATTTTTTAAATAATAAAAATATTTGTTGTACTTAGAATTAAATAAATGCAGGCTTGGTGAGCAGAAGAGACTTCTTTAAAAACATTCAAGATCTTACTGTTCAAATACTTTTGACTGGTAGTGTAGATATATAACATAAGCAAAATACAGCCCAGAAAATGCATATTAAAAACATATTCATTCTTAAAAATAAAGGTTCTTTATGGATGATTCCATTAATCTTTAAAATCCACGGAGCCTTTCCATTTGTTCTTTTTGTGGAAAAAGGTTCTTTAGATTTTCAAAATGTTCTTTTCTTCTTAAAAGAGCATTTAAGAGCTGATCACTGAAAGTAGGGGTGGACCGATTATCGGTGCACATAGTGAGCATTTTATGGTTATCGGTATCAGTCATTTTCACAACCGATTTGCAGATTAAAATGATTTAAAAGTGTTTTTTGTCAGAGCCCTTGTTTTTCTATATTTTGACATGAAGTTTTTATCCTTATCGAGACATATATATCGGTTTAAAATATCAGTTATCGGCTCTAAAACAAGACATTTTGGTCGACCCCTAACTGAAAGATTCTTTAAGGAACTCAAAATGGTTCTTCTGTGGCATCATTTTGAAACCTTTATTTTTTGGGTTCAGTCAGTTGATATTTCCCATTGGTCCATCTCAGTACATCTGGATATTTATTGTGTGTCTTGTTCATTGTAACCTTTGGAACTACTCTGCAAGGAACACTTCTCGAACATGCAGTCAGTAAACTCAGTTTTGACTGTCCCGATTCAGCCTTCATTTCGCTCGTCTATGAGCTGCTGCTCTCTGTCCTCTCTCTTTGTCTTCTGAGCTTGAGAACAGAAAGACTGAACATTCACACAGGCCTGAAGAGCAGTTTAAAGGGGAGGGCAGCTTTAAAAAGCTCTTTCAGTTTGGACAACATCCTCTGCTTTATTTTGCTCATTTTGTGTGCACTCCACCTCTCCCGTTCCCTCCATCCCTTTTCATCCTTTGATTTTGTTCTGCCATTCTTCTCTCCATCCACAGGCTCTTTATCCTTTCTTTTTTCCACCAGGTGACGCACTGCAAACACAATGCAGCTGAAGAGGAAGAAAGACGGATGACTTTTGACTGCCGCCTCCTCTCTCTTCCTCCCTCTGTTAAAAGCCAGACATTCAGTGTGTTGCGCAGCGAGTGAGCTGGTGGGTGTTACTGAAGTATGTGTGTGTGTTTCAGTGAAGTTAGGGATTATGTGTGTTTGACTGTAGCTCTTCTGAAAAGAGTCAGTTGAAACAGGTGCACCTGTGTTCCTTCACTGAATAATGAAAGAGTGACTGAAAGAGAAACATGAAGAACTGTGAAATAAGGAAAAAAGGGGGTTTTGTGAGGGCTGGGTGTGTGAATGTTGCATGAACTGCAAGAAATCATTTTTAAGCTGCATTTTTGTCTTGTTTTCTAATAAAAATATATCCAGTTATCCTCAAAAATAAGTTCAATTTACTGAAAAATGGTGCAAGTAAATAAGAAAAAATATATATATATGAATGACACCATACAAAAACAAACCACACCCAAAAAAAGATGATCATTTTAAGCTGTTTTCTAATAAAAAGATATCCAGTTATCCTCAAAAATAAGTTCAATTTACTGAAAAATGGTGCAAGTAAATAAGAAAATATATATATATATATGAATGACACCATACAAAAACAAACCACACCCAAAAAAAGATGATCATTTTAAGCTGTTTTCTAATAAAAATATATCCAGTTATCCTCAAAAATAAGTTCAATTTACTGAAAAATGGTGTAAGTAAATAAGAAATATATATATATATATATATATATATATGAATGACACCATACAAAAACAAACCACACCCAAAAAAAGATGATCAAGAAAACTATTTATTGTAGCTTGTGTGTGTGTGTGGTGTGTCTGTTTGTCCCCTGATCACCGTGTGAACCTTGTCCTGTGTCGCCTGTTTATTTTCTTTCTCTTCTTTCTCACGGTTGCCACATTCTGCCAATTCGATATGGTGTTTTTATTCCTTTCGTATGCTCATCTCTCGCTCTTTCTCTCTGAGAATATGTGTCAGAGTGTGTATTTGGCAGTAAACAAAGATATGCTTGATTGTGCCTCTGGTTACCATGCCTGCTGTGTCATTGTGCTGGTTGGCACCAACACCAGTTTTTGTTTTCATACTGTTTATGGTTTATTGACCTTTCAGAACATGACCTAATTCCATTTAAGTTGTTAATATTCCATATGAATAACAATATTTATAAAAACTGAAAAGTTAAACATATTGGCGTTAATTGAGACCACAAGACAAAATGATTATATTTTGTGATTTTTAAAAGTGTACAGTGTACAGTTTTTCATTATAAATTATTATTAGCATATCAATTTGAGTGAAAAGTTAGTGAAAAACTTGAATACAGTGAATAATTCTATATAGCTAATCTCAATTAGATTTTTAGAATCTGCGTTAGCTTCTTTTCCATCAACTGGTTGAAATTTACAACATGCATGTATGTTTATCAAAGCCCAAATTTTGCATAGAAAATCACATGTTGTCTGAACAAAAAATGGTAGACAGGCTGAATAAAAATGCTAATTAACCCTCTGACAGTAGGTGGTGCTTATAGAACGGCAGAAATACAGAAGTTACCCTGGTTACCCGTCTAGAGAAGTCAGCGCTGTACAACTGTGTGTTTCTGACACATGCTTGTCACGGAGAAGAAAGGAGGTCAAACAGTATTTATGTTTTTAAATGGCCATTCAGAGTTGTGTATTGGTGATGTTTCTCAAAGACTTATTTTCAGTCGTTTTAGGGCTGCTCTTGAGTAAAGATTTTTCTGGTTGACTAGTAGTCGTTCATTTTAAGCATTAGTCGGCTATTAGTCGCACGTGTATTAAAAAACCATATAAATCAAAGTAATGAGCCTTTAATTGTCTATGTAGCCTAATAAGTGCTCATGCGCAAGCAAAAAAAGTTTGCCACAGCGCACCGGCAGATATAATAATCATGAATGTGTGAACGAAAAACAGCAAGGAGACTGTATTAACGTTTTATTAATTTATTGATAAACTAGCACTTTTTTTTTCAGCTTTACAGAGTAAGTCGGCAATACTGACTGTATGCATGTTTCATATGGATTACATAATCTGAAAATATTTGTTTTCTGTTTGAATTGGTTCATTTAAAGTAGACATTTCACTCTCTATAGATTATTTTTCATGGCAAGCATACACAGAGTTTTGAAGTTTAGCACTCAAGTTCAAGAGCTCAAAAGACAGAGATGGCAGAACTTTCATTATTTTTCATTATTTTACAAAAGCCCAATGTTTCGTTGTTATTGTGAGTGCATACAAATAAACGTAGAGTCTTTACAGAGTGACCGCACCGGCGCCTACATTTGTCATGCAGTGAACACGCTACTATTCAGCTTCAGGTCAACATTAGATTGAGCGGCCGTGTAAAGTTGGTTCTACATACATATTTCAGATGAAAAGCCATATTTGAGGTTGATGAATGATAGGTGAGTGTTTGGATGTCCTGCCCAAGTATTGTATTACCACATAGACCAGCCATTAACGATCTGTCCGTCACGGACTGCGTGACTTCACCACTTCTTTTGTAATTTTTTTTCTGCGGCTAAGTGACTAATAAAATGATTACATCCTTCCACAAAGCCGCTGAAGTTGGAAAGTGAGCAAGTAACTGAGGCGTGCAAATTAAATCCATGCACACCGATGCTAACAGTGTCCTTTATTGTGCTTCAACCAATAAACAGTTCTTGCCATTAACTTCCTGTGAGCTCTCCTTTCAATTCATGACAAATGTGAAGTTCATACCTTGCAGACAGAGCAAACACATTGTTACTCTTTTTAAGTTCATTTTGACCTGTTTTTGTAATATAATTCAGTATCATAATAAATGTTTCAGCAATTGTGGTATGAAAATTTACAATTCAGTGAGGAGCCATTAAATTAATCAAAAGTGACAGTAAGGACTAGAGGTTTGCGATAATGACAGAAACATTTTGATATTTTCTGGAATTTTGTCAATAGCGATAATTACATGATATTTTGCAGAGTGTGTTAATGGAACTTATCTTCTTCCAAAAAGTTTAAACGCATCTTTACCTTTTATAGGCATTTTTATAAAGCCAACCTAATTAAATGTATACACCGTCTTTTGTGTCAAATTCTTAAATTTAATCAATAAATTCAAATAGTAATACACTATAGGGTGGTTACCAATCAAATTAAGCAGAGGTTTCACAGAGGTTGCAGAGGTTTCACAGAATCTGCATCTGAAGTTAATACTCTGCGCTTAATACTAATTTCTTGTTTAGTGAACTGTTCATCAAATCAATATCACATTTGCAATTGTGCTGATATTTGGAGAAAAAAAGTCACTCTTTCTGTGATACTAACTATATCAGATGATACAAATATAAAAGACATAAAATTGACACAGGGGCATTTTTGCCCCCTTATCATGCATTTTGGGGTAATTATAAATGTATTTTAATAGACTAAGTCGAGCAGTAAAAGCGTGAAATCTAAATGTGCATGAGCAGTAGTCTAACATATGTCATGTACAGTAGTAAACATTTGAAGTGGATCAAAACCTTTCATCAAAGTTCCAAAACATGTTCTGATGTTCTTGTCTAAGGACAAGTTTAATTAACTTTTTTGATCCACTTCAAATGTTGACTACTGTAGTCTGTGTGTGCAGTCTCTGGGTGTGTTTTTGTTTGGTTTATGCCATGTATGTGATAATGTTGAGGTTAGCAAGGGAGTCTTCTGATACACCTGTCCATTAAGCACGCAAATACATGGTTTATTAATCGCAATTTTCGGTTTCATTTTCAAAAAATACAAAAACAAACGCAAAAATTACAACTTCCAAGAAGGTGAAAATGCGGTACAATGTGGTTGGAAAAAAAAACTGTTGCCCTCCACCCTCTAACCCTATCCTCCCAAAAAATGCTAATAAATTATTATGATCTGCACTTTCGCATTGTATCACCGTGTAGAGGAGAAGGAGCAACTAAATTCACGTGACAGGTTAGCCCAGTGATCAAACATTAAAAATACAATTTCCTCAAATACTTAAATCATGTTTGAAATAAATACAAATAACTTAACCAATGATTAAATTTGGCTTCTACTCTCCTAGTAAGGACTTTTACATTGTTACAGAAACATTCTATTTCAAATGAGGTTCTTTTAACCTATTTATCAGAGAATCCTAAATAAATGTATTACGATTTTGAAAGAAAAAAAAATATCAAGTGGCACAACAGACTTCGACATTGATAATAATAATCTACTAGGTAAGACCACATATTAGAATGAAATCTGAAGGATCATATGACTCTGAAGACTGGAGTAATGGCTGCTGAAAATCTAGCTAAATTAGTCTTGCCAACCCCAAACACTGGATGGTAGTATATATTAAAACAACAATAATGAAAAAAAACATATTTTTTATTCTAATAAGTAGGCCTGAAGTGGGCAACACACCACAGCATGATAAAATTGTTGTTCAAAGAATTTGTCTTGTATAACTGGGTGTGTCACACTATGGCACCATCTTAGTTGTAGACTTTTAGAGCTGTGTTTTGCTTTATGGCCAGAGGTCATTTCTGTGGAGACGTTAATGTGTAAGTGTGGGGTGATGTCTGGGGCATGCAACTTTACCCCGCCCATCTCAGTGACCTCAGCATTCACCTGCTAACCTGGCCAGTCACCATAGTTACTTACTGCCCATAATAAAGTGTGAGATGACTGAGTAGCAGGTGGCAGGATGGGTGGGATTTTGGTATGTCACTGACAACAGCTTTGAGTGCTGTGCGTGTTTGTTTTGAATACAGATAGATACGGGAAGAATTGTGAGAGAAACTGACAGACAATTTTATAAAATATTTCCAGTCATTTTTCCAGTGTTTTGGATAGGTCAGATTACTTCGCTGTCCCATCATCATGAAGATTGTCCCATAGATCATAGATCATGCAAAATCACACTCGCACTTCATGCCATGTTGAGTTTGCCAGTGTCTACAATGCTTGGTATTTGTGTAGGTGGGCGTGGGTACAGGTATTTGGTGTGTCCACATTGTGTTTGAGAGTGAAGGCACATTTGATAATTTGCTATGCACCATCTGCCTTTGTGTCTATTTTGGCTGCTGGAATGGTAAAGGTCCACAAGCTGAACTCAGTGGTATGACATTATCTCTTTGGCTGTATTTTCCTAGTCTGTGACGAAGAATGAGCCATGCTGTAAAATCCAAAGAACTGAAACTCAGAATGACCTTAGTCCATTCAAGCTCCTCACTTAAGACTTAAGTATTGTGTTTAACTTATTAGATTCATTTTCTGGCCATCATCCCATCAGCTTCCAGTATGCTTCCAGTAGCTTCTATTTACACCACTGATAGCTGTGCTAGTAACTACAGTATGCTCTCTTCAGTTCAGCCCACTTATTTTCTAAAGGGTTCATTTTGTTCTCAGTGACACATTTTTGTGTTAATTTTGATGTTTGTTTTGCATCATTGTCCTGATGGAAGATCCAACCATGGCCCATTATAAGATTGTTAACAGAGTCAGATTTTTATCTGTTGGTTTTTGATGGAACCCTTGATGCCATGTATCGGAACAGCATTTCCAGGACCTTTGGCAGAAATGGATTTTAACTTCTTAATTATTGCTCTTATGGTGGAAATGGAGATTTTCAATGCTAATTTCTTACAGCCATTTTCTATTTTGTGAAACTTAACAATCTTGTTCTGCACATCAAAACTACAGTTGAGGTCAAAAGTTTACATACACCTTGCAGAATCTGCAAAATGTTATTTTACCAAAACAAGAGGGATTGTACAAAATGCATGTTATTTTTTTTTGTTTAGTACTGACCTGATTAAGATATTTCACATAAAAGATGTTTACATATAGAAAATAATAGTTGAATTTATAAAAATTACCCCGTTCAAAAGTTTACATGCACTTGATTTCTTAATTTTTGTGTATTTGAACCCTTTCCAGTAGTGACTGTAAGATTTTGAGATTCATCTTTTCACACTGAGGACAACTGAGGTTACAGAAGGTTCAAACGCTCACTGATGCTCCAGAAGGAAACACAATGCATTAAGAGCTGCATTAAGGGGTAAAAACTTTTTGAATTTGAAGATCAGGGTAAATTTAACTTATTTTATTTTCTGGGAACATGTAAGTGTAAATAAAATGTACACATCTTTATTCTGTTCAAAAGTTTTCACCCCTGTCTCTTAATGCATTATTTCCTTCTCGATGAGGGTTTGAACCTTCTGTAATAGTTGCACATGAGTCCCTCAGTTGTCCTTAGTGTGAAAAGATGGATCTCAAAATCATACAGTCATTGTTGGAAAGGGTTCAAATATTTTGAATTTGAGGGACCTGAACAATGGGCAGTTTAACTGTTAAGGACAAACAAGGGACTGAACAACTATCATTAAACAAAAACAAAACAAAAAACTTTGGATCATTCAGGTAACAACACAGTATTAAGAATCACATGTATGTAAACTTTGAACCGGGTCATTTTTATAAATTCAACTATTATTTTCTCTTGTAGACTATATGTAAACATCTTTTATGTGAAATATGTTATTCAGGTCAGTACTAAATAAAAAAGAACATGCATTTTGTATGATCCCTCTTATTTTGGTAAAATAATTAACATTTTGCAGATTCTGCAAAGTGTATGTAAACATTTGACCTCAACTGTAAATTCAATATGAAATATGAATGGGAATATACCTAAGAGGCATCTTACACATACAAATTTCTAGGGGTGCCAAAAAATTGTGGGCAACATGCATTGGAGAAAAACATTTGTTTCATAATGTAAGTTTTCCCCCACTTTCATTTGTTTTGCTACAATGAACGTTTATAATTTTGTGATTGATTGATTTATATTATTTTTTTAAATCAAAAAGATAAACAAAGCAGATTGATTTTCATAGCTGCCTTTACTCATATTTACCATGGGTTCCAATATTATTGGAGGGCACTGTTTGTGAAAGGCTTGTGCTTAGACCAAAGATCTAACTGTCTTGTCTCCAGTTTCATTACGTTTTTTTTTTTTTTTTAGAAGTTTAGGGAAAAAACACGTTTGCTTATTTTACTTTTTGCTCCAGCTTACAGTCTCCCTCATTCTGTCCCTCTCTCTTTCTGAATGTAGTATAAGCGGTTATTATCTGATTTGTACTGTTACTGAAGATCAACTTTCACTGCCACAGAGAAAGACTATAATTTAACTTCCTAGGTGAAATCTGGTATGTACTCAAAGCTGCTGAGGTTTTTGTAAGGATTTTAAAACGGGACCAGCCTGAAAAGGCTGATGTACAAGAGTATGTGTGTGCATAAAAGGTGACCTACTCAGATTTACAGCACTTATCAGTGTTCACACTGAAAGTGACTCAAACATGTAATAAATAAAGGGTTTAAAACGTTTTTTTTGCAGCAGTGCCATACAAGAACCATTTTTGGTTTCCCAAAGAACCTTTGAGGGGAAACTTTTTTCTCTAATAATCTAAATATTTTCTACTATAAAGAAACTTTGTGGAATGGAAAGGTTCCATGCATGTTAAAGATTCTTCACAGAACCATAGATGCCAGTAAAGGTGTTAAGATCTGTTTCTGACTTTCAGTGACATGAGCAACATTGACAGATTTGGCATTGAAAAGTTTAACTTAATGCTACATTTCATTGCTTCACATTTGCACCTACCAACTGGAGTGAAGACGAAGGTCCCATGATTCATCTCCTGTCAGCTACTGTTGTCATGTGTCAGCAAGATGCAGTGCAGTGAGCAATTTCCTGAGTAATTTCCTTTAATATGCAGTTTTGACCAATGAGATTTCTTAGTGGGTGAGGCAACGCTACAGTATGGCCTGTTGCTTGCTGTGGCTTCTTAGGACTAAAAAACTCAGATTTAAAAGATGCAATAGATGTCATATAATGACATGGTGTGGGAGATACCGTTGTAGGCCAGTATTGAGTAAAGTTCATTGTGGGGATGAGCGATAAATTGATAACGATAATTATTGCACAATATAAATGTCCTCAATAAACGATAATAAGAGTTTGATTAATGTTCGATATAATGTTTATGTGGCAAAGGCAGCAAACTTACTAGGGCAGATGCGTTCACTCGCTAATGAGTCTCGATCACTAAACAGCGCTGTGACATCCAGTGTGAAGCGCTTGAATTCAGTTAAGAACACAAAAGACTCAGTTTAAAGCCAGATGAAACAGCACTGACAAACAGGAGAAACACTGTGTGCAACGATACAGGCAGAAGGCTTTTTATTCTACAAATCGCCATCATTTACCATAGATTTACTGTAGTAGCACTAACTGCACAGTGGTATTGTGTCAGAAATGTGGGTATATTTGTGTCAAATTTAATTATTATTATGAGGAGTAATGGAATATAATTACAGTATTTTTTGTGATTAAGCTATAGCGTTTATGCATTTTATACTAAATGTATTTAGACTACTGTTATTTATACAAATACTATTAATTTTTTGCCATGGTATTGATGTGCTATATTTGAGGTTTTAACAACTTTTATCACAATCTATGGATAATACTATGGAAGAGCAATGGTTAATTAAAAAAAAAACTCAAACAGTCAGAATAATTACACTTCACCATTTATTAAATGAGGTTGCTACAATTTTTACAGATATTACTGATTTTGATAATGAACATAACATTATCAACATCTACATTCTACCTTTTTATAATATTATTAATATTATCAGGCAACAAAAACCTGTTTCTTGATTTGAAACAATATTACTCATTAAAACATTCAGAACTAAGACACTATTTTTTTTGATTAAGATATTTATTTTGTTAAGGAAAAATGACAAAAAAGTGTAAAGAATTCAAAAAATGTGAGGTGTTTGTCATGTTCTGAACATAAAGAATAGTTTAAAGCCACAATTAACCATCTGGTTTTTACAACTTTCACACTGTGGCAAAAATCTGCCTTTAAACTTGAAAGAAAAAAAAAAAAAGGACATTTATCGTGATAATTATCAGTGTCGACTGATATGAAAAAAGAATCATTTTTTGCCCATATCGCCCAGCCCTAGTTCATTGTGTAGCCCGTATATTTCCACATTATGTTTAAGAATAGCTTCTTGATTTAAAATTTCAAAAAGTTTCATAAGCGAAATGACCAAAGTGAGCAATCGGTAGCACTAGCATTCTGTGTGTTCCATAAATTTAGAAACATGTTTTGGAGACCATCATTTTGACATATCTCAGGTCTAACTTATGTAAGTATTTCCAAAACAAGAACTCCTCGGATCACTTTTATGCTGTCAGATCAGATCAGCGCAGCCACCGTCATCAGCGTAACAGATTCATGATTTTGATTAATCAGCAGCACAGATTAGGTCTTCTGGTGTTTCCTACGGTGCAGCATTCTTTCCTCAGGAACTCCCTGGGTGTCAGAGTCAGCTGCTCTCTTACCTGTTTCTCCATGCCACCATCCATCTATCTGCTCATCCATCAATCACAGCTCCCAGTCATCCTCGGGGTATGCGTAAAGACCCATAGCAAAAAAGGTCAGGGTTATACAAACACACACTTTAGCACACACACACTGTGCCCTATACTTCCTGTGATATAAGTTACTATAAAATATGCATATGCAGTAGTAGAAGCAATGCATAGTAGCATTTTATGTGAGAAAACATATAATGCCATTAATTTGTGTATATAGGTTTCTAAAACCCTTCTAAAATGCCTCAACTGCCACTAGTGTGTGTTTTTGTGTTATTGTGTGCTCGCATATACACACAGTGTGCAGGTCAAAACGTGTTGCCTAGGCCTTGGGTTTGCAAATAGGTTGCTAGGTTGGTTAACCCTGAGCTAAAAAGGATGTGAGAAACCGTAAAAGGAGCAGTGTAGTTTCACTCTGGAGTCTTAAGAATCTGAAATATTCAAAAATATTTTATTTTTTGGCATATATATTTGATTGTAGTATCACAACATCTAAAATCTTTCAGACAAGCTCTCAAAACATTCTTAAAACATGCAAACTATTAAAAAAGAACAACTATAAAATCATTTTTTTGTATTGGGGAAATTTGCTTGAAAAATGGCTATATCCATGTTTGTGTGAAAGTGGGGAAAAAAGGTTGTCCATTGAATATATCTGATCTGTAGAGTGTGTACGTACACGCACACACACACACACACACACACACACACATACTGATTTATATCTCAGAGAGGTTCTGCAGGTCCTCTGGGCTTCAGATACAGCTTGCACGTGTCTACCTGCAAGTGTAATACGCCACGCTGGCTCTCTCTCTCACTCTCTCTCTCACACACACACATACTCATTACAGCTCAGAGGCCAATGTCTTGAACTGAAAGAAAGTCAAGACTTTGACCCACTTAAGCTCATCACTTTTGTTCTCTCGCTTTTTTTTCTTTTTTCTCTTCCTTTCTGTCACACTGAAGTCATTCTTTTCATTTAATGCAGTTTCTCCTATCCCATCTTAAAGGGGACATCGGATGCAAAATTCACTTTTATATGGTGTTTGCATATAAATGTGTCTTAGGAGTGTGTGCACCAGTGTTGGGCATGTTACTTTAAAAAAAGTAATTATAGTTACTAGTTACTTCTCACAAATAGTAACTGAGTTTGTAACATCAGTATAATGAGTTACATCAGTATACCAGTATTACCAGTTTACTATTGTGTTACTTTTTAAAAAAAAAAAAAAAAAAGTTCAAATATGTCAAAATAACTTGGATGCCTCCAATATTAAATATGTTAAATGAATGAAATTTTTATTTTACTCACCAGACTAATATTAAATATCTGATATACTATATAGTACTCAACATTTGGAGTGGATCCTAGGTCAAGAGTGGGTATTGTTTTGGTTTTTGGACAACTTTGAACTTTTGATCCACTTTAAATGTTGACTACTGTAGATATTTAAAGCTTAATGGCACAGTTTTTAAATATCTGAAAGTACACTTGGCATCAGTCAGTCAAGCATTATAATATGACATTATGCTTATTAAGATAACAAAACTACTAAGAGTTCTACTACTAATAACAATTTAAAATGAACTAAGGATTAATGAGCTGCTGGGTTCATAAATGTTAATCACGTTGTCTGTGTTCGCTCGAACTGATTTGCTGAAATCAAAACAAGGACAATAATAGGTGAGCCCCAGCCAATGAGATTGCCATTTGCGCATTAGTTCCGCCTACTACCGGAGAAACCAGCAGTTCTTAAAAGCTGAAGAATTCCAAAGGAGCTCTGTTATTTTGACAGTAAAATACAGCAAATAATATCGTTTACATGTAGCGTGTCAATTTTGCATGGTATAAAAGACTCTCTCATTCTGTTTCTTTCTTTGCATGCGTGTGAGACAAAGCGACGACTAGTCGTGTGCCTTCACACTAGAGTTTACGGTTTGTCAAATACAGGTGACGTTACGCTGCACATCCATTCAGATGAACTTAAAAATAAAATTATCATAATATAATAAATTACAGTAACACCACATTTTATTGTCAGTCACGGTAACTGCGTTGTAACGGGGGAAACAGTAATTTGTTTGATTAGTCTTTACAGGAAAAAAATAACGCTGTTCGTAATGCTGTTTATTTATAATGCCGTTATTCCCATCACTGGTGTGCACACAACTACCCTACAATGATAAAAATCCACTCACTCCTTTTTTTATCCCCAAAAAACCTAAACAGTCTCAAGTATCAAGCCGTTTCGATTTTCTGAGCAGTATGATGTCATATTTCTTAAGCCCCGCCTACATCCGCTGACAGACTGTCCCGTACACTGTAAAAAAAAAAAAAAAATCTGTATAATTTACGCTAAAAAAATGGCAGCTGTGGTTGCCAGAATTTTACTGTATAAAAATATGGTAGCAACATTCTTGGTTTTACGGTTTAAGCTTAAATTTTACACTTAAATACCGTAATTTCATTAACTGATATAATGTTTATATTCCAACCTGCTAAAGTACTGAAGTCTGTTTTGTACCTTTGTAATACACTGATAACCAACAAAAGGTTGTGATGAGAAAGTCACATGATGAACCAAAGCACATCACAAGCAGCTTTTAAATATTAACATATATAGAAGATGCACAGTGTCATTCACACAAACACTAAACACCATCATGGTAACACACATAAAGCAGAAATAATGCAATGAACATTCATTTAACAATATTAGGTGTAACATAAAACTAATGTAAAAAACTGATAAGAAAAAACTAAGAAGAAACAGTTATTGAACAGTGTGTGAACAGAGCTGTTTTTGACAAAGTAAATGTTGTTTTACACGACCATTGAGGAATTGCAACCAAAGTATGCTGCAGACATTACACTGAGACCCTAAAAAAATCATACCATCCGGTGGAAAATGGGCATCCAATGTCCCCTGTAGAGACAACTGTAAGTTAGCCATTCATAGAGTGATTCTCGTTGTGTAATGTCAGGAACTTTGCCTCTATGGAAAATCGTGTATCAAAATATGTGATCTGTTTGATCATCCCTGACAGAAACATTGATGCAAATTTGGAGTAGGACTAAGTTTGTTTGAACAGGGTGACTTTCAGGAAACATGTTTGTAAATGGTCAGAATTTTTGGAATTTTTGATGATGCAGATATTACATACTTCTTTTTTTTTTTGTTGGATTATCACTGTAAGCAGCAAACAGATGTGCACAAGCTCTTTGCACAAAAACTTTGTTTTTAAAATTGTTCCAGGAAAAAAATCTTTCAAGGTCAGTTTTACAAGCTCCCCCTTTCGTTTTCTTTTTCCGTTGATTATTTTGGAATTTTAGATTTGGCCTCTCTGTGACATCCAAGAGGAAAAAAACAGTAACACACACACATACACACACAGAAAATACTGTTTGCAGGACATGCAACAGGTACTGAACATAATACAGACAAAGAGCACAACCTTCAGGTGTTCACACAGCAGGTGTGAACCCTGCAAAGAGCACCCACACATGAGTACACTTACAAATAAATACATCAATATGCAACATAAACAAAATCTACACACACACTTTGGCATTTTGCATTTGTCATCGGCCGAGTGAGCGCAAACACTGAGGGAGGGACAAGACCAAACACAGCCTAGCACACACTCGCTCCACGAGCACACTTGGATACGTGTGCTCATGGTACATGCCAAGGGTGAATCATATGAGTTATGAGGAAACTATAATGTCAGGGTGAATTCGGAAATGGATTTAATGGGTCCTTCTGCCTTAGAAGTGACATAGAGAGAAGAAGAGATGGAAACAGAAGAACCAAAATATCTTAGAAACTTGGGGGACACTTTTGGAAACATCTAACACCCTAGCAACATCATAACAACTATTCGGAACACCTTAGCAACCACATAGCAGCAACTGAATTTTGCTCAGGCACATTGTAATTAGAAATATAGTGTGAATGAATGTTAACCTACAATATGGTTGTGAAATGCACAAAAATATTCTTGAGGATAATCTCTCTAGACTTGCCTGCAAAATTGGTTACATTTGTCCAACAACGGCTAAACCACCAGACATTTAATACATCCTAATGCTCTAATAATGCCCGAAACAAGCCGCTTATCCCATTATGTGATATAAACCTCACTCTCTTTCTCTTATTGGATCAGCTGATGTTAACGCCACCCCTTTCCCTCAGTTATTTGGGTAACCTTCTAATGTAACATTCTGACTCTCTTCCAGAACTTAGTGAGCTGCTTTTTTCTTGCATAGGTTTTTTTTTTAGACATTTAAGAAAATGTCTAAGAAATCTTAAATGTCATGGAACCTTAAAAGTGAATTCGCTTACCACAAAAATGAGACTCACAACTGATTTCATTGGAGTGTGGTGTTAGCATTTTGCTAAGCTAATGGCTCAGTGTTCTAATAAGCATGCACATGAATAACAGAGAAATATTAGCCAAAACAAACTTTGGTTGTATCAAAAATCAGACACCTTTAGGTACATCTTTTGAATTACTTGGAAGAATTTTTTTTACAACCGTTAAAATGTTCTATATACATTCTTAAAGGGATAGTTCACCCAAAAATGAAAATTCTGTCATCATTACTTACCCTTATGCCGTTCCAAACCCGTAAGACCTTTGTTTATCTTCAGAACACATATGTGACCCTGGACCACAAAATCAGTCTTAGGGTGCTTTCACACCTGGCACCTGGCTATATCACATTGTATAATGGGTAATTTATTCTCGAGTAATTTACTCATACGTGACTTGTATTAACACATTTAGTCGATTAGAAACTTTGATGTGTGAAAGCGAACCGCTCCAAGAATAAAAAGCAGCATTGTAATAATTTCAATCCCTGTTTCGGAACAAATCAATCGATCTACAGGTGTGATCCCTTAATACATCCGTTGATAAATGGTGTGTTAGGATAGGACAATATTTGGTCGAGATACAACTATTTGAAAATCTGGCTTCTGAGGATGCACAAAAATATAAATATTAAGAAAATCGCCTTTAAAGATGTCCAAAAAAAGTTCTTAGCAACGCATTTTACTAATCAAAAAAATTAAGTCTTGATATATTTACGGTAGAAAATTTACAAAATATCTTAATGAAACATGATATTTTTTAATTTCCTAATGATTTTTGGCATAAAAGAAAAATAGATCATGTATGGTTGGCTATTGCTACAAATGTACCCGTGCTACTTAAGACTGTGGTCCAGGGTCACAAAATAAGATATTTTTGATGAATCCGAGAGCTTTCTGACCCTGAAAAGACAGCACCGTGGTCATGGTACTTTCATAAACACGTGTTGAAGTCTGACACGTAAGAGAATTTGTTATTGAAGAAAGTCATTATTTTTATTTTCTTTGCACACAAAAAATATTCTTGTATCTTTATGAAATTAAGGTTGAACCACTGATGTCACATGGACTATTTTATTGATGTCCTTACTACCTTTCTAGGCCTTGAACGTGTCAGTTGCATTGCTGCCTATGCAGGGTCAGAAAGCTCTCAGATTTCATCAAAAATATCTTCATTTGTGTTCAGAAGATGAACAAAGGTCTTACAAGTTTGGAACGACATGAGGGTGACTAATTAATGACAAAATGTTCATTTTAAAGGTTTCAAAAAAGGAGTTTTTGCAGCAATGCCTTACAAGAACCATTTTTGGTTTCCCAAAGAACTTTTCGGTAAACAATTTTTCAAGATAACCATTTTTCTTAGTGTGAGGAACATTTTATAAATCTAAAGAACGTTTTGCACTGCAAAGCAATAGAAACCAGAGACGCCAAAGTTTCGGATGTACTCTTTGTGTTATGAACTCACTAGGATTTGGAACAGAGCAACTATCTTCCTTTTTCTCTCCCCCTCGTCTTTGACACCCTATTATGGTGTGATTTCCACCATCAGTTTAATTTCGCCCTTCCCGATCTAGTCTCACTCTCACATAAGGGGGGAAGGAGGTGTTAAAAGCGTTACAGAATATACAGTAATAACATTTGCTTGCAGTACATCTCTTTCTATATACTAGAAAGAGGGTTTACTGTATCTTAGGCCCTTGTATATATGTGTGTGTTTGTGTGTGTGTGTGTGTGTGTGTGTGTGTGTGAGAGAGAGAGTTGGGGAGGCAGGCCCAAACAACATGGCACCCTGAGGGTGCATTCTCTCCTCGTCCCCTTTCTCTCTCTGTCCTCTTTCTGTATTTTTCTCTCTCTTTCTTGCACTGATACTACTGAGTCATAGATTAGGAATGGAGAGGCAGAATAATAGAGAGAGAAAATTTAAGAGTGAGGTGGGAAGGAATGAATGAACGTGAAAGTTTGAGAATGTGTTTACCCGTTAAGATTACCACTTAATTACATGTTTACAGTTGTGTCCTATGTCTTTGGCTGTCTGTAGTACAGCTCAGAAGAAAATCCCTCAAGACCAAGGATACTGAACTAAATATTCCTGTATGAGGTGACAAAATAAACGAGTTTAAGAGCTGACCATTGTAAAAATCTGTTTATTATTATTTTACATACTGAGATTGACCTGCTAAATTTCTTTGAACGATCTCATAGAAATAACTGCGCACTAAAGGACACCTTTCTGTTATGTGAGACCATGTAAACACCATTCCCAACACTTGTCCTTCAGAACAAGCCCACACCTGTCCAGGTGAACAGAGAGGGGCCGAGGTTTATGCTGATATATGTGCTAATATATTGCACATCCACATGTGCTGCAAATGTTGCCATCAATCTTTCCTCCCCTCGGAGCGCACATTTTATCAATCTCCTTTTCTCCCCTGAGGATGGTTTATAGGTGACATGTTTTCCTCAGCATGTTCTATAAGGACAGATGGGAACTGGGGTCAGGTGTGCGAAGTGACTTCTGGATAAAGCCATTTTGATATCTGCATTGTAAAAAAACAAAAAATGTTTAGTGACTGCTCTATGTTTAGCGACCTCAGGTTATTAAAAATCATTCTGACTGACATTCTTCTGTGGAACACAAAAGAAAATATTAGGTCTTTTTTTTCCATACAGTGGAAGTCAGTGGGCACTAAAACTGTTTGGATACAAACATTCCTTAAGATATCTTCTTTGTGTTCCACAGAAGAAAATGATATGTTTTTGGAACCATGAGAGGGGGAGTAGATAATGCCAGAATTTTTTGGGTGAACAATCCCTTGACCGAACTTTGGTGTTAATTTGAGCACAGTAATTATAAGTTGTGTGATCATTGTATGTTTTATGGTAAATAACGCAGGAAATATTTTTAGAGTTTATGAGCAAGAACCGTTTCTTAATTCCCTATGGAAGCCCGTTTCCACTGAATAAAACATTTAAAGGTCTTTTTAAAAATTTAAAGGTCTTTTTTAAAAAAAAATATATATATATATATATATATATATATATATATATATAAAGCAATAGAAACCAGATATATATATATAAGATATAATTCTTAATTCTTAGAAATAAAGTCACAATTTCTTGCAGTTGCAAGATAAAAACTTGCAATTGCGAGTTTGTATCTTGCAATTCTGGCTTTTTTTTTCTTGCAATTGCGACTTTATATCTCGCAATTCTAACTTTTGTTTCTCAGAATTGTGTGATGCAAACTCGCAATTAAACTCACAATTCTGACAAAAGTCACAATAAAAATTCGCAGTACAGACTTTTTTCTCACAATTGTGACTTTTTTTGTCAGAACTGCAAGTTTATATCTCAATTCTGAGAAAAAAGTCAGAATTGCGAGTTTTTATTGTGACTTTTTTCTCCGAATTGTGAGATATAAACTCACAATTATTATAAGGTAAGAATTGCAAGATATGAACTCACAATTCTGACTTTGCATCTCGCATTTCTGCCTTTTTTTGAGATTGCGAGTTATAAAGTCCAATTTTGAAGAAAAAACACTGATGCTTTCAGAATTGCGTGATGCAAACTCAGAATGCTGACTTTTTTCTCAGAATTGTAAGATATAAACTCGGAATTGCGAGTAGTAAAGCCAGAATTGTGAATTTGTATCATGCAGTTCTGAGGAAAAAAAAAAAAAAAGGTCAAAATTGTGAGTTGTAAACTTGGAATTGCAAGGAAAAAAAAGTCAGAATTGTGAAATAAAAAGTCATGTTTATTTTTTTTATTTAGTGGCAGAAACGGGCTCTCATAATTTCCAAGCCTGCTTTTTACTTGCATAATGATTGATAATACCCATTCTCCTACTTGCCTTCATTTTATTATGCACACCTTATTTTTCTAAACATTAATCTTTTCATTAATCCTCACCATTTCATATTCCTTATTGCATTCTCCCTCCTTCTTGGGGACATCTGCCAACTTACCTTCAACCAATCTCATGCCCACTGTGCTCTGTGGTCGTGTGTGTGTGTTACATGCTATGAACTAACAATTAATCACAAACCACATTTTAATTTCCTCCTTCCCTGTTGAGTAACACACACACACAGGGTTAAGCACATACCTGCACAAATACTCTTGCTTCCACATACACCAAAATACACCCACAGTGTACACTCTCAGTGATTTAGAACGGGCCGTTGACTCGGTTCAGGGTCGTGTAGCATGAAGGATATTTTCCATCTCTTTTTCTCAGTCTTTCTCAATGTTGCTGACAGGTGTGTTGTGGCGGTGAGATCTGGGTATGCCTGAGTGTGTGTGGTGTGTCTCTTTACTAATTTGGCATATTGTGTGCTCTCTGTGGTTCACCGCTCAGCCAGGTAATGTTAGACAACAGCAAGCACTAGCAACAGAGGGTGAAACTGGGGAAAAAAAAAACATGGCCTGTGAACATGGCCTCTGATGCATTGATGGTATCAGATGCTAATACTGCTGTGCTTGTGAATTATACTGTATGACTAAAAGACTTTCATATTCATGTTCGTATTTGTATTTACAGGGTACCCCAAGGGTTAACCATAAACTGCTTCTTAAATCAGAGGAAAGTAACTTGTTGACACCCCACTCACAACTGTAAACCAGACCCTGAAATCTGATTGGTTGACAGGACCAGTAAGAATGTTAATTCATTAACAGGTCTTGATTTTATGTTAATGTTTAATGACTAGCATAAAACTGAAAGAGTCTCTTTTTTCCTTTGTCTTCTGTCTGTAGAACTGCATATAAAGTGCTGAGCGTCCGCTGAAGCCCTGGAGGCCACATCTCCAAAAACACTGAAGCAAATTTTCAAATAGACATTATCTTTACTTACAAACAGTGTTGGGGAAAGTTACTTTTAAAAGTAATGCATTACAATATTGCATTACTCCCTAAAAAAGTAATTAATTATGTTACTTAGTTACTTTATATGGAAAGTAATGCGTTACGTTACTTTTGAGTTACATTTGTGTTTCAATCTGGGTAGGGCTTGCTTGTTTTGTTTTAATATAAATAGTTATATTTTTAGCAAATGTAAAAGCCCTGGCTTTCACACCAAAAGTAAAATGAATAAGCCTCAGGCTTAAGGAAAAATAAATTCACGTCTGTACAATAGAATGCAGAAAAAGAAGGTTCGAAACTCTTCAGTAATAAAAAGCAATACAACACAAATTTTAGTTTATGTAAAATCATTTTTGTTTTTTAGTATGGTTGAACTGGATCATCAAAGGTCCGTAGCAAAGGCATTGGTTAATAAAATGGCATTAAATACAAGGAAATCTGTGTTATTTAACCTAATGTTGCAGGTTTGCATCATATTCTGAGTTTGCGGTTCACTGTTTAATTATTTTGATGATTACTGAATCTGTTTTTTTCTGAGTTAGATGAATTAATGCATGTTCACATTTAGTTTAGAACTACAGTAACGTCATGTTTACACAACGCACACAACACCTCTGCATTTCCAATTTCTTTTAACATGGGGACAGGAGACTTGTCAGTCAATAAATGGAAAAAAGTAACTCAGATATTTTCTTGTAAATTAAAAAGTAATGCATTACTTTACTAGTTACTTGAAAGAAGTAATCTGATTGCGTAACGCGTTACTTGTTCACTGTAAAAAAACTATTTGTTGAGTCAACTTAAAATAATTTGTAATCTAGCTGCCTTAAAATTTTAAGTTCAGTCAACTCAAAAAAAGTTTATTCAACTTGAAATGTTAAATTATACTAAGTGACAATTTAGATATTTGAGTTGAATCAACTTGAAATTTTAAGGCAGCTGGGTTACTTACCCATCTGTTAAGTTTAGCAAACACAAATATCTAAGTTGTTACTTAGTACAACTTAACATTTCAAGTTGAATAAGCTTATTTTAGTTGACTGAACTTAAAATTTTAAGTGATACAAATGGTGAAATGGATGAAGTTACGATAACACTACAATATTACACTCCTCTCAGGCAATTAGATTTGAGGACCAGAAAGAACTGTTGTGTAAAATGTAATATAATACACATTTACCGTGAGTTTAACATATGTAATAAATATACAATCTTATATTATGTTTTATTTTATATTATTATATTTATGGTAAAATTCTATTTAAATGTCCTCAGTATGACATCCTTTCACCATGCCATTCAGTCAAGCAATTCAAGCTTTGTTGTGAATCAAGACTGTGTGGAGTTAATTGTGAATCAAATGAATCTGATTCAGAGTCATGCAGTTCAAAGGCAGGTTAAATGGACAATCCATCATTGTGAACTCCCCCAGAGTCTCTCAACACTTCTTTTCTTCTTCTCCTTTTCTTTCAGTGGCTCTTTTCTCTTCAGTGACTCAGTCTGTCCCTTTGTGTTAACTCTTAGAGACACAACATGAGCGTGTGTGGCCAAGGACAGTTCAGATGGAGCTCTTTGTTTTCGTCTGTGTGGCCACTTGGTCCTTGCACACCTCATTAGCTGTAACCACCGCTGGTTGCCACAGAAAATGTGTGTCAGTGTGTAAGTGTTGTTCCATTCCCTGATCCTCTGAAATGAGCAGTTTTTGAGGGACCGAGAAAGGGTGGTTAAAAAATAGAGGCCAAGAAGCTCTTCAAGAGCTCTGTGCCATTCTCTTCAAGTTCAAACCACAAAATAACATTGTCATGCATACACAAGCACACTGCAGATATTTGGCAGAGCGTGTGCGTGTGTGTGTGTGTATGAGCAGTTCCTTGAGGCCTTACCAGTTCTTTAGCCACATGGCATTCACGGAAATTTAATATCCTGATGATGCCTGATGCTGATGTGTCCTGAATTCTGCAATGTGTAGTTGCTTAAACTTTTATTAAAATATGAACTTGAGTGCGTGTAACTTTGTAATCATACAATATGAATCACATACCTTCTAAAATATGCAATTACAGAATGAACTTCATGTTGTAAATGCAGATAAATAAATGTTCATATTGTGTAATCAATGTTAAATTGTGTAATATAAAATTGTATTAAATATTTTATAAAATAAGCTTATACAAATAAATAGACAATCGATGTTGCTGTCATATCAAAACTGTTTTTTCTTTCCACTGTGTACTTTTATTTGGCATTTTATCCCCTCTAAATAAGGACTTTTAAAGGTTTTTTTTTAAATTCTCGAGGTTTACTTTTTGGGGCCTTGGTGCCCTGTTAAATATTGTGAAAAAAATTAAGTATTACATGCCTGACCTATAATGACGTGTTTAGTACCATAGTGTATGTGTGTGTATATATATATATATATATATATATATATATATATATATATATATATATATATATGTGTATATATATATATATATATATTTTTTTTCTTGTAATTCTGACTTTTTTCTTGCTGCTCTTTTTTTCAACTTTTTTTCTTAGAATTGTGTGATACAAACTCACAATTCTGACAAAAGTCACAATAAAAACTCACAATTCTGATTTTTTTTCTCACAGTTGACTTTTTCTTTCTCAGAATTGCGTGATTCAAGCTCATAATTCTGAATTTTTTCTCACAATTGTGACTTTTCTTAGAATTGCATGATTCAAACTCGGAATTCTAATTTTTTTTTCTTAGAATTGTGAGATAGAAACTCGCATTTCTAAGAAATGAAGTCAGAATTGCATGATATAAACTCGCAATTGTGAGTTATAAGGTCAGAATTGCAGTATAAAAACTTGATTCTGACTTTCTGACTTTTTTCTCAGAATTGCGTGATATAAACTGGAAATTGCAAGTTATAAAAAGAATTTTAACTTTTTTTCAGAATTGCGAGTTTATATCTTGCAATTGTAACTTTTTTTTCTCGGAATTGAAAGTTTATATCTGCAATTGTGACTCTTCTCAGAATTGCATGATTCGAACTCGTAATTCTACATTTTTTTTCAGAATTGCATGATATAAATTCGCAATTGCGAGTTATAAGGTCAGAATTGCAATATAAAAACTTGATTCTGACTTTCTGACTTTTTTCTCAGAATTGCGTGAAAAACTGGAAACTGCGAGTTATGAAGACAGAATTTTGACCTTTTTCTCAGAATTTAAAGTTTATATCTTGCAAGTGTGACATTTTTTTTCCTCAGAATTTAAAGTTTATATATCGCAATTGAAATTTTTTTCTCTGAATTGCATGATTAAAACTTGTAATTATGAATTTTTTCTCACAATTGTAACTTTTTTTTCTCAGAATTGCATGATTTAATCTCGTAATTTTAAATTTTTTTCTCAGAATTGTGAGATATAAACTCGCAATTCTAAGAAATTAAGTCAGAATTGCATGATATAAACTGTAAATTGTGAGTTATAAGGTCAGAATTGTAACAGAATTGCAATTGTGACTTTTGTTCTCATTTTATAACATGCAATTGTGATCTAAGTCAGAACTGTGAGATACAAACTCTCAGCTCTGAGAACATATCAGTCTTTTTTCCCCCTAAAAACTGGACTTTATAACTCACAATTGCGAGTTTATATCTCACAACTCTTGAGAAAAAGTTAGAATTGCAAGTTTGTATCATGAAATTCTGAGAGAAAAAAAAGTCAGATTTGTGAGATAAAAAGTCGCAATTACCTGTGATCGAACAGATCTTGTACCTAATTACATAGACCTGTTAATAATAAACTTACAATCACCTGCAGCTTGATTCTATGGAAGCATTTATTACATTATCCAGAATTCACTGCTGTCCCACATGTTCAATATTAAATGCTCAGTCATTTTAGTTTTCTCATTCACACACACACATACACACAGCAGCTCTTGAAAGATTATATCTCGCATTTGTGACTTTTCTCAGAATTGCATGATTCGAACTTGTAATTCTACATTTTTTTCAGAATTGTGAGATATAAACTCACAATTCTAAGAAATGAAGTCAGAACTGCATAATATAAACTCGCAATTGCAAGTTATAAAGTCGGAATTGCAATATAAAAACTTGATTCTGACTTTCTGACTTTTTTCTCAGAATTGCATGAAAAACTGGAAATTGCAAGTTATAAATACAGAATTTTGACCTTTTTCTCAGAATTTAAAGTTTATATATCGCAATTGTAAATTTTTTTCTCTGAATTGCATGATTTAATCTCGTAATTCTACATTTTTTTTCTCCGAATTGTGAGATATAAACTCACAGTTCTAAGAAATTAAATCAGAATTGCATGATATAAACTGGAAATTGCGAGTTATAAAGTCAGAATTGTAAGTTTATATCTCAGAATTGTGACTTTTGTTCTCATTTTATAACATGCAATTGCGATCTAAGTCAGAATTGTGAGATACAAACTCGCAGCTCTAAGAACATATCAGTCTTTTTTCCCCCTAAAAACTGGACTTTATAACTCACAATTGCGAGTTTATATCTCACAACTCTTGAGAAAAAGTTGGAATTGCAAGTTTGTATCATGAAATTCTGAGAGAAAAAAATTTAGATTTGTGAGATAAAAAGTCACAATTACCTTTTATTTTTTTATTCAGTGGCGGAAACGGGCTTCCATAGAAAACCCCTGATCGAACAGGTCTTATACCTAATTACACAGACCTGTTAATAATCAATTTACAATCACCTGCAGCTTGATTCTATGGAAGCATTCATTTCATTGGCCAGAATTCATTGCTGTCCCACATGTTCAATATTAAATGCTCAGTCATTTTAGTTTCCTCATTCACACACACACATACACACAGCAGCTCTTACTAATGGAAGAGCCAGACAAACATCTGTTTTAACAATGAACAAGAGGAAAGATAGAAAGAGAAAGAAAGAAAGAAAGAAAAAGGAAAGAAAGAGAATGAGGGAATAAAGTGAATTTGGTGTCAGTGGGCAAACAATTTGGAAAAGAAATGTTTTTCACTGTTCAACAGACTTTGTATCGGTAAAAGAGGTAGGTGAAAGAGAGAAAAACTTTAAATGACTTACCTGCCATCTTATGCGCGTGTGTGTGTGTGTGTGTGAATGCAGGACTAATGGGCATCTTTTGATAGCTAATATGGATGTGTCTATGTGTGTGTGTGTGTGTAAACTTAAGAGTGTGTCTTCAAGAATAATCATGTGCTTACACTTCATTTTTATAAATGATATGGCACGGCACATCAAAGGGGTTGGGAACAGATCAAACAAAAGCGAGAGAGAGTTGTTTCAGAGCGGATGAAAAATGAGATGAATGATGAAAGAGAAGTTTCTTCTCTCGGTCACTTCATTTCTGCTTCATTTTAAAGGCTTTACCAAAACAAAGATTTGGCTGTTTTTGAACAGTGTTCACCAAACCAACCGCATAATTGTTAAACTCTGGTTTTGAACAGTGATTTTGCCTCTAAAACCCACATTTTGCATTGGACATCAAGTGGTGATCCTGCGTAGGCCCTGCAACAAATAGACAACTTTGTAAACATGTAAACAGCTGCAGATGTGAAATGTGCTGTCTTTATAGTTGGAGTGTGTTTGGTTTGTCTCTTGAATTTCGACAGTTTCATGCTCTCAGCAGCCAACAAATTGTGGTCAGCAAGTGTATTCATCATAATTGCAAATGAAACAATGTTTGGTGTAGTCTGGGTTATATTTACTTCTCTTTTTTTCCATTGTTTCAAAAATATCATGGCATATCATTGGCTTGTTTGTACTAAATGACACATGTATTTGCACCAAAATAACTTTTTTCAATCCAATATGTGACCTTTGATGTCAACAACATATTAGAAGTGTTTTTAAAAGTTGACGGACCCTTTTGTTGCTGTCCTAAGTTACATCTACAATTATGCGGTTAGTTACATCTTATTTAGCGGTGCACAATGTTTCACAAATGTAGCTTGTCTGCAGTTTTACCGTTTGGTCATTTTGATGCAGCATTAAGTAAAAATGTGACAAGGGTCACTTTAAAAATAAATAACGCAATAAGTAATGCTATAGGCCCATCTTAGTATTAAAATACTGTAGAACGGTAATCCTGTGCACCAACATTGTATTATTTGCATTTTATTATTTACCCACTAGGTTAGAGCCACTGGTTTAGTAGATATGGCAAGAGTTCAGAAAAAAGAAGGCACTCTGAGCTATAAAAAGCAGAAAGGGTAAATTTGCAGATGGCTGGATGAAAGGAAGAAAAAACAGATTGAGAACAGATTGGGCTGATAGTGTGCAATTCTTTTCAGAGCTTTGAATGAACGGTTTGTTCATTTCATTATTGTAACTGATCTAATACAGATGTATGTCCAGAGAACAATTAGCAATTCATTAGATGACAATATGTATAATGATGTCACAGTGATGTAAAAGGTCAGACAGTGCTAGTCACACACAAATACAGTTATGTCAGTGAAATATCACACTCAGATTTCTATTCCTCCACCAGTCCTCTAATAAACTGAATTCTTTCCTTTTTCCTTTTTCCCCCCGTCTTGTTCATGTCCTTCAGCTCTTAAACATTAATATTCACCCAATTTGAACAAATTTAGACATTTTTCTTCTTGGAAAAATGACCAAAAATATTGGTGACTCATCTTGCACTGATTCTAAACAAATTTGTGTTTATATTTACTAGTGCTGTCAGTCAATAAAAAAAAAGAACTAATTATTTGCACATTTTTCTGAAATTAATCGTGATTAATCACGATTGATCCCACCTAACATTTGAATATCACTGATACCATTATTACTGATGTCTCTACAAAATTGTTCTTTTACCACTAATATTTAAAGGAGTAGTTCACTTCCAGAACAAAAGTTTACAGATAATATACTTTCCCCGTTGTCATCCAAGATGTTCATGTCTTTTTTCTTCAGTCGTAAAGAAATTGTTTTCTTAAGGTGCGTTCACACCAGACGCGAATGAAGCGTTAAGCGCGAGTGATTTACATGTTAAGTCAATGCAAAGACACGAATGGAGCGTTTTGGGCGTTTGACGCGTGAACGCGTGATTCGCGCGAGTTGAAAAGTCTGAACTTTGGCGAATATTCGCGCCGCGTTAACCAATCAGGAGCTTGCTCTAGTAGTGACGTGTTACGACATAGGGAGCGGATGGAGAAATCCGAAACAACAATGGAGGACAAAATTATGGTCGCTGTATGTGGATACCCGGAGCTGTACGATACATCTTCGTACTTTTATAGAAACAGGAATAAAAATGATCTTGCTTGGAAGAAAGTGAGTGAGGAGATCGGACAATCTGGTAAGTTGTAAAAAACGCTCTTTACCCAGTTTGACCAATATACATATTGACGGACTGATCTGATGGACCCAGACACGGCGCCAAACGAGTCTACGCCGTTTTTCAGCCTTCCATAGCACATAAAGCGCAGCTACCCTCTTAACAAAATCCATGTCAGCCATTTCGCAACGAGACTGGAGCCGCCTGGCAGAAGCCCCTCCCATGACGCGAATTCGCGTCTGTTGTGAAGTGAATTTCATGCGCGAATGAAGCGAGTAAACTCAAAATGTTCAAGCGTCCAACTACGCGCGAATAGCGCGATTTTTTTATTTTTTTTTTTCCGCGCAAGTCGCGTCTGGTGTGAACGCGCCGTAAAGAAATGTTTCTTGGTTTCTCTCCATATAGTGGACTTCAATGGTGCCTGCGAGTTTAAACTTCCAAAATGCAGTTTAAATGCAGATTCAAAAGGCTCTAAACGATCCCAGCTGAGGAATAAGGGTCTTACCTAGTGAAACAATCATTTTCTTAAAAAAAAAACAACAAAACAAATTCATATACTTTTTAACCTCAAATGCAATAAATAGACAACTTTGTAAACGTGTAAACAGCTGCAGATGTGAAATTTGCTCTTTATAGTTGGAGTGTTTGGTTTGTCTCTTAAATTTCAATGGGTTCATGCTCTCAGCAGCCAACAAATTGTGGTCAGCAAGTGTATTCATCATAATTGCAAATAAAACAATATTTGGTGTAGTCTGGGTCATATTTACTTCTCTTTTTTTAATTGTTTCAAAAATATCATGGCATATCATTGACTTGTTTGTACTAAATGGCAGATGTATTTGACCTTTGATGTTAACAACATCAGGGCTCGACAATAAGGAGTGCCCGATGGCCCGGGGCCAGTGTGAGAGACGCTCGGGACAGTTGACAAATCTGTCATTGGCCCAATCAGGCCACTGCTGCCTCGTCACGAAAGTTTATCATTTGCTCGTGTTTTTTAGGTCTTGTTCATTTGAAATTTCAAGCGATCACAGAGAGACGCGTCTCTGACAGACAGATAGCCTACAAAAGTATGCCAAAATATCCATCTTGACAAGTCACTTGTAGCTTTAACAATGATTAATCTATATTTAAAGGGGTCATTGGATGGAAGTTCACTGTTGTTTGAACATTAATGTGTGTTGGCAGTGTATGTACACATCTACCCTCTCTCTCTCTCTCTCCTTCGGCTTGCTCCCTTTATCAGGGGTTGCCACAGCCGTGTGATCCGCACTGCCAATTTGGCACGTTTTATGCCGGATGCCCTTCCTGCCACAACCCAGCCCTGAGAGTGCACTAATGTACACATCTACCCTATAATGATAAAAAGCCATGCAGTGGTTTCTAATTAATATGTAAAAATAATATTCCCTTTTTCAAATCGAGCCATTCTCAGATGCCTGTCGTTGTGGCGTCACACCCACAGAGGCCGCTCCCATAACAGTTGACTGACATGAGCGTTTTACCTCAGATCAGCTGTAACCGTCTGCACTCTTTGTTTCGTTGCTGGAGCAATTTAATTGGTATTTAAAATTTAGATGTCATATAAGCTTATTTATTAAAATAAAAGATAACATTGGTCAAAACAATGATAACAGCAGCTATTGTTTTTTTTTTGTGGCAGGGCCAGTGAAAATTTTGACCGGGCAAGTAAAAGTTTGACCTACTTTTTACTACTAGCTTTTAACCTCAAATGCTCATCTTAGCTGTGCGTGTACTCTCTGCATTCCGGTTCAGTATAGTTAGGGTGTTGAAAAACTCCTATCTCATTTTCTCCTCCAACTTCAAAATCGTCTACATCGCTGCAAAAGTCCCGACCCAGTGTTTACAAAGCAAACGTGCATAGTAGGTCAGAAATCATTTAGAGACCTTTGAAGCTGCATTGAAACTGAATTTTGTAAGTTCAAACTCGTGGGGACCATAGAAGTCCACTATATGGAGAGAAATCCTGAAATGTTTTCCTCAAAAAACAATTTCTTTACGACTGAAGACATAAATATCTTGACATGAATGCACTTCTTGTCAAGAACAAAAGAGACTGAAGCAACAGTTGTGAGTGGGGTGGACAACCCTAGCCCCGCCCCTGCATTTAAAACGCAGTTAAACTGGTAAAAAAAATGAATCGCCTGTGTTAACAATACATATATTCTTTTGTAAACTTAGAACATCACTATGTATGTTGAATGTGCACTTTACTTATTTATTAAGTTGAGCAAAATGTACACTTACTGATTTAGTATTTTAAATGTACACATCCCGATTCAGTGAGTATCATGGTTATGTGCTGATGGGTTTACCTTAATAATCATTAAATGCGCTAACAGCGTTTAGCTGCAATTACCTAGGCCCTCACACGTGGCTCAAGCATGTGTGTGTGTGAGTCAGTGTGTGTCTGTCAGGGAAAAGCCCAATGCTTTAAAGTCTCTCAATTACAGTGTCTGAAAAGCAAAGGGAAGTCCCGATCTTTGGGCGAACTTCTGTAAAACAGAAAAAGTGTGTGTGTGTCTTTGTAACTGTCATAAAGTATGAGTAAAAATCACAGGCAGACATCTGTACAATTATGTTGCATGAATATGAAACTATTTCCTGAAATTGATTTTTTTTCCATTTCATTCTTACTGAGCTATCCTCTCTGTTCTTATTCCACATTTCACATCTCACTATTTTCTTTTCATGACCTTTAGCATTTTGTGTGTTTTATATAGTTCCTCACAACCGTCACACATCTGTAACAGGAAATAGGTCTGTGGCTTAAAGCAGACAATTAAGGGCATAAACCACTGGGTAGTGTTAATGTGGTTGGTAAATTAAGAAATGTGAAAACACATAAATTTGTGAACTTGGAACTGAGTAACGTGACTCAATTTGATTAAATGTATTATAATTGCCTCTTCACATTTATTAACCAAAACACTCAACTAGTTTTTATGCAGTAAATGTTTTTGTTTTCACGGTTTTGTGCAAATGGCACAATTGACCTTTCGTAAAGACTCGCCCCACTTAGTTACTATTGCTACGTCTGACAAGCCATGCCGCTTTCACGCCATACATCGTTTTCACGCAGTGAAGAATACATTGCGGAGCAAAGAGAAAACTGACAATGCGCTGACAGACAAGACAGAGCAGGTTGCTTTTGGTATTAAAGTATTAAAGTTTTCTAATTTTTTATTTATGTAGTTTTTGTAAGACATTCAAACAGTAAATACCATTTTGTGCTTTTAGTTAGTTATAGCACAAAATAAGCATGAATAAACATCAGAAGTTATCTTGTTTTAACTGCAAAAAGACATCAGCACACCATTTCTCAAATTCAAGTCAACTTTTAACTACTGTATGATTTGTTTGTTGGACAAAATGGCAGCGTTTTAATCAGCGTTATAATTGGTCAGACTGTCTGTCAATCAAGCTCAAAATTTTAACATTTTAGGACTTCTTGTTCTCACTTAAAATCAAAGAGATAATGAAAGCTCATGTGACAAAGTAATTTTTGTTTTGTTTAAAGTCTATTTCTACACTACCAGTCAAAAGTTTTTGAACAGTAATGTTTTGGATGTTTTTTAAAGAAGTCTCTTCTGCTCACCAAGCCTGCATTTATTTGATCCAAAGTACAGTAAAAACAGTAAAATGCTGAAATATTTTTACTATTTAAAACAACTGTTTTCTAATCGAATATATTTTAAAATGTAATGTATTCCTGTGATTTCAAAGTTGAATTTTTAGCATAATTACTCCAGTCACATGATCCTTCAGAAATCATTCTAATATTGGAATTTGCTGCTCAAAAAACATTAGGATTATGATGAAAACAGCTGAGTATTTTTTTTTCATATTTCTGTGAATAGAAAGTTCAGAAGACCAGCATTTATCTGCAAATAGAAATCTTTTGTAACACTATGAAATCATCACTTTTGATCAATTTAAGAGTAATGAAAATTACATTTTAAAATATATTCAGATAGAAAACTGTTATTTTAAATAGTAAAAATATTTCATAATTTTACCATTTTGCTGTATCTTTTTGTTTGTTTGTTTGTTTTGCAATACACTGCCAAAAGGGGTCTGCAAAATGTTTTGTTGTTGTTAATGTTTTGAAAGAAGTATACTGTTATGCTTACAAATGCGGTAAATACAGTAATATTGTGAAATATTATTATAATTTAAAATAACAGTTTTGTGTTATATTTTGACATTTCCTTCCATTAATAACATTTATTATATATTCCAGTCTTTAGTGTCACATGGTCCTTCAGAAATCATTCTAACATGCTGATCTGAGGTTCAAGTAAAGTTCCTCATTAATTATAACCCTTGAAAACACTTTTGCTACTTGATATTTTTGTGGAAAGCATGATACGTTTTTCAAGATTCCTTGATGAATGTAAAGTTCCAAGGAGCGGCCGTTATTTGAAATAGAAATCTTGGAACATTATAAATGTCTTTACTGTCACTTTTGATCAGTTTAGTGGAACCTTGCTGAATAACAGTAATTTCTTTCAAAACAACACAAAAAAACTTTTGAATGTTAGTGTACCTGACTGCTGTATTTTTTTTTAAACGTCGCATTTTAATAGCTAACACATGTTTTCGGAGTCTAATTCTTTCGTTCTTTCAAGCTATTTGTTGTGGTGGCAGTGGTTATGGATGGTGACTTAAAGGCCTGACCTCACGGCATGATAAATAACAACAGACTTATAGGCTAAAGCTGAGTGATGCATACACACACGCATAGATACAGTGTATCCAAAACACACGCACACACTCAAGCATGCTACAGCGGAACCTGCTTTTGCCAGAAACCACAGTGTCCCTCTTCTACTGTTTTTTTTACATTCTGATCCCTTCCTCTTTTCTTTCATCACAGTCTTCTTTCTCTCTGTCTCTCGTCCTAACTGAGCCAGTAGTGATTGATAAACAGTTTTCAAGGACTCGGCCACGCTGATAGCAAATGTGCCACAATGCTTGCAAGACCTTGAGTTGTGTGTGTGTGTATGTGTGTGTGAACACATTCATCAACTTGCTAATGCGCCATAAACCATCCCGTTGTTGTACTTTGTTGGCAGGTAAGCAGTCAAATTCTTGCCCCGCTTCAACACACACTCAGACTGTGCCCTGGCTGGGACTGTAGGGTCAAAACAGGCGGAGCCACATGTCAAAGGTCATCCGGTGGGAACAATACTGACCAGACCGTCAGCAGTAAAGCAATATGCACACAATATAATAATGTATTCGCTATCTGAAGTGAGAGGGGGCTCAGCTCCGCATTTTGAAACAACATCAGAATTCCACTGCGCTTTGTGCGCGCCGAAGACTTTGGCCGGAATGCCTGAATTCCACTCAGTCCATCAGGAATGCTGGCTGAAGCGAATAACAGAGGGAGACAGAGGGATCAAGTAGGGAACATTTTGATTTGATTCAGCTCTCTGACCGGTGAACGGGGTATTAAGTATCATTAATGATCATAATCATCAAGGGATCTGCAGAAATTACAAATATACTACATCTCTGGTGGGCTATTCTGTGGCTCCCTGTTCCTATGTCAGCTACAGCTGAGTTGTTTACGCTTTAAACCATACAAGTGCATGAGTGAAGGGAGTAGTTGGCCTGTTCTTGTGATTTAGTTGCAACAGTAAAAGCTATTACAACTATAAAAGCTCTTTAATACTTAATAATTAGAGTCTTGAAGTGATTTATGATGCCATTGAATGTATTATATGATCTTAGTGTGATTTGTATTAGAGGATGGCATTTTTCCACATCAGTTTTTCTTCAAATAACATTCACAAGTGAATAAATTACAGTAGCAAGACTATGTAAACTTCTGTTGTATAAGAGCTCAGTGACATAAAGGGCAGACTTTGAGATGGAGTCAATCCATTATAAGCTAGCAAAATTTACCCTACCCTTTTCGCATTGTAGTTCACAAACATCTGAGTGGAAAAGCCTTCACATGAGACTGAACAGTTTTTCCAACACTTCCAAATGTTTATGAAATGATTAAATGGATTTCATAAAACATTTATTCCCGTAATGCAGATTGTTGTGGAAACCATAATGAATTGTCACAAGAAGCCACAAATTACAGTGCTTGTGAGAACGATGTCCTTGATTTAATTAAGTTTTACTGCCATATTTATTATTTATGAATTTAGGACAGAGTTTAATTAAGTGAAATCCGTTACCCACACTTGGTTTAGTTCATAAAGCCGTAACATTATGCTTTAGGATTATCATTACATGTGGTTACAGAATTGTGTGTACTACATACTGTAGATGTATTGTGTAATGTAATTGAAATGTTCAATTAAAATTGGTATTATTTATTCATTAAAATTTAGCAATAATTCTTGCTTTTATGTTGCCTTAAATGACAGTGAATGGGGCAAACAAAGTCCCTTTGAAGCAAGTTATTTCTGGCTGGTCCAGCTATAAACTCTAGTATGTAGAAAAATGTAGTCACAAGTCATTTAAAAAGTAATTAAATTTCATATAAAATATCCACCCATTTGGATTATTACAACCACAGTTTTAACATACACTAATGAATGTAATGTAAGGCATATTTGTCAGTCATACTGAAATGAAGTAGGTAACATTTATAATACTAATAAAACCGAATGTGTTTTAAATACACAGTGACCAGGGTTATATATTTATAATTTATTATCAGTAAATTTGTTTCAGTCTCATACATTTTAGCTAACTGAATTTTACTGCATTTTGAGAAAAAAAAAAAAATTTAAGTAAATATCTGATACATTTTTGGTCCGACTTTATATTAACAATTATGTACTTGCATCAAAAAATAAGTACAATGTACTTATTGTGTTCATATTGCTGCTATTGAGGTGGGATATGAGTACGGTTAGGAATGGGTTTGGTGTTAAAGGTTGGTTTAAGGGTGGGTTAAGGCATAAGGGATTACAGAAATTAATTACAGATGTAATTATATGCAGCTGTTTTTAAAATATAAGTACAATGTAAAAACGTGTGTACACAATAAGCGCATTGTGTCAAATGGTTAATATAGATATACAAGTACATAGTAGTTAAAGGAATAGTTCACCCAAAAATTAAAATTCTGTCATTAATTACTCACCCTATATGTCGTTCCAAACCTGTAAGACCTGTATTCATCTTCAGAACACAAATTAAGATATTTTTGATGAAATCTGAGAGCTGTCTAATCCTCCATGTTCAGAAAGGTACCAAGAACATTGACAAAATAGTTCATGTGACATCAGTGGTTCAGCCATAATTTTATGAAGCTATGAGAATAGTTTTTGTTGCACAAAGAAGACAAAGAACGACTTCATTCAATAATTTCATGTCTTACGTGACAGTCTTCAATAGGGCTATTCAATTCCGAAATTTTTGGAATTGTTTTTTGGAACCAATTGCGATTCCCGGGTTCTGGAATCGATGGGATTTGACTCAAAGAATCAATTCCTCACTGTTGTTTTCTGAGTTTTTTTTTTTTGTTTTGTTTTTGTTTTTGATTTTTAGATTGGAGGAACCTAATTTCGCTATGACTGCAGGATATAAGTGTCGTAGAAAGCAGCCTTCTCATAATATGAAGATTTATTTGTAAAAATTATGATGCATTTCTGTAGCTATGACTGATTTTAAATTGTAATTTTGTCTGCATTGTGCATGAAATTAGTCATTGCCCACAGCTCAGCAGTGGAAATGTGTTTATTGCATGAATAGAACAAGACATGAAGTGTCTAAATGTGCACAGTTCTGTTCAGCTGAATGATGTTTGTGCTCTGCACAAAATGAACAAACTGTACACAGAAATTAAATAAACAAAACATTAACAACAACACTGAAATAAGAGCTTGTGGTTTATCCGTCAATCAGATGCACTCTCAGTCAATGATTTGTGCTCTATGCATTTTCTTTCAAAATGATCTTCGGCTGATAGAAAGATTTTAAGATGTAAATAAGTTCAAGACCCTCGATTACGCCATGTTCTATTCTGTCGTGCAGCGCTCAAAATTGTGGACAAAATAAGCACATTCCACCGTAAAATGTCCTCTGAATCATTTTTTGAATTGGTTCATTAAAATGATCTATCCAAAAGAGCCTTTTCGTGGAGACGAATCAGACTTGTGCAACAAGCAAGAAGCGAATGCATGGCTGCTGCTTAAATGGAAGGCTGCATCCTTCAACTCAGACAAACTCAGTACCAACTTTTCATTTAGTTTATTTTCATGCTTTAACGTTCAGCTACATTTAATGATGTAGCAGCTGAGATATGCAGCCTTAGTGTGATGTAGACTTCCATTTGAGAGGCACCCATAAGCTTTTTTTGAACTGAAAACAGCTCTGAATGAGGAGTCGATTCCCCTTGATGGAATTCTTGATTCCCAATGCCTTGGAATCGAGGAATTGATTCTTTTTGGAATTGATTCCCAGCCCTAGTCTTCGACGCGTATTCACATCAGAAAGCTCTTGGATTTCATCAAAAATATCTTAATTTGTGTTCCGAAGATGAACAAAGCTTTGGAACACCATTAGGATGAGTAATTATTGACAGAATTTTCATTTTTGGGTGGACTAAGGCCACCTAATATAAAGTGGGACCCAAGAATAGGTAATAAAAAGCAATGCCTCTTAAAAGACAATTGACTATATATTGTGAAAGGTGCTATACAAAAAAAATTTGAATTGAATTGAACTCTTAAGTAAAAGATGGGACTGTTATACATTACTTTAGCTGACATGTTCAGCATTACGGTTCCTCACATTCATTTTTCTACCAGCAGTACGTCTCCTCTTTATACTGTCTTTGAGGTTAGATGAAGATGAGGAGTAATGGCTGTGTGGAGTAACAGCGCTGATGTGGTAACAGAGGTCACAGGTTTAATCTCCATTTGGGGCAAGCCATGAAATGAACGGTTACCAAGATGCCCATCATGTTCTGTCACCGCAGTGCCCTTGAGCGAGCCTCTTAACTCATGGTTGTACAGGAATACTTGCGTAATTACAGGAACCTGTCCTTACTGTAGACCTTCTGTAAGATAAAAGGAAGCAATCTAGACTTGGGAATTTAATGCAAGGTTGTGTCTCTCACATATGAGCCAGGTTAAACGAACACACATTATTTTGTGATTGTGTAATTTGGTGTGTGTTTAGTTCATTTAGGGTGGTCCTAGCCTTTATGGCTCTCACAGCACCAGTCCCATTTCTTGATTTGTTTCTCCACCTGGACCATTCAGGCCTACGCACGCACACACATATCATTGTAGCCTGGAGGGACAGTGTCTGTGTATATGTATGTGTTCTCCATCATCCTACAGCTAAGAGGAAAAGAAACAGAAAAGTGGGTTAGTAGCAGGTCAAAATGTGTGTACAGTATGTGCTTGTTTTCATTTACACTCAAAGTGGATTTTTCCAAAGTGATGCCTTCTGCTAGGTGATTTACCAATTGAAAGGGTAAACCAGTTTGAATTACGTAAACGGAATGAATTTTTAAAAAACCAGCATAAGCGTTGTACACAGCGTCGTTTATTGAGAGGAGATCCCTGTCAACTGCATACACTTCTGACTAATGTCTTGGAAAACTTTTAGAACTATTAATAACACAGTCAGTTCTTTATCTGGGCATATAAACCAACCATAAATAGCTGTTAACAGAAGCCAGAGATGCTGAAGACGGACAAAAATAAGAGAAAATACTGTAGCAGGCAGATGAAGCTCACTGTTCACGATGGACAAAATATAGAAAGTGTGTATTAATGTGTCTCTGAGGAGAAACTTACTGTTTTCAAAAAAGTTAGATGGTGTTTTCTTTTAAAGGGGTCATCGGATGCCCATTTTCCACAAGCTGATATGATTCTTTAGGGTCTTAATGAGAAGTCTATAACATACTTTGGTTAATTTTTCAGTGGTAGTGTACCACAGTGGTGTTTTTACCTTATCAAAATCATCCCTGTTCAGAGCGAGCTGTTCTGTTGCATGTTCCTTTAAATGCTAACGAGCTCTTCTCACCCCGCCCCTCTCTTCTGTGGGGTGACAGGCTGGTCTGTTTACTTCAGCTCCATTTAACCGTGAAACTTGCTAACTAGCAAATTATAAAAAAGGCGATTTGCAAAGATGCATAAAAAACCCTTATACTCACTTCTGATTATGACTGAATTTTTACGACCCTGTCCGTCAAAGTCTAACGCAACCTCATGGTCAGACCATTCTGTTTTTGCTTTGAATTTTGAAATTCTACAATAATTTACATTTACAATTTTTACAAAATGTTTGTTTAAATTGTGTTTAAAAAGCAGTGGCTCTGCAACTGTTTTAATGCGTTCTGATTAATATAAAAGCACAGTCAGGGAAAAACTGTGATAAACTGTCAAACCGCCAGACAGGGTTGCCAGGTTTTCACAACAAAACCCACCCAATTGCTACTCAAAACTAGCCCCATCGCGTTTCGAAGGGGATCCCCCGACTGGGGGGTAAAATACACGTTTTTTTTTTTTTAATTAGCATTCTAGGGGCTAAATAATACATTATTGGGGTTGCTTCAACCTGTGGACATGAAAAACAACCCACGGCAACAATGTGAAAGTAGCCCAGTTCCGCGGGAAAACCGCAGACTTGGCAACACTGCCACCAAAATCCTAAAAAAAAAAAAAAAAAACCTTGATACAGATTTTTGGTTAAACTGCCCAGTGCTAGTAATGCCACAGAAGAGCTATTTTGGGTTCCCCAAAGAAACTTTCAACAGTTTAAAAAAAAAAAAAAAAAACCCTTTTATTCTTGGTGTAAAGAACCTTTTGTAGAATGGAAAAATTCCTCTCATGTTAAAGATTTTTCATGGAACCATAAAGGTCACCCCATTTCTACATGAAAAGTCTTCATAAAATCAGAACTGACCCTAGTCACTTCCTTAATTTATTTTCCTGGTCTTATTGTAAATGATTCAACAATGCATGTTATTCCAAATCTAAAAAACAGCCTTTGTGATATTTCATCCAAATATTGAAAAATGACTTTCAGACGACTTTGTTTTTTCTATTCCTTTGTTACTTTTTGCTCATGTCACTTAGGCTTTATGGACTAATGTATAATGTTAGACAGTGGCCAAATCGTTTAAGTAAACTCGCATTCGGTCCTGATAAAATAATGTCCTGCCTGCCCTTTTTTGTCTTTTTTTTTGTCTTTTTTTTTTTGTCTTTCTGAATTTCCCATTTCAATCTGAAATATATGAAGTTAAATAGGTTGTGAGTAGATACTCACTTTGAGTTTAATCAGTTCTGTTACTTTATTCATTATTTTTCTTGCTCAAGATATCCAGTTACATTTTAAAGTATTCTTACACCTGTGCATGTGTGTTATTGTCTGTTTCTGTGTGTGTGTGAAGCCAATGGAAAACAAAGGTTTATATTATATGCTGCTGACGACATCAGGTCTCCATGACAGCTTATGGTAAGTATCATATAACATGGGTCAGCTCTCTCTCTTTCTATCTCACTTTCTCTATCTCTTCCTCTCACAGTAAAACTTCTTACAGTATCTCTGATCAACGTGTTCTCAGGTACCAAAACACCTAGAAATAGATGGTCCGGTGTGTGTTTGTGAAAGAGAATAAAATCAACAAGATTGAGGTAAAATGTAAATGTATTTGAGAGCTTGATGAAATCATATTTGCTGACTGTTGCCCTCTAGAGTGTCTCATCGGTGCCATAATGACGCCACTCAGTCGAAAGCATGTAGCGTAGCTCACATTGAGTTCTTGTAATGATTGTTAGACTGTTAGATTAATTTCATGAATACACTGTTTTAAATATAGAAGTAAAGGGATCACCCAAAAAAGAAAATTCTGTCATCGTTTACTCATCTTAATGTGTTGTAAAAAGACTTTCCTGCTTTTTTCTGTAGCACAAAAGGAGAGACTGTGAAAAAATTGACTGGTTGTTCTTTTTCTTCCAGTTAAAATGAATGGAAAAGGGATGCTAAAGCAGTAAAGCATCATAAAAGTTATTCATATGATATACTTCACGTCATCTGAAGTACTACTGTAGGTTTTTTTGACAAACCACAGTTTGAATTTTTATTCACTGACTTCTTCCAACCAGTGAGCTGTTAACCACTGTGACCAGATCGTTGAATTTGAGAAACATATCAGTCGGTTTTTGTGGACGAATCATTTTAGGTTGGTTTGGGGAACTGGATAATCTGAATCATTAAAGATCTGACTCATTCACTGCTAATTTCTTATGAACTCTGATAAAAGTTGTACAGCTAATAATTACTTTTCAGTCAGTTCCTACTGGAATAACTAGAATATTCTTCAAAACAAAAGTCATATAGGTTTGGAATGACTAAGGGAGAGTTCATTTTTGGATTGGACTATCTCTGTAATCATTTACCTCATTACGCTCCTAAGGTGAGCTGAAGTTGCACCGGAGTCCATAGCAACTCATCCAGAACTAATTAAAACATTCCAACACAACAAAACACTCATCTGATAGTGTACATCACAGCATTCACGAGAGAGAGAGAGAGAGAGAGAGACTTTTACCTCTGACCAGTCTCCACCCATAATAGCCTGCCATCCAGGAGGGAGTGGCTGACCGAGGGAGGGGAAAGAGAAAGAGAGAGAGAAAGAGAGAGAGAGAGAGGGAAAGCTGGAGAGCTCTGCGGTAGCAGTCAGCGCAAGAACCAAAGCAGAGAAAGACTGAAAGAGAGAGAGACAAGAGAAAAAAGAAGGTAGATAGAGAAGGAAACAGTGGAATTAGGGAGCTAAGAAATAAAACAAAGGAGAAAAAGAGAGAGGGAAGTCTGGAAAATCATTTCAGACCAGGACAGAAGAGACTGGGGGGGAAAAAAAAGACAGACTCATAATTTAAAAGAAGTCTTGGACTTCACATTGGAGACATATGTCCGTGCGTGGACTGTTGCTGCTGCTGTGATCTGTCATTCCTCCTCACAGCGTGCGTGTGTGTGTGTGTGTGTGTGTGTGTGCGTGTTCCTGAGAGACTGAGGATAGTGTGTGTGAGCCTGTCGTTCCTCTGGAGTCTACGGGACCATGGCACCTGTCAGGAACGGATGAACTTGAGGCTTAAAGGACTCGCGAAGAAAAAGAAAGAGAAAACAGCTGTAAGAGTGAAAGGTAAGTTAGTTCCCTTTCTAGTAATTTATAGCAATGCTGTGGTTTTGTATGTACTGTAGGAGTGTGTGTGTTCTTCCTTTTTAATTTGTTAATAGCTCAGATTCATTTGTATTAACCAGGATTTAAATATTTTGATACTTACTTGAATACTTTGAATACAGGCAGTACAAATAGTTGTAAAAGTGAGAGTGTGTGTACACTAGGTAGGGAGCCCTCCAATGCGACAAGCTGTTCCGACCTCTTTGTGCAAGTGTGTATTTAACATATTGTGCAGTTTGTGGATGAATAACAGCCTGGTATTGTGTTTCTAAGTATGAATACTATAGTTCAGTCTAAGATCTTGTGTAATATATAGATAAACCATGGGTTGTTATGTTGTTACACTAGTTTAGATTGTCTCTCTGTATGTGTGTGCAATGACCTATCTGGACTGTTTTCTTAATATAGGATGATATTAAAAGATTAAATGGTCTGTGAATAAGGGAGGGAGAGAGTGACAGATATAAAGAATGGAAGAGTGATACGGAAAGACGTGTTCATTCTGTAAGTGTGTTTCTGCTGAAATATTTACCCTTGGTGCAACTCTGACTGTTCCTGTGTTGCTCATGGGATGATGTTCTTTGGTTCACACAAAGAGCAAAAGACTGTTATCATCACTCCATCATCAACATTTTATGATTTTTAGATTTTCAACTCCAAATCCATCACAGATTAATGAAAAGATGACAAGATAAGAATGTATAGTCACAAACACATACATTTAGTTCTTTCTTAGTAGAAAATGAAAGATATTTTCTATATTTATTAAGAACTCTCTGTATATTTGTGACCCTGGACCACAAAACTAGTAAGAAGTAGCATTTTATGGGTCAAAATTATGGCAGAAATCATTAGGATATTAAGTAAAGATCATGTTTCATGAATATATTTTGTAAATTTCCTACCATAAATATATCAAAACTTACATTTTGATAAGATCTTCATTTGGACAACTTTAATGGCGATTTTCTCAATATGTTGCAATCCCTCAGATTGCAGATTTTCAGATAGTTTATCTTGGCCAAATATTGTCCTATCCTAACAAACCATAAATGAATGAAACGCTTATTTATTCAGCTTTCAGGTGATGTATAAATCTCAATTTCAAAAACTGACCCTTATTATAATCCTATAGGGTTATAAATTAACCCTAAATTAATACAAGTTTTCTTTTTGCAGCAACTTCATTATTTGTCAATCAGTGAGTTTTTCAACTGAGAACATCCTGGATGTCTCAAAAGAGTGGGTTTGTCAGTTTTTGCCCCCAAACTATAGCAAAGTATGTGTACACACAAAAACACACATAATCTATACCATGCACTACCCAAAATAGTAATTAGACTCACAAACACTCACATACCAGCCCTCACTTAAACACACGCACATGTGTGTTCACACAGAAACACTTTTTTGTGTTTTTGGTGAGGAGAAGAATGTTGTGTTGTTTTAGTGGCGACTCTGAGAGAGCATTGTGTATGTGCGCTTGATGAAATTACACGCAACGATTCACGCACGTACAACTGTAAGGTCCCAGACTTTCCTTTAATGTGCATCTCCCAGTGACTTTCTTTATTTCTCTCTGGCTCCTTGATTCCTGCTCTCAGGATTAGGGGGTGGGTAGAGAGACAGAGAGCGAGTAAGTAAGAGAGATTGAGAGTGAGATGGCTTTTAGCCCGGTGCCTCAGCCGGTGTGGATCGTTAATTGAGCTGCTCCCATAGGGGGGTATCAGACCCCAGATTAATTTGGCTCCCCCTCCTCATGCACGCACACACACACTCGTGCTTTCACCCTCACACAAACTCACACTCTCTTTCAGGGCCCTTTATATCCATCTATTAGACCACAGTTGTCAGATGTCCTGTCACTGCTGGAGTTTCTATTCTGATAGGAGATTGTGAGTGGGTGTGGGCGGGTGTCTCTATGGTGGGGTTATTGATTGTTTTGTGGAGTGTAGTACTATTTAACTGTGGTGGGACCTGTAGGCCAGGACACATTTAGGCTGAGTTGTAACAAAGAATTCATTCTGTACATCACTGTGAATGTTTCTGGGTTCCCAAGTAAAGGAAAGCCATGGAAAACATATCAGGAATTTTACAATTGTGTTTTCCAGGTCTGAAAAAGTCATTTCATAAAATCATAAAAATAGTGGAAGAGTCTGTTTTATATTTAACTTTACAATATTTTATCAGCTAGATTTTGGTTTTGTTTAGAATTAAACTTGTTGACAAGCTATAGTGATGTCCAATTCGTAAGCAAATTATTTTGAGTCAGTTCCTTTCAGTTAATCAGCTGAATCAGTTCACTGAATGATTCATTAGTGAATCGGTCTAAATCATAATACTTTTGATGTAATCACACATGCCTGAAAAGTTGTTGGTCAAAAAATGTGGGAACCCTAAAATATCACAGTGTTCACCCAAAAATGAAAATTCTGTTATTAATTACTCATCCTCATGTTATTCCAAAGGCATAAAACCTTCGTTCCTCTTCAGAAAATTTAAGTATTTGGGTAAATGTAACTTATTTTGTCATCTGGGAAACATGTAACTATGTTCTGTAGCCTCTGAAGGGCAGTACTAAATGAAAAAATATGATATTTGGGCAAAATAAAAATGAAAAATGTACACATCTCCATTCTGTTCAAACGTTTTCACCCCCCAGCTCTTAATGCGTGGTTCTTCCTTCTGGAGCATCGCTGAGCATTTTAACCTTCTGTAATAGTTGCATATGGCTCCCTTAGTTGTCCTCAGTGTGAAAACATGGATCTCAAAATCACACAGTCATTGTTGGAAAGGGTTCAAATACACAAAAATGCTGAAAAACCAAAGAATTTGTGGGACCTGAAGCATTTTTCTGAAGAACAGCGGGCAGTTTAACTGTTCAGGACAAACAAGGGACTCATGAACAACTATCACTACACAAAAAAAACAGCTGTGGATCATTCAGGTAACAACACAGTATTAAGAATCAAGGGGATGTAAACTTTTGAAGAGGGTCATTTTTATAAATTCAACTATTATTTTCTCTCGTGGACTATATGTAAGCATCTTTTATGTGAAATATCTCATTCAGATCAGTACTACCTAAACAATAACATATTCACTAGAAGACAGAAAGCTCTCAGGGTCAGAAAGCTCTCGGATTTCATCAAAAATATCTTAATTTGTGTTCTGAAGATGAATGGCGGTTTTACAGGTTTGGTATGACATGAGTGTGAGTAAGTAATGAGAGAATTTTCATTTTTGGCTGAACTATCCCTTTAAGTGTCAAACTTCAGGATATTCCTTGTCGATGAAGCAACCACAGAAAATATTTAAAAACTTCCTTTAAATACCGTTGTTACATAATCTGTTCTCCATTGTTGCACTATTCTGAAAGTTACAAGCAGATGAAGACATATTTAATACTCTGCGATTAATATTTGTCTTTTTTTGTGCCTGCAGCATCCTCTCTAGAACAGCAGTGTGACGGTGACTCATAAAATATCATTTTGAGATGTTCAGTCCAAATGAAGATGAGAAGGTTGATTAGATCTTCACATCCTACCTCACATGTTCAGAGACTATATAAGGATGCTATTGAAAGGATAAACAACTGTGTCTTGCGGCCTAAAACCAGATAAAAACTCTCATGTAAAGTGGCACATGGTGTAGCGGAGAGATAGAGGAGCAGTTTAACTCCTCATGTTTCTGAGATGAGCGGGATTATGTGAACTCCCTCCTCTGCGTTTGCTAGAAACATCATGCAGATAACTGCAGCAGCTCTCCAGAACTACGTTCAAAACGTATAAATCAAACATGGTCACTTTTGTCTTCTCCTGGGCTTGGTGAGCAGTAGATTTCCGAAATAAAATTATTATTGTAATGTTTTTTCTGTGTTTTATTTAAAAAAAATTGTATTACTTATTAACACTTAATAGCTTATCATACAAAAGTTTAATAATATGGTGTGTGTGTACGTGTTTGTTCACTACTCACTACTGTGTGTGTGTGCACTTGGATGGGTTAAATGCAGAGCACAAATTCCGAGTATGGGTCACCATACTTGGCCACACGTCACATCCTCCTCGTCCTCCTCCTCCTAATAGTTATACGTCCCAATAAAAAAAGCTTTTATTAGGCTACTGATATGACTGGAGTGATCTTAAATGTACATGATTTTACACCTAAAAAACACTATTAATTTCTTTGTGTAAAAAAATACTTTTTAAAGGAGAAAAATACTTTTTAAAGGAGAAAAATACTGCGTGCACTTTTAATGTGTATTATTTAATCTAATTAATTTAATGTAGCCATTTACACATAATGTAACACCACTTCAATGACACTTCAAAACAAGTGGTGTTATAAACTTTCAAGTCTGAATTAATCTTTGATTTCACTTTGGAGCAAAAACAAAGAGCTGGTTTGATATATAGTCTGCAGAAGTTAATAATTTGACAATAACTGAGCTATCTATAATACTTGTTATCGCTTCCTGTTTTGATTATTGAAATATTGAGGTGAGTGTCTGTGATTTTAAGAATGTCCACCGAGAGTTTTTAGAGGATATGGTAAGAGAAGAACAGGACTGAGTCAACAAGTGCAAAAATGTTGAACAGGTCAGTTTACCAAAGGAGGCATGACATACTCTGGAGGGAGAGGGGAAGATGAACAGATAAGGACAGAATGATAGATCAGGAAGGATTAGAGTGCAGTAAAGGGGGGTGTTGATTTTTGTAATGATACTGTAGCAAATGTTGTGTGTATGTTTGTGTGTTCGTTGCACACTTGTACAGGTTTACAGGAGTGGTGTGTAAGTTGTTTTTATGACGTAAGTGTGTGTGCATGTGCTGATTAAGGTCATTGTGATGGTCTTTTGTGCTGCTGTTGCCACATTTCACTTTCACATACATACACTTTCACTATACACACACGCACACTATACTCAGTTTCACTATAGACTGCTTTTCAAAAATGGGGGTTCAGGAAGATGTTTTTGATGCTTTTATTTGATTAAAAATATAGTAAAAATAGCAACATTGTGAAATATTATTGCAAATTACGATAGCTGTTTTCTATTTTAACAATTTTAAAATGTAATTTATTGCTGTGATTTTTAGAAATCATTCTAATATGCTGATTTGGTACTCAAGAAACATTTCTTAATATTATCTGTTGATAATATGATATATTTTATTTAGGATTCTTTGATGAACAGAAAGTTTAAAAAACAGCATTACTTGTATAACAATACAGTTGGAGTCAAAAGTTTACATGCACCTTGCAGAATCTGCAAAATGTTAAGTATTTTACCAAAATAAGATGGGTCATTCAAAATGCATGTTATTTTTTTTATTTAGTATTGACCTGAATAAGATATTTCACATAAAACATGTTTACATATAGTCCACAAGAGAAAATAATAGTTGAATTTATAAAAATGACCCTGTTCAAAAGTTTACATACACTTGATTCTTAATACTGTGTTGTTACCTGAATGATCCACAACTGTGTTTTTTTTTGTTTAGTGATAGTTGTTCACAAGTCCCTTGTTTGTCCTGAACAGTTAACCTGCCCACCATCTTCAGAAAAATCCTTCAGGTCCCACAAATTCTTTTATTTTTCAGCATTTTTGTGTATTTTTGAACCCTTTCCAACAATGACTGTATGGATCTCAAAATCATACAGTCATTGTTGGAAAGGGTTCAAATACACAAGGTACAAAGGACAAACAAGGGACTCATAAAAAAACATAAAACTTAAAAAATAAATAAATAAATAAATAAAAACAGCTGTGGATCATTCAGGTAACAACACAGTATTAAGAATCAAGTGTATGTACATTTTTAAACGGGGTCCTCCTTTTTCATAAATTTAACTGTTATTTTCTCCTGTGGACTATATGTAAACATCTTACATATGAAATATCTTATTCAGGTCAGTACTAAATGGAAAATAACATGCATTTTGTATGATCCCTCTTATTTTGGAAAATTTTGCAGATTCCGTAAGGTGTATGTAAACTTTTGACCTCAACTGTGTAAAAGCCTTTACTGTCACTTTTGATCAGTCTGGTGTGTCACTGCTGAATAAAAGTATTAATTTTATAAAAAATAAATAAATAAATAAATACTGATCTCAGACTTTGGCATGGTGGTGTATCTCTCATAAATCATTCATGGTTTCTATATGGAGGTGATGATATTTGCTAAACCTCAAGTCTTATCATGTTCAGACCTGTTGATCAGTGGATTTAAAGAAAAAAACACATAAATGTACATCTTTATATAGATAACACGCTGAGCTTGATAAACCCCTCTCAGATGAATGTGTTTTTGGCAAAGTATTTTTTCCATCGCCATGTTTATTTTTAAGTAAAGGCTATGGAGGTATGATGTCATTAGACAGTGCCCGCACAAGTGTGTGTGTGTGTTCATATGGGTCTGAAAGAGGACAAAACATTGCTGCTTGATTAAAAAGAGGGAGGCACTCTTGAACACATGCTTTTAAAACAGGGAGTGTGTATGTCTGTTGTCATGCAGGCATGATTAAAGAGGCAAGAGTTAAATCATGATGACCTGGAAGTTGTAGTTTGATAAGATTAGTTATGTCACTGGTATTTTATAAGAATGAATGAAATGCGTGACCACTTTTTTCATTTATTGTTAAAAAATCCCAGCATTTGGTAACAAAATTGCATTTCTGTTCATGCAAATAGTTGTTAATGGAACGGGAATTGTTAAGAGGCACTGAAACTAAATGGGGAAACATCCTCCGTCTCCTTCTCTACTTACTTACAAACTGTTTATCATTCACGTTCAGCCTCACTGGAGCTCTAGGAACTGATTGTAATAGGGGATGGAATACAGCGTGACACCCTTGTAAAAGGTGCGAATGACTGTGTGACACTGATAGATTTCCCCTTTAATAGAACCGGACTGAGTGTGACTGGACACACACACGGGTTCAAACCATCGGCTAAAGATGCCACTATATATATAGAAAGAGAGAGAGCTACAGTCAGAGAGAAAAAGAGAATGATACATTAAAAAGGCATTAAGGATTATGGGTAATGGAGCAGGCCCGTCAGTGTGGATTAGCTAATGCTCATCAGAGAGCAGAAGTGAGTGTGTGTGTGTAGAAATGTGTGCATAAAAGGGGGGAGAATGTGTCCCTACATACACCCCTCAGTAGTATGCTGCTCATGTCTGTGTGTGTGTGTGTGTGGTTAGGTTGCATCCTAGCTCATTACCCCGTAGTGGTCGACTAAAGTGTGTGTTCAGCAGCAGCTTTTAAATAATGAAAGAAGATAGAAGATATCGGACGTGCACAGATAGCAGTTTGTGTGTGTTTGAAAAATGGAGTCCCAGGATGGGGAGAGATGGGGGTGGTTGCAGATTTGGATTTGATGCCCACAAACCCCTAACAAGCTACCTGCTTGAGTGTATGCGTGTGTAAGACAGAAAATAATCCTCTCTTAGCAAACTTATTTGATTTCATAAGTAGAACAGCACCCATCTGCAGTGAACATATTTACATACTGCAGAAGCGCCATTGGAGAAACTACTGATCAAGTGAAATATAATGACTCTGTGTGTGTGTAGTGCTGAAGGTCCATTCCCTTTGAGATTCTACCCACTAGCACTCTCAGCCGTAGTAAATCAATACCTGTCAATCACACACACACATACACACACACACCTGGCTGCTGTACACACCCTCGATGGTTATTTGCCCTAGGGCACCTCAGAGCAGATAGTGGGGCAGTTTTGTCTGTGTATGTGTGTGCAGATGAGAAATGTGGATTTCTTTGGTTTTCTTATTACTGTGTGGTTTGTTAGCGGTCAGATTGTTTCTCTAATTAGTCAAATAGTGATTAGCACCAGCAATTCCCACACGTTTCCATTAACACGGACACCTTCTGGACTGGATGTCAGCTGGTATTGACCTTTCCTGAACATACAGCAAATTGTGTGCGTGTGTGTGTGGGAGACGAGAGCTCAGTGGAGACAATGACGAGAATTCCTGCTTGCATTCCTTTTGGAGCTGCACTCACACACCGTACTTCAGGCTTGAACAACATAAAAATGCTTGGTTTTAGCTTATTTTATTTTGTTAAAAGGGATAGTTCACCCAACAATGAAAATGACCCCATTATTTACTCACCTTCAAGCCATCCTAGATGTATGTAACTTTCTTCTTTTAGACAAATACAATCGAAGTTATATTAAAAAAAGCTTTATAATGGCAGTGAATGGGTGCTGAGATTTTTCTGAGAAGTTCACTAAAGTGCATCCATCTATCATAAAACAGTACTTCACACAGCTCCGGGGATTAATAAAGGAGTACTTTTTGATGATGGATGGATGGATGCACTTTTTTGGGCTTCAAAATCTCAACAGCCATTAACTGGCATTATAAAGCTTGGAAGAGCCAGGATATTTTTTAATATAGCTCTGATTGCATTTGTCTGAAAAGATTGTGTGAAAGATTTTCTGTCATTTTAATCACATTGTATAATAAATACATTCTTTTTTAACTAAACTAATAGTTAATAGTTTATTATTTATGCAACTTGCTTTGGCCTGTTTATATATACAGTTGAAGTCAAAAGTTTACATACACCTTGCAGAATCTGCAAAATGTGAATTATTTTACCAAAATAAGAGGGATCATACAAAATGCATGCTATTTTTTTATTTAGTACTGACCTGAATAAGATATATTTTACATAAATATATTTACATGTAGTCCACAAGAGAAAATAATAGTTGAATTTACAAAAATGACCCTGTTTAAAAGTTTACATACACTTGAATACTGTGTTGTTACCTGAATGATCCACAGCAGTTTTTTGTTGTTGTTGTTGTTTAGTGATAGTTGTTCATGAGTCCCTTGTTTGTCCTGAACAAGTAAAATCCTTCAGGTCCCACAGATTCTTTGGGTTTTCAGCATTTTTGTATATTTGAACCCTTTCCAACGATGATTGTATGATTTTGAGATCCACCTTTTCACACTGAGAACAGCTGAGGTACTCATGTCCAACTATGACAAAAAGGTTCAAATGCTCACTGATGTTCCAGAAGAAAAAAATATACTTTAAGAGCCAGGGGTGTACATGATTTTTTCAAAATCATGCAGTCATTATTGGAAAGGGTTCAAATAAACAAAAATGCTGAAAAAACAAAGAATTTGTGGGACCTGAAGGATTTTTCAGAAGAACAGCAGGCAGTTTAACTGTTCAGGACAAACAAGGGACTCATGAACAACTATCACTAAAAAAAAAAAAGGTGTAGATAAGTCAGGTAACAACACAGTATTAAGAATTAAAGGTATGTAAATTTTTGAACGGGGTCATTTTTATAAATTTTAAAAACTTTCTCTTGTGGGCTACATGTAATATTCAGGACAGTATTACATAAAAAATAACATGCATTTTGTATGATCCCTCTTATTTTGGTAAAATAATTAACATTATGCAAGGTGTATGTAAACTTTTGACTTCAACTGTATATTATGTAAAGCTATAAAAATCGGGACCAGTCATGGTTACCATTCACTTGCATTCTATGGAAAAGCAACTTAGGTAACTCCATCTGAATTCTATGCAAAAAAAGAAATTTATACACATTTGGAACAACGTGAGGCTGAGTAATTGGTGACAGAATTTTCTTTTTTTGGGCGAACTGTACAGTCGCGGTCCATAAATATTTCTTGCCTGCCTTTGTACTGAGTGATGTATTACTTGAACTAAAACATATTTTGTATTTATGACAGTGGAAAATGATTCCACTTAGCTGTTTTTTTGCTTGTAAATTGTATTAAACTAGGTTTTGCAGCATCATATGAGATGAGCCAGTCTTGGTGAAACTGCACCTGTTACAAAAACGTGATTCGGTTTTTAATTGTAGTGGTTTTACATCTGGAATATTTCACATGTGTCACCACCTGGAATTCTAAAAGAAAAAAATGTTCCACTGGGGTGAACGTCATTTGAAGTCTCTTTTCCTCCATATGCTGATGTGCATCCATGTGATTATCAGAAATGGAAAAAATGTAGGGGACTTGATTTTTTTCCATTGATTTGTTGATTAGATGGAGGCATATCTGAAAAAGAGCACGCAGTGGAGTGTATTTAAAAAAGAGACATCAGTGATCACACAATCATTCTTAAAATTTCATTTCAATAACATATTAGTTTATGTACAGAACAGTACAGAATAACACTTTATTTATTTACTAAAGCCGTTTTTTTCTTTCTTTAAAGGCTGTTTGTTCCATGTGAAATCGCATTTGTTCAGTTCTCCTCCAGCTGCGCTCATTGCTGAATTAAATTAAACATTCACCAAACTAAACAAAGATTTGAGTGTGCATGAGGCTTAAGTCTTTGCTGTCTACTCCCTGTGTACATCTACTTATCCACGTTTACACTAGTTACTTGACATTTGTCTTGCCATATGTCTTTAAAGCCTGCTGTTCAGGCTTCCTTAGTGTTTATGCTTCCATATGAGCTTCTTTGCGAGCGTGTTATTCAATTGTGTGTGGGTGTGCAACGTAAAGATGGAGTATATGAATGCATATTCCCTCTGGTTTGTGATAGAGGGTTCTTTATGAAGTTACTCTGTGGATGTTGCATCTGTAAATCTAATAAAGAGCTTCTTTACAGAGCGTTTTTATTGTTTGCAGGCCATTAAATAATTTGTTCCACTACAATTCAAGTTCCTTAGGCTTCATTTAGAAGTTCGAGCTCTCTCAGTCTGTCTGAGTTATAATAGATGGGTTTAGGCTTTTTTTGGCTTTAGATGAGGAGAAAAATGTCTTTCTGTTTGATCGAAAATGAATAGCAGAGGAGTAGATGCTTTTTTAATGCTGTGTGTGAGAATTTTCCCTTGACCTGTTAAGTACATCTTTCTCTGTTTTTTTCTAAGGGTGATTTCCCAGATGGGTGGTTCTTTGGAAACCATAAATGGCCCACCTGCATGGTCCAATCACAGTTTTAACTGACACCTGAGAAACAAGGTGTGTGTAAAACCCATCTATCATCCTTTACTGCTGCCCCTGCCTTTCAATTATACTCTAATAGAGGGGATTTCTGCCTCTTTTGAGACAGCTCATCCAGAGGAAGTGTGTGTGTGTGTGTGTGTGTGTGTGACAGAATGGAGGACACAGAGTGAAAGTCAAACTTTAAAAATTAGCAAAACTGCAGTAAAACTGACAAGGGATTAAATGTAAAGTGATAAAGGTATTATACAGTGCAGAGAAGCAACGGTGTGTGTGTGCTCTGATGGTCCCATTGGGTTAGTCTAGAACTGACACCCATAGACTGGTAGGTCGAAGGCTCAAAACTCCAGCAGTGATCCGCCACTCTCATCCCATCACATTCCCAGCAGATCCAGTCAAGCTGCTGATAATCTCTCACCATCCCATGAATAATGTTACCGCTGTCTGTGTATGTGTGTATGATCATTAGTGTCATACCAGAGGCCTTGACAGCTTCCTGACGGTATGCTGCGACACACTCACACACACCGTCTCTTCATCCAGTCTCCAGAATCTCTTGTGACAGCTCTTACTGGGAACAGATCTTGAGCCGCTGCAGGGAATCAGGCACTGTGTGTGAAGGCAGGGAGAGGAGCGGGAAGACTTGTCAAAGTGTTTTCCAAATCCACTTCCACTTCCATCCAAATAAGTGTGACCTCCACTTCTCCTAGACAAAACATAGAGACAGGAAAAAAGAAGAACGGGGAACAAGAAAAGGTTGAAGTCATATAAATCAGTGTCATTTTACTTATAAAGCACCTGTCAGTCATCTATAATCCTACCTGGGGGTGGGGCCACGGATTGACCCTCATCATTGTATGTGTGTGTGTGGGTTATGTTAGATTTCCCACAGGTTCCAGTCTATTGCTGTTTTAGGTCACGGAAAATATCCTGACGGAGGTGGCCTGGGACTAGCGCTAAATCGGTCTCATGAGAAAACGCTGTGTGTGTGGTGCAAAAGAGCTGGAACAGATATGTGTGAAACCTATGATGACAGATTGAGTTTTAGATGGTCTCTTTTCTAGTGCGTGTGTGTACTTGATCCTTGATTCTTTTTAAGGCCAGGACCCCTTAGTGGATAGCAAAACAGAGCAGAGACCCGCATTGCAATTTTTTATAAAACTGTTAAAAAACTATTGCCTTTCAGACCTGGTACTATCAAAACATGCTTTAAAGAGATTGTACACCCAAAAATTAAAATTCTGTTGTTAATTACTCACTGTTCCAAACCTGTAACACCTTCATTCATCTTCAGAACACAAATTAAGATATTTCTGATGAAAGGTAGTGTGCTTACAACATTTCTGGCCCTTGCAGATTTCATCAAAAAATATCTTAATTTTTGTTCTGAAGATGAACAAAGGTCTTACAGGTTTGGAACGACATGAGGGTGAGTAATTACTGACAGAATTTTCATTTTTGGGTGATCTGTCCCTTAAAAAAAAAAAATATATATATATATATATATATATATATATTTTTGGAAAAATGGTTAAAAACACAACCAGTCAAAAGTTTTTGAACAGTAAGATTTTTAAAATATTTTTTAAAGAAGTCTTTTCTGCTCACCAAGCCTGCATTTATTTGATCCAAAAATTAACATTTATCTGAATAAAAAAGTACACTATACCATTCAAATGCTTGGAAATTATAAAAATTAATACTTTTATTTAGCAAGGATGCTTTAAATTGATCAACATTGATGATAAAGACATTTATAACATTACAAAATATTTCTATTTCAGATAAATGCTGTTCTTCTAAACGTTCTATTCATCAAACAAACCTGAAAAAAATAAATAATAATAATAAATGTTTCAGAATATTAGAATGATTTCTGAAGGATCATGTGATTGGAGTAATGATGCTAAAATTTAGCTTTGAAATCACAGGAATAAATTATTTTACAATATATTAAAATAGAAAACAGTTTTTTTTAATACTAAAAAAAATTTCACTTTTATTGTTTTTGCTGTATTTTGGATCAAATAAATGCAGGCTTGGTGAGCAGAAAAGATGTCTGTAAAAATCTTACTGTTCAAAAACTTTTGACTGGTTGTGTGTGTGTGTGAATTGTGTTACCTTGTTGCCCACTTCAAAGACACAGAGGATTATGGGTGAAAGGATTTAACTTCATGATGGTTTGACCCTAAGGGAGAGATAAAGTGGGAGAGAATGAGCAAGAGAGTGAAAAAGAGAGACTATGGATAATATTCAGTTTGAGAAGCATGTGGAATGTGTGCAGACCCTAATCACAGGTTCAGAGGGGAAGTTTTGTGAATGTCAGAGGAAAGTGTGTGAAGAAAACAGAACCATGAGAAACAAAACTCTTAAACCAGGGCTGTGATCAGGAGTGTGTAATTTCCACCTTCTGAATGATGGTGTGCCTTTTCCCTAAATTAGCACATTTAACTGTCAGCTGGGTGAGTTATGACGTCCTTAGTCCCAAAACTTTAAGCCAGTTGCAGTGGTTCACGGCTACTGGCCAATCAGATTTGAGTATTATGGTCGGAGCCGAGTAGGTGACACTGCAGTGTCGCTGTGGTGATAATCACCCTCTTAGTTCTGGAATTTGTTTTATGTCATGTTGCTGTGTCAACCACGGTCATGGTGATTAGCTACGGGTCTTACAACTCAAGGAACACTGACCCAGAATCCAACACTGGCACAGGGACGTCAGTCCATCTCAACACACATACGCAGTGCCATCCCCACCTCACATGTGTACTGTCCACAGACGGGACAGCTATCATTCTGAATACACAGTTAATTTGGGCACTTTCTTGTCCCAGGGGTTATTTATTTATTTATATATTTGTTTATTTTTACAGATTTTAACTTTAGATTTTTATTTTATTTTTGTTATATATTTGCTATATTTTGAATGTGTTTTGTGTGAATTTTGTGACCTTGCCCATGAGTCAAACTTTAAAACTTTTTAAAACCTTAAAAGAAATCTCGACAAACAGTAAAAAATTCACTATTTTGAAATGAATTATTATTGTTTATTGTGAAAATGATTTATATACTTTTTTTTTTCAAAAAAGAATATTAAAAAAAGGTTTTCTCAGATGTCATTCAACCCTTCCAACATTTCTGTCCCAGTATTTAATTTAATGTAGTTATTTATTTATTTATTTATTTATTTTTTGTAAAGTTAGTGTGCTATTTTTGCCAAGGAGACAGTTTTAGCTTAAAATACGAAGACGTGTAACATGAAGAAAATAAAGAAAAATTACAAATATTTGTAATATTTTTATTAAAAATAATATAAAATATTATATATATATATATATGAAAATCTCAACAAACAGTAAAAATTTGCTATATTTATTATTATTTATTGTGAAAATTTTTTTCTTAAAAAAAACCCTTTTTTTTCAGGTGTCATTTCAACCATACCAAGATTTTTGTCCCAGTATTTTATTTTATTTTATTTTATTATTAACTATTTTTTGTAAAGTTTTTATTATTATTATTATTATTATTATTTATTTATTATTTGTTTTTATGTATTTTTTTTTACATAACTTTTTTTTGTTGTTATAAGAAAATTATATTAACATAGCCATTTAACATCATTTATATTTGCAATATTGTAAATGTAATTCATGTGTAAAATTTGTGACTGTGCCCAGTAGCCAAACTTTAAAACTTCTTAAAACAAAACAGCAAAAATATGCTACTTTTTTTTTTATTATATTCTTTTTTTCTTAATGTCATTTCAACCATACCAAAATTTTTGTCCCAGTATTATTTTATTTTATTTTATTGTTTTGTATTGTTTTGTATTGTATTGTATTGTAAAGTTTGTGTGCTATTTTTTCCAGGCAGACAGTATTAGCTTGAGATATGAAGACATGCTAAATCACAAAATTAAAGAAAAATCAAAGTAAATATCACTTATAAACCAATTATTTGGAGTGTAGTTTCCAAAATAATATAAAATATATTATAAAAATCTTATAATCGTCATTTGCATCACAAAACGTGATTAACACAACACATTAAGATGTGACTGAAATGACACCGATGGGCATTTTCAGAAAAAAGTTTTCCAGTGATAAATTAAAACTAGTGAAAATGTGAAAAGTGTGTTTTACGAGATTTCATTATAGTCCACAGGGGCAAAAGTTCCAGTAGTACACTGAAGCTGAAATTACATCACTTTCTGCATTACATAAGAGAAAAGTGCTTACAGAATAAACCAGTCCCTTAACAAGCAGTGAATCTCTAATGTGAAGTTAGAGTGAGATGAACCAGCTGTTACTGACGTCAGTGGGTCACGTTGACGTAATACTTATTTGTTAAAGACGTGGGATGTTGCGGTGAGGGACAAGTGTTTACAACTTTCTGAACTCCATTGTGTGTGCGTGTGTATCTCTATTCAACATTTATTAGAGAAACTCCCTTTGTTCAATGCCAAACGTATTGAAATGACATCTTCTGTTGTTTTACAGGGTACTTTCTGATTAAACCACAGTATAAGCTCACCACTCTTTTGCCTCTTTTACGCTGCTAATCCTACACCAAAAACAACACATTAACAGTACATTGTCTGTATCCAAACACACCTATTCTAACACACACAAATGTAGTCTTCGAGTACGGTATCAGAATACCTCTTGAACTCGAGGGGCTTAAAGTGTTTAATAGACTTTAAAGATTATACAGCAACACACACATCAAATACCCAGCGTTACCATGGTAATCAGAAAACCAGACTGGGGTTAAGGAGCACCATTATCTGGGACACACAGAGAGACAGAGAGAGAAAAAGAGAGAATACCTCTTTTTTGTCCTTTAAGTCCTCAACCCTTCAGAAGTGTTTGCACAGAGCCCCGCAACCATGGATCCTAGCCAAAATGTGTGTGTGTTTAGCATTGGTATTATGGTATTATACAAAACATTTCAATCATCCTTTAAAGAGAGAATCTCTATATAATGTTTATAATAGCAATCCTAAATTCTTTTACATTTTTGTCTCGAAAAAAAAAGGTGGATGGTTGCCAGGGTGTTGCTGTGCAGTTACTAAATTGTTCTGAGTGGGTTTGTAGTGTGTTGCATGCTATGTAGATGCAAGGGCATTTCTAGGTGGTTGCTAGAGTGTTGTGGGTGGTTTTATACAATTGCAAGAAAGTTCCTTTTAGATAGTTTCTTGAGTGTTCTGGGAGGCTGCCAGGGTGTTGCTATGCAGTTACTAAAGTGTTTTCTTTTCTAGGCTGTTTCTAAAACAAAGTTACTAATCTACTAATCTAACTAATCCAAAGTGTGACCAATACTAATAGTGATGCTAGTCTTACACATAGACTCTGGTAGATGCTGGTGCAATACATTCTAACATCTGAACCACTTTTTTCCCCCCTAAACTCTCTTTCTCTATTTCACTTTCCTCTTTTTCATCTAAAGTTCATTCTGTCTATCATTCTGACAGTGTTCCTTGTGTGAGAGAGCTTTGTACTTGTGTGTATTATTCTAAATGGACTGAGGGCTTGTGGCTGACCTAGGAGATCACTGCAGTCTCACACACACACACACACACACATATACACACATGCTGAAACTTGCCGTTTCACTTCGGACAGAACTAAGAGCTGGCAAATTCATTCTCTGGACTCTGTTTGAAGGGATTTGTGTCTGTCTTTGTTATGTGTATACAAAGTTTTATCTCAGAGAGTGTAGTAGTTGATCTAAAGTAAGAGAGCTTGGAGCAGTTTGATGTTCACATCTATGTGCCTGCGAGAGAGAGAGTCGCAGTGAGAGACCACAGAGGGGAGAGGAACTCATATTAGTGTGCCAGCATGCCCTTGTTGGACCTACAAAGCCCGAAACACAGAAGAAAAGTCAGTAAGGTGGGTTGTTTCTTTTCTGTGCAAAGAAGGACATTTCTTTTTTGTGTCTCTTAAAGAACTTTTGGTTACCTGCAGTTTCTTAAAGGGATAGTTCACCTGAAAACAAAAAGTCTGTCATTGTCTACTCACATTGTCATTACAAACTGCATTAGAAACTGCATGGTTTTCTTTCTTTCTGTCTTTCTTTCACAAAACCCAAAAGCTGGCATTTTCAATGACAACTTTCTGAAGATTTTAGCATGGTAATGGATACGACAGTAGTAATGTATTTGGTCTTGACAGAATAGTTTTCCTAAGCTGCTGAATTGCTGCACATGTAGTGTAAAACTACCCATAGCAGATCTATACAGGTGGAGCTGGGGAGCTGGAGGGTTTCAGAGTAACTCTGAAAGCATGCTGTGAAATGCTCTAGTGAATGCTAACCAGCCATTTAAATGTAAAGCAGCGAGCTTATTGGCTGCATGTGCAACATGGACCGATCAGTTTGTGCCAAGTCGTTTAACCAACCTGATCTCGTAACGAAAACGTACCTGTTGGAAATTTCTCGCAAGACCGTTCTGTGACATATTCAATAGGGCTGGGGAAATAAATCGATGCACCATGAATCAAGAAACTTTTCTGCATCGATTCTGAGATTTTCGGAATGCATCGCGATTCTCTCTTGATTCGATTCTGAGCTTAGTTTTTTTAACAGCAGATGGCACTGCATGCTTTATAAACAGCCGCATTCTGCATGCTTCCTGTTTCTTACACACACTTGAAGCTAAAATATGACCCTGGACCACAAAACCAGTCATAAGTAGCACAGGCTTATTTGTAGCAATATCCAAAAATACATTGTATCGGTCAAAATTATCGATTTTTCTTTTATGTCAAAAATCATTAGGATATTAAGTAAAGATCGTGTTCCATGATCTTAATTTTTGATTAGTAATATGCTTTGCTAAGAAATGCGATTTTCTCAATATATATATATATATATATATATTTATATATATATATTTTTTTTTTTCTCCACAGATTCCAGATTTTTAAATAGTTGTATTTCAACTAAATATTGTCCTTATCTAGACCATACATCAATGGCAAGCTTACTTATTCAGCTTTCAGATGATGTATAAATCTCAATTTCAGAAAACTTACCCTTATGACTAGTATTGTGGTCCAGGGTCACAAATAATCATTCATAAAGTTTTAAGCGAATTACAAGGGTGTTCAGCTCTTTCACTGTGAGTCATGTTTTTCACGGGATTCGTACCCAAGGATTCCGCATCCTAAATCCAAATCTGTGCCGGCGGAGCTACCGAGCAAATCTGTTACATCCAGAAAGCAAAACATATATGGAGCTGTTATCATAACTGTGTACGAAAACGATTAAGAATGCTCACCGTTTTACTGCCTCCAGTGTTTCTGTTAGAAACTGCAGTGATATGTACTTATTGGTATGTATTTTGTGTCTTGCGAAAAAGTTCCCACAGGTACTTTCATCATGAGATACAGATAGATTTTAACGCTGTGAATATCATCAGTTTGCATTGACGACCCATCAGCCTGGGAGATCTAGAGTTTCATGACAGAACTTGGCAATTCATATAACTTGTGCACTATATTATAGTCACCTGAAGCCATACAATAATTTAACAGACTAGAATTCACTGGTAATCTGAACAAATTAGCCATTTAGACTGGTTTTGTAGACAGAATCAACTGATTCAGTGAAAAGATCTGATTCTGAAGAACAGTAAATGAATTTAAGATCTCAACTTTTCTCATGAACCCTCATGAGGTCGTACAGGTTTTGAACAGCACGAGGGTGAAATATTGACGGCAGAATTTATTTTTTGTGTGAACTGCCCCTTTATTTCCCCCTGCATGAGAGCAGAGGCCTTTCCTCACGCGTTTCAGTCTTTCTTTTCTCTTTCGCTCCCTTACTGGAGGTTCTGACAGTTGGTCTCAGTCCAGAGGAGCCGCTCAGCAGAACAATCGACTCCTTTCTCCTCTTCTCTTTCACTCTCTCTCACTCATTCTCTCTCCTCAGGATCTCGCTCGCACCGAGCGTCATGAACCAAGAGGCTTATGACACAGTTACCTCCTTCTCTCCCTCTCGTTTGGCTTGTTTTGTCTGGTGTTGTCATTGTGGCATTGAGGTCTTAAGGTTAATTATTGTTTGTTTATTTTGGACTCAGCAGCATTTAGTCTGGTTTTAAGGCCTGATTCCTGTGGAAGAGTCTTCCTCTGTGCGTATGCGTGTGTGCGAACGTGTCCTGCTCCAGCCTTGGCTGTAATGATGATGTACGACTTGCTGCGTTGGCACAGCCTCTTTGCTTAAAGAGATGTGAAGGGCGCTGGGATGCACTTTTCTACTCTACTCTTGTATAAATCTCCCAGGATGGGGGGTGTGAACCTTGCTGGATGTACTTGAATGCATTTGTGTGTCTCTCTCTCACACACACGGTCCTGCAGTAGCTCATATTAACTGTGTTTATAGTAAATTAGCACAGCTAATCAGTGTGACAGCGCTACAGACAGAGGGACTGTGTGTGTGTGTGTGGTGTGTTTTATTATGAGACTTCTGCTGTCTGCCAGTGTGAATAGTTCCATTATTCACAGCAATAGAAACAGAAAGAGGAAGAAAGAACAAAGCACTTTTATATTTGGTTTAGGATGCTGCTATACTTGTTACTCTGTTTAAAATAAATATAAATATCAACACACTGGAGGATAGTCTAGTTATTCAGGATTCTGTACATTTAGCAGTGCAGTAAAACTGTGTAAGTGTGTATGTGTGGGTAAAATCTATATTCAGTGGAGTCAGTAGGTCTCCTCTCATCTTACTGGTGATGCTCACTAACACTTATTAAAATTCAACACTGCAGCAAAGGGGTATATAAAGTATTGGTGTGTGTATTGCTAAAGGGCTTTTGGAGATGTAACACCTTACTAAAATTGAAATTTATCCCTCTCTCTTATATCTTCCTCCTGTAACACTTATCATTCCCTTACTCCTTATTTCCAACACACACATTGTTTTGTCATAACAGAACTTTTCTTTAACTTCTTTTGTTTTTACCCCAAGCTAATGATATTTTCTGTCGTCTAACGCTAAGGCCACGTTCACACAGCAGCAGAATACGGTTGTCAGTCCTGTATCTGAGTCCTTAATACGGTTACGTTTACACACAGTACGGTTATTTACGGGCGTGACAACCTAACTCAAACCCGTAAATTTTTAGGACTCCCAACCGCGTTCTCGGAACACACGCGTTGTGTGAACTCAACAGGACTGAACAACAGTTGTTTATCATGTCATTCAGTGCCAGAGAGCCGATCTGCTGCACAAACGCGTGTCTGCCGTGTGTTGCGTGATTTCATGTGTGGTTTCGGTAACTTACAGTGAGGGCGACATGAGCTGCGTGTCATCTGAAAGTTTTATATCCAGTCTCCACCGGAGCCACTTCTTTCAGTTTTGTGTTCTGACGCGGGTCAAATGCTCCGCTCTTTACCCAAATACCAAAGCTGCTGTCGGTTAATGAAGGTTTGATGATTGAACTCGCGGCTCGATTGGACTCTTATCGTGTCAGAAAGTGTTAAAACTTTCCCTTTTATGGACGTCGCCATCTTTGATATTACTTTGGTCACTGTTGCTATGGTTACTAGTAGGGATACCGGCTTGACTCCCGTTGCACGTTCATACAGAAAGTATTCACGACGCCTCTGTAAGCTGGATATTTTGAGACTCACACCTGTAAGTAAATGCAGTTGTCAATCCCAAAAACTGACAGTGTGAACATAGCCTAAATTTAAGCTTAGCACAAACCTTTCTGCATGCTTCTATTTTCATTGACACGTTCTTTAGGATGTTTTCAGGCTTTTTCATTGTGAGGATGTTAGCTTGTCCCCACAATGTTGGGGAAAAATTACATTTACTTAAATATCTAATAGATTTTTATTGTTTTAAAATAACCAATGTTTTGTCAGATTTTTTCTGGGGTTCTGGGGACATTTTAGATGACTCACCAGTGTTGCCAAGTCCACAGTTTTCCAGCAGAATTGGGCTACTTTAACACTGTTGCCGCGGGTTGTTTTTCATGTCTGTGGGTTGAAGTGACCCCAATAATGTGATACTTACCCATGGAATGCGCAGTAGCTATTGGGCGGGTTTTGTTGTGGAAACCTGGCAACCCTGTAACTAAGTTTGTGAATATTTTTAGTACTTCCCTGAATATTTCACATAGTCGATTCACATGGCCCACAAAACAAAAACATTTTAAATTTAAACAAATTAAACTATTCAAGTTTAAATGCATTCTGATATTGATTCTTATCCCTGTGCGTTGTGAAATAGCTTATTCAGGGTAGTACTAATCTAAAACAAAATGCACTTTTTATGATCTCTCTTATTTTTTTAACATTTTGCAGAGTTGTAAAGTTATGATCATAACAGTATGTACATAAATATAGCAACATCTGTCTTTTACTAGCAACTTAACATCAGAAAGACATGGGGAAAAAAATGTTAAGATGCTCCGTTTCATTTTGGCAGAAGGAGAGATTGGAGGGCTGAATAGAAAAATAACAGTATAAAATGACTATACAAATTCCTCTTAAAGTGTCTGACAACTCATGCGCACACACGCATACAATCTTATACCCAAAATATGAGATAGAATGAGAATATTAAAACCAAGAAGTGTGTAAATACGTCATAGTGTGTTCAGTTATCTGACTGTTTTGACTAAGAGGTTCCTGTTTTAGTTTGAGGATCTCTGCAGTTTATCTCGGAAGTCTGAATGATATGTATAGAGTCAGACAACTGCTCTCCTGTTCTTTCTTCTAATTTCTCTCCTCTCATTTCTTTACCCTCCACATGCTGAATAGGACCTAGTGCAGTACGCAAGCACGCACACACACATACACACGGCAGCAATTAGACGATGTTGGTCTGTAATGAGAGCTGGACGGTGTTCTGACCGAGTGGATCTTGGCTTCCACTTTGGGCATACAATGAACCTGGACCAGAACCATAAAAAAAGACCAAATGAAAGGCTCAACAAGAGCAAATGCTTTGGCATCCAGTTCTGTTTGAGTGAGCGTATATATATGTATGTGTGTGTGTAATATGAGATCAGATTTCTCCCTTCTCATCTTAGACAGGACAGTAGCTTTAGACCATCTGCTACTGAAATAAAGCATGTGAGTGTGTGCGCGACATATCTGAAATATCATGGTTATTATCGGACTGGTGTGTTGTAGGAGTGAGTGAGCAAAGGGGTCAGCAAGGAGTGAATAGTGGCTATGAAAGGGAGATGAAAAGTCTATCACTTTATTTTGTTGTTCTGGTGTCCAGCTTTCAGCGTACAGAGGAAACTCCACATCCACAGCATCACTGGAACAACAAGCAGGACGACTGAGAGGCGTCACAGCAACAGCTGGCACGACAACCAGCATCCCATTCAACCATCTGTGTGGCAGCTGTCTGCGGTTTATAACTGATAAGAAGTTCTGGTCCTACACAGAAGATGATGACTATGATGATGATGATGTGTAGCTTGCTGGTCCTTCTTGGACTGATTGGCATCAGTGTTACATCCAGCGGAAGCTCAACTTCCTCACCCAGGATGAAGCTGTCTTATAAAGGTGATGAAGCTGGCTTATGTTGGCGTATCTCATGTACGTACTTCATTTTTCTGTTTTTAACTCTTTGTGCTTTGGTTTTTTCCAGATCTTCAGCAGTTTAACGGCGTTAAGCGGTTTGACTTGGAGCGTTCGTGTTGTTTTGGAGTTCTCCTGTTGGATGAAGAGAGGGGGCGGCTGTTTGTTGGAGCTCGCAACTTTCTGTTATCTCTCAGTCTCGACAACATCAGCAAACAGGAACAGAAGGTACAGCACACTCCTTACTCCTTACTTCATCCATAATGTAAGTGCGAAAGGAAACATCTTCCCTTCTGTACTGTATGTCTCTCATCAGCAGCTAATAAAATTTTAAACAAAGGTGTAACCTTGTCAATCATGACTCGCTGATATACAACATAAGCACCTGGGGGCAGATTCACAAAAATCTTGACGACAACATAATTTTGTAAGGATTTTCTTAAATACAATTCTTAAAAAGTTCTTCACAGATATTTTAAGAATAAAACTACTGATTCTATTACTAGGTACTACTCATTACAAACACCCTGCAATACAATTATGTACATAATAACATATAATTGTAAAGTAATAATCATCATCATTATCATCATCATCATCATCATCATATATCATTATATTTCAATTACATATTTTAGATACCAAACTAAAAGATTGTGGAAATATCTGTTCTTGTAATGCTTAATATTTAGAACAAAACAGAAATTCATTAAAAACATTACTTTTTTTTTGGCTTTTCTGGAACATGAAATTTTCTTAATATGGAATAAAATAAAAATAGAGGTCATTATTTTCTTAAAGGGATAGTTCAACTAAAAATGAACATTCTGTCAGTAATTACTCACCCTTATGTCGTTCCAAACCCAGACCATTGTTCATCTTTAGAACACAAATTAAGATATTTTTGATTAATTTTAAGAGCTTTCTGACTCTGCATAGACAGCAATGCAACAGACACATTCAAGGCCCAGAAAGTTAGTAAGGACATCATTAAAATAGTCCATGTGACATCAGTGGTTCAACCTTAATTTTATGAAGCTACAAGAATACATTTATGTGCAAAGAAAAAAAAATAAAAAACTATATTTAACAATTTCTTCTCTTTCGTGTCGACACGTGTTCACGAGAGTACCACGACACATGCGTTTCAGAGTGAGTGAACAGAATTTTCATTTTTAGGTGAACTATCCCTTTAAAAATGTTTGCTTACTTTACTCCAGTTACTCCTCTCATACATTTACTTTAATGAGGTAGTCCTGTGTTTATACCTGGTATTAACAAATGAAGCGATTTCATGATTGGATTTTTTATAGCCCATTTACACTTGTATTTTGTGCCATCCACACTTGATTAGATTGTGTGTGCATCTGTGCTGCAGATCCCGTGAGGATGCTTTAGCATTTATTTTGTGTAAAATTAATCAGCCTTTAAAGCCATGTCAGATGATTTATGGTAGTCCAGGCCGACATGCCAATGACAGAATGATGGATTTTTATTTCTTCAGGAAGGAAAAAGAAAGAATGATGAGTGAGAGTTGTCGGTCACCGTGTACTGGCTCTAGACTCACGCAAGCACACACAGGTGTGCTTAAGGGAGGATATGTCCGGATGTGTATACATCTGTGCATCACCCCTGGACATGTTTTAACTGTGTCTCTGATGGGGTTCAGCGAGAATGTCCCTCAAGCTACTGAGCGTGTCTAACCCTGCAAAGGTCCCTAACCTTAGCCAAAACTCTTCCTCACCTCTGAACTCTCTCTCTGTCTTTTAGATCTACTGGCCAGCGCCTGTTGACTGGAGAGAAGAGTGCAACTGGGCCGGGAAAGACATCAATGTAAGTATCTGCAATAATCAGATCTTGTGGTCACCAACACACCCAATTTACACACTTATCAGTAGCATTTCTCCAATTAGCTGTTTACACACAAACACACGCACTCAGGCAATTTGCACTGCTATCGCAAACATCTCTTCCAAACGACTTCAACATTAGCATGGTTTGTTAGGATAGGACAATATTTGACAGAGTTACAACTATTTGAAAATCTGGAATCCAAGGGTGCAAAAAAAAAATCAGAATATTGAGAAAATTGCCTTTAAAGTTATCCAAATGAAGTTCTTAGCAATGCATATCACTAATCAAAAATTAAGTTTTGATATATTTACAGCAGAAAATGTACAAAATATCTTCATGGAACGTGATCTTTACGTAATATCCTAATGATTTTTGGCATAAAAGAAAAATCAATAATTTTGATACAATGTATTGTTGGCGATTAATACAAATATACCCGTGCTACTTACGACTGGTTTTGTGGTCCATGGTCGCACATAAAAGCGAAGACTGGAGTAATGACTAGTAAATATTCAGCTTTGTCATCACAGGAATGAAGTACATTTTAAAATATATTAATACAGAAAACAGTTATTTTTAATTTGTAATAATGTTTCACAGTATATGCTGTTTTTACTATATTTTTTGATCAAATGAATGCAGCCTTGGTGAGCATAAGAAACTTCTTTCAAAAACAACACAGTATTATCATCATTGATATGATAACACCATGGTTCTTTGTAAGTGAGTTTATTGTTTTAAAGTGTGTTTTCAATACTGTGTGTTGTAACATGTTGAACATGTTTGTGAAAAGGTCATAGTTCATGTTTTGGTGTGTATGAGTTAAGCGGATATGTGTGGGATGTTTTGGACACTGTCTGTCTGAATGTTCTCTATATTGTAAAGGGTGTGTAAGATTTTGAAACTTCAAAAAATGTGTGTGTTGGGGTTCATTCTGTGGTGGGTAACTGAGGTCAGCTGACAATGAGAACTAACACACACACAGACTTTGTTCAGTGCGCTGACCTGTGAGTTGACCCTCATTACATGAAGGTGTGTACAGGATGGTGGGGACAGAACCAGACCTCTATGAATAAAGACTTAAGATTTTCCCTGGGACTTTCCCCCTGACCTTTCACTTTCTCATGCTGTCTCTCTTTTGTTCAATCTCTCAGTCTGATCTCCTGATTTCCCATTCAGTATTGCTTTCAATTTACTCACTTCTCTGCATCTCGGTCTCTGTCTATCGGTGTCTTTATGTCCTGCTTCTTTCTCACTCCCTGTCTTTCAGTCTCTGTCATACAACTAATTATACTGGCCACATCTATTGAGCTCGAGAAATAGAGGAAAAAAACAAAAGGCTTCATAAAACTCCAAAAATGGTTGTTATGACTTGTGCGCTATATTACAAGTCTTCTGAAGGCATAGAACTTCTTCATATGGCAAAAAGATTGCAATTTAAATGAGCTCTGCAATTGTATTGCTTTGAGTATTTGAATTCAGAATTTAGTCATTGAGTTCAGATCAGTCCAAATTGTGAATGAATCACTTGGTCAGATTTGTGAATCAGTTCAACAGGATCAACAACTGATTCTCAAGTTCAACTCAGGAAACTGACTCAGTGATCCCCTAGCAGTTCCCAAGTGGAGAGCTCACTGGAGGACACAAGATTATTTGTGAAAAATGACTTAAATTCTGATAAAATAATTTCTGAATGAATTTCCTTTATTATATTCATTATATTCATTTTAAATTTAAAGGGATAGTTCACCCAAAAATGATGGACTATTTTAACATTGTCCTCACTATCTTTGTGGACCTTGAATGTGGTAGATGTATTGCTGTCTATGCAGGGTCAGAAAGCTCTCAGATTTAATAAAAAAATATCTCAATTTGTGTTCTGAAGAGGAACAAAGGTCTTACAGGTTTGGAACGGCATGATGGTGAGTAATTAATAACAGAATTTTCATTCAACAATGTCTCACAAACAAAATAACGAGCTGTGTTTATAAATCTGATGCTAGATGTTCTCTGACTACATGTGAACAATCACACAGGGATCCAATGATCAGGCTAATAAAAGGTCAAAGTTGAAAGTTCACCGCACGCGTCTCAGCAGGAAATTCACACACACATACGGCTTATTCCTCCAGAGAGACATTGTTCATTTTAAAGCTCTTTTTCTTTTGTTGTGTGCTCTGTCTCTTTCTTTCCCTTTCAGTCTTTCTTTCTTTTTTCTTTGTCTCGTGGGCTCACTTCAAAGAACCCATCAGCACACACACACACACACATGCTCACACACACCCCTAACACGTCCTTCCCTTATTGAGGGCTGTAAAGCTCTCGAAACAGAAGCCCTAGTGTGTGTGTGTACGAGATGTAGAGAGAAAGGGAGAGACCCCTTCCTGTATAAACACAGTTTGTCAGCAACTTAATTGGTCTTCGATGACTCTATTCCGCCACCCCCACCGTACAACACACACACACTCACACACACTTCACAGGGTGCGTTAAGCTCAAAGAGAGGCCTTTGTTCTCCACAAGCCCTGTATGTGTGTGTAAGTGTGTGTCTGTGTGAGTTTGTGTGCAGGGTTTAAACATGGCAGGAGGGCACATGTCAATCACATCTTTCTGTAAAGGTAGTGGAGAAGTTACACAAAACACACACCTTTTTATCTAGCCTGATTATGCTGCCTACTAAGATACCTTGTTTTGGCCACATTCTAAAATCCATGAATGCATAACAATGATGAATAAACAGTTACGTTTGTTGATACATTGAGTGATCAAATTATTTTTTAATTGATTTGCTTTGGGAAAGTCCTTCATGGGACAATGGGTCAGTGTGATACTGTCTCATGGAACCTAAAGGAGAAGTGCCTAATATTTGAAGTTGTGTGTGTGTGAGCACAGATGTTCAGTTCAGGGTTCATTCTGCTGCTGAAGGCCCACTGTTAGTCGGAAAGAGAAGATGGAGTGAGGCATAATTAGAGTCCAAACAGCAGGAACATCTGCTACTGAAACTTAAGAGACCCTGAGAGGAGACCCTCTTCTCTTCTCTTTTCTCTTCTCTTCTCTTCTCTTCTCTTCTCTTCTCTTCTCTTCTCTTCTCTTCTAGTCTCTTCTAGTCTCTTCTAGTCGTCTTGTCTCTTCTCGAATCTGGTTGACCATTGTTGTCATGTCTCGTCTTGCCTCATCTTGCCTCTTCTCTTTAAATCTGGTTGACCATTGTCATCTCATCTCATCTCATCTCATCTCATCTCATCTCATCTCATCTCATCTTGTCTCATCGTGTTCTTCTATTCCTTTGTCTTCTCTTCTTGAATCTAGTAGACCATTGTTGTCTCATTTCGTCTTGTCTCATCTTGTGTCTTCTCTTCTTGAATCTTGTTCACCATTGTTGTTTCGTCTCGTCTCATCTTGTCTCTTCTCTTCCCTTCTCTTCTTGAATCTGGTTGATCATTGTTGTCTTATCTCATCTCGTATCTTCTTTTCTTGAATCTGTTTGACCATTGTTGTCTCATCTTGTCTCATCTCGTCTCTTCTCAAATCTGGTTGACCACTGTTGTGTCTTCTTGTCTCGTCTCATCTCATCTTGTCTCGTCCCTTCTCATCTCTTCTCTTATTGCATCTGGTTGACTTTTTGTTGTCTTTTCTCATCTCTTGTCCTGAGTCTTCTTCTCTAGTCTTCTCAGCTTAGGTCTTCTCATCTATTCTCTTCTCATCCCTTAGTCATCTTATTGAGTTTTTTTCTTGTTGTCTTTGATAATCCTTTCTCTTGTTTGCGTTTTCATGACTTCTCTTCCATGGTTTTGTCTTTAGCCTTTTCTTATTGTTTCATCTTGTCTTGTCTCTTAGTTCTCTGGTCTAATCTCTTCTTTGTTGCTGTCTTTACTTGTCTTATTTTGTCTTAAATCTTCTCTGGTCATCTTTTCTCTTCTAGGCACAAAGCGTTTCTTCTCCTCTCTTCTTCTTCTCATTTTCTTTTCTTGTTTCTCTAGTCACCTCGTTTAGTCTCTTTTCTTGTTGTCTCTGATTGTCTCTACTTGACTTAAGTCTTCTCTGGTCACATCTTCGGCCTTTTAGTCTTGTTTCATCTTGTTCATCTCTAGTCTTTTTGTCTAGTTTCTTGTCTTGCTGTTTCTGGTTACCTCTGATTGTCTGTTGCTGTCTCTTCTTGTCTCATTTCATCTCAGATCTTCTCTGGTTATATCCTCCCACTTCACCTTTGTCTCATCATGTCTTTTTCATGTCCCATATTATGTCTTCACGTCTCCTGTGTTCTCTTATATTGAATCTGGCTGACTATTCTCATCTCTTGTCTTGAGTCGTTTTCTCTGGTCTTCTCGACTTTGGTCTTCTCATCTCTTCTTGTTTGGTCTTGTCCTCTTCTCTAGTCATTTTTTGTAGTCTCTTTTTTTGTTGTCTTTGGTCATCCTGTCTCTGGTTTGAGTCTTCATGACTTATTTTCATTGGTTTTGTCTTTAGCCTTCTCCTATTGTTTCATCTTCTATTGTCTCTTCACTAATTCTCTCATCTAATATCTTATTTGTTGCTGTTTTTCCTTGTCTCAAATCTTCTGTGGTCATCTTTTCTCTTCTTGTCTCAAATTGTTTCTTTTCCTTCTTCTTGTCTTGCTTCGGTCAACTTTTCTTGTTTCTCTAGTCACCTTGTTTAGTCTCTTGTTGTCTTTGTTCATCTTGTCTCTGGTTGTCTCTTCTTCTCTTCTCTGGTCTCATCTTTGGCCTTTTAGTCTTGTTTTCTCTTGTCTTTTCTGTCGTCTAGTCTCTTCTCATCTCATTTCATCTCAGATCTTCTCTTCTCTAGTTATATCCTCCCACCTTACTTTTGTCTCATCTCATCTTTTCATGTCTCATGTCTTTACTTCTCATGTCGTCCCTTCTAATCTCCTCCACATTCCTCTCTTTCGCTCTCTGTGTTTCATCCCTGCATCCTCTCCCTCTACCCAGAAATCCGGATGCTCCCGCTCCCTCATGTTGTCGTAGTGATTCCAGGCACTCTGGGAAATGTGGCATGCTCCAGCAAGCACATTCACAAAGGAAAACAGAAACAGAGACTGTATGTGTCCATGTGTGCTAGTTGAACAGTCAACGTGTCTTTGTTTTATGTGTGAAGAGATTACAGAGGTTTCCGGGATCACAGCGAGCAGGGAAAGGTCAGCGCTCATATCTGACTGTCATCAAGGATACGTAACAAAATGACGTTTCATTTCTGATCTGCCCCATATGAGGTCCCTTAAGAGACAAGTTGAAAATATATGCGTATGTTTTCGTGTCTGCCTTTGGCTCTGAGCTATTGATAGTCAATCCAGATGTTGACAGTCTCCCTGCCTGACAGATGAACTGGTGAAAGTATGTAAAATATGTCCTTCATAAAATTGATTTGTGCATGTGTTTGTGTTGCAGACGGACTGCGTAAACTATGTGAAGGTGCTACACCACTTTAATCGGACTCACCTTTACGCCTGTGGGACAGGGGCTTTCCACCCCACCTGTGCTTATGTGGAGGTGGGACAGAAGATAGAGGTAAGTGTGTATGCATTTGGATGCATGTGAATGAGTTTGTGTGATATACGGCCTCAGTCTGACTTTCAGTTGGCCAAATGCACTGCTTAATTTTCTTTTGTCTCTATTAGGATCATGTGTTTAGAATCGACCCCTCTGTGGTAGAAGACGGAAAAGGAAAGAGTCCATATGACCCACGCCACACATCAGCATCTGTTCTAATTGGTGAGTTGCCACTGTTCAGCTGCTTCTTCCATTTAGATGCTGTTACATCATGTCTAAACAGTAACCATTTCTACATCATCATATAGGTGATGAGCTTTATGCAGGTGTGGCCACTGATTTGATGGGACGGGACTTTACAATCTTTCGCAGCATGGGACAAAGGCCCTCCATACGAACAGAACAGCACGATTCTCGCTGGCTCAATGGTGCGTATGTGTATGAGTATCTTAACACAAAATTAGCATATTTAGCTTTATTTTTTGCATAAAGTCAAAAAATTAGGTGATGCAACTGTCTTGATGTCATGACAAAGAAAAAAAGCCTCAGTAAAAGAATGTAATTCCTGAAAAGAAATATCTTAATCTTCTATTATTATTTCTTTTAAAAATCAGTTTTGTTGCAATATTTTGAAGCCAAATTATTACATTTATCATGTGGTTTAACCAACATGGGGAAAAAAGGAAATTATATCATAGAAAGTATAAGCATATCCCACTTGCATTTTAAATTAGGTGTTTTTTAAAAGTTTTCTTTTTCCTTTTCTTTATCTGGCACGTACTTATTTGTCATTGAGCCATGTGTTTAGACGCTTCTTTGTTCTTCTGTTTTTGTATAATGACAATGAGCCCTATGATAATTCTGTGTTTCAGAGCCCAAGTTTATAGCGGCATTTGGTGTTCCAGAGAGTGAGAATCCTGATGATGACAAAGTCTTCTTCTTCTTTAGAGAAACCGCTGTGGAAGCTCAGGGATTTGGGAAGGTTACATATTCGCGGATTGGTCAGCTGTGCAGGGTTAGGAGCAGGACTTATCAGCAGTTTTATATAAGCCTAATGGCCACTGGCTACAGTTTATCATTTTGATTTTAAATTAATGTGTTTTTTATTTGGTTACAGAATGATATGGGAGGACAGCGCAGTCTAGTAAATAAGTGGACAACATTTCTAAAGGCTCGTCTTGTGTGCTCTGTACCAGGCAACGATGGCACTGAAACACATTTTGATGAACTTAGTAAGAACTCTCTCTCTCTCTCTCTCTCACACACACACACATGAACAGACACTAGGTTTAATTTATGTTGTTATAACCGACAATTGCATTTCATTGCTGTCTGACCTTTGTCCGGACCTTTAGGGGATGTGTTCCTGCTGCAGACCCGTGACCGAAAGAACCCACTGATCTACACCGTCTTTACCACCTCAAGGTCAGAGTTCATCAAAGGGTGTGGATTAAAGGCTTAGCTCACCCCAAAAGATAAATTCTGTAATTGTTTACTAATCTTCATGCCATTCCAGACCTGTTTGACATTTTTTCGTAGAACACAAAATTAAATATGTAGCAAAATGTTTTTTGTCTTATTTATTATTTTCTTTTCTTTTTTCGTTTTATTTTTTTTTCTATTATTTTTTAGTTTTTCATTGTTTTGTTTTATTTTGTTTTCTGTTAATTTATTTTATCTAATTTTATATTATTTTCTATTATTTAATTTTATTTAAATTTATTTTCTGTTATTTCATTTTATTTAATTTTTTAATTTTATTTTTATTTTTTTATATTATTTTATTTTATTTTCTACTATTTTATTTTTATATTATTTTCTTTTATTTTCTATTATTTCATTTCATTTATATTATTTTTCTATTATTTATCTTCTATTATTTTCTGTAATTTTATTTTATTTTCAATTATTTTATTTTCTAGTATGTTATTTTCTATTTTCTAATTATTTTTATTTTTTATGTTATATGTTGTTTTATTTTCTATTATTTTCTATTATTTTATTTTCTGTAATTTAATTTTCTATTATTGAATTATTTAATTTTATTTCGTTTTCTTTTATTGTCTAGTATTTAATTTTTTATATTTATTTTATTTTCTATCATTTTATTTTCTGTTATTTTATTTTCTATTCATTTTCTATTTTATTTTATATCTATTTTATATATTTCTTGATTCTGTTTTCTATTTCTGTTTATTTTTTTATGTTATATAGTATTATTTATTTTCTGTTATTTAATGTTCTATTATTTTATTTTATATTCTATTTTTTATGTATTTTCTATTTTATTTTATATCTATTTTTTTACATTTTTATTTTTTATATTTTGCTTTTATTTGCTTTTTTTGTTCCACAGAAGAAAGTAAGTCATACAAAAATGGCATGATGACACAATTTTCATTCTGTGAATTGTGCCTTTAAGATTTAGATAATTGATTTTATAGGAACATTTTACATTTGCCATACATCATCACTCTATTTCAAAATATTTTAATTTAAAAATTTTAATAAGAAAAGGTAGGCCAAAGTACCTGAACCTGACTATTTTATCACACTTTACTGTATCATGTGTGTGTTTGTGTCTTACAGTAGCGTATTTCAAGGTTCTGCAGTGTGTCTCTACACCATGAATGACATTCGCCGGGCATTTTTAGGACCTTTTGCCCATAAAGAGGGACCCAATTATCAATGGGTTCCATTCCAGGGTAAAGTGCCATACCCACGGCCAGGCATGGTAAGAACAGTTTCCTTATATCTCACATCAAAAACAATAGTTCAAAAGTTTGGTGTTGATTTTTTTTTTTATGTTTTTTTGAATGAAGTTGTGCTGCTTAATATGTTTTTTTCTGGAATTCATGATACATTTTTTCATGAATGGTAGTATAAACAAATAGAAACATCAGTGCCATTTCAAAACAGGTTTGTGGAAATATAAATTTGTTTGTGTGAATGTTAGAAAAGTAAAAGTATATGTAGATTTGTCATTAACTTCTTATAGGTTTGGACTAGCTGACCTGTGTAGACTGTTGATAACGCGAACGGATAGTATTTCCGGATATACTACAGATATCTCTTTCTCTCTTCCTCAGTGTCCCAGTAAAACGTTTGGGAGTTTTGAGTCCACTAAAGGTTTCCCTGATAACGTAATCCAGTTTGCAAGGCACCACCCGTTAATGTTTAATCCAGTCACTCCACTGGGAGGACGGCCATTGTTCCTGCGTACAGGAATACCATACACTTTTACTCAGATTACCGTCGACCGCGTCAATGCAGCTGATGGACACTACGATGTAATGTTCATTGGCACAGGTAGATCACTGACTGAATTTTGGCAAAACCTAAATTCTCTTTACTGGTTGTGGCTCTGGTTAAAGCCTCTCTGTGTCTCTCTGCAGATGTCGGCTCTGTGCTGAAGGTGATCTCTGTACCCAAAGGAAGCTGGAGTAACACAGAGCTTCTGCTAGAGGAGCTTCAGGTCTTTAAGGTGAGAGGAGTGTGTGCATGTGTGTTTACTTTGACAAATCTGTGATCAGATGTGAGCTAAAATCTCTGTTTAGTGTCTGTAGCTATTATGATTAACTCTACATGTAAAGAAGATAGTTTAATATAAATTAAACATTGATAAAACCAAATCTTGTGTCCTTGCTGCAGGATTCTTCATCTATAATCAGTATGCAGATTTCCTCAAAACGGGTAAGAATGAGTTTTTGTAAAAAAAAAAAAAAAAACTGCTATTTTTAAACAGCATTACAGAAACACATGAAAGCAGTGTGGTAATAAATCATGTGATTATTACCTCTCTCTCTACAGCAACAGCTGTACGTTGGCTCAGACACAGGTGTTGTCCAGGTGCCTCTTCACCGCTGCAGTATGTACGGTAAAGCTTGTGCCGAGTGCTGCTTGGCTCGAGATCCGTACTGCGCCTGGGACGGACACACCTGCACACGCTACCTGCCAAACACAAAACGGTACAGCTTCAGTCATTCTTGCCATTGCATGGCTTTATTCATACACATTCTATGACCACAGAAAATGCTAAATTGATTTTTACAACTGGTCTGTGACTACTCACTGCATTTCACAGTCAGCCCTGAGGAATATGTTATGCTAAGGCTTTTTTAAAATGTTTGTGTGTATGTGTATTCATGTGTGCAGGAGGTTCCGGCGTCAGGATGTGAGGAATGGGGATCCTAATGCACTCTGCTCAGGAGGTAATACTGCACTACCTCTAATCAGCCTCTAGGAGGAGCCATTTGCCTGTTTTCCCAATTCAGTCACAATGTGAATTCAAGCAGTGGTTCTTAAAGAATTAGTTTACTCCTGAATGAAAATTTACTCTCCCCCATATCATCCAAGATGTTCATATCTTTCTTTCTTCAGTCAAAAAGAAATTAAGGTTTTTGGGGAAAACATTCCAGGATTTTTTTCCGTATAGTGGACTTCAATGGGGATCAATAATTTAAAGGTCCAAACTGTAGTTTCAGTGCAGCTTCAAAAGGCTCTACATGATTCCAGCCAAGGAATAAGGGTCTTATCTAGTGAAAAAATTGGTCATCTTCTAAAAAAATATATACCTTTTAACCACAAATGCTTGTCTTGCACTAGCTCGACTTCACAGACTCATGTTGGAAAGGTCACATGTTGTTAGTTTTAGGGATGCACAATATTATGGGACCAATAATGGCTTTAAATGTAAATATCAGCATCAGCCCAATATGAAAAATTATATGTCTTGCCAATAAGCGGAATAACTCACATGTGCTCAGGGTGTGCTAGTGATTAGATCACGTCAACATTGTGGCTCATTCTTGAAGCAAAGTTTTGCCTGAATGATGATTAGATTCACTGTTTTGGATCACTGCATTTAATCTGAGAATGCACATACAGAATGACGTGTGTGATAGAGTAAACAGTGAGCTAATAGCATGTGCAGTGGCAGCAGTGGCAGCCTCTCCCGGGTCGTAATGCACGTTTGGTAAGAAGTTTTAATTCCATAGGGGATGCTGTTAGCCTACTTCTAATAAGTAAAATACAAAAACAACGTTTAGACTATGTTGCTGATTAATTAAAGCAGTAGTTGATGTCATGAAATCATGAGTATGTTTTGATTTAAAGGTCAGAAGCTATAGCTTACATGAATAAAAAAAAAAATCACAAACACGACACTTGTAAATTAAATACTTTTATATATACTGACTAATTCATTCATGTGTAATATGTTACTTTTTAAAAACAAATTATGCACAATAAAAGATTTTCAGAATTTTTACAAATCTTTTGCTTTAGACCATCTACAAATGTTAAATATTAAAATAAAATGTTAAAGTTACCACTGCATTTTTCTGCGGAAAAAAAATGCAGTGATTGACATTTAGTCTCTTTATAGTTATTTTCAAAGCTTCAGTGTAGTGTCATTATAAAAAAAATTAATTGTTGCTTATTTAATTAGAAGTAACATATAACAAATAATAAAAACTAACCAAAATGAAAAATAATTTGCTTATAATTTCTGCACAGGAGAAATATACAAATGGAAGTATATCGGTAGCGGCCAAAATGAGTTGAAAAATATTGGCATATCGAGTATTGGTAAAAACCGTGCATCCTTAGTTAGTTCTTCATCTGTGTACTTCGGTTTAAAAAGGTTGGGTAGGGTGAAAAACTCCATCTCATTTTCACCTCCAACTTCAAAATCGTCCAGCATCGTTGTTTTACCCTTTTTTGTAAAGGGCGATTGACCTTCTTTGCATGTTTGCTTTGTAAACACTGGGTCGGTGCTTCCACCTATGTCACGCATGACGTTTTCGATGTGACTATGTAATACGTGACGTCAAGCTAGTGCAAAATGAGCATTTGTGGTTAAAAAGTATATGCATTTTTATTTTTTTAAGAAAACGACCGATTGTTTCACTAGATAAAGCAGTACTGAAACTACAATTTGGACCTTCAACCTTTTGATCCCCATTTAAGTCCACTATATGGAGAAAAATCCTGGAATGTTTTCCTCAAAAACCTTAGTTTCTTTTCGACTGAAGAAAGACATGATCTTGGATGACATAGGGGTGAGTAAAGGAAATATCAGGTAATTTCAATTCTGGAGTGAACTAATCGTTTAACTGGTGAGTCACAAGTCTGCTCAGGAGTATCAGAGATAAAATCCATCAGGAATAATATCAGGAGCATTACTGAACCTGTGCAGTTTATAAAATTGAGTGTTCAATCTAATAAGAGTAACTAGATTGTTTAATGCGATTGACTAATCTAAATGTCTTACACATTGCAATGTTTTGCAGACCATCAGAAGCAGCGTGTCCTGGAGAAAAGGCTGTACGCTGTGGATGGAAGTAGCTCCTTCCTGGAATGCATCCCGAAATCACTACAGGCCCAGATTACATGGACCTATCAGAAGCACCCGGAAAACCCACGGGAGGAGGTGAGAGGCAGGCTGGGGCAGATATGTGGGGTTATTATGAGAAAGACGGATATAGACAGCAATGATAAGAGATGATAAATGTGTGTCTTTGTTTGAATTAATGACTTTCATTCTCTCTGTCCTATCAGTGCGGTTATTACTGATATTTGATGCATTTCATGTGTGTACTTGTAGGTTCGTCTAGATGATCGTGTTTTGCAGACAGAGCGAGGCCTGTTGCTAAGACGAGCCGTGCGTAGAGACGGCGGCGTGTATCAGTGTCACGCGATGGAACACGGATTTACCCAGACCCTCCTCGCAATCACGTTGGAGATTTTGCCTTCGGGTGGCTCCGCCCCTTCAGCACCGATCCCTCGCAGCCCCGCCCACTCCCACACCAATCATGGGCAACCCACCAATCAAAAGCTATGGTACAGGGACTTCATGCAGTTAGTGGATCACCCAAACTTAAACACAGTCGACCAGATCTGTGAGCAAGTTTGGTCACGCAAACACAGCCTAACAGGAAAGAGCTCCCCAGATCCAGCCAATGAGGCGCCGGTTCACGACTCGCTGCACTCAAAAAAGTGGAAGCATCTGAAGGAAGTGAGGAAAGGGCGAAATCGGCGAACGCATGACGGACGACCCGCCCCGAGAGCACCGCGGAGCGCAGGAGAGTAGCAAGGGATGAGTGTAAATATAGAGACTGAAAGACAGAAAGAAAGAGCAAAAACCACTGGAGGTGGACAGATTCTCACACAGCATCTCATTCAGTGACTGTTTATCGCCTGTTTCTGCTTCTTATTTACCCCTGTGATGACACTCCACTGCTTGTTATCAGTCTCTATATACTCTATTGCCCTCATCTCCAGCCTGAAGGCTCAATCTAGTGCTCCCACGACCCCAATCCCGCTCCCGCCAGCATCTATTACTCCTGATGGTTATCCAGAAACCCACACTCCATCCAATTCATCTAAATACTAACACAAACTCAAGAGGTCCTAAAGTCCAAAAAATCCCTTTGAATTGTAACAGGAAAGCTTTGATCGGAAACTGAAGACACAAGGATGTGCATGCGCTGCGTAACACAAGCTCTGGTGGACACACATCGAGTAAATCCATGCATACTCTTCTATGTTTTCATATGGGTGTTTGTGCAACATGTGTTCTGTAGATTAGATTCTTCTCTCACTTTGGCCCTGAAACAGAGACCTCACAGACCCTTGACTCACCAGCACCAAAAGAACATCACTCTTCTTTCACTGCTTGAGGACTTAAAACAACATTTCAAGCAAGCAAAAAGCAAAAAAAGGAGAAAAAACACTGTACATTTGTGGTCTGGTAAGGTTGTAGCTACTGTAAGAGTGTTAAATGTTTTTTCATAAACCTTGCAAGAGTAAGGTCAGTGAGCTTTACATTTCTGCCGGTTCTGTAAAGGTGAGTTATTTTGAGTTACTAAGTTATGTTTCAGGTGTTCTGATTATGTGTTGTGTAAGACTGAGATGGACAAGGCATTAATGTACAGGGGCATTGTGGGTAGTGTGGTCTGAGACCAGGTGAGGAAATATACAAAAAAAAACTTTTTAGGTCTTAGGTCTAAACTTACAGCTAACCAAGTATCAGTATAGTTATGTGTCTGTGTAAGAAAGATTTACCTGTTTTTTATACCAAATTCACCTTATTCTTTAACGCGGAGGTAAGACTTCCGGTTCTGTAGCCGCCATAGGGAAATACCGAGAAGAATAACAACGTGCAGTAAACGGTAAAACCTTTGCACTACAAACCAGTGTGTTCATAATTAAGATAATACATTAAAATAATATATAAAGACACACAATACATTTCAATATCAAGCAGCAAACGAGCTGCTTGTACAGCTAAAAATTGCTGGACTGATAAGACCGGAAGCCAGATATCGTTACGTAAAATTTACAAATTTACAGCATCATATACTTTAAAACCACAGCTAATGCATTATGTATCCAAGTACATAATGGGATAAATCAGAAAACGCAGATCTAAAGCCTTCTCTGAAGAGAAGAAACAAGAAAATGTACCAGAGAAAAATGTCTTTAGCTCTCACTGACAATTCAGATTAATTTTTAATATTACACATCTAAAGAGTATAGTCAATGGTCCATTTATTTTTCATTGAGTCTTTCTGTCTTTTTAAAATAGCAGTGTTGAATTTGTCAGTAAAATGCATGTTTACAAACGTTTGATGCCAAATTTCTTTATTTTACTGCGTTGGAAATGCGGTGAGCGCGTCAGACAAATTCTAAACATTAAACGTTACCATAGTAACACAGCGTTCTACAGAAATGCCGTAGTTAGGCTACTTTAATCATGGTCGCTACTTTAAAACTGTGGTAACTTGATATCCACCACCACAAAAAAAGAAGAAACTAAAAGTTTGTACAGTATTTTGGACACTATGGTGGTTAGCAAGGTAAATGGATGGTGCTGGCGGCGGAGGAGGGAGTTTGAGCGCCCTCTTCTGGTGTCTGTGGGTATTCGTGGTTTCTGCTGTGTCGGGGATGAGAGAAACGTGGCATTGTAAAATAATCAAATCTGATTCATTTTAAATGGATGTGAGAATGTTTTGAGCGGAACTGGTGGATTATCATGTGGTAGTATTTATATCAGTTTTCTAAAAGTTGTACTTAATGGTTTTTTTGTTTTTTGTTTTTTTGCATGACTTAAAACGTCTTGATGAGCGTTTTTTTTAATACAAGACCATGTTTTAAAACTGTCCTGCAAGATTATCTGGTGTTTTCAGCATATATTTATGGCTCGATAAGCTAATGTGTTGTGGTGGTTTGTGATCAAAACTGACCTACATGTGTAATGTCCATTTTGAGAATATGAGAAGATCCTTGTGTGTATATTTTGAAATTCTTTCCCTTCTTTTGAAAACATATTTAAAGACCTAACCTAACTCAATTCCAAAGTAACAATTTGGGTCATTTAAAAGACAGCGTTCCAAACTCATCTGATTTTCTTTCTATTTGTGACGCTTCTCAGCTTTTGAGAGAGTGTATGTAAAGAGCGGGTGTATGTGTGTGTCTCATTGTGAGAGAGGCTCCTGTGTGTTTGTGCCATTAAATAGTAGGATTTCTGTACATTGGGGAAAAGTGTGAGTTGCATTTTGTGGACAAGTCAAAGGTCAAAAGGCCAAAGTTGACGTGAACACTGTATTATTCCCTGAGTATTTTCTCTGTGGATTGTTGCATCAGACTGTAAATGATTAACACAATAAAACATACAGTTACTTAAGAAAAACTCCTCAGTTTATTTTTGAAACCACATTTTTTTGTATGAAGTAGCGTAATTTCACCACTCGAGTGCGCTGCTGTGCATGCTGTTTCACGCTATTTGTCACACTTCCAACTCTAGAGCTTTATTTCATAGGATAGTAGGATTTTTAAGAATTTTAAAAAATGTCGCATTTAAAAAATAAAGAAAGAAAAGTAAAGAACTGAATAATTATGAAACAATTATTCCTAAAACTGCTAAAATACAAAAAGGTATTTTTTTTTTTATTAACGAATCTGCATAAATGACACAAAACATGACCACTTGCTACACATTTTCCATTCTGTCTGCTAACCTGCTAATGTCTTTTTCTGTGACATGTGTAATGATTAATGATGCCAATTAGTGCTAATTAACCCTTCATTAGCCTCCTTAACCTCTCAGACTCTCATTAGAGGTGTTGACTTAACAAAGCAGGGTCAACAGATCGTCTCACTGACTAACCTACCGATTCTAGCACTTACATTCGTTTCTTTTCTGTTTTCAGACCAGACAGAGCGGGAGAGTTTAGAGAGGAGGCTGAAAAAACAAACCATGACGTCGGAAGAGACGATACATGATGAGCGGGAAAGATGAGTTTGTACAAGTGGCGTAGAAAAACACACCTCCTTGAACAATGAAAATGAGTTCATTAAGAGGTAATTAGGCTTTGGAAAATATTATATTTGTGGGTATTATTACGAGGGCTGTGGGAAAAAGAAAGAAAACGTATATGTGGATGTAAACCTGAACTAAACTGTGTAATGAAGCCCCTTGATGGAGACTGAGTGAACTGGTCTCGCTGTTCATACTTTGGCAGTCTGCATTGTGCTGTAAATAACTGAAAGTTTATTTTTGCACAGATGTGCTGCTCGGTGCTATACAGACGTGGAAACCCAGGTATGTCTGATTTGACCTTGGTGTTTGTCCATGTTTGTAAACAGGAAGTGGGTCGTTTGTGTGTGTCAGTTATGACAGTTCCTGCAGCTGCTGTTTCACTGTTTACAGCAAGTACTTATGCACACTTCCGCAGTCTGAACCGCAGTTCACGCCGGAATTTTCATCTCCCGATAATTTACTCACCCCTATGTCATCCAAGTTGTTCTTGTCTGTTTTTTTCTTCTGAAAAGAAATTAGGTTTTCGAGAAAAACATTCCAGGATTTTTCTCCATATAGTGGACTTCAATGGGGATCAGTGGGTTGAAGGTCCAAATTGCAGTTTCAGTGCAGCTTCAAAGGGCTTTACATGATCCCAGCTGAGGAATAAGGGTCTTATTTAGCAAAGCGATCTGTCAACTGGGATCGTGTAGAGCCCTTTGAAGCTGCATTGAAACTGCAATTCGGCCCTCCAGCCCATTGGCTCCCATTAAAGTCCACTATATGGAGAGAAAAAAACTGGAATGTTTTGCTCAAAAACCTTAATTTCTTTTGATTGAAGAAAGACATGAACATCTTGGATGCCATGGAGGGGAGTAAATAATCAGGAAATTTTAATTCAGGAGTGAACTAATCCTTTAAGCTTGTTTCTGTCATGGGATAATAAAATAAAGGTAAATGTGACTTAATCTTGCAAATCTGAGTTCATATCTCACAATTAAAAACTTTTTTCCCTTGTAATTCTGAGAAAATTGTAGGTTGAAAACTCAGAATTGTGAGATATAAACTTGCAATTTTGAGATTAAAAAATCAGAATTTTGTGAATGTGATTTTTTTTTTTTTTTTTTTTTCTTTCCTTTTCCCACTTTAATTCATCATTTGACAGGGACAATAGACAGTCAAATAACTGTCCCAGAATTAGCTATAGAGTGAAGTTTCATCTGCTGTCCCTTGGCAGGGGAGTAACAAAACAAAGTTATATGACAAAAACTTCAGTATAATACCATGTACAATCATCCCCAAAATGTAAAAGATAAAGAGTGTAATCCCCCACATAGAAACTACAATCCAAATTTCTACAAAATCTCTCCAATAAATACTACAAAGCATCACCCTTCAAAAATGTATAAAAACTGATGCAAATTTACTTAAAAGTCACAAATGCATATCCCCACGCCATGGCAGAAGCAAAAAAAAAAACTGAATTCTAAGATGCAAGGAATTTAGAGGAAAAAAAGACCAAGTTATAAGATGTAAATTTGGATTTCTGACTTTCCTCCCCTCACAATTTGGAGTTTATACCTTGCAGTTAGCTTTTTTCTGTTGCAAGCTGTTGCTAGCCCTCTAATTATTAGATGCTTACTGGAAGAAAAGAAATGAAGTTTAAAAGTTTTTCCAACTCCTCCTTTTGTCAGTTGCTATGCAAAATATGCTTGTTTGGCTGATTTAGGGTGAAATAATTCCTGTCTGTAGCACAGTAGAAGATGTGCCAAAACTTGGCAAGAATATTTAGGTTTATGGCTTTGAGCAAATAACTAACCCCAAATATGAACAACAGTAATAGTGATGCTTGACTAACACAGTATAAAATTAAACTTAGAATTTTCTCTGTGAGCATACTTTACACTTTCAAATGCTGACAAATAAAACATAACACTTTGGCAAAGAATGAAACAACACATAAATATACAATATCAACGGATGTAATTATTACTGTCTTTTCAGTGTGCATGTCTGTCAGACATTTATTCACTTTCTGACCTATTACATCCACATTGCTATTGAAGTATTTTGTAGAAAGACATAAAGAGGTAATTGTTTGACTCCCTTACCTTCTAAAGTTGAAAGAATCCTAAAAGGTTATTGTAACAATAAACTGGCTGTGTTTCAAACACATGAAGGAAATAAATTTTATGTTTTCACTTTATGCTACTGCCAAAGTGAAATGATTCCCATGCAGCCAAACACCAGTGGATCCATTCAAAATGAAGCCAAAAGTGCAGTTAAAATACATTTAAATATATCCCACTCTCATTTATCAATGAATTGATATGGCTCGTTTCATAATGAGTATAGAAGATAAGATTTAATCACAGTGTCTAGCCAATAATCATTTTAGAGCTTGGGATAAGTAGAAAAAATAGGCTTTCTCATATATGCAGGTTTGTTTTTTTCCATAAGGACAAATAAAAGTTGAGGTAAATTTAAAATGTGACCCTGGACCACAAAACCAGTCAAAATTGTATATCTTAAAGCGGAATAAATAAGCTTTCCATTGATGTGTGGTTTGTTAGGACAGAATAATATGTGGCTGAGATACAACTAGTTGAAAATCTGAAATCTGAGGGTGCAAAAAAGTCAAAATATTGAGAAAATCACCTTTAAAGTTGTCCAAATCAAATTAAGTTCTTCACAATGCATATTACTAATAAAAAATAAGTATTGATATATTTACAGTAGGAAACTTACTAAATATCTTCTTGGAACATGAGCTTTACTTAATATCCTAATGATTTTTGGCATAAAAGAAAAATTGATAATTTTGACTTATACAATGTATTGTTGGCTATTGCTACAAATATACCTGCATTATTTACAACTTGTTTTGTGGTCCAGGGTCACACATATTGTCATTTTTAGTTGTTTGGGTTCCATTATTGCTTTTTGTTCTTATTTTAAATCATTTTAAGTCATCTTGAGCCTCCTTGGAAGTTTGCTGAGGCCCCCTGTTGGGCCCCAGTCTCCTGGTTGAAAATTACAGTCCTAGGTCCTAGGCTATTGTAGGGGGTTGCCAGAATGTTGCTAATGTATTCTGATTGATTCATGTCTGTTGCACCAACGGTAACACAAGTTATGTGACAAAGTTTACTACTTCATTTCAGGGGTCTAGAACAAATAGCAATATAAACAGTGATGTTTGACATAGCAATTAGCTTTTTAACACTGAGAGCTAAACCATGGCACAATTTGACAGTTATATGATGCAACCGTATCCACCTGCTAACTACATAACATATAAACGCACATTTGGGCCTCATTTAGCTGGTGTTTCGGTTCTGGCTGGGTCTGGTTTATGAATGCCTTTACTGATTTTTATAGCTCTTTTACTGTGGTCTGTTTTCCAGCAGCGATATATATCACAGCACAGGCGCTTGTTCTTAACGTCGAGCCTCGTACTGACTAATGACACTAACGTATGACCTCACTTGAATGGACTCATTTATAAATTGAGCACTGACAAAGACAATCTCAGGAGAAAAAGACCGTTTCAGTTCAACATGATAAACCAGCACACTTTGGAGAACATAAAAGGAACATCTGTAATGCTGAACGGTCACACCCAACCCCTGGGTCCCTCTAAGAGGGGGTCGCTCGGAGCTGACCTAATCGCTCACCACAGACCCGATGTGAAACACAAACCCATAAAACACTCTGTGAAATGTTTTTATTTATGTATCACTGAACCAAACACAGGTCTGAGTTTTCTGCATGCAAGAATCACTTTTAAATAACACATAAATATATCAGACACACTAGTTAAAACACTGCATTTGTCCTGTGTGTATTTTATCTACAGAGAAAATGAGCTAAAATCAACTGATTTAAAGACAGTTTAAAAATAGAAATTGTGTTGTTGATATTACTGGAGGTACAGAACTCCTTTCAGATTATTGTTTTAATGACACATGTGGTTCAAATCAGAGCAGTGCTGCTGTACCCATTCACAAAAAGCAGTTTCAGTGCAACTAGTCTATGCAGTCAGTCCTGTCAGGGCATTATACGTGAGTTTGTTTGTTTCTTTTACTTGATTTGCTCCAGCGGTTTGATGATTTTCCCCCTCAAGTTCTGAAAAGACACTAGAGAAAGTTCGCAGCCAAACGGTTTCTCTCCAGGAAAAGATTTGTACAGCAGTGTTTTTAGAGAAAGCAGTATTTTTTTCCAGACCTTTCTAACTATAAATAAATAAATGGTTCAAGTGATGCAGGAGTTTTTAGTCTAGATGTACAAAGAAACAAGTAAACTGGAATAAGTGAACAGCGAGAAAGGACACAGATGTTCATAGCAGGGCTACTGCAGCTGCTGAACAGCGTTTGCTAGAATGAGTAGTAAAACATCATCTGTTAAAGTTTGCTATATGATTTAGACTTGGAAATACTTTATAGTAAGGTTCAGTTTGTGAGTAATAAGTATGTCGCAGTTATAGCACAGTAATGTTAATACTAAAAGTCTCTGAGGTAATTTTCGTGGCGACATTTGCGCAAGTCTGTGGTGTGGTATGTAGCGCTAGTTTTAGTTCATTTCTAAATATACTATTGTTCATTGATAATTCATGTTCATAGTAAGTAAACTGAACCCCAGGTATTAAGACCTGCATGGCTTAATATAACTTAAATGATGTCTCCTTCTGAAATAAGTAGTAGAAAACCAATAGTAGATTTACATTATTTAAAAAATACACATTGTTTTATACATATTTTGGCCTATGGGGAGTGCCATTATTTCGATGACATGAAATGGTTGCACTCATGAGTTACTGGCACTACCTCTTGCTATTTTTACCACAACACAACTCAGAATATAAAATACTGATACGACAACCACAGCTACTGAAACAGCTTATAGGTGGTGATGTACCGTCCGTTTTCTCCACAGGGAATGAAGAACTGTTCAAATACTACTTTTTTGATTTTCAAGGAAGTCAAACAAAGGTCTTACTTGTCAAACAATGACTTATCTTTTAAATTTGAAAAAAGAAAGAGATCCGTGCACCGATGTCTCGATCTGAATCAAAAGATTAACAAATCCACTCTGATGTTTCGATCTAAATCAAATGATTTGTGATCCATGCTCCGAAGTCCCGAGCTGAATAATGATTCATAAATCAGTCCTGATTTGAATATCTAAAAGAAATGAATCACGACCCGTGCTCCGAAGTCCCGAAGTCATTTGCAAAATGATTTGTGAACCTAATCAAAAGTTGCAATCTGAATTAAATAGTTTGCGAACCTGCTCCAAAGTGTGATTCGTGATATGCGATTTGAAGTCCCGATTTGAATAAAAAGATTTGCAATATGCGATCTGATTGGAGCACTTCGAAAAGTGAATCATTTTGCAACGCAATGATTTAACTGATTTGGAGTTTTGAAAAGCCTCAAAGACATCAGAGCTAAAGTGGAGAAAATAAAGGTTCTGGCCTTCAGGAATTTTTTTTCGTCCACAGGCATCTTCCCATTCTTTTCTCCTCTTCTTCTCTCTAGGAAAGCAGTGAAGACTTACATCACTTCTCTTGTTGACCTTCAACTGAGAATTACAACTAAAAGCCACACAATGTGGCACTGAATCATCATTTTATTTTGCCAAGTTATGTATTCTGCGTTGTGCTGCATAAAATGTGGATTTTTTTAAATAACGTAAATCTTTCAGTTTTCTACTACATATTTCAGTAGGAAACATAATTTATATTATATTAAGTTTAAAAAATTATACAAGTCTTAAGACCTGGGGTCCTCTAAAAAAAAATTGATAAATGTCAAATTCAAATTCATTGTTTGATGTTAACTAATGCGTTTACTATCAAATTGGACCTTACTATAAAGTGTTACCAAAACTTTACATCACAAAAAATGAAAACGAACCAAGTTCTGGAACTCGATCGTGATGTGGTGTTCCAAGCTGATTAAGAACAAAGTCAGTTCTGTTGAAGTCTCAACGGTCGTCAAGCTATGATTCAGTTACCAGAAAACAGTCTAATTAGTCCAAACTTTTATTTCTTTACAGCTTGATGTACTGGCAAGCTGAGTTTTGTTGAATGCCGCTATAGTTCTCAGTTGAGGAAAAGTCTCTGAGCATTATGCCCAGTTGTATCACAGCCAGACGTATCTGAAATGAATGTATGTTTTTTGGCACCTGTTATAGCAGGGGCAGCGCTCCAGTCTGTGAGTTTCATCCTGTCTACCCTCATTTGTTCCAGTAAAAAGGTTTTGCAGCTGCTGAGTTCTTAAGTGAGACATATAACATTAGACAAGGTCTACTGTGAGGTGATGAGGGCCGGCTGCCATGGTCACAGAAACTTTTTGGAGAGGACGCTCAAGAATGTCCTAATTAACACAGAGAGAACTTGGACTGTTAGACACAAAACCTACAATATACATCACCACAAACAAAAACAAGTATGTTTATGTGTGCATCTAAAAATCAACCCACTTTCCATTGGAAGTCCATTTTGCTTCATGTGGGTCTGTGTTTTACTCTTGCGTATGGAGGTCCCGTGGAGAGCGGATTCGGGATTCCCCCACGCTCTTTTGGACTCGTCCTCTCCGCGCTGAGTCCTGCGCTTGCCGATATTTGTCCATCATGCTTTTGTGTTTGCGTCTCAGCTTCTCATTACACCAAACGCGTTCGCAGTACTGCTCCACCTGTGGCAGGTTTGAAGGACCGATCAGCTGCAAGACATCCTTGAACCACGTCCTGGCTGGGCCACGATTGGTAGAGGCTGTGTTGCCGGCGCACGGTGACCACACTTTGTATTTGCTGTCACGTGACAGGAGGTCCGAAAGGGTTTCGGCATGTAAGACGTCCAGCCAGAAGCGTGAGAGGGTTTGTGTGAATGCGTGTTCCCGAGATCGACACACGTAGATGCCTTCGTCCTGACGGAGCACACGGCGGAACAACAAACCGTCATCTGTCTTAATGATACGTTCATCTAGTACCACCTAAACAAAGAGATAAGGAGAAATGTTCAGAAATGGAGTTGCTGTAGCGAAGACAATGTCTTGTAAGCAATGCAGGTGTTTTGTAGCTGTAAAAGTGTACATACAGTTGAGGTCAAAGGTTTACATACAGCCTGCAGAATCTACAGAATCTTAATTATTTTACCAAAATTAAAAGGGATCATATAAAATGCATGTTTATGATTTAGTACTGACCTGAATAAGATATACATAAGACGTAAGACGTTTACATATAGTCCACAAGAGAAAACAATAGTTGAATTAAAAAAAAATTACCCAGTTCAAAAGTTTACATACACTTGATTCTTAATACGGTGTGTTACCTGAATAATCCACACGTGTGTTTTATTTATTTTTAGTTATTTATTGATTTTTTGTAGTTATAGTTATTCATGAGTCCCTTGTTTGTCCTGAACAGTTAAACTGTCCGCTGTTCTTCAGAAAAGTCCTTCAGGTCCCACAAATGCTTTGGTTTTTCATCATTTTTGTTTATTTTACTGAGGGACTCATATGCAACTATTACAGAAGTTTCAAATGCTCACTGATGCTTCAGAAGGAAAACAATGCATTAAGAGCCGGGGGGTGAAAACTTTTGGACAAAATGAAGATGTGTATGGAACAACGGGGCTAAAGGCACCCCCTTAGAAAAAAAGTGCTTTTCACTGTGCCCGAAGAATATGATTGCAGAAAAACATATGTTTGTATTGAACATTTATGGAGCAACATATTTTGTGTGAAAATAAATCAAACACGTTGTTTATTTTGATAAAAAATCTCATAAATGTATGAGGTGGCAAGGGGGGCACACAGTATTGATACAAATACTTTTATATTTAAAAAAAACAACAAAAAAAACACATTATTTTATAAATAAAATATTTTTTTTGTTCAATAGATATACTGTCATTAAAATGTTAATATAAAATATATACATTAAAATTCAGAAACTAAATCATTTTAAAATGTAAACATTCTGAAAGCATCGAAGGAGATCCCATAATTTAATATAGATTTACAGTAGTAACAACCAATTATATTTTATTATATATGATATGATTAATAGCATTTTAAATATGATGGTTTCATTCTAAACATGGTGATTATCTCTAAGATGGACACCCAACATAATATATGATATTTGAATCTGAATCTAACAATGTCATGTCAACAAATGGAAAAGTCAGCCTTCTATTAATTATCATGTTAATATTGTGCCTTTTAGCCCTAACAGCAGGGGTGCTTTTTACACCAAATACCATACTTTTACATTTTTTTTTGTTATTTAAAAACTGCTGTTTTAATTATCTTAAACAAAATTGAAAATCATTAAGAAGACATATGTCTCAAGATATATTTAATGATTTTAGCGATTCTCATTTGATACTTAAATCTACAACATTTAAAAACATCAAATATTAGATTGAGAAAGCACAGAATTGACTTTGCGACACCGCGATTGCGTCAAGGACCAACCAATGTTAAAAACCTTTTTTTTGGAAAGTTTTTTCTGCCATCCAGTGGTTTAGAGGAAAATAATATTAAAGGTGCCTTTTACCCCGGAGCGCCTTTAGCCCTGTCGTACCCTATATTTTTCTTATTTAATTTTTTTTTTTTTTTTCCCATTTAGTACTGTACTTCAGAAGCTACAGAAGATACTTACATGTTTCCCAGAAAGCAAAATAAGTTACATTTACCCTGATCTTCAAATTCAAAACGTTTTCACCCCTCAGCTCTTAATGCATCATGTTTCCTTCTGAAATTGCATACGAGTCCCTCAGTTAGAAAAAACAAAGATTTGTGGCGCCTAAAGTATTTTTCTGAAGAACAGCAGGCAGTTTAACTGTTCAGGACAAACAAGGGACTCATTAACAACTACCACTAAACAAAAAAAAACAATACTGTGTTGTTACCTGAATGATCCACAACTAAGAATTAAGTGTATGTAAACTTTTGAACAGGGCCATTTTTATAAATTCAGCTATTATTTTCTCTTTTGGACTATATGTAAACATCTTTTATGTGAAATATATATTGTCTGCAACAAGTCTCACACATTTCATGAAGACCCTGAAGAATCGTACCAACTTGTGGAAAATGGGCATCTGATGTTCCATTAAAGTGTCTGAATACTTTCTGTTCCTCTCAAAGACAGTATGAAGCAACATTCATATGTATTGTATGTCTCTTACCTCTTCTAAGAAGTCATCTCTCTGAATGTGCCATGTGACAGTGGCCTGTGGCGACCGAGGGATGCACTCCAGGAAGGTGCTGTTGTTCTCAGTGCCATAAATGACCCGTTCTTCAGTCAGATCCAGATCCTCCACTACAGAGAAAAACATGACTGTTAACACAGACACTTTAAAACAGTCACACTACACGGTTCAGTGTAAGGTCAGTCCAGGATTTTCCACTGCATGTGTGTTTGTGTAAGTATGCACATATATATATAACCCCTTTTCATCACCAACATCCTCACCTTTGGCATGCAAACACTCGAGCGCTCTTCACTCACACCTCTTTTGTTCTTTCCTCTCATTCTCTCTCTCCTCTGTGATGAGAGACTGAGAGTGATCTGTCTGTTCACCCCTCACTCTATCAGTTCCTGTCTTTCACACCGAATAGAGAGTTTGTCCCGGTGGAGTGAGATTGCCCTTCAAACCCTATTAATCTTCCTATTAGACAAGCTCAAAGGTGTATTGAACTCAAATTTATCTTCAAGTCTCTAAAGAAATTGCTCTTCTTTTGCACTTTCACATCACTGAGCTCTTTGACATGTAAATGCAATTGAAGTTCTCAGAGGAGGCCAGTGGTGTATTGACATTCACATGGCATGGCTTCTTTCTTACCGCTGAGGTTTTGGTCCATGCACTGCAGTGCTGGGTTTGCATGTTTGATGTCCTGTCTACGGTAACGTCGTTTTGTGTTTGGCAGGTAGCGTGTGCAGGTGTGTCCGTCCCAGGCGCAGTATGGATCTCGAGCCAGGCAGCACTCGGCACAAGCTTTACCATACATACTGCATCGGTGTAGAGGCACCTGGACAACACCTGTCTGTGAACCCACGAACAGAGTTTGCTGGAAGAGAGAGAGTTTTGATTACATTTTTTCAACAGTTTCCTTGAGCAGGAACAGTTCACCCAAAAAAAAAACAAAATTCGGTCCTTATTTAATCACACACCATTAAATTTATTATTTTAAATGCAGTCAAAAGTTATTATGTATTAATTGAAATTATTATTATTATCAATATTTAAAACTGTTGAGTATATTTTTTCAGGATTTTTTGGTGAATAAAAAGACCAAAGATTAGTATTTATCTGAAATAAAAAAGATTTGTAACATTATATGCTACACCAAAAGCTTGGTGTCAGTAGATTTTTTTTAACAGTTTATTTTTTTATAACGTAAATTAAATTGATCAAAAGTGATGATAAAGACATTTATAATGTTACAAAAGATTTCTATTTCAGATAAACGCTGTTCTTCTGAACTTTATATTCATCAAAGAAACCTACTGTTTTCAAAACAAAATAAATGTTTTTTTGAGCTGCAAATCAGAGTATTAGAATGATTTCTGAACGATCATGTGACTGGAGTAATGATGCTAAAATTCAGCTTTGAAATCACAGGAATAAATTATATTTTGAAATGTATTCAAATAGAAAACAGTTATTTTCAATAGTAAAAATATTTCAAAATTGTACTGTTTTTGCTGTACTTTAGATCAAAAAAATGCAGGCTTGGTGAGCAGAAGAGACTTCTTTTAAAAAAACATTAAAAATCTTACTGTTCAAAAACTTTTGACTGGTAGTGTATAACACAAAAGGAGATATTTAGGAGAATGTCGTGGCTGCTTTTTTTTTTCACGTAAAAGTGAATGAGGACTGATGCTGTTCAGTTCCAAAAAAGCTTAAAAAAAGCACTATAAAAGTGGTCCATATGACCAAAATTTGTCATTATTTAATAAAAAATTAAGGGAAAAAAATCAAACAACACTGTTTGACCTCAAACCTGGTGAAAATAGTACTGAGACACAATGTTTGAATATGTTTAAAGGGACAGTTCACCCAAAAATGAAATTTCTATCATTAATTAATGACCTTTGTTCATCTTCGGAACACAAATTAAGATATTTTTGATGAAATCTGATAGCTTTTTGACCTTGCATAGACAGCAACACAACTGACACGTTCAAGGCTCAAAAAAGGTAGTAAGGACATCATTAAAATAGTCAATGTGACATGAGTGGTGCAACCGTAATTTTATGAAGCTCCAAGAATACTTTTTGCCTTGAATGTGTCAGTTGCTTTGCTGTCTATGCAGGGTCAGAAAGCTCCCAGATTTCATCAACAACATCTTGCGGGTTTGGAATGACATGAGCGTGAATAATTAATGACAGAATTTTTATTTTTGGGTGAACTATTCCTTTAAGCGCAAATCCCTTTTTTGAATTCCAGTCAAAAACATCATCAGTTTGGAATGATTTGACAGTAAGTAAATGATGACCATTTTTACTTTTTGGGTGAACTGACTCTTTAACTCCCGTTGTCCCAGGGTCGTCTATGACATAAGCAACTGTCAGTCGGTTTGGATATAAAGCACCTGCTTCGTGATGTATTACAAAGCAACTGGTTGTTTTGCATGAATGTTTTATTGCTTTGGAGCCAAAAAGCATATACACACAAAGTGGAGTCCCATTGCTCAACACACAGTAAAAGCCTCTTTGGGAATTTTGTGGAAAATAAATTTATGGTGCTGCTTATGTTACTAAGCTTACATAAATTTTCTGGAACAATACATTGAGCGTGCATGATGCATGAACTTACCCTTTTCACAGATATGTCCATGGAGGTTATGGGAGTGGGTACCTGCAGAGATAGATGTCATGAGAAACAGAACTTAAGATACAGGGTTTTGTAACTTAAGATAGAAATTAATACTTTTATTCAGCAAAAATGTATTAAATTGTGACAGTGCTATCGGAAATAAATGTTCTTTTTACATTTCAAATTCAATCAAACAATATCGAAAAAAAATCCAGCACAACTGTTTTCAACATAATGTTAATAATAATAGGAAGTGATTCTTGAGCACCAAATTAGCACATCTGAATAATGTCTTAAGGATCAAGTGACAATGAAGGCTTCGATGGCTGCTGAACATTCACACCTCATTACAACTATACACATTTTTGAGCTCACAGACCTTGAACACCTGCATTTCCTCCAGGGTGATTTCCTCGCTGGCGAGAGAGTTGCCATTTCCAAGTACGATAACCTTTAGCACAGTCCCAACATCTGAAGAGGTCAAAGGTCACAGTTATTCAATCATTCCCCCAGTGTTATAAACACACTTGAGTGTTAACCAAAGTGATGAAACTTCTTCTTACCAGTGCCGATGAACATGACATCATAGTATCCGTCCTCGGCCTGTGTGCGGTCTACAGTGATATGTGTGAGCTTGTATGGGGCCCCGGTGCGGAGCAGCAGTGGTTGTCGCTGTGATGGGTAAATGGGGCGCCACATTAGTGGGTGTGTTCGTGCAAATTGCAGAACAGCGTCTGGAAACTCCAGTGTGCTACGGAAGGCACGACCAGGCTGGGCCGTGATCTTACTGGGGCACACTCCTGGTCGCGGGTAAGGGACGCGTCCTTCGTAAGGTCCCCACTGATGATCCGGTCCTTCTTTGTGAGCAAATGGCCCATTGAATGCCTCACGGATATCAGCCATACTGTACACACACACTGCATAGCCCTGAAACACATTACTGGAGAGAGAAAATGTTCTGTTAGACTCAAATACCCCTGATTTATGCTCTTAACAGTTTAGAAACAGTTCACTCAAAAATGTAAATTTGCTGAAAATTTACTAGGGCTGGGTTTTGATTTAATTTTGATTGGATTTTGATTGACAAGCTAGCGATTTGATTTCAGTATTGATTATTTTGGCTATATATCAGGTACAGTACACGACAAATTTTCTCAAGAAAAGAAATCTCTCAACTAATGGTGTAAAATATACATGAGAGTCAGTACTGCAATTCTATAATATTGAAGGTTAAATGAACTGATTTGTATACTAACCCTTAAATTACACACAATGACGTTTTTATAGTAATAAAGTGAGAATAGCAATTATATTTCTACTGCAATTCGTTTTTTGAAATATGAACATTTAAATGGTGGCTGTCATAAAAACTTGACAAATTTATTCAAACATAAATTAAACATTAAAGAACAGTAGATATTATAATGAATTTGTTAATTGGTGCATATATTTAGCTAAATGCTCCTCTCTCGAGTTCATTTTTCCATTAAAAGTTGCTTAATTTTTTTTTCTGAGGTAAATTTGATGTTACGTGATACTGTCTGAGACTTTGTTTCATATCAAAAGTAACAAAGAACAAAGCTTATCGTGATTTATTGAATGTAAGATGTGCTGCAATGTTCTGTTCATTAGCTGAAAACAGACTAGAGTAATCGATTCTTGGGATTTAAGAATCAATATCGTTTCGTAAAAATGAGAATGATTCAAATTGAGAAATCAATATTTTTTACTCACTCCTAAATGCTACAAATTAATTCTCGAAATTTTGACTTTATTCTCTAAATATTTCAACTTTGTTCTTGTAATTTTAAACTTTATTCTGTAAATATTTTGACTTTATTTTTGTAATTATTATTTTTTTTTTTTTAGTAATTTTGATTTTATTCTCAAAATATTTTTACTTTATTCTGGTAATTTTAGATGTTTTTATTTTTTAGTAATTTTGACTATTCTCAAAATATTTCTACTTTATTCTCGTAATTTCTACTTTATTCTCGAGATATTTCAACTTTATTCTCATAATATTTCAACCTTATTCTCTAAATATTTCAACTTTATTCTCAAACTGTTTCTACTTTATTCTCGAAATATTTCAACTTTATTCTCGAAATATTTCAACTTTATTCTCATAATTCCGACTATATTTTCGAAATATTTTTACTCTACTCTTGAAATATTTTGACACTATTCTCGAAATATTTTGACTTTATTCTCATAATTTCGACTTTATTCTCGTAATTTTGTTTTAAGTACAAGTTTACTTTAATATTTAAACTTTATTCTCAAAATATTTCAACTTTATTTTCAAAATATTTACAATTTATTCTCAAGATATTTTGACTTTATTCTTAAAATATTTCAACTTTATTCTCAAATATTTCTACTTTATTCTCAAAATATTTTGACTTTATTCTTGTAATTTTAGATTTTTTTTGTAATTTTTACCTTATTTTCAAAATATTTCAACTTTATTCTCAAAATATTTCTACTTTATTCTCAAAATATTTGAACTTTATTCTTAAAATATTTTAACTTTATTAAAATATTTTGGCTGTATTCTTAAAATATTTTGACTTTATTCTCAAAATATTTTAACTTTATTCTTAAAATATTTTGACGTTATTCTTAAAATATTTTGACTTTATTCTCAAATATTTTGACTTTATTCTCGTAATTTTTACTTTATTCTCAAAATATTTCATCTTTATTCTCGCAATTTCGACTTTATTATCTAAATATTTCAACTTTATTCTTGCAATTGTAAATTTTTTTGTCATTTTGACTTTATTCTCAAAATATTTTGTCTTTATTCTCGTAATTTCGACTTTATTCTTGTAATTTTAGATTTTTTTTATTTTTTAACGTGGCACTAAAACACTGTCATACAATTGTATAATTAAGGGAGAGAAAAAAAAAGAAATCAAAACAAATACAAAAGTTCTAAAATGCAAAAATATTAAGAACATTCAAAATGAACAAGGAAAAAAAAAGGCATAAAATACATAAGAGAGAAAAAAATAAAGTTTAGTCTAAAAATGATTAAACCAAAAGAGCAAGTGTATATACAAAGACATAAACTGAATGAAATAATATAGTGCACTCAATATAAGTGGAAGCACAGCACAGTGCCTTACAGAGGAAATGCACAGATAAACAGATGTGCTTTCAGCCTGGATTTGAGACAGACCTGATGGTGCTGAATATTGCGTAGATCTCTGGATTGGTTTCATCTTTGGTCCTTAACAAAAACACATCCTCTGCATGACAAACACATACAGTCAAAGATCACACAAGAGTCGTAAAAGCTTGAAATGATGTCAAGTTTACATAATATTGTATATAAAAAGAAGCTGAGGATGTGTGTGTGTTTATTTTCTCACCCAGCTGGTGAAAGTGTGTTTGGATGCCGTGAGGTCCAGGAACGGAACACACCAGTCGGGCTTTAACAAATGTGCTCCACTTATTTACCAGAACCCTCTGCCCACCCACATCATTCTGAAACCACATAAACAATAAATCATGAGCCGGTGGATTCACTTATGGACAACAGATTAGCAAAAAATCAAATCTAAGTATCTTTTACTCCCAGACCACACACAATCAACTCTGGGTAAAACGAACTATCCTTGCATCTCAATGTGTGAATACTATCCATCCTAAGTAGTACGCAAGTGCATTCCAAAGCATAGTGCATTGAAACTAGTGCCACAGTACATCCATACATGCTTTTCAGCAAATATTTCCCACAATCCCAGGTGCAACGGAGTTTATGGACAGCTCTCATTTTTCAGACTTTTTCAGCTGTAGTGGTTTAATTAAGGGGGGTCACACCCCATACCTCCGTAATCTGAACCCTGTTTATACATAAACATTCAGTTGTAACTGTTCCCGTGGGAACAAGAATGGTTCAATATCACAAAATATCTGCAGTTATGGAGATTATGGCACCCTGAGGGAAATTCTGTTACGGTTTCCCAAAAAGCAATGCAGCTGGCTTTACCGTGTCGAAAACGCTTGGGTGGCGTAAAGGATCCTAAATCTGTGTAATCGGTATATGTGAAAATAATCACCCTCTCCGCAGTGTAAAAGAGCGTGTGTGTGATTTGGAAACGTGCTGAAGTTGAACAATGAATAGCAGTCAAAATGACAGTAATGTGCGATTGACCCCGGCTCTTTGAACACTGACCTCTGAATGACAGAGGGAGGTTTGTGCTGCTCCCCTTACTCTACAGAGCCTTGTGTGTTAGTGTGTATGTGTGTGTATGGGTACTAAGGTATGCGATGAGTGTGTGTGTGATTCAGAGGCATCCAAACCATCCAGCAGCTGTGCACATGTGGTTGAAAAAAGGCAGGAGCATTCCAGCATACTGGCCTACTTGGATGTATCTGTGTGGTGTTTGTTGTCGTTTGTCTCACCGCACACAAACGTCCAATGCGTGTGTGTATGGCTCCTTCGTCATCTCGCTCTGCGGTCTCTTTTGCTCTTTCAGTGAAGAAGAAATAAATTTTATCGTCATCTTTGTCTGCACTGTCAGGAATGCGGTGGGCCGCAATAAACCTGGGCTCTGCACATGCACAAACACACACATAGAAACACTATTATAATGCATATCTGATTGCACGAACTATTGCAACATTTATTGTGTGAAAATGATTTAGAACAAATTTTACACAAATTATGAATGCTCATTTCCAACAGTGTTATTTTAGTATTTATACACTACCAGTCAAAAGATTTTTAATGTTTTTTTAAAGAAGTCTCTTCTGCTTACCAGGCCTGCATTTATTTAAGCCGAAATATAGCAAAAGCAGTAATACTGTGAAATATTTTTACTATTTAAAATAACTGATTTCTATTTGAATCTATTTTATAATGTAATTTATTCCTGTGATTAAAGCAAAATTTTCAGCACCATTACTCCAGTCTTCAGTGTCACATGATCCTTCTGAAATCATTCTAATATGCTGATTTGCGGTTCAAGAAAAATGTATTATTATTATTTTTATTATTATTATTATTATTGAATACAGTTGAATACATTTTTTTCAGGATTCTTTGATGAATATTCAAAAGCTTGGACTTGGACTTTTTTGGGGGGGAAAGAAATGATAGAAATTAATGCTTTTATTTAGCAAGGGTGCTTTAAATTGATCAAAAAAGATGATAAAGACATTTATAATGTTACAAAAGATTTCTATTTCCGATAAATGCTGTTCTTCTGAACTTTCTATTCAGCAAAGAAACTTAAACAAAAATTCTACTCAGCTGTTTTCAACATAATAATAATAGTAATAATAATAACAATAATAATAAATGTTTTTTGAGCAGCAAATCAGAATATTAGAATGATTTCTGAAGGATCTTGTGACTGGAGTAATGATGCTAAAAATTCAGCTTTGAAGCCACAGGAATTAATTACATTTTTTTTAAAAAAACAAAAAATTTACTGTTCAAAAACTTTTGGCTGGTAGTGTGCATTAAATATTCTGAATTACTTTTTTTTTTTTTTAGTTTGCTTTTGTCATTTTTATTTTTTATATTTCTAATATATAAAAAGAAATACAATTTTGTAACATCTAATATATATTATTTTTTTAAAAAGTTTTAGTTAACAATAACACAAAAATTTATGTATGTCACCATCCTTTCCACCATAAATGTTATAAAACACATAATAAACACTGAAAATGTTTATTAATATCAAAATTAAGTAATTTTGTACCGTGTAGGATTTTCTGATCCGTCTCTGTTCTCATGGGCAAGCGAGTCCCTAAACCTCTCAAAATCACAGAGTCTCTCCCCAAAAAATCTGCAGTCAGACCAGTGTACAGCTCTCCACCTGAGAGAGAGAGAGAAAGTGAGTATTGTAGGTCAGCGCAGAGAACTCAATCTCTTACATGAGACTGGAAAATTTGTAAATATTTTCATTAAATCATGTTATCAGCTTGAAAACACACTCACATACATACATACACACACACACACACACACACACACCTACTGTATAAATCAGGTGAGACCTGATATACAGTCAACAGCTTTTCAAAGTCACACACACTTAGTTGTCTTAAATGAGATCATACCATTTTACTGTTTTTAATAATACTTAAAAAAACTTTTAAAATCTACATGAGCACATGCTGCCCCTGTTGCCCATCGATTATCTGACAAAACTCATGTGTACAGTATGTCAGTGTGTGAAAGTGTCTCCAAGTTCACTAACATGCAATCTTAAAAATCTGTTCCAAAATGTACTGCATCTGGCAAAACGTCACACGAGGAAAGCCAAGACTGCGTAGTGTTGTAAAGACACACATTGTACACACTGAGAGATGTGTCTATGCCCCAGAAGACTGTAACACACACATACAGATCTTCACAACACTAAACCTGGACTGAAGAACAGTCCGTCTCCCATCAGAACAGTCAATTTACAACGGCTCATAATCTCAGTGACAACTGACAAGCAGAAACCTCCACCCAACATACACAAGAGCCAAAATACACACACACAAACGTGCTCTGACATACTCATAAGCACACAACACAAGCGTGCAGTGGCATGAAACTTAACACACAGAAATGTACCTGCGAAGGTGCTTGCAAATGGTAGTTTGGGGTCATGGGGACATTTCCCCCTCCCATTCTGCACCATGGTATGATCCAAACTGAACACGTGCTGCCAACAAGAAGTCAGAAAATCCACATTAATTTCACAACTCAACAATAAACTTGACCTCACACATGTTTGAATTTCTCTTGCTTGTGAAGAAATGTATTATTTATTTTTACAGTTCTGGAACATACTATTAATCATGTTCAGTTTGGGGTATTAGAGACCCCAAAGCCCACTTAATATCTCCAAAGATATATTTATTATTGTAGTTCAGTTTAATGCTTCCTGACTTTTCCTCACCTTATGAGAACTGATTCTAAACAAAACTAATATCTTAAAAAATGTCACAATGCATTAGTATCTTAGAGATTAATATAAACATGTATTTTAGATACAAAAATGTGAAATGCAAACATGTCTGACATACACTATTGTTCAGAAGTTTGTGGTCTGTAAGATGCTTTTGAAAGATGCTCACTAAGGCTGCATGTATTTGACCAAAAACACAGTAAGAACAGTAATATTGTGGATTATTATTACAGATTTTATTCCAATAATGTAAACTATAACTGATTCCTGCTATAGCACAGCTGAATTTTTAGCATTTTATCAGTCTTCAGTCACATGATCCTTTAGAAATCATTCTGATTTGCTGATTTAGTGCTCAAGAAACATTTTTTATAATTATTAATTTCGAAAACAGTCATGCTACATAATATTTTTGAGATTATTTCATAATACTTTTTAAGATTATTTCATAAATAGAAAGGCAAAATTTATTTGTAAAGCATTTATTGTAACAATAAGTCTTTGCTATCAATTCAGATAAATTTGAATTATTAAATGCTTACTGACCCCAAACTTTGGATTTAGTAGTTTCTACCAGTTTATTTGATTTGTTCATTGTAGTTTGTCAAACTTTGTCAAACAAAGTTGGGTTGGGGTTTAATTAACTAAATTTAGCAACCCTACTAAGTTTTACTTGCTACAATTATCAGTAGCATGACTTCAGTGTAATTCAGCTGTTTTTATAATAGCGCAGATCTTTAAGTAATGAACTGATTTTTCCAACAAGTACCAGTGTAGCATTACACAACACTACATCATTGTTTTTCTTGTCACGGTCTATTATACACATAGATTTACAGCCAGAAGAGCTGAGGCAATGACTGTGCTCTCATACACAATCCCTTTTCTCTTTGTTATACTGTATGCAGCATTGGGATAGTCAAAACATTTTAGTGAAATTATTTGTTCTGGTTTACATTTAACCAATTATAATAAATGATCCACCAATTCTTTTAGTTAACTAGTGTTACTGGTTGTATTTATCATCAATGTATGCGTTTTTGTGCCAGATAAATAAAAAAATCAGTTACACAGTTAAAGGGATATTAAAAACGGTTCTTCCATGTAATATAAATGAAAATATTTTGAAGAACTGCAACTAAACAGTTGCTGGTAGCTATCGACTTCCAGGTTTTTTTTTTGGTTTTTTTTTCATCTTCTTTTATATTCAACAGAAGAAAGAAACTGACATTTTGGAACAACATGAGGGTAAGTGATGAAAAATATATTTTTTTTTTTGGGTAAACTATCCCTTAAAATAGCTTTGTCTGACTCAGAGTTTCTAGGCCGTACCATATCAGAGATCTAAAATTAAATAATAGTTGTGCAGTAGTTGTTACTGTCATTGATGTCAGGCACTATATGGGTGTGTCCGGTGGTGCCAAAGACAGATTAAACCTCTGATGCCAGTTCAGTTACACAATGTCGTATTGTCTATTTGTCAGACATCTCTGGCGCCCAGTGTGGTGACACACCAGTTAAAACACCTCAAAGGAAGTAAAAAGCAGCTCTCCAGTGCCAGAATAGACACACACATTATTTCTCTTTTTATATTCTCTGCCTCTGTGTGTTTTTGATTTGTATCTTCTCTCATGATCTTGTCTTGACCTGTTACTGGCTGGCCTGTTGGTGGGTGACCTCTGACCTTAAACAATTAGGTCTCTGATATACATAAGTAAATTAGATCCTCCTGATGTGCATACACAAACACACTAGGTGTGAAGCAGTGGGAGGGAGTGTTTGTGTGTGTGTTACCTCTCCGCGGTGTCCAACGTTCACATACACACACACAGGCTGGAAAGCTCCAGTTCCACAGGCCAGTAGATGAGTGCGGTTAAATGGTTGCAGCAACCTAACAAAGTTCGCACACTCCGTCTGTATTAAACACGTACACAGTAAGAGTTCATGTTAAAATGTTGGATGGTAAATGAGGGTACAATCTTCATAATTACAGCACAATTACTTACACAAACATACAAACACATGTAGTTTACATTGGACAACCAAGTTAAACTCATCAAGTGCAGTTCATAATCCTGAGGAGTTTTGGTATGTGTAAGTGTGACCAATATGTCCCTGGAGTGTTTGAATAGAGAGTTACAGGAATCATTAACATTTTAATGGATCAGAGAAAAAAGCAAGAAAATGATCCCCACTTAAAACTCACTAAAGACCAATCAAAGCTTTCAGCATGTGAAAGAAGCTCTTATGGTCCAATTACTGAAGGGTTCAGAAAGAGGAAGACATCTCACACACACATACAAACACACACACACACACTATCAACATGTACACACTCTAACTACGGCCACCTGTATGCAGCCTCATTGACTGCGTAGGTTGAAAATCAGTGGAGCACAAATGAACGAAAGGTCAAGGGTCATAAAAGATGCAAGCAGATGCTCAAACTGTGACCAGATGTTAACCAGCAGGACTGAGAGAGTGAGAAAGATCCAAAGCAGCAATGTATCAGTCACTTTCCATAAATATTAGGGCTGCCCCCTAATAGTCTACTAACCGTTAGTCGACAAGAAGAGTCTTGGTCAACCGAAATTAAATAAGTCGTTAAAAAAAATATTCCACACTCTGTGACGGACAGATCATTAAAGTCTGGTCTATGTGGTAATAGTACATCGGACAGGACATCCAAACGCTCACCTATCATTCAGACCTCAAATATGGCTTTTCATCTGAAAGATGTATGTAGTAGCAACTTTACATGGCAGATCAATCTAATGTTACCCTAGAAAAATGTGTGCTAGGCAAGTGTCTGAATAGCTGAATAGCAGCACGCTCACTGCAATGTGCCGATGCGATCACTTGCTCTTAAAATACTCTGTCATTTTTGGTAATACAGATACATCTTTCAAATCTGTAAAGACTCTTAAGTTTACTCAGAATAGCAACGAAACGTTGCACTTTTGTAAAATAATTAAAGCAAACAGGATGCGCTTTCTGCTGTCTTGGTCCCCATATAAAACTTACATACAGGTGGCATCACTACTGCTAACATTTGGGACAAACCTCATTTGTGATGAAAGCCTGATTTTTGTAGTTTTATTTTATCAATAAATATTCTATTAAATGCATTAAAGAAATTAATTTAATATTCAAATAAATTGTGAAAAATAAATAAATTAATAGCTTTGGTCATTAAAATGAGTTAGTAATTAACTTTTCTTATTTATTAATAATTTAATACCACTTTTGAGGTTTGAAATGGTTAAAACTGTATTTTCATGCTAGGTTTTATTTATAGTAGTTTATCTTAGGTATCAAATGGTTGTCCCCAAGAAATGGATTTGTCCCTCTAATTCTAAAATAAATACATAAACTTACAATGGATAAAACTTTATTTTGATAGTCCACTTTAGACATTCTACTAACTATAAGTAACTCTGTAACTACTCAGATGCTAGTCATTAGAGTATTAGTAGGCTGTCTTCGTATTATCTTCTAAAACTTTATATGGTTCCTCATAGGGATGTGCATGAATCAGAATACTGTGTTCGGAAAGGAAATAGTGTGTACTGCAGAACCCCTAAAGGGAATAAATACAAGATGGGAGAAAAAATATATTTAAATAATTTCTCTCGCAATTATATCCTTGGGTAATTATACTGAATATAAACTGAGGGCATCAAGAAGCTGCTATTAATATACGAGAGCATTGAAATCGCTTTTGAATGCATGCTCGCTTTTTACTTTCACTTTCAAGATTTGTGATAACAGTACTCTGTGTATACGGAGCAGCAGTTCTTACCACACATTTTACAAGATTAGATGTTTGTCAGTGGTGCTCAGGATCTCCAATCATTCACTATCATCCTATTATGTGGTAAGTGAAATTACATGTACTGTACTGTATTGTAACAGGCTACCGCAAGCGGCTAACAATGTCTCTTAGTGGCTCCATAGAAAGCACCTTTCCAAATATTCCAAATAGGAATCACTATTTGAGCACATCCCTATGTGACTATAAGTAACTTTGCAAGTACATGTCAACTTATTCTACTAACCCTAACCTACTAATACTCTAATGAGAGTTAGTTGACATGTAGTTGCAAAGTTACTAAGAGTTAGCAGAATGTCTAAAGTGGACTATCAGAATAAAGTGTAACCCTAAAATGTCCCCATGTAAAGTGCCACCAGTCATTTTTGTGTGAGCTGTTTTATGTGGTTAATAAAACTCCTCTGAGTTTATATCTGTGTGGTGTTTCACTAGCTGAAGTTTAAATGAAAAACAAATATCCTGTTCAATTCCCTAACACATACTCACACAACGAACAGAGTCATTAAACACTGCTGTGAAATCGCACTCACCTGTCACATCAAACAATACTGCCGGGACAGTCACCAGAGCATGTAACCATGGCGACACCTCACATTTCCACTTTATGAGCGAAACATGCTAAACACTAACAGATGCAGAGAGTATCTCCGTACAAGTGTGTGTGTGTGTGTGTGTGTGTGTGTGAAAGACCTTCCACCATTAGGGACAGAAAACAGGAAATATTTATTTTGCAACATAATTAACACATTCATGGGGCTGAAAGAAAAAAGGGAGAGGGTGAACAAGAAAAAGAACAAGAAACAGAAATCTAAAAGAAAACGCAGAGGAGATTTAAAAAAAAAAAAAATCAAAGAATAACTGCGTTCCGTGTATTGGGACAGCTTTCTACGGTCATTAGGTTTAAGAGACTCATGAGTCACATACAAACTTGGTTGGAAGCAGGACAACAATAAGTGAGAGGATCAAATCTCGTTTATGGGCGTTTGGCTTCTTCTCTCCAGTCATCACGCCAACTGCAGCACACTCTGAGTATAGCTGAAGATGGACAGATGTTTTCATTTGGAACTCCAGTTTGAACCACATGAAATAAGGTAATCATACTAAGCACACATTCCAAAACAAACTTGATTTGATGATTTCTGCTGTCACCAGCTAGATTTGGGATATCATGAAAGAACCTAACATTTAAAGTATGCCAGCTTCCCAAAAAAAAAAAAAACTTTGGAAACTGAGGCACGCTGACACAACCTTTACATTTGTTGATGTTTTAGTAAATTCAGAACCAGTTTTTCACTCACCTCTGGATCTTTCCCTTTGAGAATGCAGTCCTCACGGTTCTCAGGCAACGAAGGCCAGTGGATCTGGAGATAAAGAGAAAAAGCAAATAAAATTTATTATCTAAATAAACACACACTAAACACAACTCTGTCCAATTCACACCCAGACTCATTTACTTGTTAAGACTAATTAAACTGCCAAAGACCCAAACATAACAACATCTGAAAATAAGTGAAGTTACCATGACTTAAAATGGACAAAGAACAGCAAACAACAATGATCCAATGCAATAATCTTTCCCAAAGGACAAATCAAGTCCTGCCCTACAATTTTTTTTATTGTTTGAGAAGCCATTTCATCACTTGGATTCTCACAATAGGGGAGAAAAGATTATTACAATTTTAATTTCACGCCAACTTTTAAAGCCATTTATGTGCTAATAAAGCGGCACCAAATGATATTTCAAAATAATGGCTGCTTCCAGAACGCACCCTGTCTGCCACTGGTCAGACAAACAGATAGTCTCACCCCATTGGTTGAGCTGATGTTGCTGTGTCTGTGCACGCAATTAAACATTGCAATGTTTCTAAAGCACCACAGTGCCAGTGCTTACGCTCTTCAGGGAAATCAAGCTACAAATAGGTTACAAATTGACTCTGCTCATTATGTGAGGTAAAGTGAGTGTGTGACACTGTGGGTGGGTGTGTGACAAAAAATGTTTTGTGGGGTTTTTTTTCTCATGAATGTCAACAATAAAGATTTATGAAAACAATAACTCTGAGAGTGTGAAAGTCACAAAACCTATCCTGATGTTATGAACGATTGAGAAATAAACAATCACATCTATCCAAATATATTTACAGTGATTGCACATCCTGACACACTAATTTCTAATGTGTCACAGAACAGTCATGTTTAGACCTCACAGAGACTTTTGGGCTTGTTTATACAGATCTGCAAACACATGCAAGCTTAATGTTTAAAAAGTTATATGGTCCCCTTCAGCAAAAGCCAACAGAATATAACACAAATATAATTATCAATTTGTGTGGTTAGACATATCAGCGACACATTAAGATTATGTTTTCAATAAATATATATTCAAATAAATGAATGTAAAGTTAAATAGTGTTCATGTAGCTCATAACTGAAGCAATGCCAAGGTCACGGGTTCAATTCTCAGGGAAATGATGTACACTTTAAATGCAGTTTAAGTCACTGTTAAGTCACAAAAGTCTTAGCGAAATGTGTAAAATGTAGATAATGCCCAGATTTGTTGACTAATTTACAAATCTAAAATGTCAGGTATTATTCAAAAAATGTTGCTAGTTTGAATCTGTTCCAACCTTCATATGCTTAAATCATTAGTGAGTCATTTGTTTTTATTTACCCTTTCAAGCACTTACATATTTCGACATTGTCTAAATCAGGAACCTGTAATCAACTACGTTACCAAGCATCCTTCCTGTGAATGAAAACATTTCCTTTTTCCTTAATTAGTCACCACCTTTATTCTTAAGGACACTTGGACTAAAAATAGTCCAAATGTGGCTGTTAATGGGTCGCATCGATCTGAAAGTAGGGCACAATAATTTAATTATCATCATATAATTTTTCTCAATAAAATGATAACAAGAGATCGATAAATGTTTGATATAATGTTTATGCAGCAAAAACGGAGGGAAATAGCACTACTCATTTAAACCATGCCACATGGACCATTTATCCACTTGGCTCAAAGTTCAAATGACAGCGCAGCACAAGCTTACTAGAATAGATGCATTTACTTGCTGATAAGTCTTGATCACGCAACCATTAAACAGCATTGTGAGATCTGGTGTGAAGCACTTGAATTTAATGAAGAACACAAATGACTTATTGATTTAAACTAGTTTAAAGGCAGATGAAACAGTGCTGACAAACAGGAGAAACATTATGTGCAACGATACAGTAAAAGGCTTTTGGCCACGGATTTACTGTAACACTAACTGCACCATGGTATTGTATTGGCACAAATTTGGGATATTCATTTCAAATTTTATTATATTTTTAATGTAGATCTGTATTAAATGTATTAACGGAGTAATGCAATAAAATTACAATATTTTTGATTAAGCTATAGCGTTTGTGCATTTATACTAAATGTATTTACAATACTGTTTTTCATACACATACACTACCAGTCAAAAGTTTTTGAACAGTAAGATTTTTAATGTTTTTTTTTTTAAAAAAAGCCTGGATTTATTTGATCCAAAGTACAGCAAAACAGTAAAATTGTACTATTTAAAATAACTGTTTTCCTTTTTTTAATATACTTTATAATGTAATTTATTCCTGTGATTTCAAAGCTGTTTTTTTAGCATCATTACTTCAGTCATATGATCCTTCAGAAATCATTCTAATATTCTAATTTTCTGCTCAAAAACATTTAGCATTATTATGTTGAAAACAGCTGAGTAGAATTTTTTTAGGTATCTTTATGTTGCTGTGTTTATGTTGCACCCTTGCTAAATAAAAGTATTAATTAAAAAAAAAAATCAGTTAAATGCTGATCTTTGAATCTTTCTATTCATCAAAGAATCCTAAAAAATTACTCAAGTTTTTTAAATATTGATAATAATAATAATAATAATAATAAATGTTTCTTGAACAGCAATATTAGAATGATTTCTAAAGGATCATGTGACACTGAAGACTGGAGTAATGATGCTGAAAATTTAGCTTTGACCACAGAAATAAATTACATTTAAAAATATTATTAAATAGAAAACAGTTCTTTTAAATAGTAAAAATATTTCAAAATTTTACTGTTTTGCTGTACTTCAAATAAATGCAGGTTTGGTAAGCATAAGAGATTTCCTAAAAAAAAAAAAAACATTAAAAATCTTACTGTTCAAAAGCTTTTTACTGTTAGTGTATGTGTATAAAAACAGTAGTCTTTTGACTGGTACTGGACCTAGAAACCATATAGTTACATATTTACCATGGTATTGAGGTTTTAACTGTGCTTATCATGATCTAAATGTACTATGGAAGGCCAATGGTTAATTTTAATAAAACTCAAACAGTCAAAATAATTAAATTTCGTCACAATTTTTACAGATGCCACTGTAATATTATTAATATTGCAGCCTGCACTGCAAACTGCTGAAGATTTGCATCATCAAAGTCAGGCAACACACCTGTTTGATATGAAAGAATTAGAACATACAAAAATTAAATTGTCTATGAAGATATTTCTTTGGTTAAGGAGAAATAACTGGAAAAGTGTAATGAATTCAAAAACGTGAAATGTTTGTCATGTTCTGACCACAATGAGAAGTTTAAAACCACAATTAAAGGTCTACAACGTTCACTTAGGAGCAAAAATATGCCTTTAAACTTTAAAATTCACTTACTTTGATATCGACTAATATGAAATATGTACTGTGACAGTCTAAATAGTCATTATTAATGATAAAACACTATACTACAAATCCATAGTGTGAAGAAAAGAGTCCTGTCTCACTCATTCAGCTTTTTCATTTGCTCCGGATGCACCATGTTTAAGATTAACCAGCCTTTATTAACAATGGAAATAAAAACACTGCACGGTTGATCCTGGGCCTGATAGTCCTCTTAAAGAGAATGAGTGAATGATTCTTCACACTGAACTGAGATCAGCTGAGAAGAAGGCAACAGGTGATGGAGATTTGCAGTAAATACATGCCCAAGAGGGAAAAGGAAGTCTGATCAGGGCTGAGTAATTTTTCCTCTTAAAGAACCATCATGAATCACTGCTTGATTTCTGTGGCACCCTTCCCTTCGGCTAGAAAGCTTTACTGATAGCATCTGCAAAACAGTCTTGCACACGTCAGTTCACACATCCAAACGTCCTCATTTTGTTTTCTGGCTAAAAAAAAGGCGAAAGACATTTTCTGAAAGTTAATTTTCAGTTGTAGCTTATTCTCAGTATAGAAGGTAGTATATGTTAACACACTGTGGCCTTACAGAATGCATAAGGGTCTAACAAGACAGAAAACGTCTGTCCTTGAGCCAAAGGTCAAAGGGTCATAACCTCAGATGTGGCAGCCACTCCCATGTGTCTGTCACCATGGCAATGCACTTCCTCTTCCTGTTCATATCCTTTAACAAGGCCACACACAATGATAAGTTCTTTGGAGACAACATACGAAAACAACCACGCTTATTAAAGCTCCACTGACTTGAGTCATAACATATTCACATGAACAGAGGCTTTAATTAAGCCCAGACACACACACATATACAAAGTTAATTGTACAGGGAAACAACTGCCAAACCCTCGAGACAAGTAGCACCAAAGCACTTCTGCTTTTACAGTCCATTTAGTTCAGAGCCTATTTACACACTGTGGCTTATCTCATAACTCACAACTTGATATTATAAACTACACCACAAAACGGTGACAATAATACGAAAAAGGGCAGCAAACACTGAACTTGTAAAATCAAGCAAGGCCATTTATGCGTTTATATGTCTAAGTGCGGTCTAAACAAGTCTTTGTCAGAAGTGTGGTCAGTTTATATGACTTTAATGTATGTGTTTGTGAACAGATGTTTGTGTGATTTTTAGTAAACATTTTAATGGATGAGAAGAGTTTGAAAAAAAAACACAAAGAAAGTCTGTTTTAATATGTATTAGGATTATAGTATTAAATGTAATTATAAGTTCATATTTTGATATCATTTTTGAGTGAGAAAGTAAATTTAATATCATGTTTGGCCTGCTGTCTGTGAGCTTGGAGTTTTTAATAAGCTTTTTATAATATGATATATTAGGGCTGGGCAATATGGCCAAAAAATTATCATGATATAAAGAATTATCACGATAATTATCATGAAATTATCACAATCATTTTTTTCATATCAGTCGATATTGATAATTATTACGATAAATGTCCATTTTTTATTTCTTTCAAGTTTAAAGGCAGATTTTTGCTACAGTGTGAAAGTTGTCAAAAACCAAACAGTTAAATGTGGCTTTAAAATATTCTTTATGGTCAGAACATGACAAACACCTTACATTTTTTTTTAATTCATCACACTTTTCCAGTCATTTTTCCTTAACAAAATAAATATCCTAACTGAAAAAAAAAAAAAAAATCAAAATTTTGCATGTTTTAATGAGTAATATTGTTTCAAATCAAGAAACAGATTTGTGTTACCTGATAATATTAATAATAATATAACTGTTTCCTCTCTCTTAGAAATACATATTTGATAGTAGCTTGAGGATACTGATGTAGATTTATGTTCATTAGCAAAATCAGTAATATCTGTAAAAACTGTAGCAACCTCATTTTTATATAGTGAATTGTAATAATTTTATTATATTTATTTTATTAACAATTGCTCTTCCATAGTATCATCCATAGATAACAGTTAAAACCACAAATATAGCACCTCAATACCATGGTAAAAATGTAATATGGTTCCTAGGTATTTGTATGAAAAACAGTAATCTAAATACATTTAGTATAAATGCATAAACGCTATTTAATCACAAGAAATGTTGTAATTGTATTCCATTACTCCTCTATAAATACATTTAATACATGTCTACATTAATAATGTAACCAAATTCGGTACAAATATACCCACCCACATAAATATTATATTGAACATTTATCAAACTCTTGTTATCATTTATCAAGGAAATTCATATAGCACGATTTATCACCCAGCCCTATTATATATATACTTAATATTTTGTTAGTATAAAGATGTTTTCACAATGATGGTTTTGTAATAGATGTAATATTATAAAAATGACTTTAAACTGTCATTTTACATTATTTTTAACATAAATTATTAATGTAAACCACTGCTAGATTGATGTCTTTGACTAATTGTTTGAGACTGACATCTTGTCAAGTTAAAACAATTCAGCTTTTACATATGTTATCTCCAGACACGCAACTTTTTTCCATTCTGTTGAGCTTCATGCATTTTTCTAAACGCAAGAATGCATCATATGTGAACCAGCCTTTACACGCCCTTTACTAATCATGTGTAAAATGTTTTAGCACATGTAAGTGTCTGTTGATTTTATCTGTGTCTGTAGATAACAGTCTCCAGTAGGGCAGACTGGATAACATGACACCTCTTACTAACAGGCCCTCATTCACCTACATCATCACTTGCACTTTTTCTGGGCTCTTACACTTTATATGGGCAGCTTATTATCTTAACCTTATCGCAATGATGGCATGTGCTACCTCTTTAGCATCCTGTGTGTGATCCAGTCTTAGCGAGTAGAGAACATCCTTCCCTCCCAGGAAAAGCCTGTCGTGATATTCATCCAAAAACACGGCCGACAAGTGGAGATCTCCATTGAAACCATTAAAAATGGAGGTACGGTTTGTGGCCAACAGATCTGTGGGAGCGGGAGAGAGAGAGAGATATGAATTAGGAATGACATGACAATGAACACCACATTTCAACTGAAAAATGACAATAAATCTGTCTTAACTAGTCAAAGCACATTGACTTTATGAGGAGAGAACTGTGATGAAGTGCAGAAAGAGGACACTCGTCTTAAATCCGGAACAGCAGGAGAAGCACTTGGAGTTTGTGGAATGTGACTGATTGGAGTTCTCCGAGAACGAAACCACTCTTTATCTGTTTCTCTTGTTGTCAATTACATTTAATTATGCTTTATTGGCGTGACTATCTGTTAAGTGCTGCAAATCAAAATATTACTGATTGCAAGTTTACATCAGTTCTTTTTCCAACAGAGGCATTTTAACCAAACTTGGCAAGTGACTTTTTGAAGAGACTTTGCTTTCAGCTGAACCTGTTAACAACTCCAATGTATACCAAATGTTTCCAAGAATGTTTAAATCCAGAGAAGTAAAGAATTTAACTACACTGTGAAAAATGCAAATGAATATTTTCCAGTTTACAAAAGTCATAAAAATCAATCTTTTCTTGAAACAACATAAAAATCCTTGTCAGACCAACAAAGTTGCCCCAAATGTTGTCCCAACTAGTCAAACACAGATTTCTGAACAAAGAATTTCATACTGTTGAAATGTTAAGGCTTTGTGAGTTACCAGCATGCACTGCAGCATGAATAAATTATGCAGTTACTGTTATAGGATTATTGTTTTGCTGTTTGCTGACTTAATTTAAACTTTTTGTTTTGTCATAATTGTTAATTATTTGTTGCACTGTCATGTAAAGAGCTCATCTTTGTAACATTTGCTTATTGCAACCGTTCTTGAGGTTTGTGTGTCTAATTTTGAGGCCTAGAGTACGTTCAACAACTCATATCTGTTTGCTGGATGTCTTAGACTTGTAAGACGTTTTACAAACAAAGACAATGTTGTCTACATATTAGACTAAGCTATCCATTAAGGTTTCTATAACAATTCATTGTTTGTCATTTGTAAATAAACAAAAAATTGATATCTAAAAAAATACATTTATGATACAGAAATAAATTAATTATCTCAACGACAGTAATTGTTGTTTCAGTTGCTGTGACAAGACTTTTTCAATTAGCAAAATAAGACAATCAGCAGTGCATGAACAAACACATTTATGTTGGCTAAACCAAGTTTCTACTGAGGAAAAACTAAAAAACTATTGTTGAAAGAACTCAAAAGTCTTACTGCATCAAGTTGCCTTACTTTTTGAAGTTTTCTCAACTATTTTTTAGTGTAGTGTAACAGACCCTCGATTTATGGTTTTATTTTGTAGAAAACATGAAACACTAAAGGTGCTTTAATATGTTATGTGGTTTATTAGACATCTGATGAACACATAGAGTAGCGTTATAACAGAACTTTTGACACACTCCAATGTATCTAGTGTGATAAAACTGTGCTGCTTTACCTCACCTTTTAAACACTGAGTTATAACTAGCGGATACGTTTCTGCAATGTAATTTGTACAGTGAAAGCAAGAATGTTACTTTGCATGAAAGCAACAATGCTCTGTCTCCAAACTACGCAGTCAGAACACATCTGATGTTTAATATACAGTAATGTGGGGAAGGATTTTGAAACGATGATGTCTATATCTTACAATTCTGAGAAAAAAGTCAGAATTGTGAGATACAAACATGCAATTCTGAAAAAAAAAAAATTCTCACAATTGCAAGCTTATATCTCGCAATTCTTTTGCTTTATATCTCACAGTTCTGACTTCTCGTAATTGTGAGTTTTTATCTGAGTTTTTTTCTCGCAATTGAGTGACATAAACTCACATTAGTTATAAAGTCAGAACTGTGAGAAATAAACTCACAATTATGACTTTTTTCTCAGAATTGCGTGATATAAACTCAAAAGTGTGAGTTATAAACTCGCAATTCATGGAAAAAAGTCACAAGTGAGAGAAACAAACTTTTTTGACTTTTGAACACACAATTTTGAGTTATTAACTCAGAACTGGACTTTATAACTCACAAAATTCAAAATTAAAAATATTAAAAATAAAAACGCAATTCTGGGAAAAAAAATCTTGCCATTGCGAGTTTATGTCCCACAATTTTTGCAATTCTGTCTTCATAACTTGCAATTCTGTAAATTGTAAATTGTATTTATTTAGTGGTGGAAACGTGCTTCCATACTAAAGTGAGCTCAAGGTACTGTATTACAGTAGATCATTTTCAGTGTGTGTTTGTGTAAGAAGTATGTACAAATCAAAGGTGTAAAAAGAAATCAAAGAACTACAAACTAAATCTAAATGAAGACACCACAGACTTCCACTGTTTTTCAAAAAGCTCATTATAATTACTTTAGATAAGCCAAAACCTTGAAAACAAACTTTTAGAATTCAATATAACTTTATTTTTCCTTCAGTTTTTCCTCATATTTTGCCCATTTTAAACTATATAGATAAGCACTGAACACACACACACCCACACCCACAAACACATTCTCTTGTTATCTTTCTCTAGTACAACTCCAGACTCCCTCCACATTCCCTCATATAATGTGCGGTTGGACAGAAAAGAGGAGAAAGAGCTGCTGAAGGAGGAATGAGGCCTCGTTGAGAGGGTGGCACGCGTCTAAAGCCGCTAATGGGGCGCCGATGAAAAGAGCACAAACAGAAGCCAAAGAGCAAAGCCAAATGTTAAACCACATTTATAAAAACACACACACATGCACCAACAACATTCACAATCCACTCCTCTATATAAATCAATTAAAACTCTTTCTCAGCCATTTAAGGCGTTTACCAAAAAGCTTTTGCATTTAACAATCATTGGCAAAGAGGTCAAAATATATTCTGGGGTTTGACATGGTGTGAGGTTTTTTGATATAAACCTCAAATAAACTCACAAGCTTAACAAAAGAGAAAGAGTTTTGTTCTTTTCTTTATTAGAGTGATCTTGCGTGCAAGTTTCACAATGATATAAAAACTTTTAAAGGTTTGGTTTCCAGAGAACAGACTCCAAACAGTGAAGTACTGATGCAGATACTCTCTTTCTTATACAAAGGAGCATACATATACAGTCACAGATCACTGCTATTTGTCATATGGATGCATTTTATCTAGCGGATACATATAGGAACTGTAATTGCAATCAACCCCTGAGGTACCTGTGGTTTAGTGCTCTACTCAAGAGCACAATGGTGGCAGATGATCTCAGTAAGTCATGAATCAACCCAGTGTCCCCCATAAACAAATGCATATGAAGACAATTACCGGTAAACAAAACAGAAACATACATCTGAAGATATTTAGCGTTGCAACTTTGCATTCATTTTCCTTCCTTCCTCCATAAGGAATGATTTCAGTTTAGATTCTCACTAATCATTCTAGTTCCTTCCTGGTTTCATCAAAAGTTTGCATTATTTATTTCTTTATTTTTTTTTAGGCAGCATAAAAATTCCAATTACAGACTTAAAAAAAAATGTTATATTTAATGTTAAATTTGATATATTTACATTTTTAAATGGAGTCTCTTATGCTCAACACTGTAAAAAACAATTTGTTGAGTCAACTTAACAATTTTTGTTACCAGTCAACTCAATAAAGTACTAAGTGACAACTTAGATATTTGAGTTGATTCAACTAAAGCAGCTGCGTAACTTACCTAGCTTTTAAGTAACAAACCAAATTTCTTGTTAAGTCAACTCAAATATCTAAGTAGTCATTTAGTACAACTTAGCATTTCAAGTTGACTAAACTTATTTGAGTTGACTGAACTTTAAATTTTAAGGCAGTAACAAATTATTTTAAGTTGACTCAAATTGTGTTTTTTTGTTTTTTACAGTGAATGCTATATTTATTTGAAAAACTAATATTGTAAAATATTATTGAAATTAATAATATTGGATTCCTATTTTAAAATACTTTAAAATATAATGTATTTCTGTGACGCAGTGCTGAATTTTCATCAGCCATTACTCCAGTCTTCAGTGTCACCTGATCCTTCAGTAATCATTCTAATATGCTGATTTATTATTAGTGTTGAAACCGTTGTGCTCTTTAATATTTTTTTGGAACCTGTGATACTTTTTTTCTTTGATTCTTTGATGAATAAAAGGTTAAAAAGAAGCATTTATTCAAAACAGAATTAGTTTCTAACAATCTTTACTATTACTTTTTATCAAATTAACACATTATTGCTGAATAATAGTATTAATTTCTTAAAAAAAAAAAAAAAAAAGATTTCCCAACACTGTTTACTAAGTCGGCTCATAAGAGCCATATGTTCAAGACACGACTGGACTACGCTTTATGGTTTTCATTTACAAAGCCTTTCATTAAATAAACGGTTACAATTCACACCGTATGTTTTTGATTCACTAACAAGAAACAACTCATCAAACCATTCGCTTGGGATTTGCTTAGTCACAGGTTGACAATAGCGCTTTGAAACTTTCAGAGTATTTTAGCACAGTGTTATAACCACATTACAGATGACCAGAAGAGGACGTGCAAGAAACATGACCAGATTTTACGTGCTGTAAATGCCACCTGCTCCTAGGTGAACATGTTTCATATACATAAACACACTTACAGAGTATGGTGTAAATTACACAGGTAGTCTGCGCTCTTTCCCATAGCTGTGTAAATAATCTGGTCTCTTAAAATAACAGTTCACAATCACCAATTTAACAACATTAACTGTGATAAAATGACAACTTGAGACTACACAGAGGTTTGAGTTGGCAAACACTCCCTCTGTGACACACACACACATGCAGAGTTTCGGTCATCCTCCAGTAAGAGGCTGTATGTGTGCCAGTAGATGTGTAACACTTTGGAAAAGAGCTAAAAATGTAGACACAGTTACAAAAAAGTGCTCAGGGTTTGCCTGGTTAGCACAGGCCAGTTATAAGATGTCGTAACTTCATCTGCTAACAAATCATCTTTTAGTAAGATGAATGGGAAAGCTAATGAACGTTTTCTCCAGGTATTTTAGGCTTCCTTGGTTATACAACTCACAGACACACCTGATGAAGATAGACGTATCCAACAAACCCTATGATCCTCAAATCATTCAGCGTATAATCACATCTGTTGTGTGCGAGATCACTAAGAAAAAGAGGAGGATGAAAAGATGAGAAAGGCTAAATAAATGAAAACCAGAGTTTGTAGGGTGTGTTGGAATTGCAGTGACATTATGCTGTAGATACAGCTTAGAAAATTTATACCCCTACTCTTTTTTTCTCCTGAACTCTTTTTATTACATCAGTAGGCTTTCTGCACAGTGGCAAGCCACCAACTTTCTAAACAACCATTAATAACACACACATGCTTGTTGGCATCTGGCCTACCTTTTAGATTTTCGCTTACTGGTAATGAAGTAAATGTAAATGAAAGAAGGAAGAGGTCTTGCGTTAGAGCCGAATGGGCTGTTTGCCTTAAGGATTGCATTTATTCTCATTTTTTTTCTAAAGGGTCGTGTGTCTGCATGTGATTAAGAGAGAGATAAAAAGATAAAAAGTGAGAAAGGAAGTATGAATATGTAATATATGAATACATAACCCTTAGGAGAAAACATGTCCACACAGGAAGTTAATCATGTTCTCCGCTCTGGTGTAGGCAGATACATTAATATATTACTTGAATGTACTTTATCATGCATATGTGCGTATGTGTGTGTGTGTGTGTGTGTGTGTATCAGTATCAGGTTGATCTTTTAAGGGCTTCAGGCTGATTCTGTCAGCAGTTATGTGGTGGAACTAATTGATTACTGGCTGGTGCGGCGAGCAGCAGGGGAGACCGTTCACAGAATTGAACTTCGACAGGAAGATCTCATGGTGTCTTCCCCAGGCACTGAGAATACACAATGTTAAGAACTGCACACACACACACACACATAAAAATGCACTGCCAGAAACTGCCCTTCTCAGATAACAAATTTAATTAGACTATGTCAACATTTTACAGCAGGTTTAGACTTAAACAATCCAAGACATCTAAAATTCACTGATTCAAAATTCATTTTCATTAACGTACACGAAACACACTTTCACCACACGGTTTTACAATACACAATAACTACTGCTCAAAAGTTTGGGGTACAATTTTTTAAATATTTTTGAAAGGCATCTCTTATATGCACCAAGGTGACATTTATTTAATCAAAAATACAGTAAAAATGGTAATATTGTGAAAATGTAATATAATTTATTCCTGCGATGGCAGTCTTCAGTGTCACTTCAGACCACAAGACAAAATAATAGTTGAATTTATAAAAAAGACTCTGTTCAAATATCTTAATATTCTTAATACTTTTACCTGAATGATCCACAGCTGTGTTTATTTATTTAGTGATAGTTGTTCATGAGTCTCTTGTTTGTCCTGAACAGTTAAACTGCCTGTCATTCTTCAGAAAGGCCTTCAGGTCCCACAAATTCTTTGGTGTTTTAGCATTTTTGTGTATTTGTGTATTTTCAACAATGACGGTATGATTTTGAGATCCATCTTTTCACACTAAGGACAACTGAGGGACTCATATGCAACTATTACAGAAGGTTCAAATACTCACTGATACTTCAGAAGGAAACAAAATGGATTAAGAACCAGGGGGTGAAAACTTTTTGAATTTGAAGATCGGGTAAATTTAACTTATTTTATCTCCTGCAAAACATGCAAGTATCTTCTTTAGTTTCCAATGTGCAGTACAAAATGAAAAAAAAAAAAGATATTTAGGCAAAATAAGAAAAATGTACACATCTTCATTCTGTTCAAAAGTTTTCACCCCACGGCATTAAATGCATTATTTTTTTCGTCTGGAGCGTTTGAACCTTCTGTAATAGTTGCATATGAGTCTCAGTTGTCCTCAGTGTAAAAAGATGGATCTCAAAATCATACAGTAATTGTTGGAAAGGGTTCAAATACACAAAAATCCTGAAAAACCAAAGAATTTGTAAGACCTGAAGGATTTTTCTGAAGAACAGCAAGGAGTTTAACTGTTCAGGACAAATAAAAGACTCATGAACAACTATCACAAAAAAACACACACACACACACAACTGTGCAGCATTCCGGTAACAACACAGTATTAAGAATCATGCTCATGTTAACCTTATAAATTCAACTATTATTTTCTCTTGTGGACTATATGTATATATTTTAGGTAAGACACCTTATTCAGGTCAGTACTAAATAAACGATAAAATTCTTTTTGTACGATCCCTCTTATTTTAGTAAAATAATTAACATTTTGCAGATTCTGCAAGGTTTTATGTAAACTTTTGACCTCAACTGTACAGCTGATTAGGTCCTCAAAAAACATTTCTTATTATTAATATTTAAAAAAACTGTGCTGTTTGATATTTTTGTTGAAACCATGATACATTTTGACAATTAGAAAAAATTATTTGAAGCAGAAACCTTTTGTAGCATTATACATTTCTTTATGGGCACTTTTGATCTAGTTAATGTGTCATTGGTAAATAAAAATATTAATTTCTCAAAAAAAAAAAAAAAAAGGCTATTGAACGGTAGTATGCATAATCAAAAGTTTGTGTCTATAAATACTTGGAAAATAAATTGTTACACAAAAATTAAAATAATTAACATTTATAACAATAACATTAACATTTATAATCATGTATAAAAATCATAATTATTTGATTATTTTTATCCAAGATTCATTATGAACAGAAAAACATCAGCATCCATGATAAATAGAACATTAAAAAAAAAAAAAGCATTTATTTGAAATGGAAATACTGTGTAACATTTTAAGTGTCTTTACTGACACTTTTGGTTAATTTAATGCATTGGTGAATAAAAGCACTACTTTCTTTAAAATATATATACTGAACATCTAAACAATAATGTACACTATATAATATTTCTAAAAAAAAAAAAAGTATACAAAATATATATGCATTTCTAATTAATATTTTTTTAAATAGAAAAGGGGAGTTATGCCAACGAGTTTTAAAGGGACAAAAAGGCAATAAAGATCTCTACAGCATCCCAAGATTCACCTCATGAAGTTGGAGTGTGCAGATCTGCAACCTAGACAAAGGATGTTGAGTTTTGTTTAAACGTAATCGGTCTTCTTAATCCTCAAACATTTATTTGTGTTACTTAATAGTTTTGATGACTTCACTATTATTCTAAAATGTGGAGAATACTCATAATAAAGAATGAGTACAAGGGTCCAAGCATTTGACTGGTAGCATATACATGGTTATATAAGTAATTCTTCATTGTATCATAGTATCTGCTCTGTTTCCCCTAATTCTCTCGCTTTGTCTCTGCCTGTCTGTCTTCATTTGTCACACACACTCATGTTACTTCAGGGCAAACACTTACCGATGCTTCAGAAAGAAAAGCTACACCAGCTCTTACTGGTAAACTCATAAAAGCCCCTCTCCCCCTCAAACCCACTTTTTCTAGCTTATTTTCTCAGCGTTCCTATTGTCAGTCTCATTCTTTCAGTCCCTCCGTCTTCTCCTGCTCCCTGGCCTCTCCTGATCCCCTCTCTCCCCAAAGCAAGAATCAGAATGTGAGGGTTTAGATAAACCCCTCTGGACAACAGCCATGAGAGTCAGTGCTTTCCCCTCTGCACACACACGCACACAATAAGACTCCAGCAGCTAGACAAAACGCCTTGTTATGGCTATACACACAGACTCGTTTACACATTTAGCAAGAAAGAAAGAAAGAAAGATTCTTTCTCACACCAATAATCTATATGACTGTGGGTGAAATTCATTCTGTCCACACAATTCCTCCTTTTATTTACCTCCACTCGTTCTTTGCTTTCTCTGACACCTCTTTTTTTTCTCCTTTATTATCCTGATCCCTTTTAGCAGCCATGTTTCCATATGTTAGCATGTGTGTATAGAGGGCAGCTGTATTTGTGCAGTGTGCTTGAGACCATTACAGCTGCAATTAAGTGTGCGCATGTGTTCGTGTGACGGCTCCCAGGACAGTCATCAGCTCAGGGGTTAAAAAAATCAAATCATAGTTTAAGTGACCAGCAGCTGTTGCGGTTGTTATCAGTGCGTCTGATCACGTCCAGGGCTTGCGACCTAATTGCGGTAAGCTGCGAACTCCCTTCAACCCAGGAGGAAACCGCCACAATGCTGCATTGTTCTGTCGCGTTACACTGCAAACTCTTGACTGACGCCGCAAGGATGGAGGGAATGTGTGTTTTCATTAAAATTCCACCTGCATCCATTTTGCACCGTACAAACGAAGTATTCTTGCCTCCTTTTTGTATGTATACTGTACCTGCATGAACGATTGTGCTGAATTTTAAACCTGAAATTCATTTCCTCAATAGGTCTCAGTTTTGCCCACCTATTTTTTTCTTATTCACACATCATATATTCTCCGTAGTCTCTTTGGACCTGCACACAGTCTGTTTAGCAGTACATTTGCATGCACTTTAAAAGTTTAATTTTAGTAAGTGTAATTTTTTTTTAATATCATTCACTGCAAACGATTTTTTGAGTACGGTTTAAGTTTTCTCAGAAAGATCGTATTTATGAGTTTAAAGCACATAAATGCCTCAAATGTTCATAATTATGAGCGGGAAACTGGAACTTCTTTAAAGCCCTGACTTCCAAGGGTGTCAGAAAACAAGATGAATGCAGTAAATGAGTTAAAATATATGATTTTTTTTCATTTACAATAAAACTAGCTAGGTTGCATTTACAAATCATGCCAGCATTGTACAATTATGATAGAATCCCTGATAGCACATGTACATCATGGAGACATCTACTTGATGTCTACATTTACATCTGCAAGATGTATTTTTAGAGTGTTTGCTCATCTGCAATACGTCTATAGGACGTTTCCTATCAGATGTCAAATATACATCTATTAGATGTGTTTAAGTTGTTTATGACTAGAATGTATGTAAAACTGACATCTTACGGACATCTGTCAGATGTTTGTACACAGAAGATGCTTTCCAGATCAAGTGATCTTTAACAGACATCTTGCAGACGTATGTGTGCAATGTATAATGATGCTTTATTAAACTGAAAGCGTAAGGCAAAAACATACCTGATGTGCATTTAGTCATAGTTTTGCAAAAGTGCAAACAATCTTGCTGCATTTTGTTTGTTTAGAAAAGGCAAATCTTATCCTAAAGGGGTTGGAATGTACCTGACATTATAAATACGACTTCAACTCATAAATACAAACGTCCCAGAAGGATCTGACTGCACCATTGCAGACTACATAATGCGATTTTAACTCGTCTTTGTCCAGTATACACATTAATGTGAATACAATTGCTCTCAGCATTAAGAGTTTGTGTATTTATTGCTTCATTTATTAAATTACACTTGCAAATTGTAGAACAATTATGCAAAAACCTTATGTAGCATATTTAGAACTGTGCATGTTAATGTACTTTATTTGCATACCTTCAAATGTCTATCCTTGAACATGGATTAAAAGTAATTTGAACATTTTTTCTGGAATGGCAAAAAATGTGCATATTACGCTCTTAAAAGTATCATATAGCCTTTGCAGGATTCATTCACTTCCAGAATAAAAAATTTGTAATAATTTAATCACCCCCATGTCATCCAAGATGTTCATGTCCTTCTTTATTTAGTCTGAAAGAAATCAAGGTTTTTGAGGAAAACATTCCATTTTTCTCCTTAGAGTGGACTTCAATGGGGATCAACGGGTTGAAGGTCCAAATTGCAGTTTCAATGCAGCTTTGAAGGACACGATCCCAGCCGAGGAATAATGGTCTTGTGTAGTGAAACGATTTAAACGATTTTCTAAAAAAAATGAACATTTATATACTTTTTAACCACAAATGCTTGTTTTGCACTAGCTCGACTTCATGCGTTATGTAGTCATGTTGGAAAGGTCACCAGTTAAAACAACGATGTCGGACGATTTTGAAATTAGATGAGAATTTTTTTTTTTTAAACTGAAGTACACACAGACAAACAAACCATGCGTGACCTTTTCAGCATGATTCTAGCGTGAAGCTGCGGACATGCATCGCAGAGCTGGTGCAAGATGAGCATTTGTGGGTTAAAAGTGAAAAAAAAAGAAAATGACCTATCGTTTTGCTAGACAAGACTCTTATTACTCAGCTGGGATCGTGTATAGCCTTTTGAAGCTACATTGAAACTCCAGTTTGGATCTTCAAACCCTGATCCCCATTGAAGTCCCCTATATGGCAAAAAATCCCGGAATGTTTTCCTCAAATGTTTTCGACTGAAGAAAGATAGACATGAACATAAGTACATTATCAGGAATTTTTTATATTCCGCAAGTGAACTAATCCTTTAACATCCATGGAATCTTTCTAATCCACAAAAGGAACAGCATAGTGAAAAAAATGTTCTTTAGATTTTTTTAAAATGTTTTTCACACTAAGGAAAAATGAGAACTGACCCCCTTTTGGACAGATTTGACTTAATTAGGTCCTGAAATGTCTGTAAACGAAGGGGGAAAAGTCACACAGATACTTTGTTTTGCCAACCAAAATACTTTGAAGCCCTGTCTGCCAGTCATGATTGTGCACATCCATAGAGCAGCCCATATATGGGATGCAGGAAACAGAGAGCATCTGAGAAGCGGATCATTCAAGCTAAATGCCATATTCAGCTTCATAAGCAGCTGTTATAAGCAGTTGTTAGTTTGTGGTGCAAGAATCATATTTTGCTACATGCTGCTGCTCTCCTGCTTTGTCTCTGATTACAGTATCCTCAATGGCACAACTGTAGGCTTGTAGGGCCGGATTTTGGTAAGAAAGAGCATGTCTAATTCAGTGGCTAGTCTGGCAGTTCCAGTTCTAACATCACCCTTAAAATTTAGAGCAATTTCTAATCTAGAACTGTGATCTCATTGGAGAGTTTCACAACATCCATCTTACGGACATGAAACTCTGTGGCCTGCTCTCTCAAACAAACGGTTCCAGGGAGCTGGGAATATTTAGGGAGTGAGAGAATGTGAACAAAACACAAGAATCATCAAACATTCTTTTAGTGACAGATTCTTTACCCAGACCTCACAAACCATGCACAAACATCTGGGCAACGCTACAAAAATAAACTCATTAATTCATTCATGTAAACTAAAACAAACAGAGATCCGCCCACCTCTGCGTCTCTGTGTATGTTCAACCATAAAATAGTAAAGTGTGCTAGTGTGTGTATATATGAATGCATGTGGGTGTGAAAGTGCATGAGGGAGGAAAAACCATGTGTCTCCTTCTAAATCAGCACACACATTTCACAGAGCAGAGGTCAGAAGTGACCCACCAAAGGACCCCACAGATTCACACACACACACACTTACTGCCCAGCTGCCGGCATACACAGGCCGTCCCTCATTTCCCATTCAAAACATAACATGCTCCCTCCAGACCAATCCATACAGCTCTGACAGCTTGATGAGTATATGCTTTAGCCTTTTCAGTAAGCAGAATGACCAACATGCGTTCTGAGACCCGTCAGTTTTGAAAATCTAAATATATGTACTCCAACAGGACGGGTCTCTAGGCCGATCATTATCAAGGTTAATAGCGTGTCCATAGAGAAGAACACAGGCCGATTACATGCAATCAGAGCTCCACGCTGGGACTGGGTGCGCATTAGTTGACCGCATTAAACTCTGCACAGATGCGCTCCAGTCACACACTCAAATCAAAGGAGGGAAACTGGACACCCGACTCATAGCTCAGCTTATAATCATTAATGAAAAGAGCTTATCGGAGGCACTGATAAAACAATTAATACAAACTACTGCTTCACATTCCTGTCGCCACCTTAAGCCTTGTTCTTTGTACCCTGCAGGTAATTTAGGGTTAAGCAAAGTTTCTCTTAAAGGGATAGCTCACCCAAGAATGAAAAAAGTCTTCCTTAGACAGAACTTCCTTAGTATATTTTATTTCCATACTGTGGAAGTCAATGGGGACCAGCATAAAATTAAATTATGATTTGTTCACCCTCATGTTGTTACAAACCCATGTGACTTTCTTTCTTCCATGGAACACACACACGTTTGTTTTTGTGAATTGTGGCGACTTTCCATAGACTTTTTATACTGACCAAACGATATTGTCTATCCCCTAACCCAACCCTAACCCTACCCCTACCCCTTACAGAAAACATGTTTGAATTGTTACATTTTCAGATAAACATCATTTACTATTTGTAATCATTTTTTTACATTGTGGGGACCCATTTGGTCCCCACAATGTAGCAAGGACAAGTACACACACACACACAAAAGGTTTTAGACAGCACTGTTTAAATTTTACATGGCTTATTGAACAAAAACATATATTTATTTGAATTAATTTATGCAGCCAATAAAACTTTATTCGAAAACACTGTTGCAACCTTCCTAATATAGAAGCCTGTTTCCAGTACTCGCCCGATACCGATACTTTTATTTTTGGTACTTGCCGATTCCGAGTACCAAAATTTACCAGTAAATTTGTAAAATATTGGGTACAGAAACTAAAAGAATATGTATAATGTTAGTTGGTTAACTTCATTTATCAAATAGATACAGTTAAACCAAAATTTATTCAGATACATTTTTCACATTATCAGACAACATTTTTCACATTATCACATTATCATAAACTGTGTCCTGCACCCACTAGTAAAATATATATATATATATATATATATATATATATATTTGGGCTATAATCCATGATCTTAAGTCGACACGCCCGTGCATCTTCGCCGCATGCTCAATTTACTCTGCGTGCTATCAGCTAGCGCGCACCAGCTATACAAGCGTTGATTCTGAATGCTTAACATTATATTACTTGCATACATATACTTCGTAGACATCCTTAATCTCTAATGACTCCATTCTGCTGTCTGTTGCTCTGTTGTTGCTGTTTCTTTGCCTGAATACGCACTTGTCACATAATGAGTGGTATCGGTCTTTGGTATCGGGGCATTTTAACGAGTAAGAGTACGAGTACAGATGCTCAGTATTGGGCCCGATACTGGTGCATACCTACTTTAGAATATGCAATTGCGAGTTGAGTCAGAATTGTAAGATAAACTTGAAATTTTAACAACTTTTTCCCACTCAAAATTCGACTTTATAACTCACAATTGTGAGTTATCTCACAATTTTGACAAAAAAGAATATCTTATAATTCTGACTTCATAACTCAGACTTTAATTATACCATTCATTTCTGACTTCATTTCAGAAATGAAAGGAAGTCAGTATAGAGTCACACTTGCAAATTATAGAGTCAGCGAGATGTACACACGCAATTCTGACTGTATAACTTGCAATTGCATGTTCATATCTCACAATTCCAAGAAAAAGTGAGATTTGCCAAAAAGTCACAACTGTGAGATAAAAAGTCGCTATTACCTTTTTTACATTTTTTATTCAGAGCCGGAAACGGGTTTTCATATCCTTATGTAATATGAAGAATTAAAACTTAAACCATTTTAGTGACTAATAGCCTCAGTCAACATTCACTTTCATTGGATCCTTTTTTCTATAAAATGAAACTGAATGGTCACTGAAGCTGTCATTCTAAAGACGCTATAATACCACCAATATTTTGCAGCCAAAAAGGTGAATTGTCTATTGTCAGTATTGTACAGCAGTATGAAGCACAGTCACAGCAACACAGAAGTCACTTTCAAACCAAGCAGCTTTCTGTTCATCTGTCATCGCAGTAAATCCACGTGACCAAAATCTGTGTGTGGAAATTTTTCGTCCTCGGGCAAATTCGAAAACAAATTCCCTATTGGACTGCTATAGAAATGACTACATCTCGCATACAGAAATTAGCTGAACGGTAAATGAGACCGCAGCTTAACATGTCAAGTCATGGAACGACATGAGGTTGAGTTAATGATGACATAAGTTTCATTTTTGAGTTATTTCTTTAATCATAGAAAAACAGCACCGTGTAATAACAGGTAAAACATCTGAAACTCCCCCAGGCCACTGCAACATTCTCCTTGCACTCTATAAATCCGGTAATAAAGAGGCGTAGTGCGATAAAAAAGCGCTAACTGCTTCGCGCACCGGGAACAGTCTGACCGCGGGGAGGTGAGCGCGCGCCAGGAGAGGCAAGAGCTCGAGGCATGAGGATCCTGGAGTTTTTGGATAACAGCTGAACAGTAGCCCGGAGTCCTGACGTAGCTTTTTCCCACAGTTTAAAAAAAGACCAGCCACAACATTTGCCATGCAAAGACGGAAACGGCACTGTAATCGTGTTGAACGGGGCGCTCAGATTTGAATCTGATAAGGTCACTGAGGGACTTTGCGCAAAGCTTTACAAAAAAAACTCAGTGTGCGAAGCAGGATGTGTGGAAAGCAATACAAATGCAAAAAGCGACAAAGGAAACAGTTTACTAGAAACATTATTCTGTAGGACTCTTCATACACTGTTAAAAAAAACTCCACAGTGAACAGTGAATAAGCTGTATTTTCGACTACTTCGTATTATAATAACGAAGAAAATCGATTTGACACACAGAAGAAAAAGATTAAAAATAATTTAACAAACAGTGTCATTCAATGTCACTGCGCAATATAATTTTTCGCGCAATTGAAATATCTATTTATACATATTACCTAGGCTATACTTTTCTGTAGCCTATAGTATAACACCTCCTATGTCTGTTCTATAAATGCGATTTGCCCAGGATTTAAATCCTGTCAGCACCTGTAAATGTGAATACAGTATGTAGACTAATGAACATATTTCTGATTGTGATTGCCAATAAAGGTGCCATTGCCTTCTATCACCACACGCACCTGTAAACTGTGTAGACTAGTTTACACACAAGATGAACTGAGGGATGCAACATTAACCTTAACACTTAAACTGAAAATAAATCATTAATCTAGCTACTTAATGCACTGGACCGTGTTCTCCCCTCACAGTAGCAGGATAGAGCTTAACCAATTTTACTGTTCATTAGCCTAGATCTTTGGCTTTTGTGTTCCATTTTAAAAAATAAATCATTAAAAGTTAAACTCATTCAAATAATTTACCTTTGTATGACAGACGTAGGCGCGGCACGTTCAGTTTAGTGCTGGTGCCGAACGACAGGACCACCAACACTAAAACCAGAACCGGTAATTCCATGTTGAATGGACCACTTTCAGTGAAGCTTTCTTTACTCTAACAGGAACAAATACTTCTGTCAGTACTCCTGATGTCCCCGTATAAAAGTTTGAACGAACTCCAGGCGCAAAAGATGTTGGACATCCACAGCTGGACCCTGGGTCTCAGGTTAAGCTCGAGTCTCTCGCCTGTGCCCCTGTGCGCTATTTTCCCACACAGCGCCAGCTCAAGTGCGCACGTCTCTCTCTCTTTCTGTCGCTCCCTCGCTCTCTCCTGTAGTCTGTTCGTTCAGTCTTGAGGAACACCCTCCCCGTCCTCTCAGCCCTCAAGAGCTAAACGGCCCCCCCGGTACTCGCCTGTTACTCTCGTTCAGTTCCTCTCATTGCGCGCTTTCGTGGTTTCAAGGATGCGAGGTATTGGTTCTTAGAATTTTTTACATACAAGTGTATACTTCAAAAGCACTTCCAAACAACGTTTCAGTAAAGTTAAAGCGCCAAATGGATTCCCGCGAACAGTAGCCGCGTTTGCTTGAGGAGGAAACCATAGCAACAGAGGAGCGCTTTCAGACAAAATTCAAATAATTATACAAATACTGACAGGAATATCTTTTACAACTTGACCCTGAAAGCGATAAAATAATTCATACACTCTCAGTGGCAGTTTTCCAAACAAGTTAATCAAAATTATTACATCTGTAGAGGAACACCACTGGGAAGAACACAAAACACTGACTTTGAATTATGTAGCCTGGAAATAGTTTATATCTATTCATAAATAATACTACATACATACTAAACAGCTTGTATAAGAAAGTCTGGATGGATTATGACCATTAATCACCATATTCTTATATAAACCAGTAAGTAAAATTCAGTGGCACACAGAAATTACATTAAACGGTTAGTTCCCCCCAAAACGAAAATTATGTTGTGCCAAACCTGTAAGACCTTCATTCATCTTCACTCTCAGGAAAAAAAGGTACAGTTCTGTTGCTGGGGCACTAAGGCACAAAAGTGAAACGTTTACCCCTAAACTGTACATATTAGTACCTTAAAGGTACATATTAGTTCTTTAAAAGAACATATTTGTACCGTTTCACTTTTGTACCTTAAGGTACCACCCAAGTGACAGAACTGTACCTTTTCTTCTGAGTGTTCAGAACACAAATTTAGATATTTTTGAGGAAACTGAGAGCTTTCTGAACCCTGCTTAGACAGCAAGTGAAACGTTTTATGGCCCAGAAAGGTAGTAAGGACATTGTTAAATAGTCCATGTGACATCAGTGGTTCAACCGTAATGTTATGAAGCTATGAGAATACTTTTTGTGTGCAAGGAAAACAAAAATAATGACTTTATTTAACAATGTCTTCTCTTCTGTGTCACTCGACTCACGTTCACGAGAGTCAGTTGAACCACTGATGTCACATGGACAATTTATCAGTGTCCTTACTATACCTTTCTGGGGCATAAAACATTACAGTTGAATTGTTGTCTATGCAGGGTCAGAAAGCTCTCAGTTTCATCAAAAATATCCTAATTCTGAAGATGAACAAAGGTCTTATGGGTTTGGAACGACATGAGGGTGACAAAAAAGAGACAGATTTTTCATTTTTAGTTGCACTAAACCTTTAAATATTATTTCAGTATATTTACATTGAGGACGAGTGTGGCATCACAAATATTTCAAAGCTGGCTTTTCTAGCATCTTGGACATTTTCACTACAAATTAAAACTTTCAACTGTCGTGCAGTGACCACAGATTCATTTATCTTTGGTCTGTGTACACACTCTGTCTGCCTATAAATGTTTGTGCTTGAATGTTTTGCAAGACTCTCTTCTGATTATTTTGACTCCAGAATATATAACCTAAGGACACATTCCATCTCTCCCTTGATCTGCCACTTGGCACTATTGTAGCGGCTTGCTGATTTTAATTAACTCAAGGGTTGCATTGGGGAGGTGGTTTCAAAAAGTGTCTTTTGTAAAACACGTTTTCCTGCCAGGGGGGTCAAAGGAGGTCCCGATACTCTGGGAGCGTTTAGACGCTGCAGGATCTTTTGATCAGGACAATCAAACGGACAAAAAAGCAGACGTCATTGGTGCATGATGTCAGCATACCACTTCCAAAGCTGTTACGGTCATAGCAACGGGTGATTAGAAATGACCAGGGAAAGGGAGACAGAGAAAGAATGCGTATTATTTAGGGAAAGATTTCAGACGTAGTATGACTGTTTGCCAAGTGCAAACTGTCTGGAGCACTAGAATCTGTTTTAACAGACTTTTAGTTTATTGTCTAGGACATCTTGTAGTTAAAGTCTGCAAAGAGTACTCCGTCATTCCATGTCCAAACACAGCAGCTCACGTCTAAATATACAGAAGGATTCAGGCAATGATTTAGACTGACAGTCAGTATGTTGGTGGGCTGAAAGAACAAATTTGAGATGAGGTGTGTGTGTTTCTGTAGGTTGAGCTCTTCCACTTCTTTCTCAGCCTCATTTTCATGTTTTTGCATGTAGTGTACATCAATAATGATTGCATATGCATGTAATTTCTTTATAATTTATACTTTCTTCACATACACAAGATTCCTACTTCCATAAGCTATTATTTAATTGACATCTAATAGAGAATTATAAAGCTAAATGGAATAAACCATAATATTTTACCATTTAAATCACTAAAACTAATGCAAAACCAATGTAAAATGTTAAGCACTTAGAGGAACAGTTCACCCAAAAATGAAAATTACCTTCATTTACTCATCCTGAAGTTATTCTAGGTGTATGTTTTTTTTTCCAGACAAATACAATCGGAGTTATATAAAAACGAATGTCCTGGCTCTCCTAAGCTTTATAATGGCATTGAATGGGTGCTGAGATTTTGAAGTCCAGTAAAGTGCATCCATCCATCATAAAAAGTACTCCACACAGCTCCAGGGGGTTAATAAAGGCCTTCTGACCGAAGCGATGCATTTGTGTAAGAAAAATATTCATATTTAAAACTTTATAAACCGTAATCTCTACAAAACTGTAAACAAAACTTGGTTCGCACAAGACTAGCATATTCTCACTAGACTTTACACTACGTCTACGCCTACTGGAATGCCACTCTCTCGTAAAGCTTGAGATTAGAGTTTAAATATGGATATTTTTCTTGCACACGCATATCGGTTCACTTCAGACGGCCTTTATTAACCCCTCTGAGCCATGTGGAGTACTTTTTATGATGGATCGATGCACTTTTTTGGGCTTCAAAATCTCAACAACCATTCACTACCATTATAAAGCTTGGAAGAGCCAGGACATTTTTGAAGTTAACTCTGATTGTATTCATCTGAAAGAAGAAAGTCCTAGGATGGCTAAATCATGAGGCAATTTCATTTTGGGGTGAACTATTCCTTTCAAAGTGGGATGATTTCAAAGCAGAGAAAGAGGAAACTAGAATGAAAATACTTGAAAAACGACAAGTTGTTTTATCAAAGAGCGTGTGTGAACCACCTGCTAGACATATGAAATGTAAGGTAACCACAAATCCCTGCTGGAGCTTGACCTTTGACCCCATGAAGAGGAAAGAGGTCAATTATAGTAAGTCTTGATTGTACTGTGACCTCTGACACAACACTCATTCTCCTCTCTTCCTTTGCTCTTTTTCTCATTAGTCTTATTTTCCTTTTGAGGATACTCCAGTGTACTTGTCATCCCACCCTTTCCTCTTTTCAAGCTATTTCTCTCAGGCTGATAACAGTTGCGACAACATGGAAGCACACACACTTATACACAAACAATTCACTGCCAGCCTGCTAAAAGAAACAGTGATACTGTAATAGTGGTGCATGTATTTATAGGAAATGACTGGACATCTCAGGAGCTTTGTGTGCATGTGTTTCTAAGTGTGGGACTTGATGACAGATAGATTATCAGAGGAAGTCTCCAGAATAGTGTGTATTTATGGCGTAATGCCAGTTACACAAGTTCAACCTTCCCTGGCCAATAGGAAGATTAATGAACAGATTCAAACCCAAAACTACAGTACAGTTACACTAAATTGTGCATCCTGGCTTATATTTCTGAATACATTCACGCTCAAGCCTCTATGTGGAATGTATTTTGGGTTTAGGCTTGTTATGGGTCAATATGAGTTCTCTGAATTTGAGGAGGTTATGTGATAACCTGAAACACTGATAAGGCTTTTGTATAAATGTGATTACTCATGAAGTTCTGATAACATGCCCCAGTTTGCGATCTGGAGAGAGCGTAATGCTTCGCAGCGATTGGTCAAGCATGTTAGGGTTGTGACCCTGACACAGACGATCATAGTGACACTGTCACTGACCGTGACTCGTGACCTTTGACCTCCTGCGCATTCTGACTGCATTTATTTGTTTACCCTTAAAACCCCAGTGCTCATAAATCATAACTGTCACAACATTGTGTGTATGTATGTGTTTAGAGGTAATTGTGTGGTTTTGAGTGGCCTGTCAGTCTGCATGTTTGCAGGTGTGTGAATGTAATTTTCTGAGAAAAATGGTTTGGCATAAATATTTAAGTTTGTGCACATCAATGCCCCTTGCGTTTAGTCTGTTGAACCGTAAATCCATGTGTGGTTTTAAAATGTGTTTTTAATGTGATAACAGCTGAATATTAGAGATTCGTGTTTATATTGGTTCAACAGGCCAATTACTCACTAACAGCTAGGCTGTAGGGCATGGACACACACACACACACGAGTCACAGCTGAAAATACTTGTGAATATGCTGATTATCTTCAACACTAAGATGTCTCTCACATCTAGATTCCTAGATGTCAAAAATAGAAAATGTCTCTCACCCTCCTCTTCCTGAGCTTCAGTAATCTCTAAAAAAAAATATAGAAAAAAACAAAACAAAACTGAAAGCTCAGTTTTTCAATCACATAAATTGTAAAATACTTATTTTACAATACTTTTTTTCTGCTTCAAATAAATATTGCTCTCTTAAACTTCTATTCATCAAAATGCATCACAGTTTAAAAAACAAAATAAGCAGCACACGTTTCTAACACAGATAATATTAAAGGATTCTTGAGCATCAAATCGGCATATTAGAATGATTTCTGAAGAATCATGTGACACTGAAAACTAGATTAATAAAAATTCAGAAATAAATACATTTTAAAATATATTCAAATAATAATTAAAAAATATATTTATACTATATTATATTATATTATATATAAATTATGCCTTGGTAAACAGAGGCTTCTTTAAAAAATAACAATAAAAAAACATTTTTAACTAATGATAAAAGTATTTCAAAATGTTTTTGCTGTACTTTGGATCAGAGCAGAAGAGTCTTATTTAAAGCACATGAAAAATATTACTGTTCAAAAACTTTTGACTGGTAGTGTATACACTGTATGTGTGCTCATGTATCTAAACCAGAGCTGACACTTCGAACTTTTTCCCTCCTTTCATCCTTCATTCTGTTTTCTTTTATTCCTGTCCTCTGCTATAACCATGCACAGAACAGAATCCAGAACCAGCTGCTCAGTTTAACCCGAAATTAGTGAATGAAAGGATGAAAAGATTTGCTTTGCCTCCTCCCCAGCCTGCTTCCTCCCTCTATTTCCTCACATCTCTCCCTGGCTTCATCTCAGTGCTGTTTTGCGGTTGATCTGGTTGCCGTGTTTTGGCTATTGGGGGCTTCTGGAGTCTGTATCAGCATCAGCAATTCCACGGTCATATATGTTAACACAGCTAAAGTTTGTGTGGAAAAGGTTTTAGTAGCTGTTCAACAGAATAGCTCCCTCATGTCAACCCTCTAAACCCGTATGACTTCCATCCACAGAATACAAAAGAAGAAAATTTGAAGACTGGTTATATGCAGTTACAATAAATGAGAACTGAAGTTTTCTAAACGGACGAAAAAGTGCCATAAAAGCGGTCCATACCAGTCATGCACTATAATCAGAGTCTTCTGAAGTTATATGATAGCTCTGTGTAACAAACAGATCAAAATAGTAAGGGACAGTTCACCTGAAAAATGAAAATTGTCATCACTGGCTCAAACCTATATGAATTTTTTCTTCTGTGGAAAATAAAAGAAGATATTTTTAGAAATTGGAAAACAATGGTCACCGAAACTGTTTGGTCAACACTATTCTTAGAAAAATAATGTTTTGTGTTTTAAAGAAGACAGTTTTGAGGGTTGAATATCCCTTTAACAATTCGACAGAAGCAAAATATTAAAACATGCTACATAAAAACACAAGATCCGTGTGCGTGTGTGGTAAGTCAGTATGTGCATTTCATATGTGTTTAGGGTGTATCTAATTCATTTACTAACTTAATTCCACCACACATAAAGTTCAGCAACATAACAAATGAATCACACTGATTTATAACACTACTAAAAGCCATTGCGGATATCCACGAGAGGATTTTTGGGTGTGTTTGTGGGTGTGTTCATGGGAATGCCACATAAATTGGTGATATATGCCTCAGTGTACGGATGTATACAGCACAGCAATTAAACAAAGCTGGGCTATGGTATTTTCAATTGAGCACACTGAATAAACATGTGGAGATCATGAAGAGAACATTTCTGTGTGTCCATGTATGTGTGAGGAAATGAGGGTGTTAGAAAGCTTATCGACAATCAGGAAGGTTTTATAAGGCTCTGCTACTCTGTCTGAACCCAATGAAGACCAGACCTCACTTTAATCCTGCTTTTATTTTATACAAATACCTTTCTCTCTCCCTCCCTCTATTTAAAACACTGAGATTTATTTTAGATAAGTATTTGACTCCCAAACCTCCACTAAAGGAGCCCACTTGCCCCCAATGAACCTCTAAACCTCCCTAAAACTCCATGAGAACCTTGATAATGATCCAAACTTTAGATCTGCCCCACCTACTGTACCAGCTGCCAAACCATTTATTTATATATCACAAAGCCAAAAGGATTTTTCACTTTTGGATAACTGCAAGTGATCATCTTCACAAATGAATAAAACTTTTCTAAAAGTAATCACCAGAAGTAAAAAGTTAGACTATAAACAAACTATTCTAATGTCACACAAATGTCACAATCACTAGTTCATGACAACTCTATTAATCTTTATTGAAAATCTGCAAGTTGGAAAGTTTGAGTTAAAATAGTTTACAAGAACACGATAATAAACAAAACAAGGCTGTGAAAACAGACTGGTAAATAGATGAGTTTTCCTTGTTTAATATCCCTGACAACCTCTGCAGAATCGTTTAGCTACTAAACGAGCAATTGCCTTTTTAAGACATGTAAGGTTTTTTTAAAAAATAATGTGATACTCCAATACAAAATATTGGGTAAAATAGTTTTATCAATTATTTTGTTTAAATTGAACATAGGTTTACTCATAAGAAACATTTGTCTTGCTTTGTTTAACATTTTGGATGTATTTAGGGGTTCAAACGCATAGTGCTGAAACCCTATTGTAATTGTTAAAATGGCCAAGGATCAACAATCTCCACGTAAAACTGATTGTGCAGACCAAACAATAAGTTGTAGAGACTTGAAACTTGGAGGGATGGTAGTACTCACTACGCCGACAACATGGTAGTACTCACTATGCTGATTGGGGCCAAGGCTTGCCCCAATCGGCCCGACGAGTGTGCTACAGTGAACAAAAGTACGAAATTGTTCATGACTCTTAAACCATCAGTTCTAGGTTCAAGTGTCTTATGTCACTGGAATCCTTGGCAAACACCAGACAAAATGCATGTCTCAGATTCAATCATGAACCTGGCAAAATTTTGGAAAACCTCCTTTTGTGAACTAGTCCTAGATTGGCACCAAACCAGCGCAGAAAGATTCTCTGAAAAGGGAATACCAATTATTATTAAAAAAAAAGCTGAACTTTTGACTCACCGCTGCAAAAGGATGCCAAAACTTTTGAAAGGGGCAGGGCCACTTTAAGTAAAATGTCTATAACTCCTGGACGGAATGAGATATCTTCACCAAACTCAGAACACATATGTAAAAGTGCAATCTGAGGTCACAGACAAAAAAAAAATGCAGAGCTTGGCCACTATAAAAGTGAAAAAACATAAAAAAGTACTATGACTATGTGCAACCATTTGTCCTATCAACATGAAAATCACTGTGCACGGTCGTAATCCAAAGTGCCACATTAGACAAGGTTAACGGAAGCCAATCAGAACAAAACTCTGTGGGCCTGTTTAACTCACGGCCCTAAAGGTCTGAGAGCAATTTGAAAGAAATCAAACACTGGGGGTGATATCACATTTTTCAAGGGTGTAAATCAGTGGTTCTCAACTCCAGTCCTCAGGACCCACTGCTCTGCACATTTTGTATGTTTCTGCATCTGACACACTGTTCAGTTCATGGATCTTTCTCCTAATGAGCTGATGATCTAAATCAGGTGCGTTAAATGAGGGAGACATACAAAATGTGCAGAGCAGTTGGCCTCGAGAACTGGAGTTCAGAATCACTGGTGTAGATGATTGTACTTTGCGCAGTTGTTCAAACACGCAATATTCATATCATATGATAGACCCTCTCATTCCGGACAACTTTGCCTCTAGAACCACTGCTGCCAATCAAATTTTGTTAAATGATTGAGAAGATGTAAAAAAACTTACAAACTAGTCCTAGGTTTTTCGCTCAATCTGGAAAAAAAAACACTGCGGTACAATCTCTAAACTCTCTAGATCAATAATTATCAAAACAATGTTAAAATTTACCCTTTGGGAAGCTATAACGGGGTTGTTTAGAAAAGGGGCCTGTCCAAATTTACCCAAAATCCTATAAAGCCTAAAGAAAAACTCAAAACTTCACGAAACCTGCTGAACATATGCGACAGGCGATTCTAAACAAGCATGCTATAACAGTCATACACATTAAAAAAAACATAATATTCTATGGTAAATTACCTGGATTTGCCAAAAATACTTAGGTGGTTACAGGCTTGCAAAATAATGTCTTTTTTCAAATGTGCTTTAAAGCGCTGCTTGCAGCTATATTTTAACAATGTCCTTACTACCTTTCTGGGCCTTGAACGTTTTAATTGCATTGCTGTCTATGCAGGGTCAGAAATCTCTCAGATTTCTTTAAAAAACTAAGGTCTTACGGGTTTGGAATGAGTAATTAATGACCGAATTTTCAATTTTTGGTTGAACTATCCCTCTAAAAAACTCTTTTGTGTGTCTGTTCCTCAGAAGAAAGTAAGTCTTACAGGTTTGGAACTACATGAAGGTGAGTAAATGATGACAGAATGTTTATTTTTTGGTGAACTTACCCTATTAACTGCTCACTAGGTTTTGTTACGGAACATATATTACTTGTTTTAAATAACATAAAGACACCATTCCTCTCTCTTCCCAATAAATATACACAATCACTCCCTAACCTATGCTCACAGGTCCACTATAAGTCTGTTTCCTGTCAAGAATCTGGGCTCTATGCCTTAACGTCTCAATGGAAATACCAGTGTGCTTTCTACAAAGCCTTCTGGACACACACACGCAGCCTCAGGCTAATTTCCCATTTCCATATGGCGCCTGGTCCTAATCCTACGGTGTGACTTTAAGGCAATAGGTCCCATAGGCAAACACACACATATACACAGAACCATGTCAAATACACACTCACGCTCAGTCGTCCACCAACACAAAGAGGTAATTTATAAGTTGGACACACATAGTTAACGTATTGGCAGTTTTGTTTATGGATCAGAGTTGAAATGGTCTTTGTGCCTCCTGGACATTTACTACCAATTACCACCAATTACCCTCTCAAACCAGCCACAGCAGGGACTTTATAGTCAGACGCATGAACACACACTGCATCTATTAGATGCATTTACACATGCATTAGCCTATGGCTGCTATCCAAAAAATACATGCTTCTTAAAATCAGCAAGATATTAAATATTATTAAACCGTTTTAACATTTCTAAACCTATATGACCACATACAAATCTCAACATTAACCACACACACTCATAATAGGCAAAAACAGACATACACACACTCAAAACATAGTCCAGACTCCCGAGAGATGAGCAGATTAGCCACAGCCAAACCACTAATCCACACATACACGAAATATACACTCAACACACACTTGTGCCGTTTTAAAAACACTCTGATTGGTTCTGTTGCTGAACGACAATCATCATTGAAATCCACAGAACCACAAACAGCCAATCGTTTCACAACTTGCCGAGCACCCACTAACAAGGGTCATGGGGTCGAAGGTTAAAACCACATAACCTCCTCAAGGGGAATTGTGTTACCTGTGGACAAAGCGTGAGCGAAAAAGAGGGATGTGAAAGAGAGAAAGACAAAACCTGTGCTATCAAAATTTGATATATTGAAGCAGATGGGGTGTACATTTTTCATACGCACAACTCATGACGTTGCACTCCGCCGCCGAGGCTGAACAAATTAATCCGTTGCACCTAAAAAAGATTGACAATTTACCATTGCGAGCAATATGCTGTACTGTATATTTTAACAAAAAGCAATTTATCCTGCTATGTACAACACATATGGCCTGTCCACATTCACTCACACTTTCACTTCTGGCCTGGACCCAGTCAAAATCTGGCATTTCCATCGGCAGCCATTGATCAAAACAATCTTTTACATGGCCATGGCCCAGCAATCACAAGCGCTATGTGACGATGACCCAGCAACATTCCTCTGGCAGCCAACCAGTTATCATCAGGAGGTTGGCACAGCATCACTGGCGTTCACCTGGCAGCCAGTGACCTTTAAACTTTCACATTACAGATATTTTCCCTCATGCACCAATTCCCAGACTCATACTGAGTGAAGGAGACAGACAGACTGACACACTCACACACATACAATATTGATCTTACACACTAATCTAACACACTGTATTAATCTTCAAGTTTGTGTACTTTTATTTTTCCTCATGAAGTTCATTCTTCATGAGTACAGCTGTGTGGATATTAAAGCCTTATTGTTCACACACACACTCTAGTCAGTGCACATGAGGCCTCGGCCCTCTGTCTTTCATCTGTTTAAACAGCTCACTCCTTCGCGAAGACAAATCTATCTGTCAACTCTACAAAGCCACAAACTTTAGGACATCGTTCATCTTGAGCCGTGGCTTCAAGACTTCCCTAGAGTCCAAGCAAAGCCTGATTTAATGGCAGAGTTAGCAGATAAGGTCACAGTAAACACCTTAGCTATATAATTATGAAGGCTGCTATCATAATCTATACAGTCTGTGTGTTTTCCTTCCTAGGCTATCTGATTTATTGAGGATATTTACCGCTGACAAGATTTGCTTTGTCAAAGAGGATTTTACCTTATCGCGCTTAATTAATCTTCTCAGTTTTGTGAAAATAATATAATTCTTCAGGAATGTTTGTTCATGGGTGTCTTCATTTGTCTGCTTTTTGTCTCTGTATTCATTCATTCAAGAAAAAGATAGGGAATCGCAGAAGATAGTACGAGTTGTTTCATAAGAATATGGTATATGTTGAATTATAGGATTAGTTCACTCCTGAATTACAATTTCCTCATAATTTACTCACCTCCATGTCATCCTAGATGTTCATGTCTTTTTTTTGAGGAAAACATTCCAGGATTTTTCTCCATATAGTGGACTTCAATGTGTGCCAGTGGGTTGACGGTCAAAATTGCAGTTTCAATGCAGCTTTAAAGGGCTCTACACAATCCCAACCGAGGAATAAGGTTCTTGTCTAGCTAAATGATCAGTCATTTTCTAAAAAAAAAAAAAAAAATTATTATAAAAAAAATACATGAAAATTCTATACTTTTTAACCAAAAAGTCACGTGCGGCTCGTTCTTCATCTGTGTACTTTGGTCCAAAAACGTAGGGTAGCGCGAAAACCTAAAAAAAAACTAAAAATCATATTTTCTCCTTCAACTTCAACAAATCATCCTTTTCCAGTAAAGGGCGTCTGACTTTCTTTGAACACTCACTTTGTAAACACCAAGTCGGTACTTCCGTCTTTCCAATGTGACTACGTAAGTCAAGCTAGTGCAAGACGAGCATTTGTGGACAGACATTTTTTTATTTTTAAAAAAGCTGACAGATAGTTTCGCTATGTAAGACACTTATTCCTCGGCTGGGATCATGCAAAGCCCTTTGAAGCTGCATTGAAACTGCAATTTGGACTTTCAACTTGTTGGCTCCCTTGAAGTCCACTATATTGAGAAAAATCCTCAAAAACCTTCATTTTTTTTCCTCAAAAACCTTCATTTCTTTTCAACTGAAGAAAGACATGAACATGTTGAATGACATGGAGGCGAGTATATTGTAATTTAGGAAATCAGGAAATTTTAATTACACAATTTTGCTTCTTGATTTTGTTTTAACGAATTTTTGATAATTTTACTGGACAACAAGACAAAAAAATTCATGAAGAAAAGGCAGTGTAGGTTGTGAGTATGTAAGTGTTTATGTGTAAGGGTTGAATTAGTATATGATGGATGAGACAAACCATCACCCCCCTCATTCTAGGGACTGTTTGTTTGTGTGTGGTTCCTCAGTCCACAAAGCAAGATAATCTACGAAAAATGCTGTGGGAACATTCAAAAACCCTCACAGCATATACACAGGTATGTCTGATGCTCTGGAACTAATTTTCTGCTGTTGCAAAGGGAGGTAATCTACTGAACGTGCTGTTTCCACATCCATAATCAGCACAAATCACCACCACGATAACAGCCTCATTCCCACAGCGGAATGAGTGAGTGATCAAGAAAGAGAGAGAGTAAGTGAACAGAGGAAAGGTGAGGTACTCTGTCCTCTGCTTTTAAAGTCAATCTAGATTCCAAAACAGCAACATCAACCAATCAGCACTGACAATCAAGAAACAAGATGCTTTATGGAGGGATGTTTTTTTGTTAGGTACAATCATACATCCCTTATAAATCACACTGATATAAAACCTGTAGTTAACACACATACTTTATAACCAAGAGTGGCATTCATGATGGAAGCTTCTTTCCACAACGGAATAAAAAAAGTTTGTAACTCACAATTCTGACATTTTTTTTAATTGTCAATTTGGAATTTTATTGCAAGAAAATTTTGAGATATAAAATCGGAATTGCAATTAAAAAAGTCTGAATTGTGAAATAAAAAGTCACACTTGTCTGTTTTTTTATTCCATTTGCTCTATAAGAAACTGCAAGATAAGAAAAATAAAATAAATAATCTTTTAAAACAGTGCTAATCTAGTGGTAGTTTTACTTATTTATTTATTTTTGCAAAGGAAAAAAATTCTTAATAGTCTTAATAGTCTAATCTTGATAGTCATTGAGCTATGTTTTTTAATTCAAAGTTTCTTCTTGTCACCAAGTCTGCATTTGTTTGATCTAAAGTACGGTCCAATTTTGAAATATTTGTACCATTTAAAATAACTGTTTATCTGAATATATTTTAAAATGAAATTTATTGCTGTGATTTCAAAGCTGAATTTTTAGCATCATTACTCCAGTCTAAAGTGTCACAGGATCCTTCAGAAATCATTCTAATATTCTGATTTGCTGCTCGAAAAACATTTATCATTATTATTTTGAAAACAGCAATTTTTCAGGTTTCTTTGATGAACAGAAAGTTAAGACTAACAGCATTTATCTGAAATAGAAATCTTTTTATAACACTAAAAATAAATGTCTTTATTATCACTTTTGATCAATTTAAAGCATCCCTAATAATTAAAAAAAGTTTCTTGAACATTATATTATTATGATTTCTGAAGGATCATGTGACACTGAAGACTGGAGTAAAATGATGCTGAAAATTTAGCTTTGATCACAGGAATAAATTACATTTAAAAATATATTCAAATAGAAAACAGTTATTTTAAATAATAAAAATATTTCACAATTTTACAGTTTTTGCTTTACTTTGGATCAAATAAATGCAGGTTTAGTGAGCAGAAGAGACTTCTTTAAAAACATTGAAAATCTTGCTGTTCAAAAACTTTTGACTGGTAGAGTATGATTTGTAAATGTGTTATTATGTATATTATATGTAATACTGTATGTATGAGTGACTTATTCCAAAATATTTTAGATACTTTCTGACCTACAATAATAATGCAGTGTTTTCTTTTAGGGTTGCTTTCAAAATTCACTTGCTTCACATTCACAGTTTGAACGGTCATGACACTTTTGTATATAACAATAAATGATTGTGACAGTATGTCATATTAATATACTTTAGTACAAATGCAGGTCACAAATAACCGGGCAGTACATCGCTTCCTTCCTCTTTCAGCCCACTGACTGTACAAGAGTCAAAGGTCAAGCTTGTATTGTCAATTGCCGATGTCGGTGGAGAGTTGAGATTTCCTGATCACGTAAACTTGTATTGTTCAACTGAAGAGAGCCACACCTCTGCTGGTAAACGCACACGCACACACTTAGTGGTGTGACTGATAGAGACATCAGACAGAAAGCAAAGAAACAGAAAGCAAGAGAGCAAAATGAAACAATCCAGATTTTAATAAGTTTCACATTATAAACAACACACACAGACCACCTCAGAGACTCAGAGAGGAAAACAGATTGGATAAATGAAAGAGATTGAGCATCAAAAGCTCTCAAAAACACAGCATTCACACAACAGCAAAGATGAGTACAGTATTGAACTGCCAGTCAAGATGGTCTGGGTTCTTATGAGTACATCACACACACAGACACTGACTGTAATTTCCCACAGGACCCTGCAGCGTCCTTCACGCTGTCTTGCTTTGTCTCACCCCACAGACACTGATCCTTTATTACAGGCCAGAATAATTCAGTCTCAACCCTGAAAAGACAGACAGAGAGAGAAGAAAGAGAAAAGAAAAAAGTGGGAAGTAGGACTGGTCCGTAAGGAGTGAAAGACGTGGATCCTTTGGAGAGTTCAGCTCAGTCAAACTAGCACAAATCACAGGAAATCACACATGATTTTGTGATTCGACATCCCTTCAGCCCTTAGAGACTGAGGCTCAAAACTCACTGCAGTTTCTGTCTGAATTTTTTGTGAGGTTTCACCAGGTTTAAGATTTTTCTCCTGACTGAAATTAAAGAAATAATCTCCACCCAAATTTACTAAAAAGTCTGGAGTGGGTAAGATTTTTTTATGTCTTTGTTCAGCTGAAAAGAAATTAAAGGAGAAGTCCACTTCCAGAACAACAATTTACAAATAATTTACTCACCCCCTTGTCATCCAAGATGTTCATGTCTTTGTGTCTTCAGTCATGAAGAAATTATGGTTTTTGAGGAAAGTATTTCAGGATCTTTCTCCATATATTGGACGTCCTTGGTGCCCTGATTTTGAACTTCCAAAATGCAGTTTAAATGCAGCTTCAAAGGACTCTAAACGATCCCAGCCGAGGAAGAAGAGTCTTATCTAGCAAAACCTTCTGTCATTTTTTCGGAAAATAAAAATTTGTATACTTTCTAAGCACAAAAGCTTGTGTAGCACTAGTTCTGGGATGCACGTCCACGACTACATACTATTGAATCATGTCGAAAGGTCACGTGGAACATAGGCGGAACTACAGACCCAGTGTTTACAAAGCGAATGCGCAAAGACTAACAAAGTGCAAGTCAAACGCTGTTTACAAACAAAAGGGTACAACGATGACGGACGATTCTGAAGTTGCAGGAGAAAATAGGATGGAGTTTTTCACCATACTCTACCTTTTTTAGCCGGAGTACACAGACGATGAACTTAGACGTGATTCGTAACATAGTGGACGTGCATCCCAGAGCCTGTGCTACACCAGCTTTTGTGCTGAAAAAGTAAAAAAATAAATTTTCAAAAAAAAATGACAGATTGTTTCACTAGATAAGACCCTTCTTCCTTGGCTGGGATCGTTTAGAGCCCTTTGAAGCTGCATTTAAACTACATTTTGTAAGTTCAAAATAGTGGGCACCAATGAAGTCCAATATATGGAAAAAAATCCTGAAATGCTTTCCTCAAAAACCATAATTTCTTTACGACTGAAGACAGAAAGACATGAACATCTTGGATGACGGGGGGTGAATAAAGTATTTGTAAATTGTTGTTCTGGAAGTGGAGTTCTCCTTTAAGGTTTTTGAGGAAAACATTTCAGGATTTTTTTCATATGTGGACCACAAAACCAGTCATAAGGGTAAATTTGTTGAAATTGAGATTTATACATGATCCGACAGCTGAATAAATAAGCTTCCCATTGGTGCATGGTTTGTTAGGATAGGACAATATTTGTCTGAGATACAACTATTTGAAAATATTGAGAAAATCGCCTTTAAAGTTGTCCAAATGAAGTTCTTAGCAATGTATCAGAAACCCATGCAATGTATTGTTGGCTATTGCTTAAATATCCCGGTGCTACCTATGACTGGTTTTGTGGTCCAGGGTCACATTTAGTGGACTTCAATGGGACTCAACGGGTTGAAGGCTCAAATTGCAGTTTTAATGAAGCTGAGGAATAAGGGTCTTATCAGTGAAACGATCTGTCATAAAAAAAAAAAAAATGTATATACTTTTAACCACAAATGCTTGTTTTGCATTAGATCTGAGATACGCGTCCGTGACTTCACGTATTACATTATAACATTGTAAAGGTCATGTGTGGTTAGTTCTTCGTCTGTGTACTCCAGTTCAAAAAGGTAGGGTAGGGTGAAAAACTTCAAAAACTTCAAAATCGTTCACCATCATTGTTTTACCTTTTTTTGTAAAGGGAGTTTGACGTTCTTTGCACGTTCGCTTTGTAAACACTGGGTCAGCACCTTTCCAACCTTTCACCATGACTACTTAAAGTATGAAATCGAGCAAGACGAGCATTTGTGGTTAAAAAGTATATGAACTTTCAGTTTTTTAAGTAAATGACCAATCGTTTCACTAGATAAGAACCTCATCCCTCAGCTGGGAGCCTTTTAAAGCTGCACTAAAACTGCAATTTGGACCTTCAACCCGTTGGCTCCCAGTGAAGTCCACTATATGGAGAAAAATCCTTGAAAAATCCTTTTCAACTAAAGAAAATTTTTATTCTGGAAGTGAACTAATTCTTCAAATGTCATCTGATCCTTCATAAATCATTCATAAATGCCTATTTGCTGCCTATGATTTTATTTGAAAAACCAAAAAAGAGAAATTTATGGCTGATTCATTTAAATTTAAATCTGTGTTTGTACTGTTACTGTGTTTGTATCGTAATCACGAACATCATGTGCAATGTTTGCACAGTTTTGCAGAGGAGTTTGGCAGGCAGATGTGTGGGTTTACACAACCGCACAGTAGGAGAGAAAGAGATGGGGTGGAAGATACAAAAAAGGTCTATGTGCGTGTGTGCTTTGCGATTGTGTTTCTGTTTTTGTTAATGGTCAAGTTCCGAATAAGCATGTACACTCACATATGCACAATTCCTTAACCGAACCCCTGCACGAGTCACTGCATGTGCTCAAACATCTCACACATACACAGACTTCTACTTGCTGGTCTCAGTGTGTCAGTCAACCGAATGTTGCTCTCCCTTGATGGAGAGACGAAGCCTCCATCAGAGAGGGAGGGATTTACACGATAAAAGGAGGAGGAGAAGATTACTAAGGATGGAGGGATGAGGGAGAGAAGGACAGGCTGTAATTAAACAAATCTCGATGACAAACGAGCACTCTTACTCATTCAGCACTCCCTTCTACACACACGCACGTACAACCGTCCTCACTCATCCTCCCTTCAGCAATCACATCTGAAAGAATGTATAACACACATTCTTACTCGTGCGTGTGCTGCACACACTTGCACAGAAATCCCACAGTTCATAAAAACTTAAGTACTGTAACACATAATATCTTACAGCCTCATAATTCTGTCTCTTTTGTGTTTGAGGAACATCTCATCTCACCCTGGGCCCGTACCTCTGCTCCCCAGCTTTATTTAAGATAGGAAAGAACAGTTCATCTCACGGCTGGTTGAATAGCATGCACATTTTCCTTTCTGGTCCATATCTTTTTCTGTGGAATCTTTTTCCATACTAAATTCAATCTCAGCGTCTCTGATTAAACCAGTGCTGGAATTATACATCCCAGTTCTGGGTTATTTCACTTCTAAGGAACATGATGAAATTTCTATGAAACACTATTGTTGAATTGTAATTACAGTTTTAGATTACACAACATTTATTCTGAATAAACAAAACATTTGAACCTTTTCTGCATACTTTTGTACTGTTTGAGTTACAGGAAAACCTTGGAATTTACCTTGATGTATCTATTTTCTTTACAAATACACTTACAAAACTTGTTACACTCTCAAAAATGGTGGATTAAAAACAACCCAGCGCTGGGTTATATATGGACAAACACAGCGACTCGGTTGTTTTAACCCAGCAGTTGGGTTAAAGGTTTAGCCAAACCTTCTGGGTAGTTTTATTTAGCTCAACTGTTGTTTAAAAATTACTACTAAAATTACTAGCTGACTTGAAAAATGAACCCAAAATAGGTTGTAAATTAAAAATCAAACACACTAGAGACATCAGCAATAATCAAAAGGTGAATATTTATTCATTTATTATTTATGTTAATTTCCAACCTATTTTGGCTTCATTTTAAGCAAGAAATTTAGTAATTTGTAAGCAATAGTTGAGATAAATAAAACTACCAAGAAGGCTGGGTTAAACATTTAAACAAAACAACCCAAATGCTGGGTTTGTCCATTTTTAACCCAGCATTTTTCAGAATGTATGGGGCAAAAGTGTTAAGTTGAATGGAAATTATGCCACAACTGTAAGACAGTCGTAATTAAATGAATTAAAACAACAACAACAACAACAAAAACAATGTGCATGTTATTCATCTAGCTGTGATGGATGGTTGAACTGATGGATGAGCAGATTGTACTGGGATATAGGCTATTTGAACAATTTAAACTACAGAAATATGCTAATTGTATATCATTAGTGTGGTTTGGGTTATAGAGCTCATGTGTCTCATTGTGATTTCAACACTGGCCGCTGTGAGGACTTCCATCTGCAGAACTTTGTCCAAACACAGCCAGATCACATCAGACTGGAACAAACACACACAATGAGAATTGTGAATAACTCTGAACATCAACAATCTGTCTGCTCAAACCTCTCCACCTGAAGATGAAGAAAGCATATGCTCTATTCCAGTCCCTTAGCCTCTTTGTATGTGTCCTATTGCTTTTCCATCCGCTGATCCTTACTCACACTTCCTTCGGTCATACACTCACACGCCCACGTGCTCGTACATATACATAGACAGACAATAACGTAAGACGTTTGTGGAGGGTAAAAATAAAAATCAACAACATAAACTCTTCCAGTGCTGTAAACAACAAGCTTACTCAAACTTCTCAAAATCCAAGCCAACAGATGTCACTTATACGAAACACCATACTTTTACAGATGAAACATGTTTGGCCCATACAAAACCTCAAATATTTTCTCTTTTTTTCTAGTTGTCACAACATGGCAACCGCATTGGGTGTGATTACTGTGCTCAATATGTAGGAATATAGAGAGTTTAGAAGTGAGGTGAGAGGAGAGCGAGAGAAAGCAGGTGAATAGAGGTCTCTGAGGTGTAAAGGGTCTGGCCTCTCTCAGGACCTTCCAAAAACTCCCACAGGCCTGTCAGAAGCCTGGGGCTGGAGTAGAAGATGCCCCAGGGAGAGAGTCTGACCCTGGGCTGCCCTCTGGGCCAAAGCAGGGCGCTTTTGTATCTACTGGCACCACCCACTGTTTGCCCTCCGCACCTTTGCTTTATCACTCCCAAAACTTCCTTTATTACCTTCCTTTATTCATTATACTCCCTCGTGAGTATTTAATTTCATCCCTTGATAGTTCATTTCTGCCCAGTCTGCAAACTCAAATTCACTGTGGGGAAAAAAGGAGGAAGCTTTTTTTGCCATCATACCTTCCTTTCCATTTAACATTATTATGAGTATTTCAACAAAATTACTACAATTTAAGCAAAATAAAAATAAAACTAAACATATAAAAATTAAAGAGCATTTGAAATCTAAAACTATAATAGTACATAAATAGTACTAATATAACACTTTATATTTTGAAATACCTTGGAGTATCATGTAAATCACTCCATATAATGGCAAAACCAGTTGAAAACCCCTTTCTCTCTCTCTCTTGTGATTTTTCATATGAGCAAACAAATCACTAAAGAATACAGAAAATGATTGTTTCCTGAGAAACAGAGAAATGTGCTCTATTTAGAGCTAGCGCACTATCATGTTCTCAAAGACAGAAAGAGCTCAATCAAACCACTGACCATCTAACAGAGCACACACAGAATCAGAGCCAGACTGCACCCAAGAGTGTATTTGGTGGATAAGAGTTGGTAATTATAGGTAATTTAAGACCTTCATTATATTATAATAAAATAATGCATGCATAATTGCACACTGAGAGAGAGAGAAAATGTGCTAAGAAAGTAATTTCACTGTTTCCTTAAAATTCTGCGGCGTGAAACGTCTGCCAACACCCACATGCACACTTCACATAACACATTCCATAACACTGTATCAAATTATGGTGCAATAACACATACTCATACCCATGAAATCCAAGCCCCTTCAAAAAGTCACATCAACCGTTCAGCACATTTTTTTGCTATATTTTAAAACCTAGTGGGCTTTCTATGGAAGCAGCAGTTTAAGGAATTATAGACGTACTCCTGACATGTTTTAGCCGAATTTGTGTGTCCCTGTATTCATGCATCCCTGTGCTTTTGTGGTTAATTTTGAAAGCCATTTTTAATGTAGTCTTAGAAATTAGTCTTAGTCTTAGTCCTGTGTCAAAGGTACTTTTCAGTTATTATCATATTTAGTCGACCTTGTCCTCTTTTTGTTTAGTCAGGTTTTAGTGGACTAAATGTCTGAGCATTTTAGTCTAGTTATGCTGTATAATGGTTAAACTGATTTGCTCAAAATTAAATTCGTAAAGATTGTTGTCATTTGAGAAATTTATTTTTGAATTTCAGTTCTAACCCACGAGCTGGGTTACAAGTCTGTCTCTTGAGCCTAACCAATGAATAGCAAGCATGTGCACATGGTTGCCAGATTGCAAAAATTTAAACACTGGTCAGAAAATGTACCCTTTTAACAGAGAAGCTCTGATTTGGGGCTTTGAACTATTGATATCTGTCAACCGCACACACAAAAGCTTGCATCGTAGAGGTGTGTACAGCATTTGGCAATAACATTTTTTCTCTTTTTTTGACGAAAAAGACATGTTAGTAAAGAGTTTTTTAGAACACATTTTAGTCTCGTCCTTTATCGTCATCGATACAGTCCCAGTTTTTTGTTAACAATTTTTTATAATAATTTTTGTTAACAAAATTAACACGTTGTGAAGTCAGTGGGGAAATAATCTAAAATGGCAATTGACAGAAATGCTGTTGATAAACATTAACTTTTTATATGTATATATAACTAAATAACGGGGGGTGAAAACTTTTGGAATTTGAAGAACAGGGTAAATTTAAGTTATTTCTATTATCTTCTGGAAAACATGTAAGTATCTTCTGTAGCTTCTGAAGGGCAGTACTAAATTAAAAAAGATGATATTTAGGCAAAACAAGAAAAATGTACACATCTTTATTTTGTTCAAAAGTTTTCACCCCCGGCTCTTAATGCATTGTTTTTCCTTCTGGAGCATCAGTGAGTGTTTGAACCTTCTGTAATAGTTGCATATGAGTCCCTCAGTTGTCCTCAGTGTCAAACGATGGATCTCAAAATCATACAGTCATTGCTGGAAAGGGTTCAAATACACAAAAATGCTGGAAAACCAAGGGACTCATGAACAACTATCACACAAACTGCTGTGGATCATTCAGATAACAACACAGTATTAACCTTTTAACTGTTCACTTCACTATTACAAATAAATGCTTATCTGAACATGACAAACTATATATCGCTGGAAAGGTTTTTTGTAGGAACAGTAATAGATTAATTTATGACAAGAGCCTCAAAAATCTGCATCATAACAGTAGTTCTGACCTTTGTCACAAAAAGTCTCTTTTCAATGCCTTTTTCTCCATCACGTTTTAGAAATCATCAGAAATTATGCATCAACTGAAAGCATAAAACCTCAAAATTCATCTTGTAAAAGCCATTTTAAAATTGGACATTACATTACCATGGAAATGGGACTTCAAAATCATATTACAAAATGTATTCGTTCATGAATTATAACAATTTAAGTTTGCGTTGTGCACTTTCACGTCTATCTTCAAAAATGGGGGTAACAGTTAAAGGGTTAAGAATCAAGTGTAAGTAAACTATTGAACATGGTCCTTTTTTATAAATTTAACTATTATTTTCTCTTGTGAACTATATGTAAATATCTTTTATGTTAAATATCTTATTCAGGTCAGTACTAAATAAAAAATAACATGCATTCCCTATCTGTCGTACACTCCTAGTTGTGTCGAGTTAGTGTACGACACTAGGGGTCGCTCTTGAGAGCCCAAACACCAATGAAAATTGGGTGTGCAGATTTGCATAGCTGGCCACGCCCCGGACATCCGGGTATAATAGGGCAGCGTGTGCAACTGCTCACTCGTTCTGTTCTTCGGAGCCGAATGCAGCGTCTCTGCGTGAGATGCAGCAACATTCACCTCTCTCGTCGTTGGATCTGCAGCACAGACAGCGGTCTCTCCCTCTCTAGCACAGCCTGTGTTGTGAGAGTCCCCTGGGTGTGTCGACGGCGATCTTGAAGAGCAATCTTCCTTCTAAAGGGTGGTTTCTCTGATAGAGCTGGCATGGTAGGATTGTGTGTTGGTTAACATATCTTTCCCTCCGTGTCATCCTGGTTGCGGCTTACCTTCCCAAACGATCGACATGACTGTTGTGTTCAGTATTGAGTTATGCTCACGCTGATGCAGCGCTTGTTGTTGACTCATGTTTTGCTTGCGAGAGCTCGATCATGGACGCGCTTGCTCGTCAGCCGCGTGCTTTACGTGAAGCCGCGGCTCACTCCAACTGCTTCCCGCTCCGGTCCTTCTACTTTCGGGTACGAGGCCGTTGCGATGTGCGTCGGTAACGAGCATTAGGAAGCAGGGAAGGCTCTGCCGGGTGAAAACCCCGCAAACCCCTCGCTTCGTGCGTCCCTCGATTGAGTTTCCGGACAAGTTTGTTAGTCTGTCTCAGTACAGCTGACTTTCTTATTCAGAACTCCTAATCGGGCGGAAATGGTTAGCGGCAGCATCGCTAAGGAAGGGCGTGAACTATTTGAAAGCAGAAACTTCAGCTGAGCAAGCCTCTACGGGGGACTGATTCTCAGTTTGAGGTGGATGCTAAAAAATGGCGGCCGTGCCTGAAACGGGCAGCCAAGAAGGGGCTGGTTAATAGACATCTGGGTAACAACCTGTATGCTCGTTTCCAGTGTCTGTTTCCCGGAAGTGCACGAGAAGTCGGTGAAATCGCGGAAAGCCCGTTTAGAAAAATGGTCAGAACGTGATCGCAGCCGCTTGTGGGATTCCTTCCAGAACTCCCGTTCAGGGCCTGTAAGTTCTTCCGGGCCATCCTCTGGGCGTTCAGGCCGTGGCGTTGCGAACTCAGTACGAGGGTGGTTCCAACCTAGAGCTGTGAGTCGTGGCACACGCTCTAGGAAGGGCGATGTCTACTTGTTGGTCCAGGAACGCCACCTGTGGCTGCACCTGTCAGAAATGCGGGAAATTTTGAAGTCCGCTTCTTACCCCCCATTTCCCAGGTTGGTCCTTCTGGCAACACCGTGATAGAATTTGCAGCGAAAGTCCTTCACGGTAGGAGCAGACAGAGCCGCGGGTCAGGGCTCCGGCCCTCTACCCCCGACTACTCCTGTCTGTTCGTCGCCACGGACGGTCCCCTATAGAACTCCTGAGGCCCCGCGACAGCCGGGCCTCCGGCCTGACCGCCCAGCGGTCAGAGATCTTGTGGGAAGGTGGCAACACAAGCTTGTCGGTAGGCTTGCTAGAACCCTCGTTAGGCTTCTAGTTTTTCTTCTGACGAGCAATCCAGAGCAGGCGGGCTAGCTGACCCGTCCAGATCCACTCTCGACCCAGGGATGAGAGATGGATTCGGCACAAACTCTGCATAATGGCAAAGACACACCGCGCTCTTGGGGCTTCATCTCCAAACACGGCGTTCTCTGCCTTATTCAGCCACGACATTCCCATTCCAGGTACGTCGGGTATAGTTCCCTGAGACCTGAAGCTTCTCAGAACTACCTGACTTGGCTATGCAACTCAGGTTGCAAGGCATCCGCTAAGGTCTACGGCATTCTCTTATAAATCGACTCAGGGCAAGAATGCTATGGTCCCTTAAGCGGAGATCGCAGCCCCCCTGGGAAGGGTGCGATAGATCCTATCCCCTCAGCCAAAATGAAGGAAAGGGTTTGCCGACCCCTACTTCATTGTACCAAGATGGGTGGTTGACTCATACCAATCTTAAAACAGAGGTTTTTGAATCGGGCCCTTTCTCAAGCTCCCGTTCAAACATTAGCCCTTGAACACACATTCCTTGTGTGTCAGGGCTTAAGATTGGTTGATGGCATTGGACCTGAGCGACACGTACTATCATGTCTTGATCCTCCAAGACTCTGTCTTCGAGATCAGGCTCATCAGTACAAGGTTCCCCCTGCGGCCTATCCCTGCCGCCCTGCGCCTTTACTAAGGTAGCGGGGGCTGCCCTTGCCCCCCTCAGGGAAGTGGGCATCCGCATTCTCAATTATCTTGACGACTGGCTATTCCTAGCTCACTCGTGGGATATGGGTTGCGTACACAGGGACATGGTTCTCAACCATTGGCCCAGTTGGGACCTCGGGTCAACTGGGAAAAGAGCAAACTCTCCCCGGCACAGAGGATCTCTTTTCTCGGCGTAGAGCTGGACTCGGTTAGTATGTCTGCGCGTCTCTCCCCAGAGCGTGCACAGTCAGTTCTGAGGTGTGTGGCAACACTCAGATGCGGGTCAGCGGTCCCCCTAAAACAGGTTCAGAGGCTCCTAGGGCACATGGCATCCTCAGCCGCGGTCACGCCGTTGGGTTTGATGCACATGAGACCGCTGCAGCACTGGCTTCATACTCGAGTCCCCAGGTGGGCGTGGCGTCAGGGCACATCCCGTGTGAACATCACACCATCGTGTCGCCAGACACTCAGCCCTTGGACAGACATTGTGTTCCTATGGTCAGGTGTCCCCTTGGAACGAGTGTCCAGACGCATCGTTGTCACCACAGATGCTTCCAAGATAGGCTGGGGTGCCACCTGCGACGGGCAGGCAGCTTCCGGGGTCTGGACAGGCCCCCGACTGTTCTGGCACATAAATTGTCTGGAGTTGTTGGCAGTGCTTCTAGCTCTGAGGAGGTTCCGGCCTAGGATTTGGGGCAAGCATGTGTTGGTCAGGTCCGACAACACTGCGACTGTGGCCTACATCAACCACCAGGGCGATGTACGCTCCTTTCGCATGTCACAACTAGCCCGCCATCTCCTGCTCTGGAGTCAACACAGACTCAAGTCTCTACGTACCACTCACATTCCGGGCGGAACCAATCGTATAGCCGATTCCCTGTCATGACAGGTTTTGCTCGGAGGCGAGTGGAGGCTCCACCCCCAGTCGGTCCAACTGATTGGGATCGATTTGGCCAGGCAGAGATGGTTCTCTTTGCCTCACCGGAATCCACCCACTGCCAGTTGTGACATGGTCTGACCGAGGCCCCCCTCGGGTTAGACGCACTGGCACACAGTTGGCTGAGGGGCTGGCTCAAGTATGCGTTTCCTCCAGTGAGCCTCATATCAGGTTTCTGAGAGGAGCTCGGAAACCGAACCCTCCTCGGCCGCATCTAATCCCCTCTTGGGATCTTGCTGTGGTTCTCTTGTTGTCTACAACAAGATCCAATTGAGCCCCTTCAGTCAGTCGAACTCGATGCTCTCTCCTTAAGACGGCTCTTTTTGACTGCGCTCACTTCCATCAAGAGTGGGAGACCTCCTGGCCCTCTCCATGAACAGTTCGTGCCTGGAATTCGGACCAGCGGATTCTCACGTTGTCTTGAGACCCCGGCCTGGATACGTGCCCAAGGTCCCCACCACTCCCTTCAGAGATCAGGTGATGACCTTGCAAGCTATTCCTCTCAGGAGGATGACCCCAACCTGACCTATGTTGTTCGGAACAGCTCTTGTCTGTTATGGAGGACAGCAGAAGGGGAAAGCTGTCTCCAAGCAGAGGATCTCCCACTGGCTGGTAAACGCGATCTGGATGGCCTACCGGGCCAGAGGCCTACCCTGCCCTCTGGAGGTAAGAGTCCATTCGACTAGGGGCGTTGCTGCCTCGGCAGCCCTTGCAAATGGGGCCTCATTAACAGACATCTGTAGAGCTGCAGGTTGGGCTACACCTAACACATTTGCCAGATTTTATAATTTGCGCCTGGAGCCAGTGTCAGCTAGAGTTTTGAACACAAATTCTTGACTCTGCACACTGGCTGGTGTAGAGCTTGCCTAAAGCGCTTCCCCCTAACGGTGATTACGCTTTGTTGAGTCTCAGTAGGTTTCCTGAACGCGAACCCTGGCACCATTCCATCATTGGCACTCCTGACGTAGCAGAGTTTGGCGGAGGAACTCGTTACGAAATCTCAACGCAAGGTATGGTTACTTCTCTAACTCTTGGTTGGATTTGTGCCCCATATGTAGTGGCTCCTCATGTAGTGGCCCCATGTGTGTATTTTCCACCTATAACTCCTGAGGTGCGGTGTTTTCCCCTGAAGACAGGTTTGTCTCTAGGGCCTGAGTCAGGTTGTCTCCCCGGGTGTGAGACCCACCTCAGGTCCCATATTTAATGATGTCACTTTATACCCCCCCTTTTGGGCAGGTTGTGAACTCCATAGTGCCTTTTCCTTCAGGAAACCGGCACTTCCCCAACGTTCTCAAGACACTCAGCCGCTCCACTGAGGAAGGCCCGGCTGCGGGACACTGCTGTAACAGGTTAGTCTTGGACGTTGGATGGTCACGACGAGGTGAGCTGCACTTACGTTAACACGTTGCCCTGTTACACTTGCGCTTATCACTCGTGACGCGGCCAGACATGTGGCGTGTTTTTACGGGGACCCCTAGTGTCGTACACTAACTCGACACAACTCGGAGTGTACGACAGATAGGGAACGTCTCGGTTACATATGGTAACCCTCGTTCCCTGATGGAGGGAACGGAGAAGTTGTGTCTCCCATGCCACATCTCTGGTCCGCCTCTGAGTGAGCTGAGACGCTCGGCTCCTCAGATCAGAACGAGTGAGCAGTTGCACACACTGCCCTATTATACCCGGATGTCCGGGGCGTGGCCAGCTATGCAAATCTGCACACCCAATTTTCATTGGCCTTTCTCAAAACTGTCAGAGGTGTTTGGGCTCTCAAGAGTGACCCCTAGTGTCGTACACTAACTCGACACAACGTCTCCGTTCCCTCCATCAGGGAACGAGGGTTACCATATGTAACCGAGACGTTTTGTATGATCCCTCTTATTTTGGTCAAGTTATTAACATTTTGCAGATTCTCCAAGGTGTATGTAAACTTGAGCTGAGCTGAACTGTAAATAAATAAGCATCATTCATTCACTAAAAAAATTGTAAAAATTTGTTCTGTATAATTAAAAATTATACCACTATTTGTGTGTGCTACATATTTCTGTGCTTATTTGCCAGTCTTGTTAACTTTTGCTAAAGTTGCAATGAAGGAAGTACTGACAGATCTTTTTTTCTGCACTGTGATGTAACCAAGTGTAAAAGATTATCGAAAAAAAAAGTAGGACTAGGACATGGTTCTACACATCAGATGTTGATTTGATTTTAAGATGGTACTCAAAATTGAAAGCAGACTAAACTCAATTGAAAACTGAAGAGTGTTTTAATCATTCAAGTCATTTAAGAGGTTTCATGAAGGTTAATATGTTGCCTTAGAAGGCAACAGAGTAGTAGGCCGTGAGGCAGAACACTAGGTTTTGAAACAGAGCTTTTGTGTAATCGCTGGAGCCTTTGTGGTTAAGTGTAGATTTATGTCGATTTGGTTTGGCTTGGCAGCTCGCTTTCACCACAGTCAATCAGTCACACACACACTCACACTGGGACATGAACACATGGTAGGCACATGCACTTGAAAGAATTGCATTTCAGCTCAATTCGTCTTGATGATGGGGAAACAAAGAGAATGAAAGAGAGAGCGGAAGAGGGCAAAGGGACAGATGACATTGTTAAATGAAAGGTTTCATTTCCATGTAATTATTGCTTGTCCTGTGTGATGGCACTGGAGCCTTGCTGAGGCCGAACTGTGAATTATAGAGTGAGTGTGTGTATGCAAGTGTTGTAATTCAGTCTGGCATGAGTTTATCTCTGTGGTTTCCTTACATGGGGTGCCCCATTAGTCTGACCCCTCCAATCACAATCTAGCCCGGGATAATTATTGGGGTCTGGGGGGTGGGGTCAACAGCACAGCCATTGTCACCGTGACAAGAGGACTGATGTTATCGTGACATCACACAAAGAACAGAAGTGCATTCTGGGAGAGGCACCTGCAATGACAGTGCGGCACATTCCACAGCCATCCTGTCTCCAATCTCGTTCACACACATCACTCACTCGACTAAAACCAACCTGAAAAATGAACAGAGTTTCATATAAACACATTAGGGAGCATTCCATCATACCGTACCCCTTTACCACTTCATCTCTCTCTCTCTCTTTCACTTACACACACAAACACATGTTGAGTTTCCATGTTTTACAGGGACTCTCCATAGGCGTAATGGTTTTTCCACTAAAAAAACTGTATTTTCTATCCCCTTTCCCTAACTCTACACCTAAAGCTACCCCTCACACAAAACTTTCCGCTATTTTAGATTTTCAAAACACTTTATTCTGTATGATTTATAAACTTGTTCCCTTATGTGGACCAAAAAATGTCTCCAGAAGGTCAAAATTTACTGGTATTACTGTACTTGTGGGGACATTTGGTCATCATAATGTACCAGTACACAAGGTTTTAATGATTTTTTCTCTTTCATCTCTTTTGAAAGGCATTTTCACTTACATCAGTGTTAGAGCACATTAGTATAATCATGAATAAAAAAAAGCAATCAAAAATAAATGTGTTTATTACAGTGTCAGTGTCCTAGTCCATGTTAACATTAATGTTGAGATGAAACAGAAGTAGTGACTGATCTTTTGTGCTGCACTGTGATGTAACATAGTGTAGCAGATTATTAAAAAAGAAAAACGTGGGGCAAGGACTCGGTTCTACACATCGGTTGTTGATTTCATTTTAAATGGTACTTAAAAGAGAAAGCAGATGAAAACAAAGCTGGGGTGGATTTAAGGGGATTAAATGGCTGGGAAAGTCCCTGCATATGTTACCAGAGAGAAATCTGACATTTTCAATGTATATATATAACAAAATATGTCATATAAATGTGACCCTGGACCACAAAACCAGTCATAGCACAGGTATATGTGTAGTAATAGCCAATAATACATCGTATGGGTCAAAATTATCAATCTTTCTTTTATGCCAAAAATCAAGTAAAGATCATGTTCCATTAAGATATTTTGTTTGTTTCCTATCATACATATTTTAAAACTTAATTTCTTATTAGTAATATGCATTGCTTTGAATTAATTTGGACAACTTTGAAGGTGATTTTCTCAATATTTTGATTTTTTTTTCTTTTTTTTTTTTTTTTTTTTAGCACCCTCAGATTCCAGATCTTCAAATATCGGCCAAATATTGTCCTATTCTAACAAATCATATGTCAATGGAAAGCTTTCAGATGTTGTATAAATCTCAATTTCAAAAAATTATGACCCTTATGTTTTGTGGTCCAGGGTCACAAATAATAATAATAATAATAATAAATAAAAACATAAAATAAAATAAACATTTAATAATAAAAAAAAGTGTGTAACAACAATTTTAATCAAAAAAAAAAAGAATGATGATGGAGCATTGTTATTAAATGCATGCGTCAAATGCATGCGTAACTTTGAGAGCTTTTTGACAAATGTTATTTATTAGACGAATGTAAGTGTTTTTATTAGGCTTATCTATCCAGCTCATCATGCCCAGGCTTGAAAGAAATGAAAAATGTTATGACAAAAAACTAGTGCCTCTTACTTCAAGTGAAATTAAATGCTATCTACAAGTTGCAACCTACTTATTTTAAGGTAGAATTAGGGCAAGTTAGTACATTCTTTGAAAAAAATGCACAGATGAATCATTTATAATAACAACTGGGCTGTGTATTAATAATGTAAATATGATCAACTTCATATTTCATATTGACTTATAGTTTACTTATTGCTCAGTCAAAAATGAAAATTTGCCAAACAAATTTTGTGTTTAACTTTAATCCATCGCTTCAGTCCATAATTAGGTTTTCCACTGAAAAGTCATCTCACATTATAATCCACTGACATTTATTTCGAATTCTTTTGGTTTGTAAACAGTGCTTGATCTGTGCATATTTCTCTCCTGATTTGAAAAAAAATGCCTTATGCTACTGAATAAAGCAAAAGGATCTTGATTATTTTTGTATTGATGCATTTATTACAAACACACAGCTTTTCACTTCACGAGAAGTTAAAGGGTTAGTTCACCCAAAAATGAAAATTCTGTCATTAATTACTCACCCTCATGTCGTTCCAAACCCGTAAGTCCTTTGTTCATCTTCAGAACACAAATTATTAAGACATTTTTGATGAAATTCCAGAGCTTTCTGACCCTGCATAGACAGCAACACAACTGACACATTCAAGGCCCAGAAAGGTAATAAGGACATCATTAAAATAGTCCATGTGAAATAATATGTCGACTTTATTCAACAATTCTTCTGGGGCTGTGAACATTTCAGTCACATTGCTGTCTATGCAGGGTCAGAAAGCTCTCAGATTTCATTAAAAATATCTTAATTTGTGTTCCAAAGATGAACAAAGGTCTTACCTGGAATGACATGAGGGACAGATTAATGACAGATTTTTCATTTTTGAGTGAGCTTTCCCTTTAATTGATGACTGAAGTCATTCTATATCATTATTTGTGAACTACTTGTGATATTTTTATCAGCTTTCATTCAGACTGTCATCTTGACAGCACCTGTTGACTCTACTTCTGAGTAAGTGATGTAATGCTAATTTCCTCCAAATTTGTTTTGTTGCAGAACCAAACTCATTTACATCTTGGATGGCCTGAAGGTTAGTACATTTTAAGCAAATGTTCATGTTTAGGTGAACTATTTCATCAAACACACAAAAAATAACACTTCTTTCGTTTGAGGACTATCTCCTGTTTTTCTTCACACATGGCAAACATATGAGTGACCCCAAGCATCCCTTTTTCTTTTCCTCCTCAACCTTTAGTCCTCTTTTTTCCACTCAGTTTCTAAATGAACTAGCTCTCACTCCCTGAGCGTTTCACTGTTTCCACAGCAGGTTGCCTATCAGACAGTGTGTGCTCAATGGCCTGTCAGTTTGACCACCGTGACCCGCGCTCTGTAAGTCCAAACCACCAATCACAGCTTTCTTGTTACATCTCTGTGAATCTGTCATCCTATTCTCTGTTCTCCCTGTTGTCCTGATGATGACACCTTCAACTGAGGTGTGGTGACCTCTGCAGACCTGAACTTTACTGCAGTTTCCAGTGAGGGGCCTCTCTCCTCTCACACATGCGCACACACACAAACACACACACACGTTTGTTTTGTGAATTGTGGGGACTTTCCATAGACTTCTATAGATTTTATACTGACCAAATGATATTGTCTATCCCCTAACCCAACCCTAACCCTATACCTACCCCTCACAGAAAACGTTTGCATCGTTACATTTTCAGATAAACACCATTTACTATTTTTAATAATTTTTTAACATTGTGGGGACCGCAGGCATATAGTTGCACATAGTCCCTCAGTTGTTCTCAGTGTGAAACAATGGATCTCAAAATCATACAGTCATTGATGTTCAGATGCACAAAAATGCTGAAAAACCACAGTTCAGGACAAACAAGGAACTCATGAACAACTATCATTAAACAAAAAAAACACAGCTTTGGATCATTTAGGTAACAAAACAGTATTAAGAATCAAGTGTATGTACACTTTTGAACGGGGTCATTTTTATAAATTCAACTATTATTTTGTCTTGTGGACTATATGTAAACTTCTTATTATAAAAAATATTATTCAGGTCAGTACTAAACAAAAATAACATAAATAAGCATTTTGTATGATCCCTCATTTAACATATAACATTTTGCAGATTCTGCACGGTATGTAAACTTTTGACTTCAACTGTGTATTAAAATTCTTACAAGTGAATAGTAGTGTACATATTCGCACTGAAAACAACAAATACTCGTCTAATGCCTGGTTACATTGTATTGTGGGTATTGTGAAAAATATGCAGATTTTTACAATGAAATACCACACACAAAATGACACGACTACATAGTAAATTCTCCCTTAGTACCCTAAGAAACAACTGTGTTAGTGATAGAAAGAAGACGTCTGTATTAGGGAGCATTTCGGAAAAGTCTGACCTTCAGTTTAACACAATGAAACACAATGGGGGAAAAAACTTGGTGTAGCACAGAAAAACATCAAAAGAGAAAAAGCAACCCAGTACCACACAGACCCGGGACTGTTTGTGTTTCAAGGAAAAAAGCTTATTTGATAAGAGTAGGAAAAACAATGTGCTCATTTTAAACAGAACCAATAAACAGAATCTTTTATCAGCATTCAAACACTTTCACACGTTTTTTGTAGCCAACTGTTTTCAAATAAAGGCCAAATCTCTTTCCCATAAGCAACTCTATTGTATGAACGGATATTGATTTTACACAATCTCTCTAATGCACAAAGCTGGTCTCAATACAGAGTATGAGAAAGAGAGAGAGAGCAAGACAACAATTCAAACCAGAAAAAGACAATTCGATAAAATAAACTACAGGCCAAATCCAAACTACTAAATCCACAATAAGCTCAAATCCACCACTAGATGTAAATATTAAAACACATGCTATTACAAACAGGTGTTTAGCATTCAGGAAGACTGTGCGTCTCTGTGTGTGTGGGTCTTCATGCTAGAATGGGGGCCCTCTAGAAAGCTCAGTGGACCCTGAAACATTCAGTGGCCCCAAAGCAATCATCATAGAGAAAAAAGACCCCCAGCATTACAAACTCCTGAGCCCAGTAACCCTGAGGAGAGCCACGGGCTGCAGGACCTCCATGAAGGAGCTGGGCGTCTCCTTCCAGCTCGCCTGAACAGAGAGCAGAGAGAGGGAGAGCAAACAAAAGTCAAGGAAAAACAGAAAGGATCCAAAAATAATGGCAAGGGAAATGAGGGGATGAGAGATGGAGAGATGAAAGGTAAAACAGAAGGCGTGCTGAGTGAAGCTGTGAGCCATGGGATGTGGTTTCAAGCATCTGAATAAAAGAAAGTAAGAGAAAGCAATGCTAACCAAGCAAGAAGGAATGACATCTCCTAGAAAGCAGTAATACAGTCCAGCTTTACATATCTTTCTAAAACCTTCCATCTGGCTGTATTTCATCTCTCGGTGTAATTGGTTTCATCATGACAGTATACTGTCACAGAATGTGTTCTTAAAGGGAAAGTTCACCGAAAAATGAAACTTGTCAGCATTCCTCACCCTAAAACCTGTATGACTTACTTCTGTGGGACATAAAAAAAGAAAAAACGTTCACCACAGAAGCAGCAATGGCCAATTCATAAGTGAATCATTCATTTGAATCTGATCTGTTTTGAGGAATTAGTTCATAAAACTGGTCTGAATGATTCGTTCGCAGCAGTTACAGCTCACAAGAGGTCTGTCTCTCACAAAGGGCTATTGTATGGCTTTAGAAGACTTGAAATACAGTACACTAGTCAAGTAGATCACTTTCATGGTGTTTTATGCCTTTTTTGAAGCTTAAACACTTCAATCCCCATTCAGTGTAATTGCATGTAAAAGCGCAACCAGCTCAGACTGGAAGAAAGAAAGTCAGATTTGAACAACCTGGTGTTGAGTAAATATGATAATGATTACATCATTCACATTTGTGAGTTAACTATCCATTTTATAAAAGTAGCGCTCTATTTCTCTCTCGCAGTCTCCAACTAGCACTAGAATTTGCCATCAAGATCAGATGGCACGCATGGATTGTAGTGCAGCGGGGCTGTGGATCGCTGCCAAGCTTCACGTCTGTGATGTGGTCATGCACTGCTTATCCAAAAGCCCCAACAAAAACAAGCGCGTAACTCATATTTCTCTGAAACGGGTGCTACGGTAACCCTGCTAATTAGCATTATTCAAAGCTTATCTACAGAAATGCTTTAAAACTAACAAGCATAAAATAGAGAACCGTGCAAATTCACCCATGAATTCCTCTCCCACATAAACACATTTTCAAATATGTTATCTTTTATTTTTCCAGTACAAACTCCACAATCAGTCCAGCATTATCGTCAGGTGGTTCACCTCATTTGAAAAGAAATATGAGAGCTTGAATTGCACACATAAAAAACAGGATATTGTGTGACACAAAAGAAGAAAAACATCCTGAAAGAGAGCAAGATCTTGGTGTTCAGGGTCATATAAGTGACAGAAACATTCAAAACTTTGAAGCAGCCATATGCCAATCTGATCTCATGACACAAATGTATCTGTGGGAACTTTTCTGACGCAAAATACATAGCGTTTCGTGACATATTTGATGTGAAATGTCCACTAAAGTGGCGTTGAAGCGAAACATATGGAGCTGTAATTATAACGGTGTACGAACATGATTACAAGTGCTTACTGTTTTACCACCTCTAGTTTTCATTTCTGTTTCAACTTTTCTGAGTTGTCCTGACAGAAATACATTATGTACCTTTTAGGAACTAATATGTAGACTTTAGGTAATAATATGTACCTTTATTGTACTAATATCCACTTTGAAAAGGCATGTCCCCAATGACAGCTTTTGTACTTTTTTTTTTCTGGGAGTGTAGTAGGGCTGTCACTAACGATTATTTTGGTAATCACGTAATCTGTTGATTATTCTGATGATTAATCGAGTAATCGGATAATTACAATTATTTTTGTAGTAAAAAAAAATACACAATAGTGAACAATAAGTGAACAATAGCCTTTAAAATGACTTAAAATACATATATAATAGCGATGAGGCAATAATAATTAGTTGAAATAAAGTATCAAAAGCAAGTAATCATATGGTTTTATTGAACAAAACTGTTAAAATACATAATGTATTATAAACAATAGATCTAATGTACATTACGCATTATAACACATGACTGCAAAGGGCGCCCATGGCCTGACGATTGTTTTTACACTTTACTGGCGATCTAATCAGTTTTAATATTGACTAAACAACATATAATTCAAATGTCCTCTTAATCTTTAATATATGGCCATTTCTTTATGATAGAATAGCTACAGACACTGTAATTTCTTGAATATCTGGACATCAAAGCATGTAAACTCAGAGTGAGGGTTTGAACTTTTATTTTGAAATCAAAATGAACAGTTAGCATATTGAGAACCATAATTACATATTCTCTTGTGTTTGGGTAGGTTTGTAAATATTTACCTTACAAATCTGAATAAACAGCTTACGTTGCGCTGCCAGAAGAACGTTATAATAAACCCAAACTCACAACAACATGCAGAGATAGAGTTTCAGATGCTCCACACATGTAAATGATAACAACTTATTTAGCAGCTTTTACTGTGAACAGAGCCACTCTGAGATGCTCGTACATAACCTACACACGTCCATTATTAAAGCACATATATTAAACCTGCATCACTTATATATATTTAATTGAATCGTAGTGTTTTGAAATCTTAATAGCATTATGCTTTATGACTTTTAAATGGGTTTAATATGTGGAAACTGCCACTTTCAGTATTTTGCAGATTACTTAGCACACGCAAAAAAAAAAAAAGAAAATTAAAATCGAATACTCAAATAGAATCGAGGAATCATTGCAGCCCTAGAGTGTAGTATCAAATTGGTTTCCTGTTCTGTTTTTCTACATTTCCACTTTAAGATCCGCTGTCTGTTGGAAGCTCTGCAAGGTTGCAGTGTTGAGAGATAGTTTCTCTCTTTGTACAAGGCTGGTTTGTGCTCTGCTTTTTGTGTCTGGGGAGGAGACGACAACTTGGATAACTCCAAGGTCAAGGATCATGACCCCCATCCCGAGTCAATGCATGAAGCGCCGGCTGATTTTAAAGACTCTCCAGCCCTCACATTGTCTGTGTGACAGTAGAGCATGAAACAAGTGTCTCTCTCACACACACATAATTAACCTGAACCCGACACCCACATTTTCACTGCTGACAGAAAGACAAACCAGAGATGCATGAATTATGAGGATGTCAGCACAGCCAATGCATGGGTATGTACTGGAATGTATGCGTGCGTGCAATGGAATGATTGAGAAATGCTGTGATATCTGAAAAGTGATTTCTCAACAAATACATGCTCAAACTAAAATGTTATCATGGAATGACTGATGAGGAGTCTAAGTGAAAATCTTTAGATTCCTTAAAACTCAGGTTTTAATTGCATAGACACCAATGCAACTGACACGTTCAAGGCCCGGAAAGTTAGGACATTGTTACAATAGTTCATGTGACATCAGTGGTTCAACTGTGATTTTATGAAGCTATGAGAATAGCACAGAAAAAACACCCGTGTCAGTCTCCACCACACGTTCACAAGAGTACTACGACCATGCGTGTGGAGCAGCGTTCTGAAGTTAGAAATTCTGTATCAAATGTAAAATTGCAGTATGCAGTAATAATATACCATTTTTATAATTTGTTTTTTAAAACTCTCTCTAAAAATATCAACACAAATTCCAAAGACTCTCCTCCAAACCCATGGCCCCCACTGAGTCTCTGCTATGGGTTAAAGACCACAAATAGATGCTTAAGTAATGTTTGCCCTCAGTTTTTATTCAAAAGACAGAGAACACACACATACACAAAGGAATTTCGCTCCCTTTGAGTCCCACACCAAACAAACCGAATGCTGATGTGAGCACCGAGGCATCTCTTTCAAAGCTGAATCCCACAGAGGTGTGCAGTGTGTGTCCTTGGGGCCGGCCATAATCTCAATGGCTTCTGGGGCCTGCTATGATGTGTTTGTGTGAATGTATTCACAAGCATGCAGCTTGTGTTTGTGCTGGCACATGTGTTAATGAGAACGCAGAGTGTGTGTCTATGTGTCCATAACCGTGCAGTGTGGGATTTCGGGTTTGAATGGAGCGATGAATAGTGGATTATGCTGAAAGAAGAGAATTGAGAAAGAGGCAAGACAGCGGGTGAGAGCGACAGACAATATAGCCACCAGCCCACTTCCTGTTTTTAACTGATCAACCAAGCAGACAATTGCACAGCGAGATACAGAGAGAGAGATCAGCTTGTCAGACGTCCCAGCTTGCTTTTCTCTAGCTGGGATGAGCATTTAGTTCCAGATGGTCTTTGTTAAGCTTCAAAAGCAGATAATTAAACCATTAACCATAAACCATCTGGGGCAAAGCATCACCTCTACAACCCCTCGTTCCGCCTTTCTCTTTTCAGGACGTCCCTTTTCTCACCCATCACCATTTTCCTTCCCGCTCTTCATTTGCTCCTCAGGAGGCGGCTAATTGAGAACACATTGGTTTGTCTTTGCTGCGGTTGTTCATTCTGCCTACTGATTTATTAGAGCGAGGGTCGCTTGACGGGGCGGTAAGTGAATTGACGGGTGAAGAAAGGGGTGCATCTTTTTATGATTGACCTTCTTTATGTTCTCCCTGGCTTTCTCTCTCTGACGTTCTCTTCTCTGCCTAGTTTGGGTATCTGGACTGCTGAAAGAAGTGTGTTTTTGTGGGACAGCAGTGAGACATGATTGAGAGAGATGGGACCCCACTAAACAGGCACCAAGCCAAATCCAGATCGCTCTATTTTCTTATAGTTTTATCAAAACTGACATCATACAGCAAACACACCCTGCCTGCGGGCTTTAACTTCACCCAGACACTCTGAAAGAGGCTGAGTCATACTTTTTTTTTTTTATTTACATTTATAATGTTAGTCAAGTTTCTTACACCTAAAGTAATTTATTTCATAATCACATTCCAACCTCTCTCTGAACTTTAGAATTAAATGCCCTTTGAATGTTAAATGAATATAGTTAGTGCTACCCAATACTACAGTAACTCCTTTAGCAAAGCCTGTTACAAAACGACTAAAATTTCACATTGAAGTCAGTATCGAGCTGTTTTTGAAGTCTAATTTTAATAAATAGTCTTGTTGGGTTAAATATTTAACCCAACTTTTTGGGTAGTTTATTGAACTCAACTATTGCTTAAAATTACTGGGTCATTCAAACAAATAACAACGTGTCATAACAACCAGATTTCAAAAACTTCCCCAGCTCAGATTTCTGATTTTGCTATGAAAGATACGTATAGTGATAAGAGCCCAAATAATAAATGTTATGGATGAATATTTGCTGAGTAATCCGCTATTTTGTAAAGGGAGGTCAAAATGCCAATTTTCACCTGAGATTCAGAGTCAAATTACAGGGAGGTAAAAATGTCTTCAGAAAGATGGCAGTATCATGTTATTTTTACACAGAGATTGGTAGGTCTGTTAGTAAGTAAATCTTTTATAAGACTTTAGCAATCTTTGTTGCATTATGTGCCAATGGTAATCCACATTGCCAATGTGCCAACAAGTAAAAATGGGGGAACAGCTCTTTTCAAGTTTTTTCTCCAAAGTTTGAATGCCTGTAGCTTAAGAAGTATTAAAGATATCTTAATGTCCTTTAAGATATTGGGTCTTCACCAACTTTCCTTTTGGAAACTTTATTTTTAAAGCCCTACGTGGTTCAGTTACAGAGATTTTGGAATTTCAATACGGCTCCAGGAGTAAATTGTTAAATGTACACATTTTCAGTGGTCAAAAACCACATGTGGGTCAGTTTGCAAAAATATGATACTTTTTTTTAAGAGGAATGTCTGAAGAACAAATAATGTTGAAACTAGAGATGTATCTCATGTCAAGACATCTGCATTGAACAAACCTGTCTAAGTGCCAAAAATATTCCTTTTCCAAAGTTTGTGTGCCTGTAACTCAATAAGTATTAAAGATATCACAATATGATTTTAGATTCTAGATAAAGTTTCTAAATAAAGTTTTCTTTTGGAATCTTAATTTTCAAGGCCCTGCATCGTTCAATTCCAGAGATATGGGGATCTCAATGAGGCTCCATGTCCAGATTGTCGAATATTTTTATTTCAGTGATCGAAAACCAAGAAAGCAAACCAAGCTTAATATAAAGCTGATACTTATTTTATTTAAAAAACAATGTCTGAAGAAGAAATAATGTTGAAATTGGAATTGTATCTTGTTTCCCTCTATCAAAACAATCCATCCATTCATCCAAAAATATTAGCAAAAGTCAAAGATTTGAGCCAAGGACCTCTGGTTGAGTTAACATGCAATGCCACTACTATATTTTGAAGCTTAAAATGAATCCAAAATAGGTTGGAAAACAACATTTATTAATTTGTTAATAAGCTGAATAAATAATAATTAAATAATAAACAATGTTTAAATTGCTTATTAATAAATGTTCATATTTTGATTATTGCTGATGCAGCTAGTAATTATTTGTCTGATTTTTAATTTACAACCTATTTTGGGTTCATTTTGAACCAGCCATATAGTAGTTTTAAGCAATAGTTGAGTTAAATAAAACTACCCAGAAGGTTGGGTTAAACATTTAACCCAACCGCTGGGTCAAAACAAAGTCGCTGTGTTGGTCCATATTTAATCACCCAGCAGTAGTAGAGAATAGAGAGTAGTAGAAAAAAAAAAAAACATCCAAAATACACATTCAAGTTTTAATACACATATTAAGGTTCTTGTTACAGGACAAATAACAATTAAATATCCAGTATTGACCAATACCAGTCAATTAAAAAAAAAAAAAAAAAAACTACCAGTAAACAATATCATGCATCCCTACTTGCAGACCACCACTTTTTACTATTACACAGTTGATGAAAGAAACTATTGAAACGACCAAAAACTGTATGCATTATGTCATACATGATATTCTCAGCAGATGAAGACCTGAGATTATAAAGATTCTATTCAAAGAGTAACATTCCAGAACCCACAAATCTCCCACTTCAAGATTTCTGTCTCCTGGGAAACAGAACTTTAATGACACAACACCTCATCAGAGAGGTGGAGAGAGAGAGCGATGGGCCCCTCACTGATCAGAGTAAAGCAGCACTACACAAGCTGAGAAGAGCTGATCGAGTAGGAGTGATGGAGGGCAGGAGAGAGACGATTAATCAGTTTTTTTCTATTGAACACTGGCAGACTAAAAGGGATGGAGTGTAGGCTGTGTATAGTATTGTACTGAATTCAGTTAAGAACCTCTTGATTAATGATGAAGTGTGTACTTTAGGTGGGTAGGTGTGTAGAATCAGGCTATAGAAACACAGCACATGTGCAGTCTGACACTGACCAATAGCATTTGGAGAAAAAACAGCTTTAGAAAGCCTCTGAGACCCTCAAACACAGTCATCTAGTGAAAGCTTTTCTGAATTGCTTAAACATTCCAGCGCTGATATTTATACTCCTCCTACTAAAACAACAGAGCTGCTACCGTTAAGCTTTACAAAACCGTCAGAATAACCAGTCACCAACTTCAACCCAAACTCCCATCTTACTTTATCATAGAGCTGTCCTGCAGAAAGTGAACAGCAGTGAAGTCTGGGAAATTTTAACCTAATAGATACTGGGAAACATGTTTGCAGTAGCTACTCTTGCTATTTCTGCTGTATGCAATATGTACATTTTGTTCATGCATGAAAAACAGTGATAACATGCTATATAACATACATGAATATAAATACATAAAAAAATCATTTATATATATAGCACCTTGCAAAAGTATTCATACCCCTTCATTTTTTCACATTGTTATGTTGCTGCCTTATGTTAATCTGCTTTAAATAATTTTTTCCCACATCAATCTATACTCCATGCACTATAATGACAAAGCAAAAAACGGGTTTGTAACAACTTTGTAAATTTAATAGAAAACTAGAAAAAAAAAACAAATAATTCCACTGCATAAGTATTCATACTAGGGATGCAACAGTACAGTTAGTCCACGGTTCAATACGTACCTCGGTTTTTAACTGCGGTTTTCGGTTTGGTTCGGTTCTGTTTTTGCATCTAATTAACAACAAAATAATTCTTTTGTACACTGGAAGAAGCGTGGATTATTATATGTCTGCTTAGTATTTCTTTTGAGAGAGGTATTATTTTTCTGATTTTTACGCAAAATAGGATGGGTTTTATACATACTGGACGCCAGAGGGCGCCCTCGTGCAGAAAATCCACTTTTTTTTTTTCCAAGAAAAAAGATTGAACATTACAAAAATATTAAGTAAATCCAGATACACAAAATATCAAAGCAATCTTATACAGTAAAACAGCTCTAAAGGGAGAGAAACAAATAGATTTAAAAAATAATAATAATAATAATAATAAACAAATAAAAAATAAATAAGAAAATCCACATATGTGTCAAAGAGATAACACTATTCGCTATTGAAGAGTAAAAACAACATATAACGTTAAACGTTTTAAATTATAAAATGTAAGGAAAGTAAACACTCGTCTGCAATAATATATGGTTTATCTTCTTTCACTTTCACTTCATCTGTGTTCTTCAAGCCATCTTGGGTATTTTCAGAATGATTAAGTATATTTGTAAGCCATTGCTAATCGACATACAGTATAGAATATATTGTCTGACTCATTCTATGATAAGAAGCCACATCAAAACAACAAAAGGAAGTTATTTCAAACAGTCGACTGATGCTGTGACGTAAAAATAAGTTATAATGTTCTCTTTTGTTGGACAAGAAGTTTAGAAAGACTTATCATTGCATTTCATTAGAAGTGTTGCTTTTTCAAATATAAACGGGGAAGCGTTTCCTCATCTCAGCACGTGAAATCACGAGCACACACACAGCAAATGTTGAGAGAAATAAAACAAGGACATTATTTAAAAGCAAAACCGAAAACCTGCAATTCACAAGCGCGTATTGAACCGTGGATGTCGTACCGAACGGTTCAATATTATATTGAGTATTGTGACATCCCTAATTCATACCCTTTTCTGTGACACTTGAAATTTAGCTCAGAATCAGCATTTATATCACTTGTAGATGTTACTACACTTTGAGTAGAGTTAACTTGTGGCAAATTAATTTGAAAGTGTATGATTTGGAAAGGCACACACCTCTCAATAAAAGGTCTAAAAGCTGAAAATGCATATCAGAACAAAAACCAAGCCCTGAGGTCAAAATAACTGCCTGTAGAGCTCAGAGACAGGATTATGTCAAGGCACAGATCTGGGGAAGAGTTCAGAAAAACACTGCTGCACTGAAGGTTCACAGAAGCATGTAGCTTCCATTACCCATAATGGAAGACGCTTGGAACCACTAGGACTCTTTCTAGAGCTGGCCTCCTGGCCAAACTGAGCAACTGATGGAGAAGAGCCTTGGTTAGGCTGGTGACCAAGAAGCTGATAGTCACTCTAGTTGAGCTCCATGATCATATATGCAGATGGGAGAAACTTATAGAAGGACAACCATCATTGCAACACTTTACCAATCTGGTCTTTATGGCGATGTGGCCAAATTCAATCCTCAGTGAAGACACATGAAAACTCACGCAACAAAGCACCTAAGGAACTCTCAGACTGTGAGAAATAAGATTCTCTGGTCTGATGAACCTCGATTCCATGCATCATGCATGGAAGAAACCATCACCTGGACAGTAGCATCCCAACAGTAAAGTGTGCTGGTAGCAGCTTCATGCTGTGGGACTGTTTTTCAGTGGTAGGGACTGAGGGACTTGTCAGAGTAGAAGGAACACTCAACACAGTAAGATATAGAGATAGCATTAATGAAACCCTAGTCTAGAGCATTCGGAACCTCAGACTGGGCAGAAGGTTTGGCTTCCGACAAGACAATGACCCTAAGCACACAGAAAGAGTGGCTTATAGATAACTTTGTGAATGTCCTTGAGTGGCCCAGCCACAGCCTGGGCTTGAACCCAATCAAACAAATGTCTGCCAGCCCCATCCAAGCTGACAAAGCTTGAGAGGTGAAGAGGTGATGAGAAGAATCTTAGATCACTGGCAAATGTTGATGTGCAAAGCTTGTTGCATCATAGCCAAAAAGACTTGAGGCTGCAAAGGTGCTTCAACTTAGTACTGCATTAAGGGTATGAATACTTATGCAATGTACTTTTTCAATTTTAATAAATTTGCAAAGTTGTCATAAAAATGATTTTGCTTTGTCATTATGGTGTATGGAACAGTTTAGAAGCAGTTTAACATAAGGCAGCAACATAACAAAATGTGAAAAAAAATGAAGGGGTATGAATACTTTTGCAAGGTACAGTGTGTGTGCAAATTATGAAGTATTTTTAACATGTCTCTAACTAATGACTAACTATTGCATATTTCAAATTGGATTTAAAATATGAAATAATCACACTCATTCAGGCATTAACTAGATTTTTTATATAAAATAACAACAGAGTATCTTCTGTGCAGAATGTAACATACTAGAATTCTGTCCAAATATAGCCTGTTATGTGAGAGACAGGACAATAACAATAACAAGCTGGGATACATATTACATGGCTAAAGTACACGGAGCATTTTGTGTATTATAAATGCACCTCAGGGCTGAAGTTTACAGTGCTGTAAGCAGTGCTTCGACTTCACCATCCATTCATTCTAAGAGCTGTGGTCATTTAAATTAGGATTATGGTGTAATTCCTGCAGATCTGTGATCAGGAACATGTGGCAAACATTACAGCCGGTCCGTCTCTGTTTGTTACTGTGATTAGAGTCAGGCCTCTGACTGAAGGGAGATTACGTTTAGACTCATTAGGACTGTTTATCAGCCTAAAACATTTAAAATTGTACAAAGGACTTGAAATTGAACAGTCTTTAAATATATGCAGAGAACTATGGGACAGAATGGGTGCCAAGAGTTCAAAAAATGCTGGATGAAGATGGAGCTTTAGTCAAAAACAGAAATAAATACCATAAAGTATCACCAGTGTTTGTTTACATACTAAGACGTCTGTAAATACGATGGGACTTTAATATGGTGCCATAATACCATCCCTCACTAGTTTCTTTAATGAATATGTGGGAGTAAGTAACTTCTAAGCAATAGGGAAAACAAGGAATAAATGCAAATTTAACTGCATCATGGTTTATTAGATTCAAGTACTTCGCTAAAAGCAGTGTCTCAGTTCTGTCTTTGCTGCCGTCAAAATATTTATCTCCAAACCAATACATGCAAATACATATACGGCAGTGTTGGTGCCAGGGTGAGGATTAAAAATCTGGGCTGGCAACCAAAGTCTTTGGTTTGAACCCTAAACTATAGAGTCGCTGAATTCCTCCATCTCCCTCAAGCACACATTAAATAACTAGAAATGGACATAGAGAGACAAATCCTACCTTCCGGCTTTGTAAATATAAAGAGAAACTCTGTCATGTAGAGCCAAAAACATCTAGCACTGGATAAGCAGTATCATCTGGACTGAGAACGAGATATGGGAGTGGAAAAACATCCCATCACAATAACTGCTCAGCTAGTGGGGGGATCACAATGAAGCCAAGGGCAGTAAAATAAGTGATCTACCGACTCAATTAAAACAAACAGAACAAAAGAATCACTATTAATGCGATCATAATTACACACACAGAAAATTCAATTTGTATATCAAGGCAGGTTTTTTATAGTCTGGGATGAGGCTGGTCATAAAGTGCATTAATTACAGAACTAAACATCAAAGACACTCTTTCATTCAGACACCTCATAAGAACCTGTGTGTGAGTAATTTAGAGCAATTAAGTTTGAATGTGAGCAAACTTTAATAACCAAGTGATTAAATATTCATTTGCTCAATGTTTCTTAGAATAAACCTGCATACAAAAACAGACTAATGTATTATGACAGAACCACAGATATATCTATACTACTATGCAGCATACATTATGTACATGGTGTACAGGTATATGTTTCATGGAATACCCAGATTACAAAACAAAACACAATGCACAAAATAAAGTATCCCACAATTCATTGTTCATGTATAGTCACAAATGAAATATTCATGATGTTTTGTTTAATGTAAATCCATCCCCGTTCTACACTATTTTGCTTTATTCTGCTATTTTTTCTTCCTATACTATTGTCTATATTTCTTCTATATTTACCTCACCCAATTTATATTCTGCATTGTAAATTTCATTACTTTTTTGGAAATATTGTAAAAGCTGACAAATATTCCAACAAAGTTTGGTTGACTGAACTATATGGGCCAGTTGTTCAAAAAGTTTGGATCAAAATCAGAATGATCTGGATTTGTAAATCCAGGATCAGGTAATCAATCTTACTTTTCTGATGTTTTTTTTTAAAGAAAAATTGGATTGGATCACAATAATCCAGAAACACACTTTTTCAAATTACCAAATTTTGATTAATAGTGCTCTACGAAGTTCAAACGATATGTTCATTAAGGCTGGATTTATTTGATCAAAAAGCCAGAAAAACTGTAATATTGTGAAATAATATTGCAATGTAAAATAACTGTTCTCTATGTGAATATGTATTTTAAAATGTAAATGTAATTTATTCCTGTGATACAATGGTGAATTCCATCATCATTACTCCAGTCTTCAGTGTCACATGATCTTTCAGAAATCATTCTAATATGCTGATTTATTATCAGTTTTGGAAACAGTTGTGCTGCTTAATATTTTGTTGGAATCTTCAGGATTTTAATAGACAAAAAGTTAAAAAGAACTGCATCTATTTAAAATAGAAATCTTTTGTAACAACAAAAGTGTAAAAGTTTGTGGTCTGTAAGTTTTTATCATTTCTTTTTTTTTATTATTATTAAGGCTTTTCTTCAATTGAGAGTGATAGCAAAGACAGCAAAGAAATGCTGTTCTTTTTATTCATCAAAGAATCCTGGAAAAAAATTGGAGGTTCCAAAATATAGAATCATATTAGTATGATTTCTTAAGGATCATTTGACACTGACAACTGGAGCAATGGCTGATGAAAATTCAGCTTTGCATCACAGGAATAAATTATATTTTAAAATATATTAAAATAGAAGACCATTATTTTGAACTGTAATATTATTTCACAATATTACATTGTTTTCTGGATTTTTGATCAAGTAAATGCAGCCTTGCTGAGCATAAGAAATAAAAAAAAACATTAAAAATCCTACAAATTCCAAACTTTTGAATGGCACTGTATATACGTGTGTGTGTGTGTGTGTGTAAAATGTGTGTATACATGTTACAAATGCTGTATTTTTGGACCAGTTTTAAAGTTTTTATTACTTTGTTTCTTGAAATCCTGCGTGTGTAAAATGTGTGTGTATACATATTACGTATGTTGTATTTTTGGAACAGTTTTGACGTTTTCTCAGAGTTTTAAAGTTTTTTTTTTTTTTATTCATGAAATCCACCCTTCTGGGATCAGTACTCTCCTGATTTTTTTGGATCAAAAGTATCGCAATCTTACTAAAAAATTAGATATTCGTTAGATATATCCATTAGATCATTATATATTCTAGCAAACCCAACACTTACATTTAAATGTGTAATCAGCAAAAAAACTGTTATCACTGGTGCGCAATAAATCTTGGGATAGTCCGGGGCATGAAAGATCCATTTGTTGTATCCTTCAAGGCCTGGGAAACGAAGGATGCATTTCAAGGCTGCACTGAAAAGGCTTTGAACTAGGACAGCCTTAATAATGCCACTGTGATGCATTCGGTCTTCAAATTCAGCCTCTGAATTGGGACAAAGCCAAAGAATGAAAAACAATGCATACTACTGTACTACATAATATTTGAAATATTTCTTATCTAATCTGTGTTCACATGCTACAGTATTTTTCATAATAGGCCGGATTCAGTGTACTATACTGTGCAGTATACTAGTATTTTATTCTGAACATAGTCCAGTTTTGTCTTATTACGTTTTTTGTTTTTTTTGTTTTTTTTGCTCTCTGGTGAACGTCAAATGGGTGAATTGCTGGATTTGTTGTTGCTTGCAGAACACACACACTATGTCAGCACCCCGTCTCACCCTCATGCCCAGTCATAACACTCAAACGCTGACAGGAAATGTCAGTTCTTTATAAGTGACCAAGTATTCTCCAGCTCCATCACTCCCAAGAAACAACAGAGTTACATGGCAAAACGGTGGAAGGGAGGGAGCAAGGGAATGAGAAAATGAAGGAAAGACACTGGAATATATAGGTGTTGGCCGTGTGTTGATCTGAGGAATGAAGGGAGAAAAGCGAAGCACAAGAGAGCGTGTTAAACACATTTCATCAAGTAAAGTGGCTACGCTATTAGCTTAAGTTGTTTGGTGACAGTTTTGCCCTTTTTACCCAGTTTACTCTCTGACCGATCACCTCCCCTGCCAGGGGCAGCTAATGGACTCATCCATTACAGTGACAACTAAGCAGAACGCTGCGGACCGGCCCACGAATGGAAGCATGGGGGAGGAAAGGTGAGATGAATTAATGGTTTTCAGCAGCATGCTAATTACCCCAAAAGTCTATTAGCCTCCGGCCCCCTGAACACATAAACACAAACACACTTTTCACGCCCTATGAGTGCGTAGTAATGTTTTCAGGCTTGCACAGACTCACACAACATATCACTCACAAGCAGTATCATATTTCCTATCCAACACGCTAAATCACAAGCAGGTGGAAATGCTCTTGTTGAATCTCCTCTACTCAGTCTAATCCCATCCAGAGGCTTCTGTCTAAACACACTGATAACCACACACGAGAAGCCTCACTACTTGCATATTCTTTCATTAATGGGTATGACTGGTCAGTTCTGTTCCTCCTCATTCACCCAAACCACAATCTGTTAAACAATCTCTCTTTCTTTGGATTGAACTCTTTTATAGTCTTTTTACCCTTTTGGTCAATTTCCCACATTGTTATGTGAGCAGAGATCTGGAGACTTCATGTGAGACTGCAGGGAATTTAGTGAGACTAAAGTAAGATGGGCCTTTTTTAAAGAATTTTTTTTGGCATTTCTGCCTTTATTATGATAGGACAGTGTAGAGCTGACAGGAAGCGAAGTGGGAGAGAGAGAGGGGGATTGGATCGGGAAAGGTCCTCGAGCCACGATTGGAACTCGGGACACCCATAGTGCAGTGGCACTGTATGTAGGCACGCTGCCCACAGGGTTAGCGCCGCCAACAGATGGGCCTTTTTTTTTTTTAAATATACTGACAATCCAAAACTATTGCAATTAGGTTATTATAAGGTTGATTACTAAATGTAAACAAACATTATTGTGATTTTTCCTGTTTTATTCAGTACTACCATCAACAGAGAATAAAATGCAAAGAATATATATATATATATATATATATATATATATATATACACACATACATACATACACGTGACAAAGGATCACAAAACCAGTCATAAGGGTCATTTTTTGGTCAAAATTGAGTTGTATACGTCATATGAAAGCTGAATAAATAAGCTTTCCGTTGATGTATGGTTTGTTAGGATAGGACAATATTTGGCCGAGATACAACTATTTAAAAATCAGGAATCTGAGGGTGCAAAAAAATCAAAATATTGAGAAAATTGCCTTTAAAGTTCTTCAGATAATGTTCTTAACAATGTATATGACTAATCAAAAATTAAGTTTTCATACATTTACAGTAGGAATTTTACAAAATATCTTTATGGAACATGATCTTTACTTAATTTCCTGATTTTTGCCATAAAAGAAAAATCAATAATTTTGACCCATACAATGTATTTTTGGCTACTGCTACAAATAAACCCAAGACTGGTTTTGTGGTCCAAGGTCATATATATATATATGTGTGTATATATATAACTTTTTTTTTTAATTGTTCGTTTCTTGTAAGGTGTTTAAATATTCCTGCCCCACTTTGGCTGAATGTATTAGATAAAGTGAGCCAGTGGGATACAGCTAAAGTGGGCCAACTCTTAATCTTCAGTAATTATACCCAAATTCATTAAATAAATGAAATGTAATGGTCATTTTATAGTCGACATTTATAATTGCCATTTTTTTGAAAACAGAAATGAGCCTGCTGTCAGGCTCATTGTAAAGCTAATTCAAAATATAATAAATACTATTATAATATATAAATAATATTACAATAACACTGCTTTTGATACTACAACCTCACTGTTTAATACTTCAGATGTCTGAAAAAAGCTTTTTGGCACTGGTGGCATTGAGGAATTTAAGGTTTTTGAGGAAAACATTCCAGGATTTTCTCCATATAGTGGACTTCAATGATGGTCAATGGGTTGAAGGTCCAAATTGCAGTTTCAATACACCTTTAAAGGGCTCTACATGATCCCAGCCAAAGAATAAGTGTCTTATCTTGCAAAACGATCGGTCATTTTCTATAAAAAACAAAAATGTATATACTTTTTCCACCACAAATGCTCCTCTTGCACTATCTCTGCGATGCGATCACATTGAAAAGGTCACATGCGGTTAGTTCTTCGCCTTTGGACCTTCGACTTTGGTTCAAAAAGGTAGGGTAGGGTGAAAAACTGTAAAGGGCGTTGACTTTCTTTGCACGTTCGCTTTGTAAACACTGGGTCAGTACGTCCACCTATATCACCTTTCCAACGAGACTGCATAATGTGTGAGGTCGAGCAAGTACAAGACGAGCATTTGTGTTTAAAAAGTATATACATTTAAAAAGACACATCTTGGAATCATGGGGGTGAGTAAATTATCAGGAAATTTTAATTTTGGAGTGAACTAATCCTTTAAAATGACCTAAAAGCTAGTCTATTTATGATGCACAGTGACAGGCATCGTATTGAAACAATGCAAAGGCAAACATTATGATCACATAATTCAATACAAAAGATGTGTAAAAATCTATGCTTAACATTCAATTTCACTTGGTTTTTTTGTTTTTTTTTGGGGGGGGGGCACCTGTTTGGATAGAAACCGACCACTACACACAGCAACACCCTGATTTAGCACAACTTTACTTCGGGCCTGTGGTAACGTGAGACAGTTTATGTTGTTTCCTTTTTCTGTTTAATAGTTGAAAATAAAACAGAACAGAGCTGTTTATAATTTTGAAGATCTTAAAGAAGGAATCCACTTTAAAGATCAAGGTAAACAACTTACATAAGGCTTGTAAAGTCCAAAAGGCAACATGAACCAAAGTATAACAAAGATGTCTGAAAGATTTAATTTATGCTGTATTGTTTTGCCAACTCAAATCAATTCACAGCTTCAAGCTGTGTCATATTTATGGCCGTTGATTCAACGTACCCCAGGCCTACTGGATCTTACCCAACTCACAACATTCCGGGGAAAAAAATGCTTGAGTCATCAGACAACTTTTGTGTTTTTGTTTAGTTGTCACATCACAGCTCATGAGAGCACCAACGAAGCTGTGGCTCATTTTACCCCAGTGTGACCTTAAACCTACTCAAGACTTTTCTCCCGACTTCCGCTAATCTGCTTCTGCTTTTCATCCGCTTTTCACCCCCTGGCAATGATTTTCTGCTTTTCGGGTGTTTGTGTTTATTCTCAAATTCTGCCTCGCTCTTTAATCTTCCTTTATGAGCATGTCGTCCGGCATCTAGGCAGACTGAGACAGAGAGTAAAGACTTTTAATGATATTTGACCTGCTAAGACCCAGACACCTACACCAAACCCGATCAAAGGGTGAATAATACAGACCTTTCTTTCATTCTCTCTTAAACACACACACACATACTGGCAATGGTCTCAGGTGACCTGTTGTGTTCTACTTCTTTCTCTGTGGGTCATTAGCAATGCAATCTTAACAGGGTATAAAGCAATCTGTCCCATGAGACTGCCAGAATATTGAAAATCCACATGCTACAATTGGCCATAAAACACTGTAACATAAAGCTGGCTGGTGCTCAAACGTGCCACAAGCGGCAAACCAAATACCTAATAATAATATAAAAAGCATTAAAAACAGAGTTCATGACAGAAACACAAGAGCTGAATGAATCTGTCAAAGAGGATTTGGAGATTAAGTGTTTAAAGGGCAAAAATGTTGCAAAACTATGAAACAAAGAAATCTTTGAGGGAAATACCTTTCTTAAGCTGCTGTAAGCGAAATGGACACGAGAGTCTCAGACATGTAAGCTGGTACGGCAGCCACCAAAGCTAGCATGCACACCTGGAAGTGTATAAAGGTTGTTTAAAATAAATGTCACACATTTCTGTCTTGTATCATGTTTATAAATATGGAATGTTGAGATTTCTATAGATACATTTCAGAAACCAGAAAATAGATTTTTGTTCTTCTCTTCTGCTTCCCATTCTAAATGTACTTTTTTCATAATTAAACTAATTTAAATCTACAAACAATCACCATGTATTTCTTTTAAAGTCAAATAGATTTGATCTAAAAATATTGGCAAGATCATTATCGTCCATTAAAAACAAAACAAACATCTCACAAAAGAGTGTAAATGTTCAGATATTGACTCTAAAAAGAGAAGTTCAGTATCACAGTACACAAGCTCTGATTTCTAAACATAATGAGTTCATCCTTTGGCATCTGAACCCCTTATTTCACATGGACAGGTCTGCCCCCTGGTGAACAATGACCTGCATAACCTGTAACTTCAGCTTCAGTGCAACATTCACAGACATTTACAGTTTTGGCAAGAATGTCAAACACAATATGTGCAGACAGAAAAAAAAGCCTCCGATAGATATTTTCATATGCGCGTCTGAGAAATGTTGAAATGTTGCGTCAGTTTAGATGTTCTTTAAACCACAGAACGATGTTGAGGAAGCAGTCAGACTGAGTGTTGACTTTAGACAGCGAGTGACCCTCATCACTGTACCATAATAACCTGAGAGACAGACAGAGAGAGAGAAAAAGAGGGAAAGTGTGTGATAAAGGCAGGAAAAAAGAAAGAGCAGGCTGAACACTTTGGTTTTTCAAAAGTCAAGGGCAATAACTTTACTTGTGAAGTAGGCAAACATTGCCAAATAAAATCAGTATTTATGTAACTGAAAATTAACTAAAAAAAGCAAGGATGTGATAAATTGATAAAAATTGGCTAAAAAAAACATTTACAATGTTACAAAATAAATGCTGTTGCAAATGTTTCAAATAAAAGCTAATCTTTTAAGTTTTCTATTCATCAAACAATCATGAAAAAAAATCCATCACAATTTCCAGAAAAATATTAAGCAGCACAACTGTTTTCAACAACTGTTTTTCTTGAGCACCAAATCAGCATATTAGAATGGTTTTTGAAGGATCATGTAGCACTAAAGACTGGAGTAACAACTTAAAAATTGAGAATTCAACTTTACCATAAAAGTAATAAACTATATCTTATAATATATTCAAATATAAAAGTTATTTTAAATAAAAAAAACTATATTGCTGCTTTACTGTATTTTTAATAATGCATTTCAAATAAATGCAGACTTATTTAGAAGATTTATATAGAAGAGTTATATATTAAAAAAAAATCCTTTCTGACCCTAAACTTCTGAATTGTAGTGTATCATACTCTGAAAATAGTTTATTGTTTTTGTTAGGGGCCAAAAATTTAAGTTCTAGGCTGAAAGCGAAAATTCTGGATGCACTTGGCCAAACTGCAAATGCTTTTTAATAATTATTTATTATAATATTAAATCATATTAAAGACTTTAATTTAACTCAGTAATTTAAATGATAAAAATATGAATAAAAATACAAGCTAATAAAATAATCACACTTTTATTGAAAGTATGCCATATATTCTCAGCTCATATTTTCAGCAGTTTTTCTCTTTTGGCCAAAAACTGAAAATGCAATTTTCAGCCAAAAAAATTGTGTGTCTGAAATTACAGGGCATCCCTACTTTTTGCAGATACTGTTACTGGCCAATACCAAAAATCTCAAATTGGCCATATTTAATCAGCTTGGTCTACCACTATTAGCGAATAATAATATCAGAAAAATATACGTGTATATTAAGTGCAAGTGTGTGTACCTGACAGGTGTATTCCTGCTCTTGAGTGCTCTGTAGAGCTCCAGACCTTGGTGAGGTGACACTCTTCTGTCTCTCCCACCCAACATCAACAACACAGGAGCACGGATCTAAACACACATGTACACAAATAATATTAAGGTTTTCCAGCTTATCATGCTACCTAAAGAAATACTGTATCCTAATCACTATTCCTGTGTTTGTGTGTGTAAGTATGAGCCTTCTTAATCATTTTACGGGGACAAATTTGTATCCAAAATTGAGTTAAACCTAACAAAACCTTTTGGTAATTTGTAAAAGAAAATAAATAACATGTTATAAAAATAAGGTAAATACATTTTTTAATAGTAAAAATGCTGAAGGTTTTCTGTTAGGGTTCAATACTTATAACTAGCTGTATACCAAAAAAGTCTATGCAATTTCAACATTTCACAACACTGGTATGTGTGTGTACATATGTGTATACCTGTGCAGCGTGTATTATAGGTGACTTTTCCAGCATGGAAATGAGGGCCTGTGATGTGGGCAGCCGGTCAAAAGCATACTGAAACCCAACAGAGGAATACCTCCTGTAGGGACAGCAATTCACATAGCACATTACACTCATGTTTGGTCACTGCAAACAGCTTTTCTTCTTTAAAAACAGAGGTATTAAAGGAGAAGTCCACTTCCAGAACAACAATTTACAGATAATGTACTTACCCCTTGTCATCCAAGATGTTCATGTCTTTCTTTCTTCAGTCTTATAGAAATTGTTTTTTCTGAGGAAAACATTTCAGGATTTTTCTCCATATAATGGACTGATATGGTGCCCCGAGTTTGAACTTCCAAAATGCAGTTTAAATGCGGCTTCAAATGACCCCAAATGTAAACAATTGTAAATTGTAAACAATCCCAGCCAAGAAAGAAAGGTCATATCTAGCGAAACGATCAGTTCTTTTCATTACAAAAATACAATTTAAATACTTTTTAATGTCAAATGCTCATCTTGTCTTGCTCTCCCTTAACTCTGTGTATTCTGGCTCAAGACAGTTCTTATCGTATTTTCTCCCTCAACTTCAAAAATCATTTCAAAATCATCCTACATCGCTGCAGAAGTACTGACACAATCTTCTGCAAAGTGAACATGCAAAGAAGATCAAACACCCTTAACAAAAAAGGTAAAACATATATGACGATTTTGAAGTTGAGGGAGAAAATACAATTGTTTTTCGACATACCCTAACTGTCTTGAGGCAGCATACACAGAGTTCAGGGAGAGCACGACAAAATGAGCATTTGACATTAAAAAGTATATAAATATTATTATCTTTCTGAAAATAACCGATCGTTTCGAAGATAAGACCCTTCTTCCTCGGCTGGGATTGTTTACAACCGCATTTGAGATCGTTTGAAGCCGCATTTAAACTGCATTTTGGAAGTTCAAACTCGGGGCACCATATCAGTCCATTATATGGAGAAAAATGCTGAAATGTTTTCCCTCAAAAAACAATTTCTTTACGACTGAAGAAAGAAAGACATGAACATCTTGGATGACAAGGGGGTGAGTACATAATCTGTAAATTGTTGTTCTGGAAGTGGACTTCTCCTTTAATGAATGTAAATGTGAGTGCATTACCAGTCTACAATATCACTGGTTCCAAGCAGCGTAGCTGCGTTGATCACTGGGTTTCTTGACGCACATGCTCTGTAGAAATCTGGATATTGACCAACCAGGTGGCAGGCCAGAAAACCACCGTGAGAGCCACCCATCACTGCCACCTTATCAGGATCTAATGTCGTCTCATTCTGCAAAGTGCACAACACTGCCCTCTGGACACAAAAAATGACAAATTAGCTAATGAAACACTTTTTTTGACATGCGCACATTATTTGTGAATATACAGTACATACATGAACATCTTTGACATCCTGACTGCCAACGTTTCCAAGCAGAGACTCTATACCATCTTGACCAAAACCAGTGGAGCCCCTGTAGTTCACTGTGACACATTAAATCATACCTTAAATCAGTGCTCATTCTGTATTTTTTTGTGAAAGGAACTAGAATGCCACATAAACACTCACCCATCAGAACAGCATATCCCAGTTTGGTTAAAGAAGCGGCTGTGGCATTCCAGTCAGCAGCGAAATGAGCATGAGGACCACCTGCGCAGACAAATAGTTCACTGATCACTTACGCCCGAGAAAAAACAAGACATCATGGACAAAAAAAAATAAAATGTCAGCATTACCATGTATATTCACCACTAGAGGAGTTTTCCTTCTCTCTGGAGGATTGTACGGTTTCAACAAAATTGCTCCAAAATTCAGTCCAGCTTTATAGTTAGGAAGGAGAAAAAAGTCAAATCACAAAGAAATACTGCTGGTACCAGCTGAATATCTCATGATACGTCCATGTTACTCACAAAACTGATGGTTCTCCTCTTGAGAAGGGGGTGTGATCAACATGGGCTGCCAATCAAATCCCTCATACACATCTGCTCCGCCCACACTACAAAGTTGCATGTCTTCCACTTGATCCATTGATGACAGGAAGCCAACTTTCTACAGAAAACACACAGCGTTACATTTAATGCAGTTTCTTCAGTGAAAGATGACTATTATAGAAAAGTGTGTGCATGTGTGTGTGGTTGTACCAGGCACGGAGGTTGATTTGGAGATGAGCAGCTCATCACCATCAGGTCTTTTTGTATTGTCAATAGATGCACACTCCCAAAATCATCTACCAAACACAAACACATTGAATTAATTAATGACTGTCACAACTGGCAAGAAACAATGATGCTGACAGTAAATGGCCTTAGAATATTTTTCATGAGCAGTCATGACATCACTCCATATTTACACTACCTAGTCTTAGCGCATCCAGTCCACACACTTGCGTGACTCTTCCTGTTGTTCTGTCAACTGAGAACAGTGCCTAGAACAATAAACAGATGGTGCAAATCACAAAATCGTAACACTAACAAAGAGAAATTCAGAATCAGCACAGTGCAGACATCGGACACATACAGGTTTTCTATGCAACACAACTATCCGTTCAAGGCACAGAAAGGTAGTAAGGACATCGATAAAATAGTCCAGGTAACATCAGTGGTTCAACCATAATTCTATGAAGCTACGAGAATACTTTCTGTGTGCAAAGAAAAGAAAAATAATGACTTTATTCAACAATTTCTTCTCTTCCATGTCGGTCTCTGCTGTGCGTTCATGAAAATACCATGTGTGGTGCTGCTGATGCATGAACCAGCTTTCTGACGTAGAACATCCATCTCTCTTAGTTTGTATATTCTGGTTCAATTAAGTAAGGCTGGTCAAAAAATTGCAAGTTATCCTCTCTGTTGAAATCTTCAGATGTTTACGAAGACAGCTGTTTTATGTACAGCGTGGATCTTCTTCTGCTTGTAAACAATTTTCATCCGTGTTTTACGTCAGAACACCGTCTCCTGCGTCAGCAGCATCACACGCATGTGTCATGGTATTCTCATAAATGCGTATTAAAGACTGTTGAATAAACCCTTTATTTATTTATTTTTTTTTTTTGCACAATAAAAGTATTTTTGTAGCTTCATAACATTACGGTTGAACCGCTGATGTTACATTAATTATTTTAACAATGTCCTTACTACTTTTCTGGGCCTTGAACTTATCAGTTCCGTTGTTGTCTATACAGGGTCAAAAAGCTCTCGGATTTCATCAAAAATATTTTAATCCGTGTTCGCAGAAGAACAAAGGTCTTACAGGTTTGGAACAACATGAGGGTGAGTAATTCATGTTAGAATTTTCATTTTCGAGCAAACTATCCTTTTAACAGTGTGCAAATTTTTTTCTTCACTATTTTGGTCAAACCTGTATTTTTTGTCTCTTGGGTGTGTGTATTTTTATGTATTTATGCGTTTACCTTATTGTTTTCACAGGCACTGCTGAAGAAGATTCTCTCACTGTCTGCAGACCAGCATTGAGATGGCAAAGACTCATATACACCAGCAAATTGACCTGTGAAAGGACATCACACTTATGTCCATTGTGAAAAGTGCTATATAAATAAAACTTCACGTCAATCTTTAATCTTCAATGTGTGTACCTTTTTCTGCCCTCCTGACCACATCCACTAAGACTGAAGTGCTTCTGTTCTTCATGTCATACTAAAAGACACGAAAAGAAGAAGAAAAAAAAGAAAGCGGTCTAATAAAGAGTCTGATTTGGGGTCAGTAAGATTAATCTTATGCAATTGTTTGATCAAAAATGCAGTAAAAACAGTAAGATTGTGAAATATTATTTCAACTGAAAGTAACTATTATTTTTATATTTTTTTCTGTGATGGCAAAGCTGAACTTTCAGCATCATTACTCCAGTGTCACATGATCCTTCAGAAAACATTTTAATATGCTGATTTGGGGCTCAAGATGCATTTCTTATTACTATCCATTTTGATGAAGTTATGCTTCTTAATATGTTTCTGTGGAAACCTTTATGACATATTAAACTGTATGTTCTCACCAGCATCATTTTCAGGCACTGATGATGTGGTCCAAACATCTGTCCCTGCAAGTATATGATCCAGCACGAGTCTGGACTCATTCGAGGGCTTGAAACAGACACGCCTTCAGCTGACAAGCACTCTGGGCAGGACAGGTCATTTTGGACAAAGAGAGGTTATAGGACCAAGAGTTATAGTTTCACAAAACTGTATATACGTCAAAGCCCAAAGAGTGAAAAAAGGGCATTTAAATGGTGCTTACATATAATCCCTCCTATAAAGATTCTTACCACAGTTCCCTTTCATATCCAGGTAGTAGAGAGCTGATCTGGAAAATAAAAAAATATAAATACATTTTAAAAAAATCAGCTAAATATTTAATTAAATACACTGACCAACATTATAAACGCAACACTTTTATTTGTGCCCCTATTTTTCATGTGCTGAACTCAAAGATCAAAGACTTTTTCTATATACACAAAAAGCTTATTTCTCTCAAATATTGTTCACAAATCTGTCTAAATCTGTGTTAGTGAGCACTTCTCCTTTGCCAAGATAATCCATCCACCTCACAGGTGTGGCATATCAAGATGCTGATTAGACAGCATGATTATTGCACAAGTGTGCCTTAGGCTGGACACAACAAAAGGCCATTCTAAAATGTGCAGTTTTATCACACAGCACAATGCCACAGATGTTGCAAGTTTTGAGGGAGTGTACAATTGGCATGCTGACTGCAGGAATGTCCACCAGAGCTGTTGCCCATGAATTGAATGTTCATTTCTCTACCATAAGTTATCTCCAAAGGTGTTTCAGAGAATTTGGCAGTACATCCAACTGGCCTCACAACCACAGATCACGTGTAACCACACCAGCCCAGGACCTCCACATCCAGCATCTTCACCTCCAAGATCGTCTGAGACCAGCCACCCGGACAGCAACTGCAACAATCGGTTTGCATAACCAAAGAATTTCTGCAAAAATGGTCAGAAAGCGTCTCAGGGAAGCTCATCTACACGCTCGTCATTCCCATCTGAGTCTCGACTTAAATGCAGTTTGTCATCGTAACCAACTTGAGGGGGCAAAATGCTCACATTCAATAGCATCTGACACTTTGGAGAGGTGTTCTCTTCAGATGGCAGACAGCGTGTATGGCGTCGTGTGGGTGAGCAGTTTGCTGATGTCAACGTTGTGGATCGAGTGGCCCATGGTGGTGGTGGGGTTGCGGTATGGGCAGGCGTATGTTATGGACAACGAACACAGGTAAAACTGCACATTTTAGAGTGGCCTTTTATTGTGGCCAGCCTAAGGCACACCTGTGCAATAATCATGCCGTCTAATCAGCATCTTGATATGCCACACATGTGAGGTGAATGGATTATCTCGGCAAAGAAGTAGTGCTCACTAACACAGATTTAGACAGATTTGTGAACAATATTTGAGAGAAGTAGGCCTTTTGTGTACATAGAAAAAGTCTTAGATCTTTGAGTTCAGCTCATAATTTTGTATTTATGAATATCAGAATTCTCTGATACAAGCAACTTATTCAGTATTAGCACTTGAGGGACTGTGGGATTACTACTGAATCAATTTTTTTAAGGAATATAAGTAATAGCTGTTGAAGCTATCTTTAACTCTGCCCCTCACCTACGATTAGAGCAGAATTTAAGGCCCAGTCTAAACGGCTCATTCCATTGGCCCACAAAGACCACGCCCCTTCCATTAGGTGCCCACAGAGCCTTAGGAAAGAACAAAGTGCATTTAACAATTCAGTTAACATTTTAAAAAACTGAATTTGAGATTGCTGATATAACATCTCCCATGGAAAGCCAGTAGCATAACATAATGATTATCAATTAGACCAGAGAATTGCAAAATATATCTGACTCACCTGCCCTGGTGATATATGTGGAGGGACGCCAGCATATACAATAACTGCTCCTTTGTTGAGATCAGCTACACACAAAACTGGACAGCTCTTACCCACCAGACCTTCACCCCAGTCTTCAACATATATGTTCTTATCCTGAGAAATGCACATGACTTCTTCAAAAACTATAACCATAATAGTTAGTGTATGAAACTACATATGGGAGAAGACATTTCACCTGTTCCTCAAGCAGCACTAGCCCACCATCCTCACTGGCTGATGCAACTGATGAATGCGCTGATGGTTCCACCCTCTTTTTTTCAGCCACATAGAGCAGCTTCTTTTCACATGGTGACCAGGCCAGACATGCAAACTGAGCTAATGATACACAAAGAAATAAAGTACACACAATCAGAAAATGATTTATTAGTTTCCAAATTAGGGAATGACTCAGTATAAATGTCTATCTTGGACTACACCACTATTCAAAAGTTTGGGATTAGCAACATTTGTAAAAAAAAAAAAAAAATTTTTGAAAGAAGTATTTCATGCTCACTGAGTAAAAACAAAATATTGTGAAATCTTATTAATACCATTTAAAATAACAAATGTTTTAAAAATATAAAATGTTAATTATTGTGATAATCTTGTGACAAAACCAGTCATAAGTAGCATGGGTATATTTGAAGCAATAGCCAACAATACATTGTATGGGTCAAAATTATTGATTTTTCTTTTATGCCAAAAATCATTAGTATATTAAGTAAAGATTCTGTTCCATTTTCTACCGTAAATAGTTGTATCTCTATGTATGACTATGGTTTTGTGGTCCAAAGTTACAATTGTGATCAATTTGATGCATCCTTGCTGAATAAAAGTAAAAACAAAACAAAAAAAGACATACTGGCAGCAAAATTTTGAATAGTATTTCCATATCAAAAACATTCTGCAAATTAGACTGAAAATTAAGTACACCTCACTGTTAAAGTTCATTTCCATTAGACATGATTGACAATGATTCATGGTTTGCTTAGTGAATCAGTTTTTAGATTTTGAATTTTCAGCCGATTCACTACAAGGAACCATTTCAAAAAGAGTCATTTGTTCACAGATAGCCATGTTCAGGCTGGTGATTCGAAACCCCTGGTGTATAACATGGACAGCAAAAGTGTTTCTTACCATCTTCGTACACTTTTCCATGTTTATTCAGAGCTGTAAGGTCCAAACTTTTCTCCAGACCATTTTGACCCCAAACCTACCAAAAGAATAAGAGGAATAAGAATCACACTTTAATAATTCAATATTTGAACATCATAAATATTACCATTACCTCCACATACTGATGTCCTGCCCCCTCCCGGATGACAGCCTGAAGTGTCCCAGAAGGAGAATAGCAGCTGAGCAACCTGAAAGTGAGAAATGCATTTTGATGACAGGCGCATTGTTTACTTGTAACCTTTATTTTTACCTCTTGAAGATACATGAAGATAAATATATTTCTTATATATCTCTTACTCTTTCTCTGTGTGTGAGCTTGTTCCAGACGGCAGCACATGCTCAACTGTGTCATGTTTACACAGTAAAGTCCATCTCTGAGAGAAACGCAGTTTCACACCTCTCTCCAAATCACACTGACTCCAACCTGCAGAGAAAGAGAGTTGAAAAGCAAGCACCATGAAGTCATAATATAACTGAATATAACTGAGTAAATACACCATAAAACCACATGACAGGACTCCACTAAACTTACGGGTCAATACGGTGACACAACGCTTTTCATTGGCAGTGTCCACCGGCTCATCAGCAACCACAGAGGCAGAAATGGGCACTGGAAACCTGAGACAGTGTCTGAACACATCTCTGATCTCACTCTCCATTGCAATCTGAAACCAGAAACATATAAAATATGAGTCAACATAAACAGAAAACAAACATGAAACAGCCTTTCTTGTGGGCTCACACTGTAAAACAGCCCATTTTAGACACTTTGGAGTTCACTGACTCATATAAACTCATATACATACTATCTCACGTACTACAGACTAGTGCACAGCAGTATTCATAAACTTTTACTATGTTGTACATAACGCAAGTAATTTACAAATGGCTACTATTCCCACATGTAGGCAACATTTTACGATATGAAACAAACCATTTTATCTCACTGGTGTTTATAACGCTTTGCTAACGATATTACGCTTCCAGTGAGCTTATTAAAAATATGTATTCTGTCAATATATAAAGCAACACGTTAATGAAAGTGAGGGTCCAGACGTTAAAAAGTAGCACCGTTTACGTTTGCACCTTAAAATAGATGTGGGTCAGACGGGCGCAAATGAAATCTGGCTAAAACAACAACAACACAGACGGCACCGCAACGCATGTCAACAACAATAATCCACGCCTGTCCAGTGAACTGAAGCCGGACCGTCGTGACAGAAGAGTGAGATCGGAAAAAATCGCTGGAGTGTCGGTGAGAGCCGATGTTTCAACCACGGACAAAGCGCTTTCGGTGCGGACGCATCCATTCTGCGGGCTCTGAGGGGGTGTTCGGTTTATTCATCACACTTTCGACACTATGATCATTATTTTTTCCTGCGACAGTCCTCAATAACTTATGTGTTTACGCATAATAATATATTCCATAGCATAATCTGCAAAGTATTAGCTTTTGCTGCATGTTAAATCACATAAGTATGTATTTTTTATTTCCCGTCAGTTTTAAGATGTTGTGATTCCCTTTGGGGTGTATAAAGAATATCCACAACGCTTCTGTTACTATCTATCTCTCCAGATTGAAATGATTTAGGATTTTTATTTACATTTATAAAATTACTTATATTACTTTAATACAGTTTAAACATGTATAGTAGGAATTTATAGTAGGAATTTATAGTAGGAGTTCCCGTAAATCTGTCATTTACTTACCATCATTAAAAACCTGTATGACTTTCTTTAGGGGAACACAAACAGGAGAAATTTTAAACAATTTCTTTTCTTAAAAATATCACCTTTTGTGTTCTCCAGAATAAATAATCATGCCGTTTTGAATAACGTAAATGGTGAAAGTAAATAAATTATGACATATTTTCATTTTGTGTGAACTGTTTTTTTTAAGGCTGTACTTTAAATCAGGGATTCCCAAACATTTTTGTCAGCTAAACCCCTGAAACATAAAATATTCACCCCTGACAATATAAGTTAATATTTCAATAATTTCACAACATATTTGCACATTCATACAGTCGTCTGATGTCAGTAACTGGTCACATGATGTGGTTAAACAAATAAAACTAGTTTTAAGTGTTTTTTATTTAGATTTATTTAATTATGAACTTTTATCAACTCCCAAACCTGATGCAGTTCCCTCATAAACCCTGCTCTAAAGAATAAAAAAATATGTGAAGCCTCCCAAGGGACGAACTTCTCTCACCTTCTGTTGTTGTCGCAAAGGGAGTCTCTGTTGTTTTGGGTTTTTGACCTGAGAAGAGGCAGGTTTCTCATGGTTTGAAACTTGATCTGGGTGCTTTCTTCTTAAATGCACCTGTAGATTCTTTCTGTGCAGCATTAAACCGCAGAACGGACACAGATCTTGTGCATCGGACCTGCATTTTTGTGGCACGCTGCTTTCAACAGGTGTGTGTCGAGAGAACATCTCATTTACCAAAGTCTGTATGGTGACATCAGCCTCTATAGGATGCGGGTCGGCAGCAGAATTTGAGACAGTGGTCTCTGTGACATTGTGATCCACTACAGAGAGATCTACCACTGAAGGATCGCCTTCATCCACTGGGGATTTAGATGGGTCATCTGTTCTCACCTGCTCCTCCATAATATCTCCTTCACCTGAGATTAAAGAATGTAAAACTATAAATCTCTCTGATCAGAGCAATGCAATTGTATACTAGAGCAATGTTGTTGTATACTACTTACTAGTTTTTAAAAAATATGTTAAACAGTATGCATGGATAAACGTTTCACGTGGAGTCCAGTTATCATTTTGGAAATGAATACCGTACTGGAGTTACGTCTCCAGTTTGGCACTACCATCAAATAATGAGTCAATAATAATATTTGGTAAATCTGTTCCTGATGTTAATTGGGTTTGTGTGTCACATTGGAAACATTGGACGTCAAGTTGAGCACTATGCATTACGCAGAATGTTTTGTGTTTGATGAGAGTCACCTGTGGAGTCTTGGTCTGCCATCTCTGAATCACTGGGACCCTGGCTCACTGTGTCCTCACTTGCAGCCTTTAACAGCATAGAGCAAAAAGAGTATTATATGTTTACATCAATTTCCACAGCTTATCACACATTTTGACAAAACAAAGCCCTATTAAGGGGTTTAAAGGGACAATTCTGCTGTTTACTTGTCAGTTCATTTTAGCCTTATTAGAACAGCATTTATTTAAAATAGAAATCTTTCAAAACACTGTAAACATCTTTACTGTTAGTATTACCTTTTATTCAGCATTATTTAAAAATCTTACTGACCCCAAACTTTTGGTAGTGTATATGGGCCACTCTTCAGAATTATTTCAAAGTCAGAGTTTGAAATGTCTTCCAAAAAATTTTATGTATGCAAACTGTATAATATCCAAGGTATACATTTCTAGTAATTGTGCAGTTAAATCTCATATTGTATTTTCATAAAGTTTTGGGATATTTGTCCTCTCCCCAAATTTGTCACTACTGAAACACAGTATATAAATATCATTTAATTAAAAAGGCTATATTAACCTAGTAAGATTTTCCTTACATCTACATTGTAAATATATTTTTTTGCTATTTTATTAACAAAATGTTAGAGGTAAATCAATGTTACATTTTTAAGAATATTTCAAGTGTAATTCATGAGATTTGTTGTATATTGAATCAATTTTTTCTTTGTAAAAGGCAAAAGGTTGATCATACTGATTTCAAAGATTCATTAGTTTGAATATGCATTGAACCACAAACTATCATAACATGATAGTTATGATAATTCAATATACTTTATTTTTGACAAAACATCCCATGTTTCAGTAGTGACAGTAATGCTTTGGTAGCAACCACATCATGTTACAGAATTTTAACTTGTATACCAAAACACTACTAAAACATACTAAAATGCTAAAAATTGCATAACTGTACTTTAATGTCTCAGCCAATGAACTTAAAACATACACTGTTTCAGTAGTGACATGAAAATGCGGGACACATTTTTTTTTACATGTAGTTTTATAATTTGCAGAGAAACTATAAAATAAGTATTTTTTATAACTTCAGTTTTCAAAAGAATCAAAAAGATAAGTTGAAATTAAAGGGTAAGGGTTAGGGTTCAGGATTTCCAGGAGTATTCAAAGAACCCAATAAATGATGATTTTATATATATTAGGCTTACTAATATTTTAAATATTATTGTGGGTTTCAATAGATAATATAAGAATCTTAGTAAACACCTAAGATTTGAATACTTAAATGCTTTTTAAATGTGTTTTTTGGTTGTAAGACAGCAGTTTGGACCAGTTCTGTAGAATGGCCCATATACATACATAACAACAAAGGAAAAAGAAACCTACCCTTTTAGGACACAAGTGTTGCTCAAAGTTTGCTTTTCTTCTCCTGATTTTCTGAGCATCTTCAGAGTTCAGGCTCTTGTGTCCCTCACTGACAGGCATCTCCTCAGTTCTGCCAGCCTCAGATGCAGTCAGTTGAAGATCTGCTGCAGGTAAACTCTCCTCTGATCTCAGCTCCACAACCGTTACCTTTGGTTTTTTGCTCTCACACATGGCCAGGTGTTTTAGAAAACCATCTTTCCTCATAAAAGTGGATGTGCAGCTGACGCAGTGAAAGTGTGGAGCAGTTCGGCACTTTAAATGACATTTGAAAATAAAGAACTCTAGTGAGAAAAAAAGTAGTAAAAAGGAAAAGAGTCCTCTATTAGAGATGCATTTAATACTAAGGTTTAATTATGCTTCTATAAAATTCTATGCTTCAGTAAATTTTAACACTTGAAGGAACTTTGTGACTTCATTACCTGGGACACTTTCAAGTAAAATATATACAGTACTTGCCCTTGTGTCGTATTGCTCTTCTTCTGTGACCCTGTAAATGTTTAAAACATTTGCTTTTGATGGTGGGTTTGAACATCTCAGGTCCACAGAAAGGACAGTGGTACAAGGAACAACAGTCCTCACATCTCTGGAGAACTGGCTGCTCCTCTCCTCGCAAAATAGTTTTGTGGAGCTACGAAATATAAAGGAACAACATTAATACCCTGAAACACCTTCATTTGTCTCCTGATGAAGTGCTTTGTACATTAAAATCTTACTTCTTACCTCTATGAAATCTAAAAAAAGATAAAGTAAGACAAAATTACATTTGCCTACACCAAATCCTATCTGAATCTGCATTCAAAAAAGGAATTTCAATATCAAAATCTTACAGTTTAAAGCGAAATCACTATGTGGTTAGGCCCAAAACATAATACGGGGGAGGGCCAATAAATCTATCACAAAACAAACGCTCTGAAACAACAGCTGATCCATTGACGGACTCCTCCAGCCATGGGCCGATTAGCAGGTCTGCAGCTGGTCACGTCTTGACGCCCTATCAAACTGTCACTCACCTGTAGCGTTATAAGCTCTGTATTTTGGATACCTTGCTTGTTCATGCGTCACACAATGCGAGTTGATAGATCTGCCCTTATTGGTAAGCAAGCAGATGTGTTATAATTTACCTCTGTGTGTTGACTTGTATGGCTGAACATTTTAGCCAAACTTGAGTCTGTTTGGTATAAAATCTCGCGAGAGTACCCATGAAGAAAGCTTTTCAAAATAAGAGTTACAAAACAAGAGTGCATGCCCGTAATGATAGTTATTTAAAATGAAATACAATAGCAAACGAACAATAAATGTATATGTGACCCTGGACCACAAAACTAGTTATAAGTACCACGGGTATATTTGACCCAATAGCCAAAAATACATTGTATGGGTCAACATGATCGATTTTTCTTTTATGCCAAAAATCATTAGGATATTAAGATCATGTTCCATGAAGATATTTTGTAAATGTCCTACCATAAATACATCAAAACTTAATTTTTGATTAGTAACATTGCTAAGAACTTTATTTGGACCACCTTAAAGGTGATTTTCTAATATTTAGATTTTGTTTTTTTTGCACCCTCGGATTCCAGATTTTTAAATAGTTGTATCTCAGCCAAATAATATTAAATTTATATGCTTTTTTATTCAGCTTTCAGATGATATATAAATCTCCGTTTCATAAAATTAATCCTTATGACTGATTTTGTGGTCCAGGGTCACGTGTTTTTAAACTGCCTGTATCAAACACATTTTAGTATGTAATAAAATACCCAGGCTAATGAGTTTTGTAGAATAGTTTTAGTCATGACACACATTCCTCATAATTTGTTTTTAATGAATGCCACATCTTAATACAAATACATTTGTCTCTCAAAAAACTTCCAACTCTGTAATGGATAATTACATAATTTATTTATTTCATGTTTTCTGTTCCAAAATCCTGCTGCTGCATACAGTACTTTAGCTTCAAAGAAAACGTAAGGACAAGGTGTTTTTTGAAAAATTCAAAAGAAATGTAGAAAGCATGATCTAAATGGTCAGATATGAGCTTGGGGTGAGGGTACAAGGATGTAAGAACCTTATTTGAATGGATCACACTAAACCAAAAAAAGCCTTTTTCAGAAGATGAGCAGAATTAAGATCTGAAACATGGTTGATATAGCGGCAGTGAGAGAGGTTTAACAAAACGGTTGACACTAACTCTGGCAACCTGCAGTAAAAGATGTATTTTCATTTGTTTGCATCATCAGATCATAGGTGCATCAGCATAATCAATTTATAAAATGCATATAGAAAACTACAAAGAAATAAGTTTTCTTGGCCTCTTTGAGCTGTAAAAAGTTGATGTTTCAATGATAAAAATTCTTTCTTTTTCCCAAAAAACACTTGAGGAGGTAAAACTGGTTTCAACAGAAAAGCTGAATACAGTCTTACAAGAGGTTGTTATAAACATTCAATATTTCATGTCTGTTTTAATGTAGGATTCCTAGGTGTCACACTGTGATGTTAAATAAAAACACAACACCGCATACACACGTGCACACACCCAGCCTTTCACACTCACACACACTCAGACAGTCACGCATGTCCATAGTCAAGTCTCTGGCTTGGCAGTATGTCAAACTATAACTTCAAGTGAGCCAAGGGGATTTTAAGGATGTAGTGTTTCTCTCTGTGTCGCCTTCATCCTCACATCACGTCGGCACGTTTGTCCCTCACTTTGTTCCTTAATTTAGTCCGAGCTTTGAAGGCAGCAGAGTTAAACAGATGCTGTGAAGAGACAAACCAAAGTTACATAATCACACAAAATCTTAGTGCTGATTTAACTGCCATTTTTGGCAGACTGTTCACCTAATTAACTGAACTTACGCTGCAAACTGTGACTACTACTTCCTGTTTCGTTATTTGTTACATTTATACATAAAAATTTCAAGTTTACCCTCTCTGTGCGGGAGATCCTGCTGGCTTTGACAGATGCATCCAGGATGAGAGGAGGTCCAAGTCCAAAAATATCCCTCAACAAAGGATTAAACTACACAAACAGACACAAAAACTCATAAACACTACAGAACAGTGGTTCTCAAATATGGGGGAGTAGGGCTGGGCGATATGCGCTTAAAAATTTATCACGATAACTTGACAATAAACATACGATTGCTACAATATATGGTTTGTCTGTGTTCTTCAAGAAATCTTGGGTATTTTTATAAGGATAAAGTATATTTATAATGCAATGCTAATTGATATAGCTTTTACAATACTATAAATAGTATGATTTCTGCCTCATTCTGTGATATGAAGCCACGTCTGATCGCAAAAGGTTATTTCAAACTCTCGACTATGTAATGAAGTTAATTTAGAGAAAAAGCATGTCGATAAATGGTACCTTTGCTGGAAAACAGGCTTGTAAACGGGCTCATATACATGTGATACACGTGCTACTGTAGACTTTATCGTAATTCTTATGGTGGGGGAAATTTCTTACCGGTATATCGCAAACGATAAGATATCGCCCATCCCTAACAGGGAGGTCAAAAAACCTCGAAGGGAACCTCAAAATGACTGGGTATTAAAACTAGTATGGCTTAATGTAACCTAAACGATGTCTCTTATTGAAATACGTAGTTGAAAACCCATGAAATATTTATGTTATTTAAAAAAATCATAATTTTATACATATTTTGGACTATGGGGCACCATTACTTTGATGACTTGAAATAATTGCATTTTACAAAATAGGGCAACAAGAGAAGCGATGTAAGTCTTCACTGCTTGTCCTAGTGATAAGAGAAGAAAAAAATGCGAAGATGCCCGTGGATGAATAAAACTTCCTAAAGATCCATGTCTTTGTTCTCACCACCTAAGTCCTGATGCCTTTGAGGCTTTTAGTAGACCACAGCTACTGAAAGAGCTTACAAACGGCAGAGACAAGAAACGCTAGACGCCGTCTTGGCAGGTGTAAACAAGGAAAATCTATGGTCTGGCATTTGGTTTAAGCCTAAGCTCATATCCATTGTCACCAGTAAACTCTTTCGGTAACTGTGGTCATCGTATCAGTATTTTATTGAGTTGTGTTGCCGTAAAAATAGCAACAGGTCGCAGCAGTACTTACCAAGTGCAACTATTTCACATCATCGAAATAGTGGCGCTACCCATAGTCCAAAATATGTATAAAACGATGTGGATTTTTTTAAATAACATAAATCTTTTGTGGGTTTTCTATTACGTATTTTAGTAAGAAACATTATTTACGTTATATTAAACCATAGAAGTCTTATTACCCAGGGTTCCCTTTAAATGATTTAAAACAAGCCCAAAAAGCAATAAAATAAGATACAATAACTAAAAATTCTACAAATGGTCTACAAAAACATCAATATATGAGGTAGCCTAATTAGAATAAATGTGGTTTGTGTCACTGGAAATCTCAAGTAAATTAACAGAATCTTAACGAAATATATTTTATAAAGCATATATGTTTTTCAAGTAATGACAAGCTCTAAATTGTGTTAGAGTAGAAAATGAGAGCAAAAAACACTTTAAAAATCTTTATCCAGTAAGTTACAAACATCATGTAAAAATCACTGGTTAAATAAAGTGGGATTCCAGAAGATTCAGCTCTTAAAGAAGTTGTTCACTTCCAGACCAAAATTTACAGATAATTTACTCACTCCCTTGTCATCAAAGATGTTCATGTCTCTCTTTCTTATGTCTTTTTTTTTTTTGAGGAAAACATTTTAGGATTTCTCTCCATATAGTGGATTTCTATGGTGCCCGTGAGTTTGAGCCTCCAAATTGCAATTTAAATGCAGCTTCAAAGGTCTCAAAATGATCCCAGCCGAGGAAGAAGGGTCTTATCTAGCAAAACGATCAGTTATTTTCAAAAAAAAAAAAATTATAATTTATATACTTTTACCTCAAATGCTCGTCTTGTCTAGCTCTGTGTGAACTGTGTGTATTCCGGTACATGACAGTTAGGGTAGGTCGAAAAACTCCCATCTCATTTTATTCTCCAACTTCAAAATCGTCCTACATCACCGTTTTAATTTTTTTTTGTAAAGCGCTTTTTATCAACCTTGCAGGTACACTCTGTAAACACTGGGTCGGTATTTCTGCAGCGATGTAGAGCGATTATGAAGTTGGAGGAGAAAATGAGATGGGAGTTTTTCAACCTACCCTAACTGTCACGAAAATAACTGAACGTTTCACTAGATAGGACCTTTCTTGCTCGCCTGGGATCATTTAGAGCCCTTTAAAGCTGCATTTAAACTGCATTTTGGAAGTTCAAATGAATAACTAGGGGTGAGTAAATTATCTGTAAATTTTTGCTCTGAAAGTGGACTTCTCCTTTTGGAAGCGTTTGAAATTCCAAAAACTACTATATACAGACACTTACACTATAAATCACTGATATTCTTATTTGTTTTAATTAGAATCAGAAGCTTGCACTTCAACTTTTTTTCTTGCACTTTTTTAAATTTCTACAGTGCATAACCTAGATTAAGTGTATAGATTAACATATATACATGACTTGATTAATTGGAGAAGGGGAAGAAAAAAAAAAAAAAAAAATATCTCTAGTACTACACAGGGTTATTTATGCAAAGCATGATGCCAACAGTGACCTGCAATTGGCTCTCCTCACCTGTAAGTGGTGTCTGACTCCAGACTCGAGCACTTCCTTAAAGGCATCATAAATCCTACGGCGCATCCAGCCATCAATGTAGATGGTCTCAATCCCAAACTGGATCTTCTCCTCTGTGAAATCTTCATTCTGAAAATAGAAGGGAATGTTTAGTCTGATGTCTGTGAATTTTTTTTAAACATGGATCAACTTGGCTTATTAGCCCTGCATGAAAGTTGCTATAAAATAGATGGATGTAATTAACTGACATGTTTTAAAAATAAAAGCATGAGTCGTGGTTTTCCTTTCACCTCAATGTAGTGCAGCACCTCTCGGAAGATTGAGCGCTGTTTCCTGCGGTCATTTTTAGCACGATGCTTATTTCCATCAGTCGCTAGGCTCTTTAGGCTGTCACACAATGCATCGCAGTCCTCATACTCAAACTCCTGAAACACAACACACATTACATTCTCTGCCATCGTCCTGACACTCAGACCTATTCAGAATTACACAATACACACCTGATCGATGTCCCGCCCCAGTTCATACAGCAGAGCGATGGTCTCTCCAACAGCAATCCTGAAGTTCACCTCGCTGCTTTCTAAACACGCATGTAGACGTGGCAAGTGGCTAAAAGACAGACAAAGGGAAAGATCATATTACAGACAAATAAGTCTATCTATTCAATCTGGGTGTTGCCACATGGCTTTATAATATTATAATGTCTTATACATTTACTGTGGCTCAGATAGCAGATGTTTTGAATTGTGGCTTTGTAAGTTTGTGCAAAGGTGCGTTTTCTTGTGATTCAAACTCACTGGTTGAGAACGGTGTTGATGCGTGATGCAGGGCAGAGGGTGCAGAGCAGAGCCCAAGACTGCAGGGCGGCACTGTGGAGCGCAGGGGTCCCGGCTTTGACAGTGGGAAGACTGCCATCACCCAGGGGATATGCACCCGCAAATACACTCTCCAAATGACCAAGAGATTTTAGCAGGTCCTGAAAAAGGAGGAAAAGACACATGATATTTCCACAAACATGCAGATTTCTAAATATTTATGTGCATTTTACAAGATCTGATTATACCTCTGCATCTTCTGAGGCAGACACGTAGCAGCACATACCCAGAGCTCGAGCACACTGCCAAAAGGTGGAGATATAAGTAAGCATCCAGCTTATCCATCTCATTTTAAATGTTAATGTAGTAAATCACATAAAAGTACATAGACATTTTGAAACATCACTCACACTCTGTCGAGCTGACAGAGTGGCACAGCTGTCAATCAGGATGGAGCTTAGGATGGGGCGGAGCATCTTGAAGCCCTCCTCACCTTCAACTCCACCCCCGAGCTGAACACACAAGAGAGCGCACACTGTAGCAGCAGCCGTCTGCTCCTCTCCTCCACCTAGAGAGAAAAACACTATCAAGTCAGTAAACCCAGTACTTTTGCAAAGTAAGAGACAAGGTTAGACAAGAATATCTCCGATTGAGCAATTGAGGTGTTGTGTTGCTGGATGTAATAATGAATGTACTGGTCGTCATTTACTCCCAACATCTAAGCCGCTGAAAGTGCAGTAGATTACATCTGTTTGTGAAGGGAATGCACCTCCCGATCTACATATATCCGTCTATGTTCGCGCAAATCATTCATGATCCAGCTTCACTTATGGCAGAAGTGAGTATAAAGGGTTTTTTTTATGAATCTTTGCGATCGTGATTCTAATAATGTGCTAGTTAGCAAGTTTAGCGGCTAAAGTAAACAGGCTTGTCTCTCCACAGAGAGAAGAGAGGGGCGGGGCGAGCAGAGCTCATTTGCATTTAAAGCAGCCTCGACCAGAATGAGATGATTTTGGCAGAGCTTATTTTGGCAAGGTAAAAAGAGTGTTTTACACATCCATTGAGAATTTTTAACCAAAGTATATTAGAGACTTTTCATTAAGACTCTGAAGAATCATATCAACTTGTGGAAAATGGGCATCCGATGACCCCTTTAAAAAAAGTCTCTTCTGCTCATCAAGCCTGCATTTATTTGATCCAAAGTACAGCAAAAACAGTAAAATTGTGAAAAACTGCTTTCCATTTATTATTTTAAAATGTCATTTATTTCTGTGATCAAAGCAAAATTTTCAGCATCTTTACTCCAGTCTTCAGTGTCACATGATCCTTCAGAAATCATTCTAATATGCTGATTTGCTGTTCAAGCAAACTATTATTATTATTATTAATCATCATCATCAATATTTAAAACAGTTAGGGTTAGAGTACATTTTTTCAGGATTCTTTGATGAATAGAAAGATCCAAAGATCAGCATTTATCTGAATTAAAAAGCTTTTGTAACATTATACACTATAATTTGACCATTCAAAGCTTGTAATCAGTATAATTAAAAAAGAAATTGGAAAGAAATTATACAAATAGAAAGCTTTCATTTAGCAAGAATGCTTTAAATTGATCAAAAGTGATGATAAAGACATTTATAATGTTACAAAGGATTTCTATTTTAGATAAATGCTGTTCTTCTGAACTTTCTATTCATCAAAGAAACCTGAAAAAAAAATTCTACTCAGCTACTTATAATAATAATAATAATAATAATAATAATAATAATAAATGTTTTTGAGCAGCAAATCAAAATATTAGAATGATTTCTGAAGGATCATGTGACTGGTGCTTTGAAATCACAGGAATAAATTATATTTTAAATATATTCTAATAGAAAAACGTTATTTTAAATAGTAAAAATATTTCCAAATTGTACTGTTTTTGCTGTACTTTGGATCAATAAAATGCAGACCTGTTGAGCAGAAGAGACTTCTTTTAAAAAAGAAAAAAAAAACATTAAAAATCTTACATACAGACTTAGACTTTTACATGCACACAAGTAACATTTTTGTGCCTTCGAGAAACTATTCACATGTGCATGGGAATTTTTTGCATGCTTACGCATAACAGTTTCTAGTTTTATATAACCTATTATCTCTAATACATTGGCCTAATGTCCAATTTAACACATCCTCTGTGACGGTGCAGAAACCATGACACAAAATAGGCTGATGACACCAAATTTGCCAAGTTCAAGGGTCTATAAAAACAGACTGGTACCGTTTAAAATTTAGCTTTTGTTAGGGCAGTATGCCATATTTCAAGGCCTTAGGTCTCTTTAACGCATACTTTGCGGAGGCCAAAAAACCACACCGAAGAAAACAAACACACAAGAAAGACAGGCTTTAATAATCTAAAGAGTCTCGCATTGACTTCAACTTCAGTGTGTGTGAACACAAAAATTAAGTCCTAATTCCCACCTTTCCTCAAGCTCCTTTCCAGACAGTCACTGATGGTGAAACGTCTCTCTAACAGGAACTCATACAGGACTCTGGAAGAAAACGCCAAGCGCAGACTCTCCAGTGCAGCCAGACGGGTCTTAGCACTGAAAAACACAAAAGATGAGAGTGAAACAGCTGCAAAGTTCATTCAGTTTTCAGTAACTCACTGTTGCGTGTCAGCGTGCTGATACCTTTTGTCCATCAGATTGTCAATGCATTGCTTCAGTTTGTCTTCTGTTTCTTCCTGAGCAGTTTGTTCATCTACCACCTCACCTGCACAGCAGAGTCAGAATGTGGATGGTTTTTTTTTGCACTTGTACTCTTCTGGCATTATATATTTGTGATAAGGTTTGTGAATGCATGCACATCTCTGGTTTTTAATTGCTTGTACCTGTGCCCTCCTCTACAACTGACGCGCTCTCACTGGCGCTGCTGTAGTGACTGAGAACATCCGACGCTAAATCATCATCACTCACACCAGACTCGCCTCTCACCCCATTTTTCCCTGAAACAGTGAGAGAGAAACGATGAAGAGATACACAGTGAACATAGTTTTAAAGGCTTAAATAAATAAAGGTGGGGGAGACAGAAGGGAAATATCGTAGTTTAGGCGGATGGATGTGTCATCATGCAACCGTATGTTTCAAGTGTCCACAAAGATGTACCTAAACCTAAACCCTCTGCTTGTACATAGCCAGAACATTAACGTCAGTGCTCGGAGGAAACAAAAACACATGCTGGATTGCAAAACTGGTCTGTGTCCTTAGTTTTAATCACCCGTTGACTTTAACGTCAACAAAGTGTGAACAGCCTGACTGTTGAGAAAGCCAAATGAAAACCTTGTTCACTCTAACATATAGCTACACTTCTCTGCAAACCAACAACCCAGAAACAGAGGTCTGATTTGGGTCAAAGTTCAGTGTGGCCTCTCTCAAACACACACATATATATATATATATATATATATATATATATATAAATGCACAATGGCCCACCTGTTTCCCCCTGAGGTACCAGCAGACCTTTAGTTTAACATGAAAGTGTCACTAATAGAAACATGAGGACTTGTCAATGCAATGTTTTAAAATTAAAATGTACTGAATGAAACCATTTTAAAAATGAAAACCGGAAAGACAGATTAAAGTGGAGAAATCTCCTCAGAGACTCTATCCTCTTTAAATCAATCACTGTCTCTCTGCACTGATCCACTCTGGATCATGAATTTACTGAATCAGATCTCCTTAGTGATCAGGTTAATCTCTAAAAGATAGGTCATGCAGTTCATACTCTTGAAAAGATTCAATCAAACCGCTTGAAACTATTACACTATACTTGTAGTTCAAACAGCCTTAGTAGATATTGTCTAAAATGATAAGTTTGATGTAACCACGATTTAACTTGATTAGTCTTGCTTCTCTAAGAGGATTTTAGTAAAGATGTGACTCATTTGTAAGCTGGTCTGTTTAATGTACACAATACACTACTGTTCAGAGATTTGGGGTCGGTTTTTGTTTTTAAATAAGTCTCACCAAGGCTACATTTGTTTGATCACAATATTTTTCTATTGTAGTAGGATTTTTAATATTTTTTTAAAGAAGTGTCTTCTGTTCACCAAGCCTGCATTTATTGGACCCAAGTACAGCAAAAACAGTAACATTTTTACTATTTAAAATAACTGTTCTCTATTGGAATATATTTTAAAATGCAATTTATTCCTGTGATTTCAAAGCTGTATTTTTAGCATCATTACTCCAGGTCACATGATCCTTCAGAAATCATTGTAATACTCTGAGTTTCTTTAAGTTCAGAAGAACAGCATTTATCTGAAATAAAAATCTTTTGTTACATTATAAATGTCTTTATCATCACTTTTGATCAGTTTAAAGCTAAATAAAAGTATTAATTTCTATAATTTGTGCCCCCCAAAAAACAAACAAAAAAATTATAATGACTTCAAGTTTTTAAATGCTATAGTGTATAATGCTACATGCTACTTTTGATTCAAAGAATCCTGAAAAGAAATTTACTCAACTTTTTTAAATACTGATGATAATAATAAGAATAATAATAAGTGTGTCTTGAAAAGCAAATCTTATTAGAATAATTTCTGAAGGATCATGTGACACTGAAGACTGGAGTAATGATGCTGAAAATTTAGCTTTGATAACAGAAATAAATTAAATTTAAAAAATATATATATTCAAGATATTTTAAGTAGTAAAAAATATTTCAAAATTGTACTGTTTTTGCTGTACTTTGGATCAAATAAATGCAGGCGTGGTTAGCATAAGAGACTTCTTTAAAAAAACTGGTCAAATTTTCTGAAAGATAGTGTGGGGCCCTATGATTTCCGCAATGCGGGAAACACGGACAGCATCACGGAATCCAGTCTTAAAAACGAAATTTACTGAATAACGCAGAATGTCACGGAATTGTCAAAGTTTGAAATAATTCATCAAAAGTAGGTCTTTTAAATCTGTATGTCACTTAAATCTGTATGTTCTGAGGGTCTCTGTTTTAATAAATGGAGCAGATGAGCAGGCCCTAACAGTGCATATTTTTAAATTGATTCCTGTGATGGTAAAACTGAACCTTCGGTGTCACATGATCCTTTAGAAATCATTCTAATATACGGACTTGGTGCTCAAGAAACATTTCTTCTTATTATCACCAATGTCAAAAAAGCTGTGTTGCTCAATATTTTTGAGGAAAGCATGATGCATTCTTTTCAGTTTCTATTTAAAGTGGATATATTTTGCATCTTAAATGTCTTTACTTTCAATATTGAACAATTTAATGAATACTTGCTAAATAAAAGTACTACTGATCTCAAAGCAAATAAATAAATATAAAAAAAAAAAAAAAACAGTTTTACAAATGTTTTAAAACCTTTACCCAAAGCTTCAATCAACTAGCTCACGGATTTGCAGATTTAAGCAAAAACACATTCACAAATCAGAAGGCTATTATAGAACTGAAACAAAAGGCCTCAAACTAGTAGTTCATCAATATCTCATCAATATGAATGCAAAATCCCAATAGACTTTCAAATGACAGTCTAACCACTGTATCAATACATGCATCAGCATAACAAGACATCTCAGCAGGGATGAGATGGGAAGCAGCAGTGCATTCAGTAGAGAATGAATACCATGTGGCAGAGGAGTCTGGAATGGTTGAGAATTTATGAAAAACAAATCTGAGACAATCCACAGTAGCCTCAGACCTTGCAGAGTCAAAATGTGGATAGAAACAGTTAGTCCAAATATTTGACTTGAGTTCCAGTACTTTCCAGAAGCCTCATCGCTCAGTATAGCTGAACCTGCAACAGCCTGGAAACATATGATTCCCAACCAGCAGGGGGTCTTTAGTTTTTCAATTCTTTTGTTAAACATCCCAGTTTCTCTATGACTGCTCAAAGAACAATGAAAGACTACTTTAGCTACCTTAGAAAAAGCTACTTGGTAAAACAATAACAGCCTCCAATAAAGATAATGATTAATGATTTCCTGTGTACCAATGAAGAAGTAGCCGACCTTTACTGATGGGACTGTGGATGTACTTTTGACCAAAAAAATTTTAGGAAACATTGGTCTAGAAGTCTGTTTTCATAAGAAAGCAGAAGTGATTAATGCTTCTGGGGGATTTTGGTTCTCGAGTCATGAAAAGCATTAGACAAATGAGAGAAGATGTAAACAAATACACATGAATGGATATTCACATGCAGCTTATTAAACATTAATGGGGTGAGAGGCATGAGGTCACAATAAGATCAGCTCACGCTACCTGTACGTGACAGGGCAGTCTTTGACAATTGCAGCTGTAGCACTTCCTGTCGAAGTGAGCCTGCTCGCAGTGAACAGGAGGAAGAGACAGATTAAACCAGGTCTTATCTAAAAATCAGTTTGACATTTCAAACATTTAAATGTAGGATAAGGCCAGTCAGAAAGAAATGCTACTATTGCACACTGAAGTTGCCTCAAATTACTTCCTAAATCTTTCAAAACTACAACCCTCCTGGGTAGAGAACAAAAACACACACACCTAAAATGGAGTGCTGGTCTTCTAATTTAGTCACACTGGTCTGGTTTGCTAGCTTTTGTTAGGACTACGGATTAGGGATGTCACAATTCTCAATATAATATCAAACCATTCGGTACGACATCCACGGTTCAACACGCGCTTGTGAATTGCGTTTTTTCGGTTTTGCATTTAAATAACTTCCTAGTTTTATTTCTCTCGTAATTTGTTGTATGCGTGCCCGCGATTTCACGTCCTGAAATGAGGAAACGCTTCCCCGCTTATATGTGGAAAAAGCAACTCAAGCAGAGCATCTTCCATTCTAATGACATGCCACGATAAGCCTTTGTAAACCTGTTGTCCAACAAAACAGTTATAAAAACAGAAGTTCTAAAAAACATTATAACTTGTTTTTAATTCACAACTGTCGACTGTTTGAAATAATAAACTAATGGCTTATGAAAATACATGAGATGGCTTATAGAACACAGATAAATCATATATTATTGCAGACGACTGCAGACGATTTCATCATTCAAAATGTTTAATGTTATATCTTGTTTTTATTCAGTTACACCAAGCGATGCCTTTATCCTAATGGATAACATGTCAGTTTCCCAAAAACTCCCATACATCGCAAAAAAGTTTACGCTCACATGAGGTGGTTTTTCAGGCAGTTCGAAAAAGGAATATTTCGCAAAACCGCAATAGAAACGGCTTTTCGCATTTTCAGGTCACATGGCAAGTCATATGATCATTCTTCAATGCACTAAAAACTCCAAGAAACACTTCATACGCAGCTGCTCTGAAGTATAAGCACTGCTTCTGTGAAGATACATGCATACGCTTCTTTCGATTAATTAATGCCTAAATCCATCCAAATCCCACCAAAATCCGTTGTCATGACTTATTGCGAGAGGAACAAATGACGTTTTAGTTGCATAACATCGATTAATGGAAACGTTGTCATTTCTCAATACTTTTTTTAATCAACATTTATAAAATATTGCCAAAGTTCTGCGCAATTCTGTAATGGAAACGCACATAGTGATACTTCTTTGACGCATATGTGGATTTTCTGCACGAGGGCGCCCTCTGGTGTCCAGCATGAATGAAAACCATTTTATCTTGCGTAAAAATCGAAAAAATAATACCTCTCAAAAGAAGAATTAAGCAGACATATACTTAACCACGCTTTTTCCAGTGTACAGAGGTTTACGGGAGTATTTTGTTAATTTGTTGCAAAGGAAAAAAAAAAAACACTGAAGTGGCAAGATATCAGAACTGAAAACCGTGGTTAAAAACCGAGGTACGTACTGAACCGTAGACTAACTGTATTGTTGCATCCCTACTACGAATGTAACAATATTATCAACATCGTGGTATCATCATAGCAAAACTGTCTCAATATTATCGTGGTCAAATGACGATATAAAATTATACAGGTCTTCTGGGCAAAAAGTTGTGTTTGGGGCCATTAGGTTTTAACACAGAATCTGTCAAACTAAAACCATAAGCACAATATGTCTTATTCCCTTCATCAAGTCTGTTTTTGCAGCGTGTTACAAAGTGGAGAGCGCACTTTGTTCAGGCGTTCAGCTCGTGATCCAGTGTTTTCCGCACCTCAGAACGGCTCAGTTTACAGTGAACACAGTGAACTCTTAGTCCACTTTGGGAACGCAGCACCCACCAGTTATGCTTTATTTTTGTACCAGATGATTACGGCATTTCACTAGATTTGAAGTGAGACGCATTTTTGTAAACCTGTTTTCACTGAAGCTGGGTTTTCCTTCAAAATAAAAGGTCTAGTATTGTAATTTCCCTGCTGTAGTGTAACGCAAAAATAATACACCGTCAAAATATTCATTTTCATTTATTTTACAGTGCAATTTTTTTTACGATATATGGCTATTACTGTTATAGGATATAACAATAAAATTAAATTGTTATTATTATTAAGCTTCTAAAAAAACACTGTGAATGTAATTTAGACAGTATTTCACAACTATAAAGAGGATGGAGTCCCCTTTAAAGTTCAGGCACAAGTTAATTCAATGACTTTTTTCAACTGGTCACAATGAGAATTCACGAAGTCCACACACTAGCTACAAACAACAATCTTATAGCAGCTGTCAGCTACTAACCTACCTGAAACCAGTTAAGACCAGCAAGCCATCGTAGGCAGATTTAAAATGTTTTTTTTTTTTTTCTTTTCAGTACTCGCCACAGTAAGTCCCTGTGACAAGAGAGACTCGTTTTTTGCCATGCCTGCATTTACCGGGTGACGCCACGCGAGTATTATCAAGCCCTGGATCTGGTTTGACTGGCGGTAACTTACACATGCACGAGGAATGCGTGCTGACGCTGCACGTGAACTTATCAAAAACTTTTTTAACGGAAATCCAGTCTTCGCATTGAGACAAATAGTTGAAAGTTAAACCAATAACTTATCTAATCTTACAGCTCGAGTGAGTAGTCCGGGAAGGCCCGGTTTTCGCGGCTTCGTGACACTTGGGCTAAATATACACGAGCAGGCATGAGCTTCACCTGTCATGCTGGAGACGGAATAACCCTGACAGTCAATCACTTTGCTTCTATCCTTACTGCTAATGTAAAGGGCAAACACAGTTTCTAAAATAGTCATTGTTAAATATTTTGCTTATGCACAATTCAAGTTTTTAGAAGCCTAGCGCTTGAAATTAAGCTAACTGTAGATGGTGCTGAAATGGTTGCAGCCACATCAGCAAGACTAGATCAAAGCTGTAATGCATGAAAACAAACCACAATAGGTTATAAAGAATATGCCTCATCTTTTCAAAATTGTTTACTTAAAATCAGAAAGGAAATAAAGAGAGGAAAAAATTAAAATCAAAAACTCCGTTTCCAGCTGGTCAATTTGGCAACCAAACAAGCATGGCATGCAGTCGTGTTTTAAATGTTACATTATTTTATGCAATGAAACAGATACAATGAAAAAAATACTAATGGTTTAAAAACAATAGTTTTAAGTACTTCAATGAAAAAAAAAAGTCGTTGCAATTATACAAGTACATATGTTGTTGGAAGAAAAGACAAAAATATTGCTTGCTGATATTTTGTAGTGTGACTATGTTTATATGGTCTGTGACAGCAGGAGGTGTTCAACTCACCCTTACTCGAACTGTTCCCACCGCGTTTCCCCTTTTTGTTTCGTGGCATTCTGACAGCCGCTCCAAAACACCGAAGCCCAAAGGAGACAGATTACAGAGAACAAGGAGCTGTAAACAGTCAACAGTTTATCAACAATCCCAGCCGAGAAATCCTTCCTAGAGTATCAAAATACTATGGTCTGTACAGTTTGGCCCCACGCTTTAGGCACCACCAATGTAAGGTGCGCCTCGCACCAAAATCAAAATACTTAAAATTCAGTCTTAGTTTTAGTATTTATTATCTATGGTTGTCCCCAGGTAACCGATATCTAATGCCAAGTTGAGATGGTAAATGTTTTTGGAAATGTTTGGGACGGAGTATCGTGCACGTTGCTGCTCCAGATTCCACCATCTTCCCATCGGTAACGGCTTGCACACCCGGCACGCTCCTCCTCTACCACTCACACGGCAGTAGAGAACTATGGGTAATGTAGTTCGCTGTATGATTCTGACGGAGGGCCTTTGCGAGTGACGTAAAATTGAGAACTACAATTCCCACAACGATCAGCATTTCAGAAATGTTTGGATTGCACCGTTTGCAAAAAAAAGTTAAGAGCCTTATAAACTTTTCTGTATGAAAACAATAAGGACGCTAAACAAAAGTGACAGTATATCGTGACTTTTATGGTTTTATGTTTATAGTAAGTCTCATTGAGTGAGACTGTGGTACTAACATCTAATTTATGTAAAGTAATGGAAAAGATGATAGTATCTCGTTTAAATTATGTAATAGAAAGCAGGAACCTTTTAAGTCATTATCAGAGTGGCTTTAGAAAAGGGCGAAATACTATGGATTCAGTAATATGCCTAGAGTCTGAAATTAGAAAGGCAATGGTGAATAAGGAGGTGCTAGTAGGGGTCTTTTTCGATGTGGAAAAGGCCTACGATATGCTTTGGAAAGAGGGAGTTTTAATAAAATTAGACAATATGGGAATCAAAGGGAAAATGTATAATTGGATAATGGACTTTTTGTTTAACAGAACTATTCAAGTTAGGGTTGGAACAAGTTACTCTAGGATATACTCGATAGATAATGGGACCCCACAGGGTAGTGTGTGCAGTCCAGTGTTATTTAATTTAATGATAAATGATATATTTTCAACGATTGGACAAGGACTAGGCAAGTCTTTATATGCAGATGATGGTGCCCTGTGGAGAAGGGGAAGAAATGTTAAGTATGTGGAGAAAAGTATGCAGAAAGCAGTTAATGAAGTGGAAAATTGGGTAAATAAATGGAGCTTTAGGTTGTCTGTTGAAAAAACCAAAGTGATATGTTTCTCAAAGAAGAGGAAATCCCCTAACATCAATATAAACCTTTATGGGAAAACTTTAGAGCAGGTAACAGAAATTAGGTTCCTTGGAGTATGGATGGATACAAAGTTAACTTTCGCATCCCATATAAAGAAAGTTCAAGATAAATGTAAAAAAGGATTAAATATTTTAAGATGTTTAGCAGGGGTAGATTGGGGTGCAACCCGACAGGCATTGCAAAGAGTATATTGTGCAATGATAAGACCAATTATAGATTATGGCAATATAGCGTATAGCTCAGCATCTTTGTTTAAAAAAGTTAGTGTTATTCAGTCTCAAGCATTAAGGATAGTAAGCGGAGCATTTCGAACATCGCCAGTTTCAGCAATGCAGGTGGAAATGGCAGAGATGCCATTAAAATATAGGACATTTAAGTTAAAGATGGCATATTGGAATTCGGTAAGGGGGCATGTAGACTCCCATCCAGTCAAAGAAGTACTCCAAAAATGTTGGGAACATGAGAATACTAAGTCCAGGAGTTTTGGGTGGAATGCAGATATGGAGGCCAAGGAAATAGGAATTGACTGTATAAAAACAAGCCCCACAGTAGTAATACCTGTTATACCTCCTTGGTTGTTTCAAATGCCGCTAGTAGATTTACAGTTGCATGGTAAAATTAACGATAAGAATAGGTGTATGACTAAAGAGGAAATAGTAGATCAATATTTGAAGCAAAAATATTTTAATTGTATTCAAATATATACAGATGGGACAAAAAATCCAGATTGTGGGTACACAGGAGCAGCGATATACATTCCATATTTCAAGCATAGTGTTGTGAAGAGGTTAAGTAATCACATATCTGTTTTTACAACAGAAATGATGGCAATTCTAATGGCAATACAGTGGGTAGAGGAAGTTCGGCCCATAAATGTGGTTGTATGTTCAGATTCATATTCAGCATTAAGCAGTTTAAATAGCGGGACTTCTGCATCCAGACAGGATATTCTGTTTGAAATTTTGCAGAATGTTTATAAAATCAATCATATGGGAGTAAGGGTAGAATTTGTATGGATCCCTGCCCATGTAGGGATAGAAGGGAATGAGGAGGTGGATAAGCTGGCCAAAACAGCATTGAGAAAAGAGGAGGTTGAAATAGAAATTCCATTATGCAAATCAGAAATAAAAAGTATTATTAAAGCTGCAGTCATAAGATTATGGCAAGAGGACTGGAATAAAGAGTCAAAAGGAAGACATCTATTTAACATCCAATCAAAGGTGGGGAAAGAAAGGAAGACATATGGAAACAGAAAAGAAGACACAGTTATAACAAGGCTTCGTATAGGACATTCCAATCTTAATTGTTCCCTGTATATGATAGGGAAAAGTGAATCAGAGTGCTGCAGTCATTGTGGAAGAACAGAAACAGTTGAGCATGTATTATTACACTGTGAAGCATATAGAATGGAGAGAAATCAGCTTGTTGGAAATCTAAGAGATCTGGAAATTAATGTCATCTCAGTCAAAGATATATTTCAGAATGCAGAGAAACAGTCAAAGGTGTATGATTTTCTGTTAAAATTTTTGAGGGATACAGGTTTAATTAACAGGATATAATATATATGTATGTATACATGTTTTTTTTTTTTTTATTTCTAATAAGTAGTAGCAATCCTTCTTCCCGCTCGTTGTGGTTTCACACTCCAACCCAGTAGGTGGCGGAAATGCACCATAAGCTGGTTTGCCACCCGCCATTAAACCTAAAGAAGAAGAAGAAGAAGAAGAGACTGTGGTACACGTGGCCGTCAGGTTTACCAACACAGGTCATAAAACCCATTCACTCTTTAACAAGTTAATTATTCACAAAAACAATACTTTTTAACTGTTTATTAACTAAACCACTATTACTATCATAAAACGTAACACGCAAACCGTAACGCTTATTAACAATGGCCAAACTCACTCACTTAAGTTAAAGACTTTATTTAAAATCACAGCCCACAGTACAAACACGAATCATACCAAATTGTTGATATTGGGGAACAACCAATCAAGTAAAAGTTATATAAAATTTTACAGAATAAATTTCATTTAATCATCCCAAATAGAAACAAAATGGAAATGTTCTTTCAAACAGAAAGACTTCACAGTGATGTGGTCTAAAGTTAATGACATTAATAATACTACAGCATTACAACATACTCTCCTAAAAATTAGGCACTTTTCTAATATAGTTAATCTCATTTAGATTACCTTTGTTAATTATTTGTACAACAGTACACTGGCATAAAAACGAACCAGATGTGTGGCAAAGTTAAAGGAATTTTAGTCAGTAGTCTTAATACAGATGTCACCTTCCCACACAAACTAGCATTTAAGTGCTCTATGTTAAACACACACACAGAAAGAAACAGCAAGTGGTTGTTTCCCACATCCTAAACTTCCATTTGATTTGAATTCCTAGTAAAGTGGCCAAAATGTTGTGCAATTATTACAGAATGTCCTGGAATGTAATTTAAATGGAAGTAGATTTTGTTTAAAGTTTGCATTTGTGTTTGTATTACGGAATGCTTAATGTTGACGTGTGTCTTAGGCTTTACATAATCTCTAATGTTGGTCTCCATTCCAGTGGCAATGAAGTGGCCTCCACTGCTAAATACTACCAGACAGATCTACGACAGACCCTCTCGTAAACGCAGACGGTTTAATGACTACTCCTTCTACTGGCCCATGTAGTACTTGGTGGGCACAAATGGCATCTTGCTGACCACTGCTTGCACTGCTTTCTTCCTTACTTCGACCTGGATTGATGTGCCCACTTTACTGAGACCAGCTTCCACATAGCCCATGGCAACATTTTGTTTGAGGCAGGGGGAGGGGCATCCACTAGTGACCTCACCTAAAATAAAAAGGGGGGTCAGAATTTGGAATGACATGAAGGTGAATAAACACTCATTCAACACAAATACATTTGTAACCTATAACCCTGCCGTCAGATGACAGGATGGGAGTGTGTTGTCTGACAGGTGGTCCAGTGGAGAGCAGTCCTACTCTCTTTCTCTGAGTCTTTGCCTTTATTTGTGGAACAATGATGTCAGCACCAGGGAAATCCCGTGTTTGTCGACGGCGCTTACCTTCACGCACACAAACATATGTCAGCATTCAATATACATGCATGGAAAGAGACAATAAAAGTCATGACGCACCTATAGTCCAAACAAGGCTTGCTTCCACGGGTGTGGTGGTCTCATCAATGTCGTTGCCGTAGAGACAAAGTCCCGCCTCCAGCCTGAGACTGTCTCTGGCACCGAGACCAGCGAGTTTCACCTCACTATCGGCTAACAACTTTTCAGTCAGTGAGACAACGTCTTTACTTGGTACTGAGATCTGTATAAATCATATGTAAATACAAGAAACATAAACTTTACAGACATGCCAAGACAAACAATCAAACAAACCCCTAAAAGGAAGTGAAAAGAAAGTGTTTAAGACGAGCTAGTTTAGTTAATTTCATTATTAGATTATAGACTCATCCATATGAGGTTTGTGCCACTACTGAGACAAAAAAGGTTTGGAGTTTCTAATATTTGTCATTTTTTTAAAAAGAAGTCTCTTATGCTCACCAAGCGTTTAATTGATCAAAATACAGTAAAAACAGTAATATTGTGAACTATTATTACAGTATTTATTCCTGTGGTGACAAAGCTGAATTTTCAGCAGTCATTACTCCAGTCTTCAGTGTCTCATGATCCTTCAGAAATCATTCTAATATTCCGATTTGAGGCTCAAGAAACATTTACTTTTATTATCAATTTTGAAAACTGTTAAGATGCTTAATATTTTTGTGGAAACATTTATTTGAAATGGAAATCTTTTATAAGGTCTTTGCTGTCACTTTTGACCAATTAAGTGCATCCTTGTGAAAGGAGAAGTTTCACTTCCAGAACAAAAATGTACAGATAAATTTACTCACCCCCTTGTCATCCAAGATGTTCGTGTCTTTCTTTCTTCAGTCAATAAGAAATTATGTTTCTTGAGAAAAAAAAAAAAGAAAAAAAAAATCAGGAATTATATCTACATAATGGACTTCAATGGTGCCCCCAAGTTTGAACTTCCAAAATGCAGATTAAATGCAGCTTCAAATGGCTCTAAACGATCTCAGCTGAGGAAGAAGGGTCTTATCTAGCAAAACGATTGGTCATTTTCAAAACAAATTGACAATTTATATACTTTTTAACCTCAAACACTTGTCTTGTCTAAGTCTGCATGAACATTTCTGGTTCAATGCTGTCAATACAGCTAGGGTATGTCAAAAAACTCCCTTCTCGTTTTCTTCCCCAACTTCAAAATCGTTCTACATCGCTGCAGAAGTACCAACCCAGTGTTTACAGAGTGTACTTGCAAGGTTGATTAAAAAGCCCTTTACAAAAAAAATGGTAAAACAGCGATATAGGACGATTTTGACGCTGGAGAAGAAAATGAGACGAGTTTTTCGACCTACCCTAACTATATTGACCCGGATTACACAGACTACGCATGCGCATCACAGAGACGAGACAAGACGAGCATTTGAGGTTAAAAAGTATATAAATTGTCAATTTGTTTCGAAAATGACCTTTCTTCCTCGGCTGGGATCGTTTAGAGCCATTTGAAGATGCATTTAAACTGCATTTTGGAAGTTCGAACTTGGGGGCACCATTGAAGTCCACTATATAGAGAAAATACCTGAAATGTTTTCCTCAAGAAACATAATTTCTTATTAACTCAAGAAAGAAAGACATGAACATATTGGATGACAAGGGGGTGAGTAAATTATCTGTACATTTTTGTTCTGGAAGTGGACTTCTCCTTTGAATAAAAGTATTTTTTATTTAAAAACCTCAAACTTTTGAACAACAGCAAAAAATTTCAGTATAGTTAGGATATAGTCAGATGGATATCACACACCTCAACTCCATCCTCCCCTGTATATCCACAGCGTGTGACCCTGCAGCCTTGGATGCCAAAAACTGGGGTCAAAACACTGGTCATAAAGGTTAACTTCCTGAGGTCATCACCCACACCTTTCTGCAGAACCTGTGCCATTGATGGGCCTGCATACACATGAATAAACACAATCAATGCCAAAATTGAATGCCCCAAAAATGTACACAATGCATTTAAATAACAGACACACTCACCAGTGTATTCTAAAAATATATAGCAGCAATGTGGGCAGTACTACCATGCAAATATACCACTGACCCATGACTTACCCTGCAGCGCAATGAGACTTTCTTCCATGAACTCCAAATCTACATCATGACCTGCACCTTTAAACTCCTGCAGTCTGGCCTACAAACAAACACACATAAATTTGAACAAACACATGTGTAATCATATAAATATATACAGATAAATATTATAAACAGACTGACTGCATTAAAGAATCAGATTCTCAGGCAATACAACTGGAATGAATGACGCCACCTTGTGGTGATATGGAGGTTAATATAATCTTTGCATCATCCAAATGACATTTTCACAGTCATCATGCAAAACTACTTGAATGCCATGATCAACCAATCAGAATCAAGTAAATTAATATATTTAAAATGTTACTGGCCTGCATATGAGCAGAGTCTTTGTCTGCACAGCCAGCGTTGGAGACAACATACAGGTAACCCTGATCTGTCTTGGTCACAATCAGATCATCCATGATTCCTCCTTTAGTGTTTGTGAAGAGGGAGAGAGTGCCCTAGGGGGAAAAAAAAAATAAATAAATAAATAAAAGATTATTTTGGATAAATAAAGCATTTTTTTTAACTCAAGTTGACAGTTGTTAAAATTTTGTGCGTCTTACCTGATTGTCTTTTAGTTCAGCGATGTCTCCAACAATCAGAGACTCTATGAACTTCACTCTGTCTTTACCATACACTTTAGTCTATGTGGAAAACAGAAAATATTCATTAGACACACTACCATCTCAAAACAATGAATAGTCAATATTTTACGTCAAATGTAGCACTTTAGGCTTATTGTTTACTTTTTAAAATTTTTAAAACATGTATTGGGTCAGAACAATCCATACGAATTGGTTTACATACAATACAATGTCTACACACTGACCTGCAACATGTGACTGACGTCGAAGATGGAGCAGTGCTGGCGTGTGTGCATGTGTGAGTTAATGTGACTGTCTTTGTACTGCACAGGCATACTCCATCCCGCAAACTCCACCATCTTACCACCCTGAGCCCTGTGGAACTCGTATAGTGGGGTCTTCTTGAGGGCCACCTAGACACAGAGAAATATCAGTGCAAATAAAACCTGTTGGATGAAGTTAAAGGATTAGTTCACTCCAGAATTAAAATTTCCTGATAATTTACTCACCCCCATGTCATCTAAGATGTTAATGTCTTCTTCAGTTGAAAAGAAATTAAGTTTTCTGAGGAAAACATTCCAAGATTTTTCTCCATATAGTGGACTTCAATGGGGATCAGCAGGTTGAAGGCCCAAATTGCAGTTTCAATGCAGCTTCAAAGGATTCTACACAATCCCAGCTGAGGAATAAGGGTCATATCTAGTGAAACAATCAATCATCTTCTTAATAAAAATGTATATACTTTTAAACCACATATGCTCATCTTGCACTAGCCCTGCATCTATGATTTCACTTATGTAATCACGTTGGAAAGGTCACACGTGACGTAGGTGGACGCACTGACCCAGTGTTTACAAAGCGAACATGCAAAGAAAGTCAAACACCCTTTACAAAAAAGGAAAAACAAGGATGTCGGATGACTGGATGAGTTTTTTACCCTACCCGAGTACACAGATGTAATGTGTGAGGTCGAGCTAGTGCAAGATGAGCATTTGTGGTTAAAAAGTACATGAATTTTAAATTATTTTTTAGAAAATAACTGATCATTTTGCTAGATATGACCCTTATTCCTCAGCTGGGATCATGTAGAGTCCTTTGAAGCTGCATTCAAATGGCAGTTTGGACCTTCAACCCGTTGACCCCACTAAGTCCACTATATGGAGAAAAATCCTGGAATGTTTTCCTCAAAAAACCTTAATTCCTTTTCGACTGAAGAAAGAAAGACATGAACATCTTGATGACATGGGGGTGAGTAAATTATCAGGAAATTTTAATATCTATAAAATACAACTAATAATATAGTTAATAGTAATAACAATAACACAGCAAAGTATACATTTGTTTTTTAAAAGCCTTCATTTTCATGGTATCTTATATATTGTTTAGCATCATTGGTGGTTTTATGATTAGTTTCCACAATAAATAAAATCCTGTGTGTGTTATTAAATTAGCTTAAGCCACTGTGACCTTCAAGAGTTGGCTCCTACCTATGAGTCCGCCCACTTTTACCTCACATTAGGCCACATTAGCTATTTACAGTTTACAAAACCAGTCCAAAGTCGACTAAGCAGTCTGAATGAGAAACTAGAACATTATCTGATCCACTGAGAGAGAGAGAGAGAGTGTGTGTGTTTGAGGCTTTATCTTTATTACAGTACATTTCACCTACTCGGACTGCTGTGTTTAGAAATTCAAGAAAATTCTGTGACTTTCAGTTATTCAGTCTAATTATTTGATCGCTATTGACATTATTATGCATGTAGTTTGTATACAATCACACTGAGAGATTACATGGAATGCCAAGTCTTAATTTTAATCTAAAATACACAATTTCGCTTACAGATTCATGTTTCAGGTTAAAAATGCTCATGGACATACAAGAAACTCTTAATATGCGCGACTCGAGTGTTGTCTGCGTTTGATGACGTTACAGGGTGTTCCCAATGAACAAATTTTGCAAGGTGAAGTGAACTTTTACAAATAGTGTGTAGGGAGCAGTGAACACTGCGTAGGGACCCTACGAATCGGACCGCAGCTTATGTGTTTTAGTGATTCACACACAGTCAAAGCCGCGAGGACTCTGTACAGATGGACGCTCTCGTGCTCCTAATTAGCGCAGCACCTCGAGCGGACATCACAGCAGATGCCCCTGTTTCTCGTGCATGAACGACACCCTGAGCCATAACAGACCACTAAAACTGCATTAGATTTAATATCATCTGAATGCATTATACTAAGCTGCACCAAGTGCACTCTTTCACTTCACTAACTCTGCAGGAAATAATCTTTAGTCTTTTATCACGGTTTTGTAAAGACTTAGGATATTTGAAGTTGTTTAACGTTTGCATAGCTTATGATGTTTTTAATGATCCCAGCTCCGTGCATACCTCTGTGGAAGCTTGCCTATCCTGCCGCCCCGTTGCCCCCAGACCGACAGCCACGGTTTCCCTTGAAAGTCGGTTACAGAGTCTGTTTGCAAAAGCCCGAACAAGCATGTTGTCTTTCGTTCAGTTTCACACCAAGTTGTTCAAAAGCCTGTCAGCTCGCTTGGACTCCACTCTCACTCTCGTAATTATGCTTTCACTGCAAAACAAGGAGCGTAAATTCAGGGAATCCTGGGAAATGTAGTTGGAATTCCTCACGTACACGTGTGGTTGAGCAATTCCACACAGCCACTTAATCTTCCGATAAACGTGGGCGCATAAAACATTTTTCATATATTCACGAGGAATATAAATGTTTTAGTACTTTCGAGGAACAAATACTTGGGTAAAAATGATTTCCCAGTTATGCATTTCCCTGGTGAAAAAAACAGCACATGCTGGTAAGTATGTTTTGATGCTGGGATGCTGGTTAGGTATGTTTTAATGCTTGTTTAAGCTGGTTCTTTGCTGGGTTATGCTGGTCCTTGACCAGCAACATGACCAGCTAAGCCTAAGGACCAGTATAAACCAGCTAAGGACCAGCTTAAACCAGAATCAAAACATACCTAACCAGCATATGCTTGTTTTTTCACCAGGGTTGGCAGAGGCTTTTATCCAAAGTGGCTTATTCACAATACATTTTTAGATTTTTTTGGTTTTTGAATTTACATGAACTGATAAAAATGTGGAAAAAATGATACTAGAGTTATTTTGGGTGTTTTTTGGTGAAAATATGAACCTTTTACAATCAGAAAAAATCTAAACAATTGTTTAGGGTTTGGAGTCAGTAAGAAATATTACTTAAGCACCAAATCAATGATTTCTGAAGGATCATTAGTGACACTGAAGACTAGAGTAATGGCTGCTGAAAAAATAATATTATTATTTTTAAAGTATTAGTTTTTATTTTTATTAGTTTTTAGGTGTGTTTACAGGAGACCTTTTAATTTATCTTCCAATGCTTGGCCCCTGTATTAAATAGCACTAATAACTAACAAAAAAGTATATATATATATATATAAAGAGTTCAGATGCAAAACCAGCTAAAAGCCTTCTCGGTCACGACAAAACTCATGTGAATCTTTGAATCTTTAATTAATAATTGTCTACATTAAGTCAGTAACTACACTAATTTATTTATCATGAAAATATAGTAACACTTTTTCGGAGTGATTCGTCATAAGAGTCATTTATTCGAGAATCGGACTAGGTCGCACTGTGCCCAATGGTTTTGATTCATTAAAAGGAACCGACTCATAAGAGTCATTCGTTCGGGAATCGATGTAACACATGATCAAAAGAACCTCTTCTTGGTTCCTAATGCTAGCTAGTCTACAAAACCATTTCGCTTAATTTGTAAGAAAAAGTAAAATTTTTATGCCCTAGATTTTTTTATTACTTAATATTTTATTAAGACAAGTTAAGTAATTGATATAAAAACACATTCCTACTATTAAGCTACATTTTAAGCCATTTTCTTCCAATATCAAAGTTGTAATGCCTTTCTCAAAATATTCACAAAGTCAGCATGGAACTGAATGATTGTTTGGCCTCAAATCTATAAATAACCGTTCTTCTGGTCCATGAGGCAGCAGCTATTTTGGGTCTGGGGATTTTGAGCTGTGTTTAGGGGTTGAGGTGCCAGGCGGACGAGACGAACACAGACCGTTTCAGAAGACCATTCAAACCACAGCGGACTCTCTGCCTTTTATAAGTGTTTGTCAACAACTCAACGACCAACAGACGTCTATTAGCGTTTGATGAAAACAGTCCGAGGGTAAGTCTACACGCACACAGGCGTCAGTTTACCACTAAGAAATTAGCAATTTTGAATTAGTGTGTTATTGGGCCATCAAACAGTTCATATGAGATCACCTGCTACTGATTTTAGTTAAGTCTAGTCAGCCAAAATTCATCTGAGACTAGTCTCATTGTTTCTGTTTTTTAATGGGACGAGATTTATGATGCATTAAGTGCACTGTTTAATCTTAGATATATACAGGGCTGAAAATAGTTTCTTGTAGTATTGTGAGCAGTATAAGAACAAATATTCATGTTTATTCAAGATCAAACACTGAACATTTAACATTACTGATGCTTCCACACTTAAACTTTGTTTTCAGTCATGCATCAAAGTTGGCAAAATGTTAATATAGCTAAATATAGCTGTTCAAATGCAACAGCAATATAGGCTCACACTTACGGATATACAACAAATTTAACATCAATAAACCTGTTCTTTAACTGTGTGTTAAGCCTTTGCCCTTAATTTAGCATCCAGCCATTAAGAGATGGGAATAGAGGGTTTGCACTTATATCATGATTTGGTCAGTTACCCGGATGCCTGGCTATCCTGGCAATAGTCAGATGTAAACAACAGCACAGATTGCAGGTTAATGTACTACTGAATATGTTGTTCTGTTAATTTATGCTGTCTAAACCATTGAAAAAACATGTGGAAGCTGCTAAATCATATAGAGAAGGACTTTGTAAGCAGGAGAGGGCACAATATTTTGACTAACTAAATTTAATAGGTGGTAAATATATGTACGAGCGGTATTAATTAAGATATTAGCCTAATATTTCACATACCTGCTCGGAAATTTTAAGAACAAACACGAATGTTGTCAAGATTCTTGCCCTGGAAATCCTGGTTCAGTTTGGCCAACCACAAATGCCTTTAGTTCCTCAGACAGTTTTTTACACTCTTCTCCTTTATTTGTTATAACTTTCGGCAGTCTATAGTACTCCAAATGTTTTTCCCAATCTGACCGATTAGTACAGCTCAAAACATGTCAATAATTGACCGTTTTTAGCAGCAATAATCAGGAAAATATGCGAGCTTTGTTCAGTTCAGTGGCATTATTTCGCCAATATAGCCGACTGATGATGCGTCGTGAAAACACTCTATAGTTATTCACATATGTAAAAGTCTTTTGCTCTTTTTTTTTTTTTAGGAGAAATATTTCACTCAATCATTCATTCACCCTCATTTTATCTAAAAACCAACTTCCTTTCTTAATCAAAATGCTAAATGTGAAAATCTAAAGACTGTTTCAGTGTGTTTCTAACATGAAGTTATCATATAAAAAGTGAGACTAGTGCAAAATTTCTTGTTTTGTAGCCTATTCTATGAAAGACAGAGAGCTATAAAGGTTAACAACATGAGGAGTAGTAAAGATTGATTTCTGAATATTTTTGAATCAGATTTGCCTTCTCTGTCTGTTTATCAGTGGTGGGAGGGATCATGAAGTCCACTCCTTCTCCTCCTCCTCCAGCGTTTGTTCGTGTCAGCGAGCGAGACCTGACAGAGATTGAGCTCCATTCCGTCGACTCCATCAATGACCTGCACCGCACACACACTGAACAGCACAGCAAAGGTATTTCATCATGTCACAGAGTGCACGTATGACTTTAAAATCCTTATTGCTTTCTATAGAGCTCAAACCCACCTCTCACTGGCAGGTGTTCAGCCACCCCGTCCACCACCTCCTTCCTCCAACGGAAACCTTCCGACGCAAGATCGAATTGTTGTCTATCAAACAGGTCAACCAGTGAGAAGGCCCTGTGTGAGCAGACTGAATGACATATGCACTTCCACTAGGCGGCACTATTTTTTATCATGTGCAGCCATTATTGCGTTCCTCCTTATCCTCATTCTTATCTTCAGTTTTTTAGGTGAGGAAATCTGTTTGTTAAAGCTGAAATTATGAAATTAATCTTTTAAAGCTAAACTGAACATATTGATCCAGAACATTTCTTTGATGGAATGCTGAATTGTTGTTTTATGAAATAACGCGTTTTCTCTTATCAACTCTATAGTCCAGCAGAGCAGTGCTCTCCACACACTTTTGGAGATGGTGAAACAGAAACAGGAAACAGCTGAAGAAATCTCCCAATTCTTACAAGAGCTGCAAAAGCTGCACATTAACCTCACAGAGCAGCGACCATAACAGCAAATCATTCAACACAAACCCTGTGACAACACTGAGAGAAGAGCACCGATTACTTCACATCAACGTGTGATTTTTGTCTTAAAGACTTCTATTACTTAAGTGGAATCCATTATCTTGCTATAAACATTCACTGAGCCTGCTGATTTTTGTGGGGTGTAATTGGACAATAATGACCTTTCACCAGTATTGTTTTGTACACTCATATGGTCACACACTAGCTGGCAACTTGCTATATTAGTTTCACTACAGCAAATGATAATACAAAACAACACTAAGAAATATGGAAAGAATGTGAATACCCATATCTGTTATATTTTAATTCATTGTTATCACTCCAACAAACATTAAATTGTGATATAAAACATGCTTGATCAAGGATGATTTGAATGAGCAAGAACATTCACTATTGTGAGTGATTGCAGAATGACTGTAAATAATTATTTAGACCATAAAATTCTGTTTAATAAGAAAAAAAAAATTTAAAGCAAGAAAAAAAAATGTAAATGTTCTTACATTTTGTGGGGTTCTGGTTTTATTGTAAAAGATTATTCCAAATTTAAATGTCTTTGTAATGTTTCGTCAAAAAAATAATAGCTAACTCACGCTCTACATTTTTTAAAATATGGAATATTCTTTTCACCTCCGCAATGTTACATTACAGAAATAAAATGGGTTGCAAACAGAGTTTCACAATGATTTTAAGATGCAATTGCTTTTGTTGTTATTGGATGAATCAAAATCACTATAATTTATTGCGTGCTTTTATAATAGTAGGAGAAATAGCACATCTGTTCTTAGGAATTTCTTTGTTCACAGTGTTCTCCGCTCCATCCTTCATAACAGATGCACTTGAACTTTGACCTCATGTCACTGAGAGGAAGAGCTTCATGGGTATTATGTGGAGGGATCATGTAACCTGAGTGAGGGTCCCGTCGAGCGCAGCGTCCCTTGGCGTTACACATTTTCTTACTGCAGTTCATCACACCAGCCTGCAGGGCGGTGATATACTCTCCTAATACTGAGCTGATGTAATCACGCAAGAGAGCACACTGCTCCTGGAGAAAGACATAAACATGTTATATAACAGCTGCAGCAATGTGTGTAATATAGAACATTATGCATTTTCAGTTTGAACTTATAGATAGCATTAGGTTATCACACAAAGGTAAATAAAGACTATCCACCATTTGTAAATTTTATGGGTGTGGCTTCAGGTCTCATCTGCATCCAGCTATTTTTAGCTGTACAAAAACAGCTCGTTTTGCTGCTTGATCCTGCAAATTGGTGTCTTACTTATTTTTTGATGTGTTATCTTAATTAGAAACACATTGGTTTGTAGTGCAAACAGTTTTACAGTTTACTGCACGTGATTCTTCTCATAATTTCCCTATAGCGGCTAATAAACCGAAAGTCTCACCCATAGGCTTACTTCTGCCATGAAGAATAAGGTGGATGAAGTTAGGTCTACTCACCTTGGACTTGGCAAAACTCAGCTCGCCCCATAACACAACTCCAGCGGCCCCTAAAGCAGCACTCTCACCTAGTGTGTGCTCCAAATCCATCTGAAAAGATACACATATACAGTTTCACAGAACAATGTAGTTTTTAAACTCAGATCAGAGTCTGATGTTATCGTAAACTAAAATTAAAACATTTTTGTTAATTGAAACAAAGCCGAAATAAAATCAAATATAAATATTAGATGAAAATTATCAACTAAATAAAAATTAGAAATGTTGCCCTGGCAACTAAGTGAAATATGTTTACACTTAAGTACTAAAATGACTAAAAAAACACTTTTATTCATTAAAACTGAGCTGAAATAAAACAATATAAATATCAGATGAAAACTTAAACAAAAATTTGAATTGATATCTTGGTGACTAACTCAAATTAAAGTTGAAATATTAAAGTAACTCAAACTAAAATAAAACTTTTTATTTTGAAATGTAAACTAATAAAAATGACAAAATTGCATAACAAAATGACTAAAAGTTCAACTAAAAAAATAAAAACTAATTCAAAATATTAATAAAAACTATAATAGTAAATTAATTAGAAATGAATGAATGAATTAATTAATTAAATGTTTTGTTTAAATAAAAATGAATGAATCACTGAAAATGAAAAATTAATGCTTTAAATACTAAATTTGAACATTATAATGTAGTTCCACAGTATGAAACATTTTTAAATTTGCTAAAGATTGCATTAACAGTGATATTTTAATAAACATTAAACAATACTTTATTACTATTAAACTATTTTAAAAAATACTGTTTTTAAAGATTAACATTAATTGACCCCTTGAGTACTGAGGTTAGTTCTACAGTAACAAAAACTTCATATGTAGTATGTACAGCAGCACTGTGTGCCAGCCAGGGTTGGAAATTAACAAGGGCTTGTGGCAAAAGTGACACTAAAATGAACAAAAATGTCCCATAGATTTAGGACAAAGGGGAAAAACTGCCCATGCACAATTAAACTATGTATTACGGCTGTTGCAATTTAAATAAAATGTGAAAATTAATTAAAAGTGTCAGTTCGTCGAATTTTGTGCAGTGTTCAGCCTTATAACCAATCTAACGTGTTTTTGTTGAATTTAGGAATGCATAAACCAATCAGAGGTGCTCAGATTAGTCAGCGTTGAAAGGAATCGTGATGAGTGCACACGCTCGCAACACAGTGCAGATATGATACAAATAAAGGGCTGATTTCGTAGCTCCAGTGATTATAACGGGAGTTTTTGCTTAACTTGCGCCAGACTGGACTTACCCCATGGACTGACATCAGGGTTGCCAGGTTTTCACAACAAAACCCATCCAATTGCTACTCAAAACTAGCCCAAAATTAGCCCAATCGCTTTTCAAGGGGGTCCCTCATTAGAAATCGCGTTCTGGGGGATAAAATATGCCTTTTTTTTCTCGGGGTTCCCCTGTTAAATTCGCATTTTATGGGCTAAATATAATGTTATTGGGCTTATTTCAACCTGCGGACATCAAACAACAGTGTTGAAGTAGGCCAATTTCGCGAGAAAACCGCGGGCTTGGCAACACTGACCGACATGTTTTTCTGTAAAGCTAGAATGTGACGTGCCCATAACGCAGACACAAAACAAAAACGTTTTTATATTGTTTTCTATATGGATATTAATAATTATTATTATAATATAAAGAGTAATAATGAACAAGAATATTTTTTTGTAAATTTTTTTTTGTCTATTGTTATTAAAAACCGTTTAAAATATTGATTGATAAAATTGCCTTCATGAATGTAAAAAAAAAATCCCCCTGGAAATCAACTCCAGGGAGAGAAGTTAATTTTTGACCATGCTGTACATTTACAATGCATTGACTAAGAATTTGCATACTTGCATTGAGCATATTCTGAGCTAAAGGAGAACCATCTGCTTAAAGATGAGGATGAAGTGAGTCACCTATGGCTGTAGTGGGCACAAGATCAGAACTAAACCTGTCCTCTTTCAATATCTATTCTGGGTGGAGGTGAAGAGCCCACTAATGCATGATAAGACTGCAGCTTGGAATAAACACAATGTAAAAAACACCATGTGGAAATTGTCAAGGTGTTCTTGTGTAGGTACCTGATTTAGAAACTCCAATGTGTGTGTGAACGCCACTCTGGCGTAGGGAAAAACAGGAAGTGCTTCAGTGCCAGGAGAATGCTGGGATGCCACTCGGAGGGCCTCAAGTACACGGTGTCTCACCATGAGTTGAGCGTGTGGGTGCCCGGCCAGCTTATGCCACAAATAAATGCTGGGATACAAGGCGGTGGATTGTTTCCATAGAAATGCCAGTCTATCATTCAGAATCTCTGTTCCATTGTGGCACTGCCCCGTGTATCCGCTCTGTCCTTGGCCATGATTGTTATAGCAACTGGGAAACCCATAAAACCCCCATAATCCCTCTGGGCAGAGGTGAACACCAAGACGCAGAGTCTCTTCCATAAACACTCTTGCTGCTAATTCAAACTCCGCTTTCGCCTCAGATTTCACTTCCTCCTCTGACATCTCTGGATGTTTCAACCTAACCAGCTTTTTAGAAAATTTCCGATATACAATTCTTTTCCCGAAGTTCCACATCCATATGGGCTGCCATGCTTCCCAATCTAGCACAGCTAATCCACTGAATGTCTTTCTCAACACTTTATTGATCTGCGCCTCAGCCAGTGAGAGATGAGCAATCAGGTATCCTTCCTGAGGCAGCCCTCCATTGACCTTTGAGCCCTGACGGTTGATGTAGGGATAAAGGCCCAGACGACGCTGATAAAATATGCTCATATTCTGACCCTGAAACCTCTGCTGTGAGTTATGTATGATGTTGAACTGGCGCAGCGGCAGGGAGACTCCGTATCGACGCTGACACCGAGCTGTAGGTACATTCCAGATCACTGAAAAGCCACGCCTCCCAATGACAGACTCCACCCCCTCAACCATATTCTGATCAGAGTTGCTGGGAGACAAAATGACTAACAAAGCTAAGGTGAGGATGGAATGGGGAATAGAGGATCTCAGAAGCATGCCTATGAAATACACACACAAATTAGTGTCATTTACATCTGATAAGAATGACCAGCAAATAATCTAGAAAAAAGTTTTTAGTTCAAGAAAGTACCATAGGCTAACCACAATGTGAATTTCCTATTATTATGTCTATATTGGAGTTGAGCTATCTGCGTTGCAAGTATATTTAATCTAAAACTGGTTTTAGGTATACCTGTGGTGGCCTGATCATCATATCAGAGCAAATCCATAATGAATCATGGTAAAGCAAGGACATCAGTAAGTTTTGGATATTTGTTTGTGTGTAACTGATGCCTTATTCATTGTGGTGGACCTTTAATCAAGGGTATTAAGACTTGTATAGCTTAATATAATGTAAATAATGTCTCTAATGTCTGAAATATGTACTAGAAAACCCATGAAAAATTTACCTTATTTAAAAAAAATACATTGTTTTATACATATTTGGACTGCGGGGGGCGCCATTACTTCGATGATGTGAAATGCTGCATTCTGAGAGCTACTTGCCCTACCTGTTGCTATTTTTACCGCAACACAACTCGGAAAATAAAAATACTGACACGATGCTGCATTTTGCAGCATTTGGTTGTAATTTTCAGTCGAAGGGCAACAAGAAAAGCGATGTAAGTCTTCACTGCTACAACAGTTAGCAACCATTTCACGTCATCAAAATAATGGTGCCTGCCATAGACTGAATTATGTTTTTTTTTTGGTTTTTTTTTTTAGATGTTAATCTTTAAATAATGCAAATCCTTCAAGGGCTTTCTACAACCCGTTCTCACTGCAATTTATACATATTTTAAAAGGTGACAAATTCGTAGGAATTCGTATGAATGACAACCCCAACCCGCCCCAAAACTACTCCTCACAGAAAACGTACAAAATCGTACGAATTAGCCACCTCATAAAATACGTATGAACTGGTTGTGAGATAGCATTGGTTTTCTACTAACATACAGTTGACATTATACTAAGCCATACAAGTCATGATATCCTTGATGTTTAAAACAATGAAAAAATAGTTATAGGTCATACTACATACACTTATACATACATACATATATATATATATACTACCATTCAAAAGTTTAAGGTTATACATTTTTTTGTTTGTTTGTTTTCAACATTGATAATAATAAAAAAAATCTTTCTTAAGCAGCAAACCAGCATACTAGACTGATTTCTGAAGGATCACATTACACAAAGACTGGAATAAGGGCTGCTGAAAATTCAGCTTTTGCCATCACAGATTTTAAACTATATTAAAATAGAAAACAGTTGTTATAATTTGGAATAATATTTCAAATTGAATTCTGCTTTTTTTTCCCCCCATAAACATTAAAACTTTTGAACAGTGTTGTAAAATTACATTTTTAAAAATGCAACTACTATTTTGTATTGTGGACTATATGTAAACATATTTTATGTAAAAAATTCAGGTTAGTACTAAATAAAAAATAACATGCATTTTGTATGATCTCTTATTTTAGTAAAACAATTGACATTTTACAGATTCTGCAAGGTGTATGTAAACTTTTGACTTCAACTGTAAAATCTAAAAGTCCCGGAAAACAATATGCTTCAGCTACCCATTCTCTAATCGTGATCCTATGAAATGACAAGCACAACACTTCAATAGATACACTAAGTTTTTATTTTGATAAAACCCATTAAAAGCAGCATATAATCTCAGAAGTGACATTTGTTTTGGAGTGGTGCGATAAAACATATCTTTCGATGATTTGTAAAAAATAAAAACTAAATAAATAGCAGTTGACACACCAAATAAACTTTGGTATTAAGGCACATTTAGATTGTCACAGTATATGAGTCAGTTCAGGTTGATGAGATCCTTCTTGTCCTGTAAACACAGTGTTTGTGTATCCCTGAATAATTACAGACTGAAAGAATGTAGCATGAGTCTCAGATGTCCTTGTGCATCCAGAAGATGGGCAGCCCTCTGTTATCGGTGTATGGCGTTTGCTCCAAAGTCTGATTAACTACAGCCAAGGATGACGGAGGGCCAGATGGAGGAGGTGGAGGCGCAGGAATAGGGGGAGGAGGAGGTGGACAGGAGAGTGGAGGAGGAGGTGGTGGCGGAGGAGGAGGTGGTAAAATGGAAGGTAAACATGATGCAAGATTGTTAACCTTAACATTTCTCCCTTCCTCCTCGTTCTCTGCGCTTCTACAGAACTTGTGCAGCACCTCCATTGGCATGAACGAGGCCAGCGTCCCAACACTTTGCACAGGCTTGGACAGCACGAACCCCAGATGGGCGTAGAAGTGTTGCTTATCATGGGTGGTAAGGCACAATCGGGTGCAGCCCCGTCCTTTGGCATACCGTTCAACCCCCTCCATAAGGACACGGCCGTAACCCTTTCCTCGTAATGTGCTGCACACCACGACCGACTCCACAAACAGACTACGGCTCCCGAGAACGCGGGACAAGCGGGCGTGGCCTATCAGCTTCTCGTCCTGACTCCGCCTCTCTCCAATCAGCAGCAGGAGACACACCGGATAGCTATAACTCGACTGACGTAGTGAATGAATTCGCGCCCCCATGCTGCGCTGCCATTGGGTATTGAGTAATTCCGCACATACTTCCACAAGGTCCCAGCGCTCGTGAAGTGGTTCGATTCGAACAAATGCGCAGTTGATTTCGCCATCACACCTGCACACACGCCAAGGGGTCAACAGGAGCCAGTGAGTGTCGTATTTGGTATCCACCTTTTTCTTCCCGTAAGAGTGGGTGCGGCCATTTGTAAATTTTATGGGTCTGGCATCTGCATTTTAGCTTTACAAAACAGCTGTTTTTGCTGCTTGACATTTCAAATTGGTGTCTTACCATATTATTTTTATGTATTATCTTAATTATGAGCACACTGGTTTGTAGAGCAAACAATTGTACAGTTTACTGCACGTTGTTATTCTTCTCATTATTTCCTTCTAGCGGATAATGAACCGGAAGTCTTGCTTATAGGCTTACTTCCGCATTAAAGAAAAAGGTGGATAGTTCTTTATTTACTCACCATCATGTTCCAAATCGGTATGACTTTTTTCTTTTGTGGATCAAATAATAAAACGCTGTTTTGGACCTCATTGACTTTACTTTCATTGTACATTGTACATTTTTTAAATGATCTTCTTTTGTATTTCACAGAACTTTATACAGGTTTGGAACAACATGAGAGTGAATAAATCATGACAGAATTTTCCTTTTAAATGATTTTACTCCAATGGAAATGAAACATTTCCTTGCTGCAACAACTGTTAGTTGTTTTCAACACTCTGCAGTTTGCCTGTGAAAATGACATCACTTCCACGTCATTTTCACAGGCAAAAGCTAGATTAATAAAAATGCAGACTGACATTGTAAGTTATTCACACCACTGAAGCAACAAACACAAGCAAAAACAATGAGCACTGTTCTTTAGTTTTTCTCCTTATAGCACATATAATCGGTCTTAATATAATAATCTTCTTAATCTGCTGAAGTTAAAATAGCAGAGGAAGCTGTGGTGTGAATGTGCAATTGCTGTTATACCACATGGACTTCATGCTACTGTGCAATGTAGTTTAAAAAAGAATATGTCGGAAGACATATTATTACTCATGTCTTTCCAAACCCGCAAAACCTGCGTTCATCTTCGGAACACAAATTAAAATACTTTTGATGACATCTGAGAGCTCTCTAAATCGTTGAGTAAAGTTGCTATTTTAGTTTTTTTGTGCAGCAAAAAGTATTCTCTTAGCTTGATAAAATAATGGTCGAACCACTTAAGTCACATGGACTATTTTGTCGATGTTCTTGGTACCTTTCTGGACCTTGAACGTGGTAGGACCCTTGCTGTCTGGAGGGTCAGAGAGCTCTTGGATTTCATCAAAAATATCTTAATTTGTGTTCTTAAGACGAATGTAGGTCTTACGGGTTTGGAACGACATGAGGGTGAGTAATTAATTACAGAATTTTCATTTTTAGGTGAACTATCCATTTAAGTCTAGCAGTCAGTAGTTTTCTTCAGTGCACCTATAAATACAATGGTCAATATGCTATTATAATATGACAGCAAATGAAATGCACAGAAAATTGCTAAAACAAACTTTCATTTTACACAAAACTTTACATTTCATTTTGCATAGATTAGTACACAAAGGCAAGCAATGGTAGTTGACCAAGTTGATAAAGTTATTAATGGTAGTTATTTTAATTATGAACAGATCCACACATATAAAAATAATATGCATTCTTCCACTTCTCTAGCTTGCTTTCTAATACAGTTTTCTAATAAAACCCCAGAACTTGTTGCCTTCCTCTTTTGTAAGTCGTTTAAGCTAATCGCGTAAGTGTAAAATGTAAATATAGTTTCTTTGATGAAATCAAACACAGAACCATTACTGTACCAAAGGATGCAAACCTAGATTCAGTGTGCCAATATAAACCATAACCACAATCCATTGCCATTAAAAAAACATTAATAAACTAAACTGTAAATTCTAAAAATCGTGCAAAATTGCAAATAAAATAACCAGCCTCACCTGCAGCGCTCAAGAGAGACAGAACTGCCAGTTAATGTTTCAAAATGATGTCTCAAGAAACTGAGGGTTAAAATCAGGAAACAGGACTTTTAAGTGTCCTCTTTCTCTGCTCTATTTAACACTGGCCTAGGGTCAGTTTAGACCATTCTGTTGTAGTAATTACTGTTAATATGGTGTGGAGAGGCTGGTTCTAGATCAGCAATAAAAGGAAACCACTTTCACGACTTCACCAAGTGTGAAGTGCTGATGGGAAGGGTGTGGGTTTTTGAGAAGGTTGCGTTATACATGTCTGCAGGCCCTAATATAGAGAGACACATTATAGCCATTCAAAACAGTGTCATTAAACTTGTTCATGAAATCATTGGATATCATGGCCACGTATGTTGTTACTTTCAGATAAATTAAGCTCTGGAATTAAGCTGAACCTTATGGTGCTTTGGTTTCATTCAGACTGATCGTAATGCACAACCAGAAAGAAACACACATTTTCGCACATTTTCAAGTGAAGTCAAACGTTTGAGTCATTCATTGGCTAAAGACCACGACACTCTCTAACGGGTACTGAATAGTTTGATTCAACATTTCTAAGTATGGCAATAGCTTAAGAACTATCATATCGTGTTAATAAAACGAATTACTAAAGGTTTGTACCTTTAAAACAGTATTGACAGCATGCCGCAAACCTCAAGAGCACCACAACACGACAGACCGTGAGAAGTGAACAGATAAACGAACGAACAAACAAAGCAAACGGTTACGATTCCCGTTCAAATGATTGTGAGAGACACATACATTTTATTTAGGATTTAGTATGAGTTCTTATCTGTGATACCTACATGCTGATAACTTTATCCCTGTCGCAGCAGCTGTCTTTTGAATCTCCCTCTTCTTCTAGTGAAGCAGATGGAACAGCTCGAGTTGATTTACTGCCACCTACTGGGGAAGTTCAGCTCTTATACTACATAAGTACATAATCTTGTACATTCTGGAAGTACTGTAAACCCGCTATGATCCGCTGCCTGAATAACAGTGGTTACTGCACTGTTACTACATATTTTACACTTTAGATATACATGTTAAACATATAATACTTTTGTGACATATTTTCAAAGTTTAAGATTAAATTACGTATTACGCAGACATTAAAAATAGGAGAAAAAAAAGCTCCCTGAATATTTGCCTTCCGTAATGTCGTAATGGTATGACGTCATATCGAACGCATTTAAAGGAGAAGTTCACTTCCAGAACAACAATTCACAAATAATTTACTTACCCCCTTGTCATCCACGATGTTTGTGTCTTTCTTTATCCGTCGTAAAGAAATGATGTTTTTGTAAGGCAAACATTTCAGAATTTTCCCCATATAATGGACTGCTATGGTGCCCCAATTTTGAACTTCCAACATGCAGTTTAAATGCGGCTTCAAACAATCCCAAATGCGGTTGTAAACGATCCCAGCCAAGGAAGAAGGGTCATATCTAGCGAAACGATCGGTTATTTACATAAAAAATACAATTTAAATACTAGTCTTGCCCTGCAGTCCTTGAACTCTGTGTACTCTGGCTTAAGACAGTTAGGGTATGTCGAAAAACTCAGACCATATTTTCGCCCTCAACTTCAAAACTCATTTCAAAATCATCCTACATCATTGCAGAAGTACCGACCCAGTCTTCGCAAAGTGAACATGCAAAAAAGATCAAACACCCTTAACAAGGTAAAAAAAATAAAAATAAAAATAGGACGATTTTGAAGTTGAGGGAGAACATGAGATGGGAGTTTTTCGATATACTCTAACTGTCAGAATTAGCTTTATTCGCCAGGTGTGCGCAAACACACGAGGAATTTGTGGTTTTTATTTTTAAGGTGCTCCTGGTACATACATGCATACATACATATCTGACATGAGAACAGAGAAAACATTTAAATAAAATAAGTTTAAAATAAAAAATAATGTGTATGAATCTGGAACAGAAGATTTATGTACAGATTTGTGCATTATTTACTCTATATACAGCTGTAAATAAGAAATGTGTGTATTTACATAATAATACTACAGAAAGAGACAATAAAAAATACAGAATGAATTGTAGAACACAGGTAATGATTCATGTTTTAGCTGTTTAAGCTGGAGATGGCATTTGGGAAAAAAATGTTTTTACACCTAGATGTTCTAGTGCTCAGGGATCTGTAGTGTCTGCCTGTAACTGTCATGAACAGGAACAAAAACAGTCCAGGCAGAGTAAGACAAGACGAGCGTTTGGCATTAAAAGTATATAAATTGTATTATTTTTTTTTTATTAAAACATTTAAACTGCATTTGGAAGTTCAAAATCGGGGCACCATATCAGTCCATTATATGGAGAAAAATTCTGAAATGTTTTCCTCAAACAATTTCTTTACGACTGAAGACAGAAAGACAACATCGTGGATGACAAAGGGGTGAGTACATTGTTGTTCTGGAAGTGGACTTCTACTTTAAAAGACGCGTTCTAAACTAGTCTTTGTGACGTAGAAGTATATCGTTTCTCATGCTCAGTCTCTTCGAAGCGTTTCTCGGTAGAAAACCGCTTTTCTGCACTCTGTTGTGCCTCGGAGTAGGTCAGTTACGGTGAATTACCACCTTCCGACGCCAACGGTTGTACTTGACCACCCCCGCCCCCGCCCCCGCCCCCGCTCCCGCTCCCGCTGGGTTGGTTGGCAGTGGTTAAGCGGGGGGGGGCTGTGCTGAGTCGTAAATGACTGGTGTTGTGTAGTGTGTTGTGTGGTGGGGGGTGTGACGCGGTGATTGACAAAAGAAGGGCGGGTGGTATGATTCTCACTAGGCAAATAAGTTTGAATGGTTTATAGCATCCCCACCCGACCTCGCCCTTCACATGTAATACTTGTTAATCACTGTTAACACCTGCTATAAAACAACCTTATATGATAAACCATATGACAGAAATCAAACACGTATTTAAAGAACATAAAATGTCGTAATATTGTAAAACAGTTAAATGGTTTACAAAATGCTGTGCATTAAATGCCTTTTGATGACAGTAAACTGAGTAAAAGCTGAAACTGAATTATTGTGTTGGTGTCTTGATTTAAACACTTAAGTCTCGTGGTGTGAGGTATTGAAATACAGTAAGACATGACGTAACATTCAAAGACTTACATAAGCTAACAATTAAAAATATTACACACAGAATGAAATAGGCTAACAAATAAATCTTCCTCAGACAAGCTGATACATTCTGAAAAGAACTGCACTGGTTTCAAAAGTTTTATAAATTATAGAATTTAGCAGTGGCTTGTGTGACTTTCGCAAGCTGTGACGTTTAATATACAGTATACAGCATAAATAAGTACACCCATACTGAAATGATTTGAGTCATTTCTCCATACACAGAATATGTATCAGGGTTGCTTGTAAATATAATGTTCCAGCAAGGTTGATCAATTACCAAAAAAACATGTCAATGTTAATTAGGACGTAATGTGTCAAAAAGTTACAATATAAAGCTACATTAAAAATATCTATATTTAAAGGCAATTTTTGATCAATAGGAATGTTGAACCAAAACATTTACATTTTATTACATAGGTTACATATAGCCTACACTCTTAACAATAAAGGTTCCAAAAATGGTGTTTTTGCAGTGATGCCATAGAAGAACCATTTTTGGTTCCCCAAAGAACCTTTCAGTGAACAATTCCTAATAGAACCATTTTGTAGAACCTTTTCTGCATTTAAAAGGTTCCATGGATGTTCAAGGTTCTTCACAGAACCATTGATGCCAATAAGTAACTTTTATTTTTAAGAGTGTATTTAATCATTCTCAATGCTGAAAACAGTGGAACCACTTAAACATTGACACACTTTTCACAAAAAAAGGGTTTTGGAGAATTACTTAAACAGGTGTAACATAAAAAAACAAAATAATAATAATTAATGAAAAATTAAACACACTGAGTCAAAAGTTTTTGAACAGTAAGATTTTTCTTCTACTCAACAAGTCTGCATTTATTTGATCCAATGTACAGCAAAAACAGTAAAATTCTGAAATATTTATACTATTTAAAATAACTGTTTTCTATTTGATTATATTTTAAAAATGTAATTTTTTCCTGTGATTTCAAAGCTGAATTTTTAGCATCATTACTCCAGTCTTCAGTGTGACAGGACCCTTCAGAAATCATTGTAATATGCTGATTTGCTGCTCAAAAACATTTTTTTGTTTGAAATGGTATAGTGTATAATGTTACAAAAGCTTTTTATTTCGGATAAATGCTGATTTTTGGATTTCCAGAGAATCCTGAAAAAATGTACTCAACTGTTTTAAATACTGATAAATGTTTCTTGAACAGCAAATCAGAATATTAGAATGATTTCTGAAGGATCATGTGATACTGAAGACTGGAGTAATGATGCTAAAAATTTAGCTTTGATTGCAGTAACAAATGACATTTTAAAATATATTTAAATAGAAAACAGTTTTAAATAGTAAAAAAATCTAAATTGTACAGTTTTTGCTGTACTTCGGATCATATAAATGCAGGCTTGGTGAGCAGAAGAGACTTCTTAAGAAAAAAACATTACAAATTTTACTGTACAAAAACTTTTGACTGGTAGTGTATGGGATTTGTGAACATAGCAGCAAAAGTAATTTGTGACAAGTGAATTTAGCTAACAAAAGAACAGGAATGGCAAGCAATAGTTCTCAGAAAGGCTATGAGAAAAGTGACCATTTGAAAAGTTAAAAACTCAAAACAATTCAATATTTTACTCTCAGGTAATTGTGGGGGAAAGGAAATGATAATCTGATTAAATCAATAAAGGCACATTTCCTTCAACATTTTTTTTATATGTAATATGTAAAACTGGCCTCTTCTCAAACCTTTAAATGGCTCTCAGAATTGATTTTGAGCGCCAGGATTGCAAAGATCAATTTACATGACTAGTCTCATACTCAGTCTACGAGGAAATAACACTGATGCACAAATTAAATCAAAATGGAAAACACTTAACTGTTTACTTTAAAACAATACTATAATTTCATTTCCCCTAAATGCAATAAAGCAGGGGTCACCAGACCCGGTCCTGGAGGGCCGGTGTCCCTGCAGAGTTTAGCTCCAACCCTAATCAAACACACCTGAACCAGCTAATCAAGGTCTTACTAGGTATACTTGAAACTTCCAGGCAGGTGTGTTGAGGAAAGTTGGAGGTAAACTCTGCAGGACACCGGCCCTCCTGGACCGGGTCTGGTGACCCCTGCAATAAAGGATAGTCTATCCAAAAATACCCAAAATGCCAGGCACGTTTGGTCAGTCATCAAATGCAATTTGTAGACTGTAGCAGACATCTTGCATCAAAGAATCAATAACCATGAAAGATGTTTCAGAACACTATACTCCACACCCTCTCCCTGTAGAAAAAAAAAAATCCCCAAATAAAAGCAGACACCCTGATTTATCCAAAGTTTATTAAAAGTACAATCTGTAAATGCTGAAACTAGCCAACCCTCAATGGTGATAACCAACTAACAACAGCCAACTACCACCCTAAAGGAAAAAATAACACTCCATTCCAAAACACTTGTATGGTGTCTCCATTCAAAAGATTACAAACACAAAACTGATTCCTGACATTTAAATGGCACTGTTCCTGTAATTACAGAACATACCTTCCAACACACACTCACACACACAAACATTCGCAACATAAGAGTCCCAGCAGGTTACCAAAATGTCTGCTTTATTTATTTTTCAGGACGACTCATTCAGAAAGACTAAAGGGAAAAATTTGCACTAGATTCGGCCTCGCATCCTCCAATTAGGGGGCGGCGTAACAGCGAGTCAACCTTCAAGAAAAATAATATGTAATAATAATGATAATAATAGTAATACATTAATCAATACAACATGTGGAGTTTAAGTGAGAAAAATCGGTCACTGTGGATACCACCAAAAACTTGTATGCACCAACAGCAGGGAAAGGAAACAGGTCATATTTAAACAAGTTTTATCAAAGCTTTGCATTATCATAAAATGCTCTAAAATGGTAAATTTTTGCGTTTTTTGCATTTTTTTATTGAAAGATATCAACTTCTTTTTCTTGTTTAAACATAGATTCTTTTATCTCGTCTTTTTTTTTCTGTTTTCTTTGTTGTGACTGCAAGTGACCATGAGAAAGGATGGGTCCTTGGCTGGGAATTTTTGGTGTAAGTGAATGTGTGTTTGTGTGTGTGTGTGTGCGCGCATGTCCTCTCCAGGCTGTGGCTGGTTCAGGGTCACAGCAGTTGAGCTGGTAATGTTTCTATTTCGTACTGAGCAGCTGACGCAATGACATCAGGCGTGTGTGTACGTGAGGTATGATTTGAAAGTGTGAGTGTGTTGGCTGAAGAATGAGTGCACATAAAAAGGAATGTGTGCCTACAAAACGTTTTGGGAGTGTATACCTATGTGTGGCGTTGTATAGTGTGTGTGAGCTTGCGTGTATGTATGTATGTATGCATGTATGTAAGGCACGGCCAGTCTGTCTCAGTCCCTCAGGTCCACACTGGATCCAAACAGAGCCACCAGCTGCTCCTCATAGTGGGCGATATTCCTCTTCATGATCTCCTTGCAGGGCCCCAGCAAACGCTCGAAGGCTTGTATGTCGATCACTGAAACACAAACAGTCATGTGACATTGAAATATGCATCGTATGCTCCAACAAATTAAGTCAGACAGATTCAGAGATGCCTACCCAAGCATTTGACGTCCCCTATAGCATAGGCTGAGGCAGCACGTGGTTTATTAGTGACGAGAGCAAGTTCTCCAAAATACTGCCCTCTACTGCAGCGAGCGATCTCCACCTCAGCGTTATCCTGTCTGTCTGCTTTTGTCTGAGGAAGAAAGAACGATTTAAAATTACATTTTGAGGGATAATTAAAAGCACCACTACCATTGATAAGTAGAATTGCAAAACATGTAGTCCCATCCCAAACATAAGCTAGAGTGCCCCTCCACTAATATTAGCACCCTTGGTGAATGAGCGAAGGAGGCTATGAAAATGAATCTGCATTATCCTTTTGATCTTTCATTCAAAAAATGTATAAAATTCCAACCTATCATTGAAGTAAAACAATGGAAAGTGTGGGGAAATCTCATTATGAATGTGTGTATTATGTGTTTTTCTCTAGTTCACATTGGCCACAATTATTGGCACCCAATTATTGCAACATCCTTTTCCCAAGATAACAGCTCAGAGTTTTGCCCTATAATGACTGATGAGTTTGGAGAACACATGACAAAAGATCAGAGACCATTCCTTCATACAGCATCTCTCCAGATCCTTCAGATGGCCAGTTCAATCATGTTGATGCCACTTCTTTTCAGTTCACCCCACTCACTGTCTATAGGGTTCAGGTCAGGGAACTGGGACGGTCATGACAGAAGCCTTATTTTGTGCTCAGTGAAACATTTTTGTGTTGATTTTGATGTTTGTTTTGGATTGCTGTCCTGGTGGAAGATCCAACCATGACCCATTATAAGACTTCTAACAAAGGAAGTCAGGTTTAGATTTTCCAGGCAGATTTGTAACATCTTTAGTTGTTTGGAACTTCTTAATTATTGCCCCGATGGTGAAAATGCTGGGTTCAGCCCGTTGGGTCATTTTATTGGGTTGTTTTAAATATTTAACTTAGGTGCTGGGTAGGTATTCTGTAAGTTGCTGGGTCATTTTCAGTGCTGGGTTATTTTTATCCTACCCAACCCTGTCTGTGACAAAACAACCCAGCTGCTGAGTTACAGTCAGAGCTCTACAGTAGAGACCGGTTCTCAGCGCCACTGATTTGATGCATTGTATTTAATTTATTAAGTCTTTACTGTGCTGTAGATTGTATGTTGCGTTGCGTAAAATAATACAAGGACGAGATGTCAGTCAGCTGCGTCAGCAGCGGTTACTTCAAATGACAAAAATGCCTTTTGCCTTGAATAAAATAAATGGATTTTATTCATTATAGTACTGAGTGTAATTTATTTGATGTTAAAATATGTTCTCTAATGTCAGTACTGTTCGTTTATGGGCAGGTTTTGGAGTCAGTCAAGGCATCCTTCAGCTACGAGTGAAACACGAGGCCGCGGTCTGAAGTTCATAATTCTACGAGGGAACAGCAGCCCTTCACCGGCTCAGGCTTCGGCAACACATCAGCACAAGAATTAGAACTATTTCGGTAAAAAGTGATTACAAAGAACGGTTGAATAAACTAAAATTAAAATTTTACTTTTACAGGTTCCATTTTTTGTCTAAAACGCTTGTTAAACAGGTTTAAATGTATGTAAAACATATTGTATTCACCCAAATAAATAAAATTTGTCTTGTATTTTGTCCATGTGTTCTTGCTTAATAATAAATGTTCATCTTTTTATTATTGCTGTTGCCTCTAGTAACTGTTTTTTTCCAGTCCATTTTAAAGCCAGCAATATAATAATTTATAAATAATAATTGACTTAAAACAACCCAGCATGTTTGGTAAAAACATTTAACCCAACCAGCTGGGTCAAAATAACCCAGCATGTGTTCTGTCCAATATTTACCCAGCATTGCCAGCTTTTGGGTTGTTTTTAACCCGGCATTTATTAGAGTGTATATTCTTTGGTTTTACTCCTTGTGATTGATGATTAAAGGAAATTTGGCCTTTGTGTTCCTCATATTTATAATCCTGTCATGGCTGGACAATTTCATGACCCTGGTGTGCTAAAAATGTAAATATGAATGGGAATATACTTCAGAGTTATTTTACTCATAAGATTTTCTAGGGGTGTCAGCAATTGTGGCCAACATGCATTGGAGAAAAACATTTCATTTCATAATGAGATTTTCCCTCACTTTTCATTGTTTTACTTCAGTGGAAGGTTAGAATTTTGTGAATATTTTGAATGATAGATCAAAAAGACAAACAATGCAGATTTATTTTCATAGCCACCTTTGCTCATACTTACCAAGGGTGCCAATATTAGTGGAGGGCACTGTATTGGTTAAGCAAAACTCTATTAGCAATTTTCACATTTTTTGAGGAGAAACTATGAATGGCTTTCTCTGCCTTTTAATCTGTGACAAAGTATTTAATTTATTAAAAAAAAAATTAAAATCTGAAAAGGAGCACTTGAACTTTTTTTAGCACATTAAAGTTTAGAGTTTAAAAGGTATAATTTAACACAATAAAAGACAGAGAAAAGAAAGATAAAGGAACTCACTTTACTCTTCATCATAATCTTCACCTCTCCAGACTCCACAATGTAGAAGCAATCAGCCTTATCGCCCTGGTAATAGAGCAGCCCATAATAGTAATGATTAATGTTACAACAGCATCAGTCAGAGTCTTGATCTTCAGTTCTGCTCTATTATTACAGAGCTATAATTACACCTGCTGCTTGTGTGTCTGTTGGTTCTTTCAGACACACTGTATCTGCTCAAGTGTGTTTGAGAGCTAAACGGTGGATAAGATTCTCAATGGCACCATCCACTGACTAAGACTAAATGTGTCTTATATGTATTGAGGTAAATATACTAGGGCTGTGATGATAAATCAATGCATCACAATTCCCGGAACGATTCTGAAATTTTCAGAATGCATTGCAATTCTCTTTGGAATCGATTCTGAACATTGTTTTTAACAGCAGATGGCGCTTTAATCTAGTTTTTAATTGCACACTTAAAGTGCATGTGCAAGTCATGTAATTACACCTCAGCTCACAATGTTTTTATGAAGCGAGATTAATGTAAACACTGCCCACAGTGAACACCCTTGTAATTTATGTTCAACCTTTTTGAACTTTATAAATGCTTATTTTAGGTTCAAGTGCATGCAAGGAATTGGAAGCAAGCAGAGCACGGCTGTTTCTAAAGCATGCAGTGCCACTCTGCCTGTAAAAACTAAGCTTTCGCGATGCATTCAGAAAATCTCAGAAACGAAGCAGAATCATTTCTTGATTAGCGATGCATAAATTTATTTTCATAGCCCTAAAATGTACAGCAGCATTAGATGACAAAATGCACAATATATGGCAATATAAGTAATATTAATAATATTCAAGTAATATTCACCTGCATAATGATCCGCTCTCCATCCTGAAATGATTTTACGCCCAGCACATCAACAATCTTCATCCTCTCAGAAATCTATGAGATAGAAATATGGCGTAAGTATTTTTATCATTTCATTAGCAGTCTAATATGCAACAGTTTTATTCTTTCACAGATCTACTAAAAACAAAAATTTCAGGGTTTGTACAGATACTGTAAAATAAAATTCCAAGACTTTCAAGGACTTTTCAAAGCACTACTTTTTTGATCTCACTTATGGTTTGATGTTTTCCACTTTTTAAAAAAACAAAAAAAATCTGAAAAAAAGTCCTGATCTTAATCGAATGTTTTGCGATCCGTGCTCCTAGGATCCAATCTAATAAAGCAAAAGATTTGTGAACACGCTACAAAGTTCCAATCTAAATCAAATGATTCACGAACCATCATTTCAGATCAGGACTCAGAGCTCCGATTGCAAATCATTCTGTTCATGGAACGATTCGTGAAGACCCGCTCCGAAATCCCGATCTGAATCAAATGATTCACGATACGCGACTTGAGGTTCCGATCTAAATTAATTGATTTGCCATAACGCAAAGTTCCGATCTAAGTTAAATGATTTGCAAACCTTGCGAACCTAAATCAAATTATTGGATTGTGAATCAAATCAAATAGCCCGATCTGAATCAAGTGATTCACGATATGCGATCCGATTGGAGCGCTTTGAAACAGTGAATCATGTTGTGACGTGACCGTTTTAAAAAATCATTACAAGTGATGTCAAAATGAGTCTTTTAACTTTATCTGTTTTTTGCTAGTGAACTCACTGAAATGAATAGAAGTCACGATTTTGAATCAATCGGAGCAGTTCCAGCTTAAATGACTCACTCAATTGATTTGGTTCATCTGTTTCTCTTTTTGCGTCTTCAGCCATGTTTACATGACACTGTCAGTACCACTACTGGTTTAGCTCAATAGTTTTATGACTTTAACTGACATAAGCAAAAAAAAAAAAAAAAAAAAAAAAAGGATAATGTTTTTTAATTGCATCAAAAGATGTGTGCTTATCAAAAAAAAATTCATAGATACATTGTCTTTCAATAATTCAAGCACTTAACAACCTCTTCAGGAATATTGCTAATTTTCAAGGGTTTGAGGCCTTCAATTTGAAAAAGTCAAATTCAAGTACTTCAAGTACTTTAAGCACCTTGTACGAACCCTGATGTCTGGCAATAGAATGTTTCCACAATACTTTTCTCACCTCTAATGATTTGAGTAGCGGAATAGACTCGATGAAGCATTCATACATCCTCCTCTTCTTTGCATTATTCTTCACTATGAGTCTACGGAACGTTGCCCGATCCTGAAACAGACATACCATTCGGTTAAGATCTGAAATTATTTGTGTGACACACTAACTTTCAGTCTTCATATCTGTTGCAAGTACAATGAAATAGCAGCTCTGTGAAAGTGAAAATGCAGTCATTTAGTGTTTCAACCACATGTCCACAAGGTGGTGCCGTTATAGAGCACTACATCAACAGGCTTGCTGTCACTTGCTCTCTCACACACACTCACCAGTCCCCAGAGGGCTCCCTCCTCTTTAGCAATGATGGTTGCAGCACGTGGAGTGTTGTACATGAGGGCCAGTTCTCCGAAACTGCCCTTATTGTCATACTGACCCACACAGCAGCCCACACCGTCTTTCTGTACCACAATATCATACACACCCCTGCAAATACACAAAAACACATATTCAGTTAGGGCTGTGGTGGATATTACATCGATACTACACTTCATTCTGATATCCTGACTTATAGATACTGACATTTAATATAAGGAACATCGTTATGGTTTGTGACAAACAATGAATGAAAAATCACATAAATTGCTTCCTGAAACTTCAGTTCCTTTATTGCATCCAAACTGAGTCACATCATGATTATGGCTGCTATAATCCATAAAATCACTAATGCAAATGATTAAATGGAAATATCAAATAACTGTGTCTGTGCACAATAACCATTGACCACTTTGCAGTAGTGAAAAAAAAAGCCCACTTCAAAGAAGGCCATAACCATATATAGTTTTGCATGGCCAGGTTGCCAGATGAAGTGCAGCTCCATGCAGTTGAGAGGTGCTTTTCATCTGGACATAGGAAATTACTGATGTAATGGAAGATTAACATAATACTACTGTTAAATTCAAATATGCATGTGATATAAATTCACAATAATGCAAATGTTGCCAATTTGAAAAACTAAATCTGCTAACATCAAGCTACTGTAAGTAAGATATTTTTTATAAAGAAACAGTAACAAAGTATCCAGTAGCAGTAAATGCATTTATTATTGGTAACAGACCATTGGGCAAAACGTGCACACTTTTTACATGAAATGCTGGAACTAAATTAGACTTTCAAAATCTGAATCAGTAAACAACTGACAGATTAATCAATTTTCAAAATAGGTGACCCAAATCATGACATTTGTAAATTTGTTAAACTATCATAACAGACACACACTGGCAGAACATAAAACAGTTTATAAAAATACATACCTCTCGATTACATAAAAGTTATCTCCATCATCTCCCTGATCAATGACGTGGTCTTGTGGCTGCACAAGAACCTCAAACATGGCGTCCAGCACCTGTGAAAACTGCTCCTGTACCAGAGAAAAAAACAGAAAGTCTGATGAAGGGAATGTATGTCTGTATCAGACAGTACATATTTAGCATCCACTGTCAGTGTTGTGGAGAATTATATAATTTAATCACAAAATAAGTGTAACTGTAATCTGTAACTGTAATGTAATTAGAGTTATTTCTGAAAATGTTCATGATTACAAAGGGGGTTACATCTAAATATATTCACACACATACAGATTTGACTGATTTCTTTTCCAAAATTGCATTGACTGCTCTAAAAAATATGAGACACCAATGTTTTTGGAGCTTAGGACAATGAATAGGACACTTATTTGATAACTCTTTAATTTCCTATTTGCCAGTGTTAGATACCAGTGTTTTGTACTCACCCTCTTGTCATCCAAGATATTCATGTCTTTCTTTCTTCACTCGTAAAGAAATTGTTTTTTGAGGAAAGCATTTCTCCTTTTACTGGACTTCAGTGGTGCCCCTGAGTTTGAACTTCCAAAATGCCGTTTAAATGCAGCTTCAAAGGGCCGTAAACAAGAGGAATTTCTAGTGAAACTGGTTATTTTCTTAAAAAAAAAAAAAAAAAACACTCGTTTTTTTTCCGGTTCAATACAGTTTAGGGTATGTCGAAAAATTGTTATATAATAATGTTATATGTGTGTGTGTGTATATATATATATATATATATATATATATATATATATATATATATATATACACATATACATACACATATATACACACATATATATACATATATATATACACATATATATACACATATACATACACATATATATACACACATATACACACATATACACACATATATATATACACATACATATATATACACATATACATACACACATACACATACATATACACATACATACATACATACACACAAACTAGGCCTGCAACGATTAATCGCATCGGCGTCGTCGGAGCGCGCTTATCAATGAAGCCGGTACTTGATTAGTAGTGAAGCTCCATCCACGGCGCTCAGCTGGAGCGGCAAGTAATAATCGAATTCGATTTTGCGCGCGATTTGGCGTAGCTTGTCAGTGCTTTACGGCTCTGTGTATTACTTGCCGCTCCAGCTGAACGCACGTGATGGAGCTTTACTACTAATCAGTACCGGCTTCATTGACTAAACGCGCCTCACGACATCGTGCGATTAATCGTTGCAGCCCTAATACACACACATACACATTTCTTTTTTTCTTTTTTAGAAAATAACCAATTTTCTAGGACTGGGATTGTTGACAGCCCTTTGAAGCTGCATTTAAACTGCATTTTGGAAGTTCGAATTCACGGGCATAGAAGTCCATCATATGGAGTGGAATCCTGAAATGTTTTCTTCAAAAAACAATTTTTTTACGACTGAAGAAAGAAAGACATGAACATCTCGGATGACAAGGGGGGGTGAGTGCATTATCTGTAAATTTTTGTTCTGGAAGTGAACTAATCCTTTAAACTATATCTTATGATTTTAAATTACGATTAATAATTTAACCTCAGAACAATCTCAAAGTAAAAAAAGGTGCTAAAGCCTGATTTAGTGGTGGCTGTGCTTTAAAATTATTATAATGTCAATCCAAGTGATGAAGGATTTTGAAAGTGGCAGTATTTAGTGTTGAGTCCTACTGTAAGGATAACCTTAAGCTTTAAATGTTTGAAAAATTTAGAACAAATTTAGAGATTTAAATTTAGAAAAGTAATGAAAAAGTAATCAGTTATATTACTTTAATAAAGTAATAGAAGTAGTTACACTACTTAGGATTCACATGACTGCTAGACAGAGTGCAGCAGAAGAGAACAAAGTGGTTTCAACTTTTTGTTTTTTATCTTGACACCATCTAAAAAAAACCAAACACTCATGGTGCAATATGCTGAATGAAGAGAGGAAAAAAAAAAGAACAGCAACACGCAATGCTATACACGCACATGCATGTGAACATAGACTAACATTAAAAAAAAAAAAAAAAAAAAAAAACAGTGCAGAATGAATACAGAAAAAAGACAGAAAAAAGAAGGAAATATTTAACTATAACTTTCACTAAACTATTGCAAATTTATTACAGAAATTTTCATGGGGGAGAATTTAAAAAACAGGTTATAGCACATTGGTTACCATAACTTTTAGCATGTTAAATATTTTCTCTATTAAGCTGCATCTTTTAATTCTCTCCACTGAAAGCACCACAGCTAATAACACTGTATAAATATAAAACTTAAGCCTAGTCAACACCACTTATTGATTTATTTGCTATGTAGCAAGCCAAACAGGATATAACTTATAATTATTTTGAATAAATATAGCTATCATAACATCCTTAATGTAATATATAATGACATTAACATAATATTACAGAACACACAATAACATTCTTATCTGCAAGTGTTACAAAATCAAAGTAATGCAAACATTCCCATTTTGGAAACTCGATTACATGCTCTTGTTAACCCTCAAATATTTCATACAACATTTATGTCCACTGACTAGAGCACAACTTAGACATGCTATATGACATCAGCAGAAAACAAACAATGCAAATCAGTTCAAGTAACAATATGTTAAGTACACATGTTCCTCTAACTCATGAACTGACAATGGCAGGTTAGGTAATGCACGTGTGATCAGTCGCACATGCAAACCAAACCTGACTGACAGGCCCGCACAGAGTCCAGGAGTGATACAACCTGTATGACGTCTGTTTAGAGTTTTATAGCCCTCATATCTGTCTGTGTGAGTGTGCGTACCTGATCAAGAGCCTTGAACAGCAGAATGTCCTTGCAGGCCTCCTGTAATCTACAACGCTGCTCATCTGTTTTTGGATGGACAACTCTCGGCTCAGAGTCTTCCTCATCATCATCAGGGTTAAAGGCCTCCGCACATACTATAAAAATAAATTACTATTTACTTGACGAACGTCACAAAGCCACATGCAAGTGAACTTCTAAATGACAGAGTCTCCAAAATATGATGGTAACCATTTAAATTGTTCAAGGAACGTAGAAAGCATGGTATAATAAAATATTTTGTTGCATTTTGTATCTGATATAAACAAAAAAGTGCTTTTTAGAATAAAAACAGTTTTAAAAGAAAGTAATGGCAAGCCTATGTACTTTGCAGGGAAGGAGAAAAACTTATTAATTTGGTAAATAATCACTTATGTTCAAAAGGTATGGGGTCAGTAATACAAATACTTTTATACCATGAGGTTTAGGGCTGGACAACTAATCGAAAAGTAATCGAAACAGAAATTCTGAACCTCTTACTGAAAGAAATTTTCCCATGTCAGTTATTACAGTTTTCCGTGTGTAGTTGGCGCTATACCGATGTGTATGATCGTCACGCTCACGTCTTTTGCAGCGTTTTGCACATGAGTTGCGTGTTTAAGACGCTGTGTCATAAAATTTTAACTTTTACACGCAGCGCCGCTCAATGTCGGTTCCAACACAGTGGACCAATCAGAAGACCACGAAGCGGGGCAAGTGTTGCAAGCTTTTGTTTACAGTAAATACATATTAAATACATACATGGTTCAAAGGTATGGGGTCAGAAATACAAATACTTTTATACAGCAAAGAAGCATTAAATTGATCAAAAGTAACAGTAAAGGCACTTACAGTGTTACAAAAGATTTTTTTTTTTAAAACCTTCTATTCACAAAGAATACAGAAATGCAACGTATAATAGTGTGTGCACCAAACACGAATTTAATTATTTGCGCAAGGTGATTACATATAAAGTCAACGCAAAGACACAAATAGAGACAAATTCGCACAGGGTGAAGTGAATGACGCGAATTGGGCAACGCGATTGCTGCAAATGCACGATATCGCGTCTTCTGTACAAGTTGAAAAATTTCAACTCGAGCGGAAAAGAATTTGAGACGTCCAGCTTGGCACGTTCGCTTGTAACAGAAAATGGAGGAAAGCATGACTTTATTTCCGTGAGTGACACAAAAAACATTTCGCAAGTAATCTAAAGTGATAACGCGATGGTGTGTTACACAGTGGACAGAGCATAACTGGTTTACAAAAATATTAAACAGCATAACTGATTCCACTTTTATAATATTAAATGTTTCAAGCACCAAAGTATATTAGAATGATTTCTGAAGGATCATGTGATACTAAAGACTGGAGTAGGGGAGTTAATTGTAACAAGTGTGGTATAAATATTTCCACACATGCTAGCATAACCAAATTTACAGTATATACTAGTTTACAACACTATATAGAGAAAAATGTGCGCCAAAATTCAAAAGCCTTTTAAAGATACCACTGAATATTTATTTTACCATAGTAAAAGTTATTTTTTCATCTCAGTTTTTAGTTTTCATTTAAAATAAGACAAATCTGCTACTATTTTAATCTCCAATCCGTTATATATCAGTTTAGATCATTAGTTCATTAAAGCCTCGCAAACCAGCAGAAACTAACCAGACACTAAACAGTTTTAAATTCCAGTCGCGCTGATGGGGAAAGTTGTAACACTGTGTTACAATGTGCCCCGCTATTATTAAACTATACTATTCTGTGACATTGCCGAAGTAATTTACACCATTTACTTTTATAGATTTTAATGAGAAACCACGAGAAACGGGTGAATAAAGACTGACAATCAATGTTTAATGTTCAGAAATGATCATTTTGGCTCGTTTATGTGTCTCGTGTTCTATGAGAGCTGTGTGTGGAGGGAGGGGAGTGTCTTTCAACATCTGAATGTGTTTCATTTATTTGACCAAATTGTTTTGAACTATACTGCATAGCTGTGCGTTGCAAACATGGCCGTCCCAAGCATGGTGCAATGTGTTCATTGTCAAACTCCAAAATTTGATTATTTTTAATTCTTAAAAAAAAATACTATTTTATTTGAAGAAGTTAATTTATTTTATTCTATTGAAAAAACATTTTAGTTTGTCTTGCATATTTTTTTTTATTACATCAGATAACATTTTAAGCTTTCATATGATCATGTTACAATGCACCCCACCTATGGGGCATATTGTCACACTTCACTTCCTTTCTTTTTGAGGTAAATAACGAAAAATGTACACACTGTAATTATGAAACAAAACAACATATTTGTATTTGACAAGTGTAAAATTAATGTGAATTAAAAAACAAAAAAAAAACAAAAAACAAAAGACTATACTCTAAATTAGGGCTGGGCGATATGGACAAAAAAAAAAAGAAAAACTTTTCGTATCAGTCAGATAATTATCACGATAGATGTCACATTTTTCTTTCTTCTATAGTCTATAAGCAGATTTTTGCTCCAATATGAAAGCTGTAAAAAACAGAGAGTTTGTGGTTTTAAACTATTCTTTATGGTCAGAACATAAACACGTTTTTTGAATTCTTTTTGAATTCTTTACACTTTTCCCAGTCATTTGTCCTTAAAATAAATATAAAAATTATACGAAAAAAATTCTTAAAAAAAAAAACTTATTTCTACAAGTTCTAATGTGTTTGTTTCAAATCAAGAAACAGGACTGTGTTGCTTCATAATATTAATAATTATCTACATTTTTTTGTCTCTTAGAAATACACATTTGAAAGTAGCTTGAGTTCAGATGCAGATTTATAAAATCAGTATCGTTAAATTGTAGCAACCTCAGTTGTATATGGTTAAATTTAATTATTCTGTTTGAGTTTAATTAACTGTAATTTACTGTTTTTTTTTAAATAGCCATTGATTTTTCATAGTACCATACATTTAGATCATGACTAAGTTAAAACCACAAATATAGCACCTTAATACCATGGTAAAAATGTAATATGGCTTCTATGTATTTGTATAAAAAAAAACAGTAGTCTAAATGCATTCAGTATAAATCCATACACGCTATAGCTTAATCACAAAAAATACTGTAATTATATTCCATTACTCCTCCTTCAATACATTTAATACATGTCTACATTAATAAGATAATACAATTCTACACAAACAATTCTTCCACATTTCTGACACAATACCATGGAGCAGTTAGTGTTACCACGGTAAATCTATGGTAAATGATAGTGATTTGTAGACTGTGCACAGTGTATCTCCTGTTTGTCAGCGCTGTATCATCTGGCTATAAACAGAGTTGTTGCTTTTAATGACTAGCGCTCTTTCGTTCCGCCTTTCCCGCATAAACATTATATCACACATTTATCAAACTCGTTATCGTTTATCAAGGAAATGTATGTCACGCGATAATTATCGTTACTGATTTATTGCCCAAACATCTGAACCCCACGTGAATTTACGCAATTTGAAAAATATAAAAAGTGTTAGGTTGTGCCCCACACTCCCTTAATGGCTGCTGAAAATGTAGCTTTTGCATAACACAAAGTTACATTTTATACTTTGATCAAGCAAATGCAGCCTTGTTGAGCATAAGAGACATTGTTAAAAAAAAAAAAAATCTTACCAACCCCAAACTTTCGAATGGTAGTGTATGTACTTTGCAGGAAAAGAGTTACAAACAAATAAATAACAATTAAACAAATATTTTAACTAAAAACTATAGGCAGGATGATCACTTATAAAAAACAGTATTCTTCTCAGTGCGTTAAACATGTCTTCACAGGTAGCTTATGTAAATTTCTTCATACGATGACGTTGGACTCGAAAAATCCCACATTAGAGGAATGCATATGTTAAAAGGGGATTTTTACTGGAACACAGTTGAAAGGGAGAGAATGAGTGGGCATACTGGCGACGTAATTACTATAAAACAAACACGAGGGGAAATGACGGAAAAGGCAGAGCACTTATCTGACACTCGCACACACACACTTTAAACCACATGATTAGTGCAATGACGTCAAACAGAACTCACCCGACACTCTCCGGTTAAATCTGCTGGGGGGGGGAGCTGCGGAGAGAGACAAAGACAGAGAGTTAATGACGGTTCAAATTCTGAGAGCTGCAGACTCACAGACAACGCTAACCATCAAATTCAGTCTCCAAACCTCACATGTGCCCTTCAGTAACCGTGTGGGTGTGTTAAATATTCGGTAAGGTCAGTCAAAGGGCTGTCCTACAGGCTGTACCAGTTTCAGGAGATTGCAATTATGTGTGTACGATCACAGCTGAGTGCACTAGCACGACTCTCAGGAGCCCTGCAGGTCTGCACACACTCCTCCTCCTACTTTCTCATGGCGCTGTTACAATCCATCAGTCCATTAACTCTTTGGTGTAAAACTGGCAATAATCTCTCTCTCTCTCACACACACACACACACACACACACACACACACACACACACACACACACACACACAATCCATTTTTAGCATTTTAATAAAAACTTCTACCCATAACCAATAAATAAGCAGACTTTCACAGACCAAAACTCATGTTTGAACACATTCGCACAGTAATTAAGCTGCAAAGCAATACACACATTTTGTAACGCATGCTCATGCTAAATGCCACCGAATTGTGCGTATTCACACGTTAGCTTTCAGATTTACACCTCCTTGCAAATTACTTAACACTGTGTGCGTGTATGTTGCCCAGACAAGGCGGCTTAATACAGGGATGTGTTGTAAGAGCACTCAAAGAAATGAGTGTGTGCATGAGCGCGTGAAGTATTGTGAGATGGGGTGCTTCAACCTCACGTGTAGGGGATATCAAGTGGCCAAAGTTGCCATGACAACAAAATACAAGGAAGACCTCTTCATCGCTATAACAACTATCCCCCCCAAATACACACCCACTCACTTTCTCTTGGCAACCGGAGAGGGAGAGAAAAAAAAAGAGAGAAAAAAACAGACAGAGTGACACAGGAAGGAAGAAATGGGAAAGAAAAATGGGTGAGCGATATTTCTAAGAATATACAAAGTCGGTCTGTTTTGAATCATTAAAGGGACAGTTCACATGGAAACCAACGGTTTGTTATCATTTACTGACCCTTATGTCAGTTTGTACCCGTATTATGTTTTTCACACACAACAGGGACAAAAAGCAGAATTAGAGTATCATAGAAGCAGGCCACATGACTTGTCTAAGTCATATGATAGCCGTGTGTGGGGTACTGATGTGAAATTTAAAAAGTTATTTACTGAAAATCTTTCCCTCCACCGTACTTCTTGTATTTCACTTGCAGTTGCATTTTTTTTTTTTTTAAATTGCCACATTTTCAAGCTCACAAAAAAAATAAATAAATAAAAAAAATAAATAATAAAAAAAATAAAAAAATAAAAAAATATCGCACACTAGTCAAACCAACTACTCTTCTATGATACTTGCATCCACTTTTCTACTTTTTGACAACAATGGCTTAGCCATTTGTGTCCAAAGTACAAACGTGCCAGAGTTTAAATACATTAGCTTTAAGAGTTTGTTCAAATCACTTAAGTATGAGCAACAGTAACGACAAACAGTAACTTGAGAATTGCAACACTTCAGCGTTGTTCTGTCTGTCTTCTTATCTCTCTCCATGTCATTCTAGATATCCTCATGCACCCACAGCCTTATCATTCTCTCTCACTGCTGGCAAATATTAGCCAGAGGGAGAGACAGAGACTAGTAATTTTAAATGCAAACAGAATATGTGTGTGTGATCTTTGTGGTGGTACAGCTAAAATCACTGATCATGTGAGAGTCAGCATCTAAACTACAAACACTTGTGTGCTTTCTCACACAACCATACTAAACATGATAATATGCACACAGGTACCAAAACCAGTCAACCACAATGGGTTTTCTATAAATGTTAACTAGTACCCAAAAAAAACAGTTTAATAATATCAAGCAAGATGTACACTATTGTAAAATGATTAGGGTGTGTAAATCTTTTTAAAAATATTTTTAAAAGTGGTCTGCATTTATTTAAAAAACGAGTTTTATTTTTGCAGTGGTTACACTACACAGTAAAGTCCATTCCTCAGAAATAAATCTAATATGCTTAATATTTTTGTGGAAATTGGGTTACATTTCTTCATCTCTGATTAATCATTTGTAACATGATTGTTTTCAGTGTTCAATCATCAATTTTCAAGCATCCTAGACCAACAGACGTATTAAATTTCATAAAAAAAATATACTTGCCACTAATTTTTGAAAAAGTAGTGTACATGACATTATTAACCATTACATTTACATTTATTTTACATTTACCTTAACATTTCTTGAAAAACTATGAAAGCCCAATTCCACCACTGAATAAAAAATAAAAAAAGATAATTGCGACTTTCTCACAATGCTGACCTTTGTTCTCACAACTGTAAGCTTTTTTTTTTTTTTAGAATTGCGTGATACAAACTCGCAATTCTGACTTTTTTTCTCCGAACTGTGGGATATGAACTCACAAAAAAGTTCTGAGAATGAGAAAGTATCACAATTCTGAGAAAGTCAGAATTGCGAGATATAAACTCACAATTCTGACTTTTCTCAGAATCATGTAATTGTGACTTTTCTCAGAACTGCATGTTTATATCTCACAATTCTGACTTTATAACACACAACTGCAAGTTATTAAATCAGAATTGTGAGAAACTCGCTATTTTTTCCCCTCAAAACTGGACTTTACAACTCATATTTGAGTTTATCTCACAATTCTGAGAAGAAGAAAAATCAGAACTGCAAGAAAGTCTTATGTATATCATGCAACTCTGAAAAAAAAAGTCAGAACGGTTTATATCTCACAATTCTTGCAACGACTACTCAGAATTGCAAGTTTATTTCTCAAAATTCTGACTTTATAACACACACTTGTGAGTTTATCTCACAACTCTGAAAAAAAGTCAGATTTGCGAGATGTAAACTCACAATTGCGAAAAAAATAATTGTGAGATAAAAAGTTGCAATTACCTTTTATTTTTTTATTCAGTGGCAGAAACGGACTTCCATAAAAAACAAAACATATTAGATAAACTTAAAAATAAACTAATAACAATAACAGATTAATATTTACCTTATTGTATTTCAAATATTTTACCCAATACTTACACAAAATACTTGCACAAAATATTTGAAAACTATGTGGGTTATACTTTGACAAAGCAGTTGGTTCATTCAGGTGCCCACAAAATTTGGGCACACTTATCAGTCAATACTACAATCTCAAACTAAATGTGACCCTGGACCACAAAACCAGTCTTATACTGCACAAGTATATTTGTAGCAATAGCCAAAAATGCATCGGATGGGCCGATTTTATTGATTTTTTTTCTTTTATGCCAAAAATCATTAGGATATTAAGTAAAGATGATGTTCCATGTAGATATTTTGTAAATTTCCAACCGTAAATATATCAAAACTTAATTTTTGATTAGTAATATTCATTGCTATGAACTTCGTTTGGACAGCTTTAAAGGCGATTTTCTCAATATTTTGATTTTTTTGCACCATCAAATTCCAGATTTTCAAATAGCTGCATCTCGGCCAAATACTGTCCTATTCTAACAAACCATACATCAACAGAAACCTTATTTATAAACCTCAATTTTGAGAAATTTACACTTATGACAGGTTTTGTGGTCCAGGGTCACAAATGTTCTATGGCTAACTCGTACACATTTGCAGAAGCACAAAACAGACTACACTATATAACATTACCATACAAATTCAAGCACACCAGTTTCTAACTTAACTAACTTGTTTGTGGCAGCGCGTTTTTATGAATATTTCTTGCTCATCTGGGGAGGTTTTAAGGAGGTTTGGATAACAAAATCAAAATCCCACTATGCTACAGAGCTGGCTGTATTTTCTCCCTCTCCCCTTCCTGCTGCAAGCAATCAGTCTTGATGTCTCAATGTCCCTCTTTTCCCTGCACTCTCTAAAAACTTTGTCTATCTTTCTGCAGCACTCCATTTTTCCCTCTCTCTCTCTCTCCCTTTAGCCCTTATAAGGTAGTGTGGATAGTGTGGATCTGTCTAGCTCTGTGCCTGTGGATTTAACCCCTTACTGGCGGCCGAGGGTTACTTAGAATGAAAAGCATGAATGAAACGGAGGTAGTCATTTACTCAAAATATACCCATTTCTACCACTTTCTATAAACTTTGCAAGCATATGTGAGTATTCAGTGCTACAAATTAATCTGCAAAAGTTTGTTTGTGTGCATAATATGAACATTAAAGGCAAGGTCAGCACTGTCTGTGATTAGACAAGGCCATCCATCTGCTTAATCTGCACCCTGACTGGACAAGGTCAGTGTCTGTTCTTTCAGCTCCTCTCTGATTGGCTGATATGGTATTATGTTGTGCTAGCTGAAGGTCAAGGCATGTCCAATCAAAGTGTACACTTCGCAATTGGAGCCTTCCAATTGGTTACGCTCCTGTCCCAATGACCTCCTCTCCTTGAGCCACCACCACTAATCAGACTGACCTGCAAACAGACTGTGGAAAAAACTTGTGTTTTTGTGTGGTGTTGTCTATGAACATGCAAAAAAAACGGGATCAGAATAATGCTTCCTACTCTGCTGAGAAAAAGAGAGGAAATTAAAGATTAGATTTAATTGGAGACTAAAATAGTGTGGGCAACAATGACAATAATGTGCAGGGTTTCCACATCCTGCTTAACCTTTGGCCTTACCCATAATGCCTTGAGAAGAAACAGCTCTGGTACACTGGTGGATTCATGCCATAATATAGCAATCTGAACTCTTAAAGCCATATAACTCCATCTGCACTTATTTTCTACCAATGCAGCACTCAAAATGCAGAAATAACACGATAACCCTAAAGTCTATGACCGGCTACTGAGATAATAACACTCCATAAGCTCTTACGCGACCACACTATAATGCTTCTGAAATCAATGACCAGGGTGGGAAGAACAAACAGGGCCAGGGTAGTCTGTCACCCTCTTGGTGATAGATATATAAAGAGGAAGTGCTGAAGTCCAGACTACTGTTATCGCAACCTCAAACATGAAAAATAAGAGATTTAGACACACCCAGGCATACAAAACACACAAACAATACACACACAGACAAGAAAACAGGTATTGAAGCACTCTGACAGGAAAAAAGCTAGAAGTTGGTGCATGTGCGTGTGTGTGAGAGGTCCTGTAGTAAAAACAAAAACATGTATTATTTTATTTTTCCTTTCTGAAATCAAAATAAAGATTGTGCATTAAAAGGTATAATACAAATGCTATTAATATTATATATAGTGAACAGCAAAAAGTACATTGAAACTAGACAAACAAGTTAAGTGAAAGTAACTTGTGTACTTATGTACTTAAAAATAAATATAAAATGTTATATTTTTTATTCATATATATATATATATATATATATATATTTTTTTTTTTTTTAAGGTGCAAAGCACATTGACTTAACTGGTCTCAATTCACTGCATTTAAACTGCACTATATGTGTGTGTGTTTTAACACTACTTATTTAACTGCTTTATAGTTAGTTTATTCTTGACAAACTGCAAACACATGGTTTTGACACTGTAAAGGTCATAAAAACCTAAGTTAAACCACATCACGGTTGTGACGACATGCTAACTGCCTGAAAAAATAACAGTTCCCTTTTTCAAGGTTTAGTTCTGTATATTCCTGTAATGTGAAAAAGGTACACACTCATTGAGTTTCAGATTATGCAATAACAACATTACAGCTTGTGTCCTATCAAATCACACTGACAACAGGCAACCCAGCAGTGATGAGGAGCACAAACAGGTTCTTTGACTCACTGTTAGAGTATTTGCAGGTGGCTGCGTTGTGTGAGTAGAGACTCTGAGTCCATAAAACAGCAGACTGCTCTGTTCCAGTCTATTTATCCTGCTTAAAACAAAGAGTACCCTCTCCTCCACACAGAGGACCTAAAACACACAAGCTATGCACTTGTACTCTACACTTTAATTATCCTCCAATTCATTTGACTTCAATTGGCAACTAAATTATACACAGATATTTAAAGTTAATTATTTATTTTCTAGACGTCAGACACAAATTGTCTGTAACAGCTAAAGGCCAATCAGAAATGTTTGCTGCCTGTCAATTTCATGCATTCAGGTTTGGGGTTTTGTAGAAAGGCCATGTGGTTGAAGGGGTGGTGGCGTTCTAAATCAGTTTCTAAGTGTGGCGGAAGTTAGCAGAACATCTGAAACCTCTTACAGCAATTCTTCGATTCTACTCTTCACCCAGTCATGCATCTAAATTCTCGCAGAAAGCAACAACACTTGAGTATGCAAGCCTGGAGGAGTAAGCAAAATTTATCCAGACTTCCTGCATGAAACAGCACCATTTCTATAGTGATGATGTGCAGATGTTTTCATGACAGCATGACGCAAAGAAAGAGGGATCAAGGTGGGATGGTCCTCAATGCTTCAACCATGCCCCAGCATGCTTTGGATTCCTCAGTTCACTGAAGCTCAGCTGTGGAACAACAAATTTCTCATGCAGAACCCATCCTGCTCTCTTTTTCTCCATTCTCTTCCGTATGCTGTTCAGTCAAAGCCTGCAATATTCTGATTGGATATGCTGATGAGCAAATTAACCAATTCACATAAGCTATAAAATTTAAAATATGAATACATTCTCAGAAAAATAGGGCCCTATGAAATCCATTTTGTTTTTTTCCCTAATGTCCTAATTCCTTTTTTCCATTTTAATTTAGTTTAGTTTTAATTGTTCTAGGCTCTGTTTTAATGGACACATTAAAAACATTAATCAAAAGCCATGTCTGATTAATTGAAATCATGAAGCATTTTAACAGCAATTTATCAAAAATGTAACAAAAACGTAAATTTTCTATAAATTCTATGTTTTGCATTAATTTCCTGGATTCCAATTTAATGGGTTCATTAAATTACAATAATCAAAAGCATGTCTAAATGACTGATTTTATAAAGAATTCATTTATCATTATTTTTGATTTTTTTTTTTTTCAGAAATACTGTGTTGTGTATTTACATTTTTCAGGTAAATTTTTCTGGTAAATATTCCTTTAAAAAACAGTGTTTTAATAATAATGTTAGTAGTAGTAGTAGTAGTAGTAGTAATATCATGACATTAAGTAATATATTTCTATCACAGTTTCTCCAAGTTAATCCAAACTTTTATTTTGATGGGTTGCTGTAGTTGCTGTAGAAGTTGGACTGCAAAACGATAGTCGCAATTAATCAATTCTAAATAAAAGTTTGTTTACATACTATATGTGGGTGTCCTGTGTATATTTATTATATATATAAATACAGATTTATATACTATAAAAAATATTTGTATGTATTTGTATGTAAACGCTTGTATATAATTTATATTATATATAAATATATATATTTTACCTACAAATCTAACATATTTTTCCTTAATATATACACGTATGTATGTATTATTTATATATACATAAATACTTTGAACTGATTAATTATGACTAATCATTTTGCAGCTTTACTGCATACATCTTTAATCTGTTTGCATATGATATAACGATGGTTTTTCTCAAAAGAAACGATAAAATGCTCATGAAGTGACTCTCAGTGCGGTTCTAAAGATTACATTTATTTGTTTACGTACTTATATATTGAGGCGGCAGAGGCTGAAAACACCATGGCTCGTAGAGCCCTAGATATAGCACATCTGCCATCTTGGCCCCGTCTTTTCATCCAGATGTTCTCTGGCCAATGACGTACTAACAACGACTGTACACATAATCGACTCGGGTGTTGTCAAATAACAACACCAACAACTTTGGTAACTACACTTCACTAGAAAAGTGCCAATGAGCTCAGATTTCCACCTTTTTTAATTTCCCAATTTTACAAATCCAACAGCTCCTCAGTTTCTCATGGCATTATGAGATATGAAACTAGCTGCACACCTCAGAAACTCAGTGGATGCAGTGTTTCTCAACACTGTTTGCTTAATAAACGCATTTGTCTTTTGAAAATGTCTTGTAAATGCTTTAGTCCAACCAAATCCTTTGAACATTTGACTGGATTTGCTTGGATAAAGCAAGCTTGAATATAACTGCGCATGTAAATGTACTTACTGTTACATACTCAAACATTCTAATGCTGCTTTTTGCATACTATACAGTAGTGAAGAACGCATACTGGAACGTGAGAAGAGACTGATGTACCTGCTTGAATTTAAACCACTGAAAGTGCACATAATCTGAATGATCTGAGATCAGATTTAGCAAACAGATAAGCACAGATGTCCCCATTTCATTAAGCAAAAGGTTGTAAAAACAATTACAGAATTAAATATTAAAAACAACCATTGTAAACAAGCCATAATCCACTCAGTCATCGACAGGCATTGCATATTATGCGGCTTGATGAAATATGATTAAGCGATTTGGGCAGGTGTTATAATCCCTGTATCCATATCCGCACCTCTACCTAATTGTTCTCCACGGCCCAGGTTTCTCTCAATGGATAAATTCACAACTGCTGACTTAAGAAATGTCTGCCAGTGAAATCAGCTTGGTTTCCACTAGGAAAGCGCAGCTGCTCGCTCTGCACTACATGAAAGGAAAAAGGCGCTGCTTTGATGTGCGAGAGCGCACCTCTCTCCATTATAAAAAATCCCTGTTAACATTCTCAATGGCCAGCCTGCATCCATTCATACAAGCAATTCATACAGCACGAATGGGCTACCATCGAAACACACATCACAATCCGTCTCTATTCAAAAACGAAAGTGCATAAATATTAATGCAAATCCATTAAGCGTGCATGCTAGCCCTTCTGAATTCTGCACGCGTCGCGGGTAACCGGGGATGCCACTTGTCACTCTGTCAATCAAACGCATGGATGGGAGCTCGAACGAGTGCCATGGAAACAGCCTAGATAAGGCTATTCCTCACGTTACCCATCACAAGGGAAATCTGACACCCTTGTTAGCCGTGCAAACACTATCCACGAAAACAAACGCAAATGTCATCTCTTTTACAGGCGTAATAAGCGCATTTAATAAAGAAGAACTCACGCTCAAAATCTGAGTCATCGTCCTCGTCATCCTCGTCGCCGTTCGACTCTGTCTGCATCGGCTCGCCATCAAACATCACTCCCTTCCCTCCGGTCTTGGCGGCCCCGGACCCGTCCTGGCTCCTGGTGTCCCGCAGGCGGGTGAAATACTGCACGGCAAACTCCACCAGGTCCGGCGGCCTCTGGCGCAGCACCTCCACGGTGTAGCCTTGAAGCAGCTCCGTCAGACCGACTGGAATCTCAATACTCATGTCTAAACAGTAGTAGGGGGCTTGTGCAGATATCTGACCCTGTTCTAAATGGCTCCTGAACTATGGTACAAAAATATAAATCAAGTCTTTCCCGTATCAGTGCATGCAGCGGGGTTGCAGCGCAAAAAAGCTCGCAAGGGACTTAACGTTAGGTAATTTTGGTAGCAAAGGTCAGCTGAAACCAGCCCAACACATAAGATTCTTCGGTTTTTGTTTCCCAAGGTGGGAATTAATCAGGCCGAGTAGTAGATTATAAAAGGCTGACAGCTCTGTTTCCTCCTCCTGCTCAATGGATCTCTTGGCAAGGATACTGTACTGTGCGTTGAAGCTGTGACTTCTAATTAAAATCCCTCCTCTATTGTGTCGTATGGTACAAAGTAAGCGATGAATAGGAGTCAAAAAGTGCAGGTAATAAGATTAGAAGCTGATTAAACCCAGGCTGAGAGTTAGCGATGCAGCTATCTGAGTTAGCAGATGAGGCCTTGCTTTTGCACAAAGCGTGTTTAGTTTCTATATGCGACGTTTTGTTGTCTAATACCTTGATAACGGATATGCGCGAAGGAAAAAGCCAGTCGCATTAAAGTATAAACTCAAAATATGTAAATTAAGAGAACTGTTGATATGTTGTGTGACAGCTCCGTCTGTCTAGATCACCAGCGGACAGATCCAGTCTCTATTCTCAGCGTTTCTCCTAGGATTCCCTGTTTTGCTGGTCGTTGTAAACACGGCAGGTGTTTTAGAGGAGTGTGGGTGACGGGCTCTACCGGGGAGGTAGTTGTGTCGTTGCCAGGGGCTCGACAAGGAGCGAGGCCGCGCCGGGGTGAGTGTGCAGGCGGCCCGGCGCTGACAGGGACACCGGGTGAACCGGACTGGAGGGAGACAGAACAGGCCTTCTGGTCTTCGGAAACAGGGACAAGTGTCAGCTGTCACCGGAAAGCAAAAAACGGCGCCCACGGAGACGACGACACCGGTATTTACGCGCCTCCAAGCACGAAACTGCTGCGAAAACCCTCGATAAACTCCAACCTCTGAGAGCTGCAGATATTCGCGTCGCCTGTCGTTGTCAGAGCCGCGGTCCGGAATGGATATGTGTCTGGACGTCGAGAAAAACAAATTTCGCCATGTATAAGCTGAAATATTCTCGATTTTTCCCTGTAAGAACAGACCGTTGGTGCCTCCACATGAGGCGCGCACTCTCTCCTTCTCCACCGCGCGAGCCGCTGAGCCTCGGGGGCGCGGTCACAGAGTTCGAGAGCGAGCCAGAACGTCAAGTCCTGACGGACGTCGGGGTTGACCAATCGCAGAGCAGCGTAAGACGGTAGCCCCGCCCCTTTTGAAGAGAGTGTGCGAGATTTAGGAAGTGGGTAAAGATGAGTTGTTCGCCGAGGCTGTAGTAGGGGGCTCAGGGCCAAATGCTGATCTCAAGCAGAGATGGGGGTTGAGAAATGTACGGAAACACCCTCTCAAAAATACAGGGATTAAGTATAAGAAAAATCCCCACGGTGGAGCTGTCTTAAACGAAACCTCCATGTGAGACTTATCAAGTCATGACGACTTGTATAAATGCGTTATGTATACAGCCATAAAATGTCAATTATTAACTGTTATGATCGCAAATAAAAGCTGATTAATTGATCTGGACTGATTAGCAAACAATCGATTTCTAGAAGGGCTCCAAGGACCAAATGATCTCACAATGAAACACAGTTACGCCAAAAGAGAAGGAGTTCCCTGTCAGTAAATATAGAGCAGTCGATCTATTCTCGGGTCTTCATTCAGGTCGCAGGTAAAGCCGTTGCCATGGCCACACAGAACCTACCTTTAAATCCTCTAGTCATTTTCCTCGAGGTACCCCTTGCGCCCCCTGCCGGGTAAAAATAGCTAATCTTGACATGAGGATTTCCTCTAGTCTTAAAGGGATAGTTCACCTCCAAATAAGAATTGTCACCATTTAATCGCCAACATGTTGTTTCTAATCTGATTTTTTCTTTTGTGAAACACAAAAGGAGATGTTAGGTGTTAGTCACTATTCCCTTTTATTGTATGAAGAAAAGGTGTAAGTGAATGGTGACTTCATATTTTTAATCACAACCTCTTCTAATATGATTAAAGGAATATTGAAGGGATAGTTCACCCAAAAATTCTGTCATGAATCACTCACCCTCATGTCATTCCAAACCCATAATACCTCATTTTCATTAAAGGAGAACTCCACTTCCAGAACAACGATTTACAAATAATTTACTCATCCCCTTGTCATCCACGATGTTAAAGTCTTTTTTTCTTTAGTTGTAAAGAAATTATGTTTTTTTAAGGAAAACATTTCAGCATTTTTCTCCATATAATGGACTGATACTGTGCCCCGATTTTGAACTTCCAAAATGCAGTTTAAATGCGGCTTCAAACGATCCCAAATGTGGTTGTAAACGATCCCAGCCGAGGAAGAAGGGTCTTATCTAGCGTAACGATTGGTTATTTTAATAAAATTAATACAATTTATATACTTTTTAATATCAAAAGCTCGTCTTGTCTTACTCTGCCTGGACTGTTTTTGTTCCGGTTCATGACAGTTAGGGTATGTCGAAAAATCCCATCTCATGTTCTCCCTCAACTTCAAAATCACCCTATATCGCTGTTTTACCTTTTTTGTTAAGGGCGTTTGATCTTCTTTGCATGTTCACTTTGCAAAGACTGGGTCAGTACTTCTGCAGTGATGTAGGATGATTTTGAAATGATTTTTGAAGTTGAGGGAGAAAATACGATTTGAGTTTTCCAACATACCCTAACTGTCAGAGTACACAGACTTCAAGGACTGCAAGGCAAGACGAGCATTTGAGAATAAAAAGTATTTAAATTGTACTTTTTTATGTAAATAACCGAACGTTTCACTAGATAAGACCCTTCTTCCTCGGCTGGGATCATTTACAACCGCATTTGGGATCATTTGAGGCCACATTTAAACTGCCTTTTGGAAGTTAAAAATCGGGGCACCATATCAGTCCATTATATGGAGAAAAATGCTGAAATATTTTCCTCAAAAAACATAATTTCTTTACGACTGAAGAAAGAAAGACATGACCATCGTGGATGACAAGAGGGTGAGTAAATTATTTGTAAATTGTTGTTCTGGAAGTGGACTTCTCCTTTAAGATATTTTTGATGAAATCTGAGAGTTTTCTGACCCTGCAAAGACAGAAATGCAAATGACATGGAAAGGTAGTAAGGACATTGATAAAATAGTCCATGTGACGGCTGTTGTCAGGCTCCTTGTGCAAACAAAAATTACTGGATTATTATAATTAATGGCAAATCAATGTTTGGAAATGTAAACTGATATTTCCTACTGACACACTACAGCTGAAGATAGAAATAATAAATAGCTGGTGAAAATACTAGTGTTCTAATAATTTCGGCCAACACTGTATATATAATTTGAAAGAAAAAGTCAGCTGACAGTTTAAAGACTGACACTAAAAGCACAAGCCTGGGAGAAACTGGGACAGAGGTGCACCAAGGGAAACATGCCCACTGGAATGATAGATGTGTGACATCAAAGGACAGTTTTCTAGAACAAATCAGAGTGTAATTTACTTTTTCACTATCTGGTTACTAAAAACGATCCTTATAATGAATTTTCACTGGAGACTATTTAAACTGTTTTTCCAGGCATGATTAATTCTGGCACTCACGTCAAGACCAAACCACAAATCTCTGTTGCATTGGATAGGAGAGTTGTTTTACATGCTAGGGGAGTTTTTGGTGCTTAATCAGAATTCCATATGACCCAAGTCATGGCACATCACTGGGGTGGGATCATCTGTTAATATCCATGAGAAGTTAAAAGCACACAATGAATCAATCAATCAAATAAAATAATAAACACAGTTGAAGTCAAAAGTTTACATACACCTTGCAAAATCTGCAAAATGTTAATTTTACCAAAATAAGAGGGATCATACAAAATGCATGTTATTTTTTTATTTAGTACTGACCTGAATAAGATATTTCACATAAAAGACATTTAAATATAGTCCACAAAAGAAAATAATAGTTTATTGTTTTCGTGTTTTATTTTGAAGCATACTTCTAATGCTTCAGAAGGAAACACGATGCATTAAGAAAACTTTTTGGAATTTGAAGATCAGGGTAAATTTAACTTATTTTGTCTTCTGGGAAACATGTAAGTATCTTCTGTAGCTTCTGAAGGCCAGTACTACATTTAAAAAAAAAAAAATATTTTGGCAAAATAAGAAAATCTTCAGAATCTTCTTTCTGTTCAAAAGTTTTCACCCCCGGCTCTTAATGCAACATGTTTCCTTCTGAAGCATCAGTGACCATTTGAACCTTCTGGAATAGTTACATATGAGTCCCTCGGTTGTCCTCAGTGTGAAAAAATGGATCTCAAAATCCTACAGTCATTGTTGGAAAGGGTTCAAATACACAAAAATGCTGAAAAACCAAAGAATTTGTGGGACCTAACAAATTTTTCTGAAGAACAGCAGGCAGTTTAACTGTTCAGGACAAACAAGGGACTCATGAACAACTATCACTTAAAAAACACATAGCTGTGGATCATTCAGGTAATAACACAGTATTAAGAATCAAGTGTATGTAAACTTTCGAACTGTAATTTTTATGAATTCAACTATTATTTTCTCTTGTGGACTATATGTAAATGTATTTTATGTGAAAGATCGTATTCAGGTCAGTACTAAATAAAAAATAACATGCATTTTGTATGATCCCTTTTATTTCGGTAAAATAATTAACATTTTGCAGATTCTGCAAGGTGTATGTAAACTTTTGACTTCAACTCTATTTAGAAGGAATTTCTCAGACAGGGGAGCAAAGCTAAAATCCACCGTGTTGGGACCAGTCTGAAAAAAAAAATCCACAGAAACCTTATCATTTAGCATTTCAAATTTATTATTTTACAGACTTTACAACTGGCCATACTGAGAATGATTTAAATCACATTATAGCTTTCATTTCCGTGTTTAATATATTACAATATTTATGCAAGACTTCAGAACCCTTTTTATATTAAATGTGCCATTGACTAGGACAGCAGTGCAACTGTAGGAGAGGACTTTAGATGCCATAGTAAAGGCAAGCAACTCAAATGGACAATTCTAATCCAAATGAATCATGCATTATTGCCCACTGTAAAGATAATGTCCTTGAGAATATTAGCCCCTGCTCCAATCACAGCACTCCTAGTACTTCCACCTCAGGAAGATTTTATAACAGTTACAGAAACAGTCAAAGTCACAGAGGATTATCACAGATAAAGATTGAGTTTTTCTACAAATTCTTGTAGGATGCGTTACATACATTTCATGTACATGTGATCCATTTCATTATTAAGAGACAATATACTTAATAAAATGGTTTACGTGTGAAACAAACATCCAAACTATATAGTTGCTCTCTAAATATTCTCTCAACAAACATGCACACTATTTACAATCTTGTGCTGGACATTTCATTTCTGCTCACATCACAGATAGCAGTGTTATAACTGACCTAAATCAGAGCGCTCAATGATGATCTAAAAAAATCAGCTAGAGAAAGTTTTTGCTTGTTGCTTCAGTTAAAAATGTCCCACATTCAATAAAACCTTCATTTTTCTACATTCATTGATAAAATGCCTCGTCTCTGTAACAAAACTCTCCCTTGTCTGAATCAAAACAGTCGCGTTAAATGTTAAGCTGGTGTGAACGACTGACCTTTTACAATTTCATGTTGTTTTAGAGCTACAAACCCCATGCGCACCCTGAGGTCTACAATGAGGTCAAAAGCTATTGTGAACATATTATAATTTCAACAGTAACATGTATTAATAACAAAGTAGTCAAAGTAACGAAATGCTTGTAAAAATAAAGGAACGAGATATTACAATTCCAAATCTCATTAGGAAGAATCAGCAGTAAATAGGTTTCATATTAAGCAAATCCAACCGCAGAACAGCCACTTTCCCTTTATACTCAAAGGAATGGAACAGTCTGAGGTGTTGGAAACAGTCAAACCACAAAAAGAAATTTATAACAAACCCAAAAACCTTTCTGATTTCCTTATTGTGGGTATATATAGTGTACATATGGGAATCTGTGGGATCTCCTGCATAGATGTGTCTATAGAGACAGTCTAACTGATCTCTTCGAGTGCAATATTAAATTTGCCCAGCAGACATTTTGCTCTCTGAATGTCTCAAAGCATTACCATATTCTCATTCTGTAGGTTCAGTTTGTTTTTCTGCCAAGCCATAAGCAATATAAGGATGAGTTGCCTTGGTAACTGCGCTCACAGCAGAATGCAGTACCGCTGTTGTCCAGCGGGGGCAGCACTGCACCTCTTATGAGCAGTGGACATCACAAAGAGCAAATTGCAGCTGCGTTCTATTACCGTGGCAACACAAAAGAGAGCTCAGCACCGAGGGCAACCGGGTGCATTATATTCCTCATGATGATTGCTATGGTAACACACAAGCCATGCCCCGCAGTGCTGATGCCTTTGAAGTTTAACAGGGAATATAAACTCCCACAGAACCCTTACTGGCCTTAATAAAGCTTAATTGGACCTCTAGGTCAAAGGTCATTTACTAATGACCTCTTATAACCCATAGATATATATTGGTAGATGCCACATTTGACCTGATGTAAATTCCTAAAGAAATTGGGTAAACCTTCACAGGTAAGAATGTCTTGGTTTGTGTTTTAAATATGCATTAAAGGAGATATCCACTTCCAAAACAAAGATTGACATATAATGTACTCACCCCCTTGTCATCCAAGATGTTCATGTCTTTCTTTCTTCAGTCGTAAAGAAATGCATTTCTGCATTTTTCTCCATATAATGGACTGCTATGGTGCCAGGATTTTGAACTTCCAAAATCGGTTATTTTCATTAAAAAAATTACAATTTAAATACTTTTTAATCTCAAACGCTCGTCTTGCCTTTCTCTCCCTGAACTCCGTGTATTCTGACTCAAGACAGTTAGGGTATGTCAAAAAACTCGTATTTTCTCCCTCAACTTCAAAAATCATTTTAAAATCATCCTACATCACTGCAGAAGTACTGACCCAGTCTTTGCAAAGTGAACATGCAAAGAAGATCAAACACCCTTAACAAAAAAGGTAAAACAGCGATATAGGATGATTTCGAAGTTGAGGGAGAACATGAAATACCCTAAATGTCATGAACCGGAACAAAAACAGTTCAGGCAGAGTAAGACAACACGAGCGTTTGGCATTAAAATGTATATAAATTGTATTATTTTTATTAAAATAACCGAGCGTTACGCTAGATAAGACCCTTTTTTCTCGGCTGGGGTCGTTTACAACCGCATTTAGGATTATTTGAAGCCGCATTTAAACTGCATTTTAGAAGATCAAAATCGGGGCACCATATCAGTCCATTATGTGGAGAAAAATGCTGAAATGTTTTCCTTAAAAAACATAATTTATTTGTGAAGAAAGAAAGACATGAACATCTTGGATGACAAGGGGGTGAGTAAATTATATGTAAATCTTTGTTTTGGAAGTGGACTTCTCTTTTAACTTTTAATATTAATCTTGTTGTATTGTGTAATTTTAGCAAAACCGTCTGCTGAAGTCTATTGCAGATATAGATATTCATACATGTTTAAAACTAGTGTTGCAGACATACAGGTTTTGACCACTGCAGTATGGAGGATGGCTTACATATAGCGGCCTGTAGAAGCCGCTAATAGGGCATCTACTTATGCATATCTGTGTGATCACCTAGGTAAATTAGAATGAGGGTAGTTTTGTTGGCATGTAGTGCAATCAGACATCTCTTTGTCAGTAGAGACGAAAGATTCAGTCGAGGGGGCGGGGCTTAGGCATGTGTGCGTGTGGTGATTGACAGCTAAGACACATGAGGGGCGGGAAGTCTCTCCAGGATCCAGGTGCTCACCTCCTTTAAGACAGACTCGACTGTTTCAGGTAAGTCATGATGTAGGGCATGGTAGGCTTCTTCATATACCTTTTGGTCACAAAAACACATACAGATCTGTGGGTTAGGAAGGCATAATCTGTAAAAGACTGTAAAAATACTACCGTAAATGACCCGTTAAAGGTTATACTTTTTCTGAGATTTTGGCAGAGGTGTTTGTGTTGGACATCATAGATGACAATGTTAGCATTCATTAATTTTAATAGAGGGTATGCATGTGACGTCACCATCAGCTGGAGTGGCTGCGGCGCCGCCCACTGAGTGGCATAAAGACTAAGTGGTAGCATTGGTTTCAATGTGAATGCTGCGACAGAACACACAAAACACCTCTGAAAGCAGAACCAGTTTTGCGATTGACTGTACAAATAGATTTGACAAGAAACCTGAGGTATATTTTTACAGACTGCTGAAAGCTACTGAAAAGAGAAGCAAATTAATCGCTGCAATTCAAAGAAACAAATGGTCTCCAGGCAGTGCGACACGGATTTGCATTTAGCATTTCATGTTAACGCTGAATTGTGCAGTAAAATCATATCCTATATATTGTATTATAGTATATCCTATTGACAACTCATCAACTAAATATTTACCATCTTAAATTTTGCATAACTGGATGTTTTTAAATAAACACTAACAAAAACTATATACGTTTTTCAGCTGGACGAAATGACGATATATATATAACACTGATATATCACCGAGGTTTAGACCAACCTATTTTGTATTTACAAAATGATTTCACAGGCAAATTTGCTTTATTTATTTTCCCTGACGTCAAAATCAGACACATGTAAGTGTTAGAAAAAACGATTCCTGGCTGCATCAATATTCACTGACCACTGGATATTTGTTAAGTTGTTAGGAACATTATATCATGTTCAGCAACCCGTTAGTTTAAACGGATTATTGTTTGTTTTACTCACGTTTTTGCATCTTCCCTATTAAATCCATTCAAGCTGAAGGCTCTTTTGCCACTCAGTCCGGCTGAGGGGGCGTGTCACGTCGGAAAAGTGACGTCAATGATGTCACTTTCCTGTCAGGAAAGCAGCGAAATGAAACTGAACCCAAAGTTGACTCTCTCCCCTCTTTCCCCCTCCGCTCAGATGAAAATCTGAGAGCTTTCTGACCCTGCATAGACAGTAACCCAACTACCAGATTCCAGGCCCAGAAAGGTAGTAAGGACGGAAGAAAATAAATTGTTTAATAAAGTTGTTATTTTCTTTGCATACAAAAAGTATTCTCGTAGCTTCATAGAATTATTGTTGAACCACTAATATGTCACATGGACAATTTTATCGATGTCCTTTCTGGGTCTTGAATGTGGTAGCTGTGTTGCTGTCTATGCAGGGTCAGAAAGCCTTGGGATTTAATCAGAAAAATCCTAATTTGTGTTCCGAAGATGAAGGACTTACGGGTTTGGAATGACATAAGGGTGAGTAATTAATGACTGAATTCTTTTTTTTGGGTGAACTATTCCTTTAAAACAAGAAGTTCTTTTACTTTATACAGGGAAAAACGGTAATATAAATCTAACCTTACATTTCATGTAATTTTACAATAAAATACTGTCAAATGTAAAAGGTGTTTGTCAGTATGTGTTACTAAAAACACATTTTAGTAGCAGCATGGTCTTTTTAATATAACAGAAAAGGGCTGTTGGATTTTCTAGTTGAAAATGTTGTTTGTTTTTGTTGTTGTTTTGTAATTGCCGGTTGTAAATTTCAGTTTGTTCTATACATACATTTACATTTTTACTGTATTTTTACAGAATTATTCAGACAACCACAAGCTGCCAGTTTTTCCTGTACAAATAACAGGATATTTCTTATGGTGTGTGCATGAATATTGGTGGAGGTCTATGATATATGTTTTTATTCAGAGTACAGCATGAATGTGCATCTGGAACAGGTTATCCTGTGATATCTAAAACATCTATTGGCACAACAACAGCTCAGATCATATTCACAAGTCAAACCTGGGGTTCTGCAGTTTAAGGCAGGGCTCACCCAAAAATATAAAATTCCTTTTATTATTTACTCACGCTCATGTTTTTCCAAACCTGTAATACTTTCTTTCTTTTGCAGAACATGAATAGAAGATATTCTGAAAAATGTTTCAACAACTTTTGTTAATATAATTAAAGTGAACAGGGTTCAAAACAACTTTGGACCTCAATGACTTTCATTGCATGTACTAGGGGTGGGCGATATACCGGTAGACACGATTAACCGGTAGAAATTTGTCAACCGATAGAGATTTTGGTCTATCCTCTTTAATCGCGATTGAGATCACGTGACGTTGCACGTTACGTAACCACGCAATACACATTCACTTCGACAACGGAAGAAGACGGTGCAGCAGCGGTGAGTGACAAAACCAACAACAAGGAGATTGTAAAGAAAAAAGGTGCATCGTCTGTGGTGTGGAATTGGTTTGGGTATAGGAAAAGTGATACGAATGAGACGAACGTGATTTGCAAGGAATGCAAGAGCACTGTTTAAGCAAGCGATGGAAACACGTCAAACCTTTTCTATCATATCAAATCCAAGCATCCAAACGAATATGGCCAAAGTCAAAAAATGCGGCAAACCTCAGCCCACTCATCTACATCATCACAGAGCGCTTGCAAGCCCAAAAATCCCGTACAAACTTCCTTAACGGCGTCTTTCGCAAATGCAATTCCCTACGACAAGAAATCTCGAAGATGGTTAGACATAACGCGTACTATTACAACGCACATTTGCAAAGACATGGCACCTATTCACACAGTTGAAAAGGAGGGGTTTAAAGCTTTGGTGAAAACACTGGATGCGAGATACGTAATGCCAAGCCGCAAATATTTTCGCCAAGTGGAGTTGCCAAGTTTATACATGTCTTGCAGTAGCGAAGTGGAAAATGAGCTTCGTGATGTCGCTCACTTCGCAACGACTACAGATCTGTGGACGAGCCGCTCAACGCAGCCGTATATGAGTCTGACGATACACTTGCAGTAAACAGTATGGTTGTTTTTTTACTTAAGGTAATGCTGCAATTCACAGTTTAAATAAAATTACATTATATAAAACAGTTTCTTTGTGTTTGAATTTTTATTTATGCATTTTCAGATACAAATTGCTATATTGTGATATATATCGTTATCGAAGTAGAAAATTGCTTCTACCCTGATAGAAGATTTTGGTTATATCGCCCACCCCTAGCATGTACCCAAAAAACAAACACCGAAACATTTTTTGAAATGTACAGTTGAGGTCAATAATTTAGATACACCTCTGCAAAATGTTAATTATTTTACCAAAATAAGAGTGATCAAACAAAATGCATGTTATTTTTTTTTCATTTAGTACTGACCTGAATAAGATATTTCACATAAAAGACGTTTTTGTTTGGTGAGTTGTTCATGAATCCCTTGTTTGTCCAGAAAAGTTAAACTGCCCACTGTTCTTCAGAAAAATCCTTCAGGTTCCACCAATTATTCGGGTTTTCAGCATTTTTGTGTTTTTGAACCGTTTCCAGCAATGACTATATGATTTTGAGATCCATCTTTTCACACTGAGGACAACTGAGGGACTCGTATGCAACTATTACAGAAGGTTTAAATACTCACTGAAACTCCAGAAAGAAACATTCCTTCTGAAGTTGTTCAGTAATTGTTGGAAAGGGTTCAAATACACAAAAATGCTGAAAAACCAAACATTTAGTGGGATCTGAAGAATTTTTCTGAAGAACAGTTGGCAGTTTAACTGTTCAGGACAAACAAGGGACTCATGGACAACTATCACTAGAAAAAAAAAAAAAAAAAGCTGTGGCTCATTCAGGTAACAACACAGTATTAAGAATTAAGTGTATGTAAACTTTTGAACGGGGTCATTTTTATAAATTCAACTATTACTTTCTATTGTGGACGACATGTAAATGTCTTTTATGTGAAATATCTTATTCAGGTCAGGTCAGATCCCTCTTTTTTGGTAAAATAATTAACATTTTGCAGATTCTGTAAGGTGTATGTATGCCTTAGAATTAAACTTTGTCTAGTAAAGTTATACTGCTTTGAACTGGCATGAGGATGAGCAAATGATGAGAGAATGTTACTTCTTGCATTTTTTGTCTGTGTTTATGCACGTTTGATTCACCTTCAGTTTTTTATCAGTGCTCTTGACCTCATTATACATTAGATGAGAGCCTCTGATGTCACAAAGCTTGTCGGCATCACCATGCAGAATGAAGAAGGGCCACGTGATGTTGGGTAATTCTCTCTCGATGCGAGCCACCGCATCCATCAGCTGCATTCCGAACGAAATGCGCAGCCCTCCGTGAAAATTTAGCTCATCTGTGTCATATGCCTCCACCTAATGGACAGATGGAGATTATGTAGGATTACAAACGTGATCCTAATATAACAGCAACTCTTTGCTTAAGACTAGACTCAGTAAACAGGGTAAAATAAACCTGAGGTTTTGAACCATAACAATGAAATTTTTTTGACTGTAAGATGTTTATGTTGTCTACTATGGCTAAATAAATGGGACCAGATGTTTCTGTAGACGAAACAGTATTCCAGGGCCAAGCTATGAAGAAAATTACATTCATATGTTATCACTACATATGTGACCATGGACCACAAAACCAGTCATAAGTAGCATGGGTATATTTGTAGCAATAGCCAACTATACATTGTATGGGTCAAAATGATAGATTTTTCTTTTATGCCAAAAATCATTAGGATATTAAGTAAAGATCATGTTGCATAAGGATATTTTGTAAATTTGCTAACATAAATATATCAAAATTTAATTTTTGATTAGTAATATGCATTGCTAAAAACTTCATTTGGATAACTTTAAAGGCAATTTTCTCAATATTTTGATTTTTTTGCACCCTCAGATTCCAGATTTTCAAATAGTCTCGGCTGAATATTGTCCTATCCTAACAAACCATACATTAGTGGAAAGCTTATTTATTCAGATTTCAGATTATATATAAATCTCAATTTTGAAAAAAAACTGACCATTACGACTGGTTTTGTGGTCCAGGTTCACATATATGCTTCGTCTTTGAAAGAGTAGGTTTACTGTGTAAAAACTGCTTCAACAGCAAACATTACAAACAGTGCTGCCAGATTGTCTGCTTAGCCCTATTCAAACACAAACTGTCAGTGTGAAATTTACACACACACATATACAGTACTGTGCAAAAGTTTTAGGCCACTAGTATTTTCACCAGCTAAAAAAATGTTTTAAAGTAAGTTATTTCTATCTTTTGCTGTAGTGTGTCAGTAAAAAATATCGGTTTACATTTCCAAACATTCTGTTTGCGATTAATTGTAATAATCTAGTGAGATTTTTGTTTGCACAAGGAGTCTGACAACAGCCAGTGCTCCACACTGATCTAATCTCATCATCTTCCAGTCTTCCTGGAATGACATGAGGAAACAGAACAAACTGAAACAGAGTAAATCCGGAAGAACTGTGGCAATGTCTCCAAGATGCTTCAAGAGACCTACCTGCAAAGCTACCTGAAAAATTTTGCGCAAGTGCACCTAGGGCAAAAGCTGCTGTAAATGCAAAGAATGGTCGCACCAAATGTTGATTTCATTTAGTTAATAGAAGGTAATTGATAAAGAAAATCTATTTATGACAGCATCCTCATTTTACAGCATTTTTACACAAGTGCCTAAAACTTTTAACAGTGCTGCAGATTTGCAGGTAGGTTTCTTGAAGCATTCTGGAGACTTTGTCACAGTTCTTCTGGATTTAGTCTGACTGAGTTTGCTCTGTTTCTTCATGTCATTCCAGACAGACTGGATGATGGTGAGATCAGATCTCTGTGCAGAGCACTCGCTGTTGTCAGACTCCTTGTGCAAGCAAAAATCTCACTGGATTATTACGATTAATGGCAAAATGAATGTTTGGAAATGTAATTTGATATTTCCTACTGACACACTACAGCAAAAGACCGACTTTAACTGACTTTAAACCATTTTTTAGCTGATGAAAATACTAGTGGCGTAAGACTTTTGCACAGTACTGCACATACTGCTAAAGCTTCCTGTACCTGTTTGGGATCCCGTGAGACCCATTGTGAGTCGATTGAACCAAGAGAGAGTTTTGGAGTCAGGCGGCTTAGAAGTTTTGCCATGAAAACCTGCAAAGAATCCAAAAACCCACAGATATTGATGATTCACTACAGAGAACTGAACATTTCTGTTACATCAGATAGTGAATGACTGAATTTGCATATTTATATATTTAATTTACAGATTTAAAAAACAGAAACATTCTCAAGTTTACTAATTAAACAGCTAACAAAAATTACAGTGTTCACATTTTGGATAAACAGTCAGTGGCCCTGGACCTAATCCATGTCTAAAATGTATGAATGTTCTTGCTTTAGATAAAATAATGATCCATTTTGTATTATTTTAAAACAACTAAATAATTCACAAAAATATGTGTGTTTGAAATGATAAAACAATAGATACTCTAACTACTTCCAAATTAACACAAAGGTTATTTAGATACTTTCTGGCTGTTAAATTCAATTAGAACATGTTCATAGTTGACGTATGATAAGAACTGATTTTACACACACACACACACACACACACGTTTGTTTTTGTGAATTGTGGGGTCTTTCCATAGACTTCTATAGATTTTATACTGACCAAACAATATTGTCTATCCCCTAACCCAACCCTAACCCTAAACCTACCCCTTACAGGAAACATGTTTGCATCATTACACTTTCAGATAAACATCATTTACTATTTTTAATCATTTTTTAACAATCTCAAAAATTTCAGGTTTTACTATCCTTGTGGGGACATTTGGTCCCCACAATGTAGCAAGAACAAGTACACACACACACAAATATCTTGCAATAAATGTAAATAGTGAGAGGCAGAGACTGATTGAATAGATGAAATCACTGCTGCCTGCTACACTGCTGAGAGCTCTACTGCTGTTATTTTACAGCTGACATTTAAAAGCTCTTGTTATTTGATTGCATTAAACAGTCTGACTGCAGGGGGCAGCAGATCTAATTTACAGCCTCACGTTTCAGTTGATGGATATTAAATGCAAACAACTGGGCGAAAAGAAGAATTGACTGTTACTATAGCTTGTCCAGTGACGTTTTACCTTAAATGGTGTAGCAGTTTCAGCACTCATTTGAACCAAGGGGCCAATGAGAACCACACCTGCAAAATCCTGCGGCCTCTCACATGCGGTCAGAATAGAAATGGCCCCTCCCTGTAATAAAACAAACAGACCCAGTCATGTTATTAAAACAGCAGAATATAGTAGTTTAGTTATTCCACAGTTAAAAAAAATAAGTCATCATTTCCATAACTGGAATTTTCTATGAAGGCAAGGGTTTTCAAACTAGGGTCAATGAATATATTTTATGATATTATAGTTTAATTCAACTTTGTAAAACAAATCACAAATTGTTAGATTAATTGTGATCATTTTATTTTATTGACATCCCTAGTTTTTAACAATAAGAAAAACTGCACATAGCTTTGTTAGGGAGGGAAACATTTAACATTCATTTACATTAGTCTAAAACTGGTAAACTGTAAATACAATATAAAAGTCAATTATTCAATTTTGTATTTATATATACGGGGGTTGGACAATGAAACTGAAACACTGGCCAATATAGTGTTGGAGGTTTCATGGCTATATTTATGCAGCCTGGTGGCCAGTCTTTACTGATCGCACATTCCACCAATAAGAGCAGAGTGTGAAGGTTGACTTTGTGCACCCAATAGCTCAAACATTGTACCCTGAAGGTGGTGCCGTGTATTAGGATGATAATGCACCAATACACACAGCAAGACTGGTGACAAGAGTGATTTGATGAACATGAAAGTAAAGTTAAACATCTCCCATGGCCTGCACAGTCACCAGATCTGAATATTATTGAGCCACTTTGGGGTGTTTTGGAGGAGCGAGTCAGGAAATGTTTTCATACACCAACATCACATAGCGACCTGGCCACTGTTCTGTGAAAGGAATGGCTCAAAATCCTTCTGGCTACTGTGCAGGACTTGTATTTGTCATTCCCAAGATGAAATAATGCTGTATTGGCTGCAAAAGGAGGCCAAACGGCATACTAATTGTGGTCTAAACCCAGGTGTTTCAGTTTCACTGTCCAACCCCTGTATATATATATATATATATATATATATACACACACACACACACACACACATAAAATATGTAGCTGTCTTTATATTTTAGGCCATCCTTTGCAAGCTGAACATCATATTTTGGGGCCCTTGGTATTAAAAAGTTAACAAACCCTGCATTAATATTCTGTTAGTTATACACTTTATGAAATATACTCTACGATACGGGTGTGCAATATGGACAAAAAATTATATCTTGATATTTATTGGTATTTTTTTCCAATAACGATATCCTAATTAAACAATATTTAGTTACATTTGTTTTTGTGCTGGTACATTTGCTTCATTTGCCGGTAATGGATAAATAAATGACACTATAACCGCCATTAGGTGGCGGCACGTCCCTGTCTTAATGAGTGATTAATTGAATCATACATTCAAACGATTCGTTCAAAAGAGCTGATTCATGTTGAAACGAAGCAAGTGGCTGCCTTTACGAATGGATCATTGAATCACTGACTCAAATGATTCATTCAAACAAATTCAATCTGCGATCACACCCTAAATACATAGAGCTGTTAATGGAGTGTTTTCGCGACGCTTAATCAATCGAATGTACTGAATGTAAACAACGCCACTGAACGAATTCTCGAATATTTTGCTGATTATTCCTGCTGAAAATGGTCAGTTATTATCATGTTTTGGGCTGTACTAATCGGTCGGACCGGAAAAAAAAACATTTGGAGTACTATAGACTGCCAAAAGTTATAACAAATAAAGTAGAGGAGTACAAAAAACTGTCTGAGGAACAAATGCGTTTGTGGTTGGCCAAACTGAACCAGGATTTCCAGGAATCTTGACAACATTCTTGTTTGTTCTTAGCATTTCCGGTCCGGCATGCATATTTTTACCACCTATTATCGTTAGTTTGTCAAAATATTGCTTCCTTTCCTGCTTACTAAGTCCTTCTTTATATGATATAGCAGCTTTCACACGTTTTTCCGTGGTTTAGACAGCATAAATTAGCAGAAAAACCCATACAGGAATATTTTTTTTGATTTCATCCTCACATGGGTAAATCTGAGTGAGAAGCCCCTAATTGGTAATTTTCTGATGCTCTGCTCCTCTGTTTTCTTTAATTTGTTTCTATTATGATCCTATCTTTGAATATTCATGAGTAGAGGCCAGGATTCAAAAGAGGTGGAGAGATTAAAGAACAGTTCCCACCACATTTCTAAGAGACTCCAATAATGGGCCGTTTTAAGTTACGTACTCACACACAAACACTTTTAGTCTAGACACAGAAACCCAAACACACACTCAGTTTAGACACACAAAAACACACACTACAAGCACACACTAACACTAAAAGCTTCATCAAGAAAATAGGTGGTCTGCTTTGATTTGATTATATAAGGTAATTACTTTTTCATTGGAATTTTTGCATCCCCGGGAGTAAAGTTTTAAACACACACCCTACACACAAGATAATTACACTCACAACAGCTTGCATCTGTACGTGCCTTTCCTTTACACACACACACACACGCGCACACATTATTATATGACGCTGATAGTCTTCATCTGTAAACGTGATAGGAAAACAAATGTTTATTCAGCTAGTAGCTTTAGTTCCTTTGGTCTCAGGAAGTGGAAAGTACAAGGACACATAGTCCCATGACTGGACAAGACACACCTAATTGGAAATGTCTTTACAGGAAGCCTTATGTAAAATCATTTCATTTTCCATATTTCCTATGTAAGACTGATTATATAAGGACCAAATAGCCTGGTATTACATAAGATACTAGATTAGAGAGTAAATGAGGGGAAGAACTAAATTAAAGTCAAGAAAAAGGAACAGAAATTGAGAGCAGCAGAAACATTTCATTATCTAGAGTGGGAAAGCTCTGAAGGAACAGGAGAGAGAACAGTGTATTATGGGTATTAACTGTAGAATGAAGGATTTCTTAACCAGGACACCCATGCGGTGAGATATTAATACCATACAACTATCCCAGAAAAATCACAACAGTAATACAGTGCATACACATCCAGAAACACTTCTAGTCTATAGGGTTCATAAATCTTCTTGAGTATGCAGCTGGTCTGTTTTATTAATAGGAACTGTTGAGCAAAAACAAAGGTAAAGAGCTTCCAGCTGGATTTTTTGTGCACATTCTGTCATGCACAACCACAGTTTGGGTTTAACACATACTGAACATGGGAAATACAACAAAGAAGAAGCAAACGATCTTCCTGTGGCCTCCACCCCATGAGTCACAGACAGTTCAAAATAGTTTACTTTAGTTGTAGATGGTTTTGAATAGTTATTAAACACAGGGTTAAATGTTAGCATAGAAGTTTCCCCTCCAAAAATATTTACATCTTCTGCTTCTCAGAAAGAATTTTGATGCAAATGTAGAAAACATGTAAATATGAATGACACATTTGCAAACTTGTTCGTGCCTGTCAAAATCAGACATGCATGAAAGCATGAATACAACACAAATCAATATGTAAAATAAAATATTAAAATGCCCCAAAAATTTCCCGCCGGCTAGGGAAATCTTTACAATGAATTTTTTTGTCATGCTGATCTTTATAGTTATCATTCTTGGTGTAAACGGAAAGCATGTGACCTCTGTTTGCTTATGGGAAAACATGGAGAACTGGTTTCAAAATGTGTCCTACCATAGAGTGTCCAATGATGAAGACTGGCAGCTTGGGGTACCGGCCCTTCATAATGTCAATGTGCTGGAGGACGTCTCTAACGTAAATCTGAAAGTTTTTGATATCCATTCTCTCACCTTCACTCTGACCATGACCAACTGAGACAGAAAGAAAAAGAGAATTATACTTCAATCATATGCTTCCCCTCATCCACGTCTTTGTATATCAGCTCTCTATTTAAACAGGAGATAAAAGAGAGCTGTCACTCACAACGGCTCACATTGAAAAGCTCAGGAAATTTCAGCATACAACTGACATGACGTTTAGTCAAGCAAATTAACATAAATGACTAATGGAACATATAAATGAATAGAATACAATAGAATAGAATTTAAAAAAGCATGTGTTCACACAGGCATACTGAGAGGTGAGGCTGCATGTTAGAGGAGAGAGACAGAAAGAAACTGATAGAGAGAGACTGACTAACTGACTGTAATGTTTTCTGTTTGTTGTATTTCAATAGAACCAATTACTCACACCGAGACACCAGACAGTCAAATCACACACTCACACAACCCCAACTGCTCATCACAAGGCGGCTTGCTGTCTCTCTGTGTGAATCATTAGTTACCATGGCACTGCCACAAAACCGCTTTAACATTCTGTACACATAGCACCTGCTATTTTCTATATTCTCTACTTGTTTCATTGCATTTCTGTCATTTCTCTACATCTCCTGCTGTAAAGCCAGGGTGTCCGTGCCCACAACATCTGTTGGAAATGACAGGAAAACTGGGTGGATGCATTACAAGGAATCAAGCGTGGGCGGAAATACATTTTTCACCCCACACTCTTACAAGCCTCATAAAGAGCACGCCCTCCTACACCACCCAAAACACTGGTGCACTGTTGCTAACCAACAAATCTGTGTGTTGGGGATTTTAGCCGTTTGATTAGGAGTCTGCCACTCACCGTGATCGTGGGCGAACACCAGAATGCCATGCTGGGTCAGGCTGTGAGCAATGTCAGCATATCCCCCACAGTGCTCTGCTGCTCCATGGGCAACAAACACCAGCGCCCTGATGGAGGAAAATGCAGATTGTTAATTTGGGATTGTTGATAAAGCTGGATTTGATTCCTTTTAAAGGATTAGTTCTCTTTTAAAATAAAACATTCCTGGAGTTCAGTGGGTGCCAATGGCTTGAAGGTACACAGTGCAGCTTTAAAAGTCTCTGCACGATCCCAGCCAAGGAATAAGGGTCTTATCTAGCAAAACGATTGGTCACTTTCTAAAAAAAAAAATAAAAACGTATATACTTTTTAACCACGAATACTTATCTTGCACTAGCTCTGTGATGCGCATGGGTGTCTTCACACATGGCGTAATCAGTTGGAAAGGTCACACGTGGTTAGTTCTTTGACACTGTATTTCGGTTCAACTAAACTAAATCTAATTTTCTCCTCTAACTTTAAAATTGTCTGACATCGTTGTTTTACCTTTTTTTGTAAAGAGCGTTTGACTTTTTGCAAATACTGGGTCGGTACTTCTGCCAACGTCACACGTGACCTTTCCAACGTGACTACGTGAAGCCGAGCTAGTGCAAGACAAGCATTTGTTGTTAAAAGTAAAAACGTGTTTTTTTTTTTTTGTTTTTTTTTTAGAAAATGACCAATCGTTTCACTAGACAAGACCCTTGAAGCTGCACTGAAACTGCGATTTGGACCTTCAGCCTGCTGATCCTCATAGAAGTCCACTTCCGTATTTTTATTATTTGTATAAGAAATAAATATTTGAATTTTTTTTTTTTTAAATAATTTCAATAATACATACATAGTGTTGTAAAAACGTGTATTTACACAGACTTTTTACTGTCTTTTTGACATAAATGCAATCCAATAATTGGCCTATTAAACAACACTAAAACTACAATGTGGTAACATTTTATTCATTTATTTTAAAATATACTACTGTAAAAAATGTACATCAACTTTGATTCACTAAAAATAACCACTTATTCCTTCTTTAATTGATGGATACTGGTCATGCGGTCTACTATCTGATAATAATTATAGTCTACTAGGTACACACAAATGACACTGATTTATGATGTTTTTTTAATTGTTTACTATATATATCAATAGCCAACAATACATTGTATGGGTCAAAATTATTGATTTTTCTTTTATGCCAAAAATCATTAGGATATTAAGTAAAGATCATGTTCCATTAAGATATTTTGTAAATTTCCTACCGTAAATATATCAAAACCTAATTTTTGGTGAGTAATATGCATTGCTAAGAACTTAATTTGGACAATATTAAAGGCGATTTTCTCATTATTTTGATTTTTTGCACCCTCAGATTCCAGATTTTTAAATATTGTCCTATCCTAACAACCATACGTCAATGGAAAGCTTATTTATTCAGCTTTCAGATGACGTATAAATATCAGTTTAAAAAAATTGACCCTTATGACTGGTTTTGTGGTCCAGGGTCACAAATAAAACAAATTGGATAAATTGTCAATTTCTTTCACTTGGTAAAATGTTATTAAAAATTAGTAACAAATAACTGAACATCATTACATTGTTCTTTTTATAGATTAAACACTTGGACATTAACATAATTACATTAAAGCTTTTAAGTAAGTGCAAATGCGCAGTGTATCCACCTTTTTTTCAATGCAGAAGTAAGCCTTTAGGTAAGACTTCCTGTCTATAGAGATATAACAAGATAAATAACAATGTGCAGTAAACCATAAAACGGTTTGTACTACAAACCAGTGTGTTCATCATCAAGATATTACATTAAAGGAGAAGTCCACTTTCAGAACAAAACCACTTTGTACTCACCACCTTGTCATCCAAGATGTTCATCGTCTTTCTTTCTTCAGATGTAAAGAAATTATGTTTTTTGAAAAAACTGTTTCAGGATTTTTCTCCATATACTGGACTTCAATGATTCAACTGATTTTGAACATCCAAAATTTGGGATGATTTTACAGTTGGAGGAGAAAATGAGATGGGAGTTTTTCGACATACCCTAACTGTCATGAACCTGAAAAAAATGAGTTCAGGCAGACGAGACAAGATGAGCGTTTGAGGTTGAAAAGTATAGAAACTGTATTTTTTTTTTAGAAAATAGTCAATCGTTTCATTAGATAAGACCCTTCTACCTTGGCTGGGATCATTTAGAGCCCTTTGAAGCTGCATTTAAACTGCATTTTAGACTTTCAAAATCGACGGCACCACTGAAGTCCTCTATATGGAGAAAAATCCTGAAATGTTTTCCTCAAAAAACAATTTCTTTACAACTGAAGAAAGAAAAACATGAACATCTTGGATGACAAGGGGGTGAGTACATTAGCTGTAAATTATTGTTCTGGAAGTGTACTTCAAAATAACATGGTAAGACACACCAATTTGCAATTTGCAGCAAAACGAGCTGTTTTGTACAGCAGAGGAGACCGGAAGCCACACCCATAAAATGTACACATTGCTCTACAAATGGTTCTTACAGCAAGAAAAAGTTAAAGGTATCAGGCTAATCAGTTATCTGTATGCTATGCTTGTACATAAGCTGAGTGAAGCATATATTAATAGTCATTTGTTAACATATTATAACATGATGTGGTAGGAATTGTAATCAGGGTAAAGAGATAACCCATTAAAAGTTCTTTGAGCCAATGGGATTGCTTGAAGTTGTAATGGGGACCTGATTTCTCATCAAAACCAGTGCAGGAAACTTTGTCAGGAGGTTTTCAGTTTGCATGGGTGGAAAATGCACAGGCGATAAGTGTTAACAGAAGCTAAAGTCATTACTTTCTGGTATTTTTAAACCGGTATTGTATAGAACCGTTTCCCAACACATGAGAAATACAGACACATCCTACTAACAGTCTCCCACCAGAATACCAAGATATGCTCATTAGCAGGATACACACCACTAAAACCCAGAAAAAAATAAGGCAGAAAGAGAGAAAGGAGAGAGAGAGAGAGAAGTTGAATAGCTTTATTAGGTCCAAACTTGTGCAGATTTGCTATGACCTCAATGCAGCCTCTAATCAGTAACAAAAAGAGTCTTTGTAGATGTATAATGGGCTCATATGGTCTCAGAGGACTAACAGTAAGCATCTTTATTTCTATTTGGAGAATCTGCTAATCGTTTTATCCGTTTCTCAGTCATAATCAGAAATGTATTTACTAAAAATAAAGCCTCTCAGTCCCAAACTATGACCTGGTAGCTTGGTGTAAGATAAAATGGAAGTGTTTGTGGTTATGATCATCCTTAGATAATAAAGCTTTTGTCCTTGAACTCTTGGAATGGAGTTGGTGAGGCAGACAGAGAGACTACTGTGTGTGTTTGCTTGTGTGTGTGTGTGCGTGTACATCTTTGGAATTCCAAAATAGATCTAAAGTAGTTAAACTACAAAGTAACAAGCATGAAGGGCAGAGCGGAAATAAACAGATAATGAAATTCTGTGCACATGTACAATTTTGGCTATACTTGCGAGGGCCAAATTTGTGTGTGTAATTTGGCACTGCACTAACAGCTGTATAAATATCTATGTTTGGTAGAGGAATTCTTCTCCAAATGCCATTAGACGCAAGAGAATGACCCACACTGACCAGCATGACCCAATTATCGGACTGTGTATGAGTGTGTTTCAGTTCACTTTGCACGGGTTCAATGCCCAGATTATCTATTGAGCAATCTGTCAATCAATATTGGGGTCAAACAATAGGCTACTGTGATCTTTTCAACTTTCACCCACTTCCTGTTTCGCTTGGTGCATCTGGTGGCATCAGCACTGGACATGTGCATGTAAGCGACTGTAATAGGACATTGTGAGATGATGTCTGGGCTGTAAGTAGAGTAATTCTGTTAAATGTTCAACCAAGCTGTGAAGTGGTGAATTTAGTGTAAACAGTTCACCACTTCAGCTGCTCACGTTTTTCATGCAGATTCTTTAAATGGAAGTTCAACTTCCAACAGACAACCTTATAAAGTTCATGTTTACTTTCAAAGGTTGGTTTGGTGTAAACGTCAAACAAGTGAGTGCAAAGAGGTCCACAACCAGCTTAAGAGGAAAAAATATTGTACAAAATGTACTTTTAGGGCTGTCAATGGTAACATGTTCATTTAAGTTATTAATAAAATATGTGACCCTGGACCACAAAACCAGTCATAAGGGTCTATTTTTTGAAACTGAGATTTATAAATCATCTGAAAGCTGGAAAATAAGCTTTCCTTTGATGTATGGTTGTTATACGAGAGACAACTATTTGAAAATCTGGAATCTGAGGGTGCAAAAAAAAAAAAATCTGAGAAAATCGCCTTTAAAATTGTCCAAATGAAGTTCTTAGCAATGCATATTACTAATCAAAAATTAAGTTCTGATATATTTACGATAGAAAATTTACAAATATCTTCATGGAACATGATCTTTACTTAATATCCTAATGATTTTTGGCATAAAAGAAAAATTGATAATTTTGACCCATACAGCGCATTGTTGGCTATTGCTACAAATATACCTGTGCGATTCATAAATGGTTTTGTGGTCCGGGGTGACATATGTTTAACGCAAAGATTTTCCAAATTTGCTAGCATTACTATTTAATTTTGCTTTTAAAAAGACTGAAATTATGAAGATTACTCTTATTGTATTGACAGTAAATGATCTAAATCAGAAAACAATCTCAGAACCACTGTGAAAAAAAGCCAATGATTTTTTGTTTTTTTTGTTGTATTACAAAATCATATTTCTATTAATAATAAAACTTTTGGATTATTTTATATATTAATATTTTCCTCACACAGTATAAACAGTTTTTTATATATAAAATATACAGATTAATATATTTAGAATCATATTTGGGGGCGTTGGTTTTTCCATCAAGTAGTTTGAAACCCCCTGATTTAGACTATATGAAATGTAGTCTAATACACTAAACGTGTGTAAATTTTGTCAGGTGTGATTCAAATATTGGTTATTTGGCCTCATTCTGATGTTGTTACATAATACAAAAAGCATAATGGATCAGTTTTTTGTAGCAGGAAGCATAGCATTAAGTAATTCAGTTCCATGTCCTACCTACCTAACCTGAGACATTTCTAAACAGCTAGTAAACAAACCCACAGAAGCTTTGAGCAATCAAACGCAGAATAACTATTTCACCATAAACAGAATTATAGAGTGCAGCCAAGGGGATCCTGGTAGCGTTCCTTTAGATGTTTGATATAAACATGCCTGCATTAGCGTCACGCTTGCTGCTTTAAATCTTTTCCGTTCAGTCGCATGGGAAAAGCTACATCTTCCACATCCCAAAACAAAATATTTGTGGTTTTCACGGAAGATCACATGGCTTTGTGGTTTATCAATCTAGTCTTATTATATATGCATGTGAACACACACACATACTTGTCACTGTTGTTGACAAGCATTAGAGATCAAATTAGTCTGAGAGAGGCGAAGAGGTGGTAACTATGGTAACGGCATGCTCCCCTGGGCCGCACTATATGGCCACTTCAGGGTGAATAGTTGAAGGCAAAACAACAGCTCTGTAACAGTAGGCATAGAGAGTTTGACCTGCCTGACAATCTTGACACCCACACAAACACTGCCTCAATGTGTGAAGTTCAATACATGGAAGCATCTGATGAACCTACATGGTGAAAAATATGACCTATTTTTATAATTACTCAGAAGAACCACAGCTGATGACACGATAGTAGAAAAGTGTAGCAGATCTGTTCTGTGAGAGTGTGTGTGTGTCTATAAGTGGACATAAAGAGGCCTTGAGCAGGGGCTTTTGACTCATGGAAACTAAGACATTCCCTTCAGCATTTACCGCATACATACTGAGTGGGCCTCTTTTTCTTTCACTTCAACCAGATGAGTAATTCAGGACGGTATAGTCATATTTTTCTAGATGTTCACATTTAGTCTTGAACTACAGTAACATCATGTTTACACAGTGCACACAACGCCTCTGCACTTAGTTCCACTTTCTCACAACATGGGGACAGGAGAGCTGTCAGTCAATCAGTGGGAATTATTTGAAAAAGTAACTCAGATATTTTCTTTTAAATGAAAAAATAATGCATTACTTTAACTAGTTGCTTGAAAAAGTAATCTGATTACATAACGTGCATTACTTGTAACTCAGATATTTTCTTTTAAATTAAAAAATGCGTTACTTCACTAGTTACTTGAAAAAGTAATCTGATTATGTAACTCGTGTTACTTCTAAATCAGATATTGTCTTTTAAATTAAAAATGTGTTACTTCACTAGTTACTTGAAAAAGTAATCTGATTACGTAACTCGCGTTACTTGTAAATCGGATATTGTCTTTTAAATTAAAAATAATGTGCTACTTCACTAGTTACTTGAAAAAGTAATCTAATTACATAACTCGCGTTACTTGTAATGCGTTACCCCAACACTGCTCACTTGTTCATGACAGCAGTTAAAGACGCATTTTTTATTATTATTAATTACTTTTATTTGTAATAAAACATTAAAAAATACTGAACTATTTTATGTGGGGAATATTTTTATTTATCAGTACATGTATATATTCCTAACTGCACCATTAAAAACGGGGTTTTACAAGAAACTTCCTTCGTCTATTTCCTCACTCACCAGCTAAGACATCATGTGATGGGCCAACAGTTTGCAAAAGAGATAAAAGAGAACCTCGCGGAAAACCCCAGATCACAAGACTGTCAATGTTTACCGCAAATATAAACCTCTATTGTTATAGCCCGTTTGTAGTAATGAATGCGTCTCGCGGTTTAAAATTAACCGTTAAGGTAACGTTACTGGAAAGAAAGGCAGGTTCTTGTAAGTGGGCTAAAAATATGCTCCGTAAGGAAACATCTGTAACGCTTATCAGCCTCTCGTCCTGCTCTACCGGAGGCTGTAACGGGAGGATCTTTTGCTTTATCCCAAGAGGCCTGACCCGTGTCTGTTTTGCATATGAATGCATCGCACTTACTTCAGAGGACTGTCAGGCTCCCAGTAGCGGCAGAACAAGTGCAGTCCGTCGGCGTTGACGATGTGCGGCAGGTCAGTGTAAGGGACACCTTGCGGTGACCGACGATTCCCCTCGGGTTCCGGCATGTCCCCGCTGAGGGCTGAGTCTGAAACAAACAGACGCAGCGCTGTCAGAAGCTCGCTGCTGTACCAGTATGAAACAGCAGCGACTAACAGGCAGGTGGCTAGCATATGCATTCCGGGAATTTCTCTCATCTGGTGCAGCGCGCGGAACAGCGACCGGCAGAATGTTTTTAATGACAGCCGCTTACGCCAGGAGGACCGGAGAGATAACACGGACTGTCCTGACCCCTTAGCAGCATTTACACAAGCACGCGCGCGCTTTTAAAAGGACCGACGATTCAAAGAGAGTCAGCGCGTCGAGCGGTTTCCTATAGACAGAAGCAAAAATAGAGCGTCCACTGCGGGACTGTTTGTGACTGACAGCATGCCAAGAGGCAGACAGTGAGAGAAGCTGTCAACCCTGGTGAAAAAAACAGCATATGCTGGTAGGTATGTTTTGATGCTGGGATGCTGGTTAGGTAGGTTTTGATGCTGGTTTAAGCTGGTCCTTAGCTGGTTTATGCTGGTCCTTTGCTGGTTCATGCTGGTCCTTGACCAGCAACATGACCAGCATAAACCAGCAAAGGACCAGCTTAAACCAGCATCAAAACCTACCTAACCAGCATCCCAGCATCAGAACATACCTACCAGCATATGCTGATTTTTTCACCAGGGAATACATCGACCTGCCAATTAATTTGAGCTCAGTCTATTTATTTGGGTCGGTAGAGAATCGAGGCCAGCACTGACTGATTTATTTAGACTGTCATTCTCTCAACCATTCTCTCACCACTTAAAAAGGACACGCGTTTAGGTGTTTTCATGCGTTGCATCTTACTCAGTTCTCGACCAATACGGTATTTGTTTACGACAGATACAGAATATTATGTTTGCACATGCAAAATACATAATTGTACACAATAATAAGTAAAAAGTATACGCTATAACAACAAGGAAAGCATGTAAATTGTAAATACTTTAGTATTAATAATACCGTTACATTTACACAACGTCACAAAATCTTTTTTTTGACAGTATTTGTCTAAGTTAGTCTAGTCTGATAATTAATAACAATTATAAATGCCGTTTTATTTATGCGTGCAATGTGAATGGTCTTATTTCTTACATTTTTTACATTTATTTTGCTTCTTCAAAATACTATGCATTTCTCAGCTGGTGCCAGCCTCCATAATAAATGTCAACAAACTGATTATCTTATGTGATTTTCTATCGATAATCTTTCTGGCATTTATTATATTTGTATGCATAACAACGATCAATGATCATACCTTAAAGCTTGAAGAACTATTTAATTATAAAAAAACAAATCTTTTTTCTATCTTCAACATGTAAACACGCAGTTCCTTTAAGGAATGTGAATTCCCGTGACTCGTTGCGCGTCTGGCTTAGATTATTTCTGTATTAAATAGTGCTTGGCAAAGGTGACTCCCCAATATTTAGCTAATACAGAATCATATTTACTAGATATTAAACAACAACAAATCCAACCAACCACCTACCTGAACGTGCTACAGACTGAATGCTGGAGACAGAAATCAAGTCAACTTTTCCAGTCAGCGGTCCGGTATTGGAGCCGGTCGTTGACAGCGGCGCTCAGCCTGCTGCTGTTTCCCGCACTGGGCTCAACTCTGATCCGCTCACACACAGATGCTGAGCGCAGCCTGTTGGGTGGAGATAGAATGAAAGGGGAGCTGTGTGAGAAACCGCCGACACACACACACACACACACACACACACACACACACACACACACACAAAACTCACTCACTCTCTCTCTCTCTCTCTCTCTCTCTCTCTCTTTTCTCAGTGCTTTCACATTCACTTCAGCTGAATGGGATTGATTAAACTCATTCATTTTAGCATGTCGACTGTCTTCCAAAAAGACTAAGAGCTTAAGGTATGAGACTATTCCTGCTCTCTTGCAGTACTGGAGTTATTTTCTATTCCTTGTTTGATATGGTGAAATGTCTTTAACATATTATTCACCTTTTATGTTGACAGTCAATTGTCAAGACAATTGCACACCACTTGTGCTTTTGTCACAGGTATCATCTGTCCTTGAAACAATATGCTGATAGTAGTTGGGCAGGTTCTAGACGATCTTTTCCTGCTGGGATTACGCTGGAATTGCCGGTTTGTCTGAAACTTATTGTAGGATTACCATTTACATAAAGTCACTATTTTTGAACTCTGTAAATGTGTCTTGATACAGGAAAACAGCACCCTTCTGATGAAAATGAACTTCGTAATTTATTTTTAAATACCACTGAGATGCTTATCAGCACTTGTGACTGAACATAAAAAAAGAGGAATCTGTTTTTGGGTTAAATGTTTTCACAGATAACTAGTAATCTAACATGGCAGATAATTTACTAACAGTGTCACCACAGGAATAAGAAAATGACTGTTTATTTAAGTTAGAAAGATTCTAAATACACAAGTGTACAAAGTTAACAAACAGCATACATAGCTTAAACATACATGCTAAAAAATATATTTTTAAAATGATAATTACGCCACCATTTAGCCCCTTAACCATCACCCCCTATTGTTAAACATAAATGTTAAAGCTGACTATCCAAACTTAAATTGTTACAATTCATGAACACTTTTGAATACAGACTTAAAGTTGGTTTCTTTTTAAAGGAGACAATCAGCAAATTAAGTGAAATCATTTAAAAAATGAAACTATAAACTATATGTACTGTACTTCTGTTGTGATGTAGAAAGCCTCCTGTTATGCTGTAGATGTTTTGAGGTGCACTCTTGTTTATTAAATTTATTATTGTTCCTACATAATTTGTAACAAAAAACAGCGATACACAGTTTGTAATAATTAGAATTCATTTGTGAAGGCGTCCCGCTACACTGTAAAAAATAAAAAACACAATTTGTTGAGTCAGCTTAAAATAATTTGTTACACTGCAGCCTTAAAATTTTAAGTTCAGTCAACTAAAACAAGTTTAGTCAACTTGAAATGTTACGTTGTGCTAAGTAACAACTTAGATATTTGTGTTTGCTAAACTTAACAGATGGGTAAGTACCCCAGCTGCCTTAAAATTTTAAGTTGATTCAAATCAAATATCTAAGTTGTCACTTAGTATAATTTAACATTTCAAGTTGAATAAACTTTTTTTTGAGTTGACTGAACTTAAAATTTTAAGGCAGCCAGGTTACAAATTATTTTAAGTTGACTCAACAAATTGGTTTTTACATTGTAGTGGGATGGTGACAGTTAAGGTGTTAAATGTTTGGGGTCGTAAGGATTTTTAAAAATGTTTTTTGGATGACAGATACAGTAAAAACAGTACTGATTCTCTGATGAATAGACGGAACAACAGCTTTTATTTGAAAGAAATCTTTTGTAACATTTTAAATGTCTTTCAAACTTTTGAACAGCAGTGTATATTTGCTAAAATGGGAACTATAACCACGAGTCTTTTTATATTAAACTATAACCAGGAGTCTGGTTAAAACTGGGTTTACATTCATATGTAATACTAGAAATCTACAGTGTCACAACTTGGAATAACCTGTCATAAGATGTTTCACAACTAACTGAAATTTCATTAAAACATTTGATTTACATTTGCCTTGTCTTCCACAATAACATTCTGTGGCAGATCTATTTTCACATATTTCACATTCAAAAGAGTCTTTGTTTATTATTTAAAAAAACCAGAATGATTCATCAAAACACCTTCCTTAGCTTATTCTTCCCCATGATGAAATGCACAATAAATAACAATCCAGCTCTGTTCTCCGGAGTGTTCCGTATAACGTTTGGCATTTGGATTTACAAATGTGTTCCCTGCATAACCTGTAAAAGCAGAAAGTCAAGAAATTGTGTTTAATAATGCCTGTTTATTTCAAAATACTGTCTGAGCCACCAACACTCAACACATGTTTGATTAAGATTAGGAACCTCTGAAACGTGTGTATGTGAGATGAGGATATACTGTACCTCCTCGCTGTTTCCTTGTTGGCAGTGAAGAACAGCATCATGTACCGATGAGAAGACAATGGATTTAGTTACTTTCTCGTTGAAGAAACCACCCTTCTCCATACTCTCCACAACACCTCCTGAATAAGAGAGAGAAAGATTACAAATAGCGATGACAAACTAGTTTGTCTCAGATGGGATTCTAAAGTTAAAACGTTGTCAAAACTAAGTTTGTATATGTATTAGTCACTCACTCTGGCAGCCGCTTAAATACACCTGTACACCAGCCTCTCCATAATCTTTATGGATCTGTCATTAAACAAAAGGTTTTAAGGTTAAAACATGTTACGTGTTTAAGAAGTCACTACTGAGTACAGATTGTGTCTCACATTGCGTAGAGTCTTCACGCCAACTGTATCCAGGAAGTTGACGGGGCTCAGGTCAAGAATGATTGCCCCTGGGAGCTTGGTGTCGGGGTCAGGCCCCACCACCACAGTAGTCACATCTTTTGGTTCTGACAAATTATGCACATGCCCATTTGCCTCTGCTTCTTCCTCACTTTCATCCGTGTCTGAAATCTGTTGTTCCTCCTCCTTGGTTAAAAAGCAGAGACCGCTGATTCAGTCAGAATATACGCAAATACTTATTATCTCACTTATGAATACACACAGTCTCTTCAAATGCAGACCATAGCTCTTGCCGCTTCTTTAGCTCTTTTCTTGGCCTCTTTCTTTGCTTTCTTTGCAGCTTTCTTTTCTTTTCGGAGTCTTTTGGCTTCTAGTTTTTTCTTGTGCGAGAGAAGTTTAGCCACGTCAACCCCAGTCTACAAACATAAACATTTTATTTTAGCGCATGAATGTCCTGACCTGTGCACGTGTTGTATGTAGATTGTTTGGGCTAATCACACAGTGAGCGTTTATAATAGTTCGGGATAACTGCCTGTTGTGAGTAATGTCTTGTAATTGCTCTTCATGAAAATGTGTGTGAATGAATATGTGTGTATATGAGTATATGTGTGTATGGTGTTTGTGTGTGTCTACCTTGTCATAGAGCGCATCAATGTACATTTCAGCGTTGGCAAAGTACAATGTTGCAGATGAACGGAAAATCATTATACCAGGGATCTCATTCACCTGTAAGTGTGTAAAAAGTACAGAGAGATTATAAGTTAACAGAAAATGAACGCACAAACTTTGTAAACCAATATGCGATCACATTTTTTTAATGTTATAAAGCTATGAGAATACTTTTTGTGTGCAAAGAAAACAAAAATAACTTTATTCAACAATTTGTGAACAAAAAGTATTCTCGTAGCTTCATAACATTGCAGTTGAAGTCACATGGGCTATTTTAACAATGTCCTTACTACCTTTCTGAGCCTTGAACGTGTCAGTTTTCATCAAAAATATCTTAATTTGTGTTCTGAAGATGAACAACGGTCTTACAAATTTACACATTCAGTAAATTAAACTAAAACACCCACTCATTTTTAAGGCATCGCAGAACTGTAAATCGAATAGTAACAAACACAATAACACATGTAAAAACATGTAAAACACACGTCATGGCCTTGCAAAACTACGTGACAGACTGATTAGATTATCTAAGATAAGTTAGCTTGAAAGGTGTTTCTGGAAGTATGCTGTAATTCAGGTTTTTAACCATGAGTGACAGGCTGTTTCAAAAGGACATCGAGCGTAACAGAAATTTAAAGTTGAATTATGCATTTTGATTCAACTCAGTCAACATAGTAAGACCTCTGATGTGTGAAACATACACTACCAGTTGAAAGGTTTTTGAACAGTAAGATTTTTAATGTTTTTGAAAGAAGTCTCTTTTGCTCAGGAAGCCTGCATTTACTTGATCCAAAATACAACAGTAAAATTTTGAAATATTTTTGCTATTTAAAATAACTGCTTTCTATTGGAATATATTTTAAAAATTTATTCCTGTGATTTCAAAGCTGAATTTTAGCATCATTACTCCAGTCACATGATCCTTCAGAAATCATTCTAATATTCTGATTTGCTGCTCAAAAACATTTATTATTATTATTATGTAGAAAAACAGCTTGAGTTTTTTCAGGTTTCCTTGATGAATAGGAAGTTCAGAAGAACAGAATTTATCTGAAATAGAAATCATCACTTTTGATCAATTTAAAACATCCTCGCTAAATAAAAGTATTAATTTCTATAATTTCTTTCCCTAAAATTATACTGACTCCAAGCTTTTGAATGATATGGTGTATAATGTTACAAAAGCTGATTATTTCAGACAAATGCTGATCTTTGGATCTTTCTATTCATCAAAAAATCCTGAAAAAATGTACTCGACTATTTTAACTATTAATAATAATAATAATAATAATAATAATAAAAACATTTCTTGAACAGCAAATCAGCATATTACAATGATTTCTGAAGGATCATGTGACACTAAAGACAAGTAATGATGCTTCTGAAAATTTAGCATTGATCACATAAATAAATTACATTTTAAAATATATTCAAATAGAAAGCAGTTTTCTTAAATAGTAAAAAATATTTCACAATATTACTGCTTTTGCTGTATTTCGGATCAAATAAATGCTTCTTCTAAAGAGACTTCTTAAAAAAAAACAACATTAAAAATCTTCCTGTTCAAATACTTTTGACTGGTAATGTAACTAGAATATAAAAACTAAAGAATCAGTTGAATACAGTGAACATAGTTGCATAAATTGTTGGTGTGGGTGGTGTTGCTGTTATGGTCATGGGCACCTGATTGTAGTCCTCTACTGGTTTATAGATGTCAGTGCCAGGAACTTGGCCAAGAATAGAGTATTTTGGTCTGTTGTAAAGAGAAAAAACAGGTAGAGAAGAAGAAAGGAGGGACAGATGGTGAATTCTTATGCAAACTGTTTATGTGATGCTGTCAAGAACAGGAATTTCAGCCACTAAGCCAATGGTGCATATGTCCAATCTAAGGGAGCTCAAAAGGAAATCCAATATGACATTCATCACTGAAAATCTCTTGGGATTTTCAGCAGTGTAAAGCAAAACATGCAGACCACATACAGAACCAGTTTTACATTCTCACTGAAGAATGTAAACAGTGCACATGTATGCAGTTTAGTCCTATAGGTCTCATGACTATGGGAAAGTTGTGCTTGTGCCAGTTTTAATGAGTGTTTGTGAATTATTTAGCTTAGTGTATGTGGTTACTGTTACTCACAGTTGAGTTCTGAAGATGACAGTGAGGATGGAGAAGGCGATAGAAGCAGCCAGTCCCAGATCAGGATTAAGCAACACTGTCAAGATGAGAGTCATCACCCACACCACCTAAAAACACACACAATCAACAGAGACAATAAACTGTCAGATTCAGATTTTTCCTTTGTACCTTTTCTGTGTCACTCTGTTCAGTCTCCTCGCTCTCAGTCATATTTTGGCTATGTATAAGTCTATTTTTAATGTGTTGCATAAGCTTTGCTTTCTCATGAAACCCCCTCCTTTTCATTCTCTCTTACCATATCCACTTTGTTGGTCCTCCAAAGAGAGGGTATGTCTCCAAACTGCTTCATCATGCCATGCAGGTTTACATAGATTATAGCAGCCAGCACAGCCTGAAGAAACCAGCACACACATGTACAATATGTCTATATATATCTTTGTAAATGGACACATGTATTAAGCACACATACTTATGAGAACTACACTTCCAGAACAAAAAATTGACAGATAATGTACTCACCCCTTTTCATCCAAGATGTTCATGTCTTTATTTCTTCAGCCGTAAAAAAAAAAATGTTTTTTGAGGAAAACATTTCAGGATTTTTCTCCATATAATGGACTGGTATGGCACTCCGAGTTTGAACTTCCAAAATGCAGTTTAAATGCGGCTTTAAACGATCCCAGCCGAGGAATTTAAATATTTAATATTTAAATGCTTTTTAATCTCAAACGCTCATCTTGTCTTGCTCTCCCTGAACTCAGTGTATTATGGTTCATGACAATTAGGGTATGTCAAACTTCCATCTCATGTTCTCCCTCAACTTCAAAATCGTCCTGTATTGCTGTTGTTAAGGGTGTTTGATCTTCTTTGCATGTTCACTTTGCAAAGACTGGGTCGGTACTTCTGCAGCGATGTAGGATGATTTTGAAATGATTTTTGAAGTTGAGGGAGAAAATACAATCAGAGTTTTTCGACATACCCTAACTGTCTTGAACCAGAATACACAGAGTTCAGGGAGAGCAAGACAAGACGAGCGTTTGAGATTAAAAAGTTTATGAATTGCATTTCTTTAATGAAAATAGACAATCATTTCGCTAGATAAGACCTTTCTTCCTCGGCTGGGATCGTTTACAACCGCATTTGGGATCGTTTGAAGCCGCATTTAAACTGCATTTTGGAAGTTCAAAATCGGGGCACCATATCAGTCCATTATATGGAGAAAAATCCTGAAATGTTTCCTTCAAAAAACACAATTTCTTTACGACTGAAGAAAGAAAGACATGAACGTCTTGGATGACAAGGGGGTGAATACATCTGTCAGTTTTTGTTCTGGAAGTGGACTTGTCCTTTTACACCAGGCCCACACAAGGGCTGATGCAGGGTACTAACCTTTGGCAGCTCCTCAAAAAGTTCTCCAATCTTTAACAAGATCACCAGAATTACTAGAGCAGAAATGGCTCCAGCCACCTGAAAGAGAATAACAGAGAGATTTGAACTTTCACCCAAAAAAACTAAAGAGCTCACCATTTATCTATTCAGAACAAGCCAACGAAAGAATGGTGAAAATGAAGTTATGAATGGAATGGGGAAAATGATGTCAGTTCTTACCTGTGACTTCCCCCCTGTGCTGACCTGCACCATGCTGCGAGACATAGAGCAGCTGATAGCAAAGCAGTTGAATAAGCCTCCAATGGAGTTTGACAGACCCAACGCTATGAGCTCCTGATCCAGATCAAGTTGTTCAAACAAAAAAATTGTCAAAACTTTTGAAATTCTGTGCAAAACAATACGGCTTGGATCAATGACATTCGGCAACTTAGCAAAGAACAAATTGCATCACTGTCACTATTGATCAATTTAATGTGTGCTTGCAAACTGTATATACACATTCAGGCATTTAGAGTCTCATACCTGGTTACTATCGACTTTGTAGGCATATTTGAGGGCGAAAATTCGACCCAGTGAGATAGCAATACCATAACCAACAACAGCCAGTGCAAAAGCATCACCGATCATTGAACCCAACAGTGAGACAGCTGGTGCCACAGGAGCCTGCAGACTAAAATGTGGAAATAAGATGCAGATGAGTTTTTGAGCTTGAAGATGTACTATGATGCTGTGGTTGTGTTTTGTAGCTGTAACCATGACCATGACATATACATACTATGCTAGTGCTGTACAGTATTTGTGTTTCATAGTTGTGTGTCGGACTCACCCTGATGGGATTTGTCCAACTACTTGAACGCCGTATTCTGTCTTCAAATCCATCTGCCACGATACCACAGTAGCAATAATAATCTATACATACAAACAAGACGAAAGATTTAAGAAGCAATATGTTACATTTCCTCAAGATAAAAAGTGTGACTTTTTAAATCACACGATTCTTGACTTTTTTTTTTCTTGCAATTGCCAGTTTACATCTCGCGATTCACACATTTTTTTCTCAGAATTTGCAGCTGTGAGGAATAAAGTCAGAACTGCAAGATATAAACAGGCAATTTTTTTTTAGAATTGCATGATAAAAACTCACAATTGTGAGTTATAATGTCAGAATTGTAGGATATAAACTCGCAATTACAATAAAAAGTAAGAATTGCTAGATATAAACAGGCAATTCTGACTTTTTTTAAAGAATTGCATGATATAAACTCCCAATTGTAACAAATAATGTCAGAATTGCAAGATACAAACAGGCAATTCTGCTTTTTTTTTTTAGAATTACATGATATAAACTCCCAATTGTGAGAAATAAAGTCAGAATTGCAAGATATGAACAGGCAATTCCGACTTTTTTAAAGAATTGCATGATATAAACTCCCAATTGTAAGAAATAAAGTCAGAATTGCAAGATATGAACAGGCAATTCTGACTTTTTTAAAGAATTGTATGATATAAACTCCCAATTGTAAGAAATAATGTCAGAATTGCAAGATACAAACAGGCAATTCTGCTTTTTTAGAATTGCATGATATAAACCCCAATTGTGAGAAATAAAGTCAGAATTGCAAGATATAAACAGGCAATTCTTACTTTTTTTTTAAATTGCATGATATAAACTCACAATTGCGAGTTCTAAAGTCAGAATTGTGAGATATATAGTCAGAATTAGGATATAAACTCACAATTAGGTGAAAAAGTCAGAATTGTGAGGTATAAACAGGCAATTCTAACTTTTTAATTGCATGATATAAACTTGCAATTGTGAGAAAATCAGAATTGCAATTTATGAACAAGCAATTTGACTTTTTAAAGAACTGTATGATATAAACTCCCAATTGTAAGAAATAATGTCAGAATTGTAAGATACAAACAGGTCTGCTTTTTTTTTTTAGAATTGCATGATATAAACTCCCAATTGTGAGAAATAAAGTCAGAATTGCTAGATATAAACAGGCAATTCTTTTTTTAAGAATTGCATGATATAAACTCCCAATTGTGAGAAATAAAGTCAGAATTGCAAGATATGAACAGGCAATTCTTTCTTTTTTTTTTTAAGAATTGCATGATATAAACTCCCAATTGTGAGAAATAAAGTCAGAATTGCAAGATATGAACAGGCAATTCTGACTTTTTTAAAGAATTGCATGATATAAACTCCCAATTGTAACAAATAATGTCAGAATTGCAAGATATAAACAGGCAATTCTGACTTTTTTTTTTGAAATTGCATGATATAAACTCACAACTGCGAGTTCTAAAGTCAGAATTGTGAGATATATAGTCAGAATTGTAGGATATAAACTCACAATTAGGTGAAAAAGTCAGAATTGTGAGGTATAAACAGGCAATTCTAACTTTTTTTTAATTGCATGATATAAACTTGCAATTGTGAGAAAAATCAGAATTGCAATTTATGAACAAGCAATTCTGACTTTTTTAAAGAACTGCATGATATAAACTCCCAATTGTAAGAAATAATGTCAGAATTGCAAGATACAAACAGGCAATTCTGCTTTTTTTAGAATTGCATGATATAAACTCCCAATTGTGAGAAATAAAGTCAGAATTGCTAGATATAAACAGGCAATTCTTTTTAAGAATTGCATGATATAAACTCCCAATTGTGAGAAATAAAGTCAGAATTGCAAGATATGAACAGGCAATTCTTTCTTTTTTAAGAATTGCATGATATAAACTCCCAATTGTGAGAAATAAAGTCAGAATTGTAAGATATGAACAGGCATTCTGACTTTTAAAGAATTGCATGATATAAACTCCCAATTGTAACAAATAATGTCAGAATTGCAAGATATAAACAGGCAATTCTTTTTTAAATTGCATGATATAAACTCACAACTGCGAAGTTCTAAAGTCAGAATTGTAGATATATAGTCAGAATTGTAGGATATAAACTCATTATTAGGTGAAAAGTCAGAATTGTGAGGTATAAACAGGCAATTCTAACTTTTTTAATTGCATGATATAAACTTGCAATTGTGAGAAAAATCAGAATTGCAATTTATGAACAAGCAATTCTGACTTTTTAAAGAACTGCATGATATAAACTCCCAATTGTAAGAAATAATGTCGAATTGAACAAGATACAAACAGGCAATTCTGCTTTTTTAGAATTGCATGATATAAACTCCCAATTGTGAGAAATAAAGTCAGAATTGCTAGATATAAACAGGCAATTCTTTCTTTTTTTTTTTTTAAGAATTGCATGATATAAACTCCCAATTGTGAGAAATAAAGTCAGAATTGCAAGATATGAACAGGCAATTCTGACTTTTTTAAAGAATTGCATGATATAAACTCCCAATTGTAACAAATAATGTCAGAATTGCAAGATATAAACAGGCAATTCTGACTTTTTTTTTTGAAATTGCATGATATAAACTCACAACTGCGAGTTCTAAAGTCAGAATTGTGAGATATATAGTCAGAATTGTAGGATATAAACTCACAATTAGGTGAAAAAGTCAGAATTGTGAGGTATAAACAGGCAATTCTAACTTTTTTTTTTAATTGCATGATATAAACTTGCAATTGTGAGAAAAATCAGAATTGCAATTTATGAACAGGCAATTCTGACTTTTTTTTTAGAACTGCATGCAATTCCGAGTTATAAAGTCTGAACTGCAAGACATAAACAGGCAATTCTGACTTTTTTTTAAGAAATGCATGATAGCAACTCGCAATTGTGAGTTATAAAGTCCAGTTCTGAGGGGAAGAAAGACTTACATTTTTCTCCGAATTGCAAGTTTATATACCACAATTCTGACTTTATAACTTGCAATTGTGAGTTTATTTCTCACAATTCTGAGAAAAAAAGTTAGAATTGCGAGATGTGAAGTCACAATTGTGAGAAAAAAGTCAGAACTGTGAGATAAAAAGTTGGAATTACCTTTTTTATTTTTTATTTAATGGCGGAAATAGGCTTTGATAGAATAAAAAAACTACACTTTATTGTAAGTAAATAAATTTTAAAAAATGATTATGCATAAGTCTATGTATGTCCACAGTAAATGTGTATGTAAACGTGTAAGTAAGTAACTCACAGTGATCAGCTCAACAGGAATCGGAACAGGGATTTTGCGTGCTGCCAAGGCACTAAGTTCCTTTGCAATGATCAGACCAACGATGGTTACAATGCTAACTACCAAAGTACCAATATTAGTCTTTCCAAGCAATGCGCAAATATGTATGACTGTCTGGAGAGAGAAAGAAAAAAACAGAGAAAACTGTATTAAATCATCTGCAGCTTGCCTAGTGCAAATCATAACCCCAACCACTAGGGGGCACTAAACACAAATTACACATAGGTGTGATTATTTGTCCTTGCCTGTGGCCTTTTGCGTAATCAGTTCAGGATAATCATAATAAATGTTTGGGACTGTGTGCGTGTGTTCATACTTACATATATAAGAGACAAAGGTCCGCTGTACCGCTGTGGACTGATGCCAAAGGAATATTTGAGCTGGGAGACTATAACGTGAATGGCGGCCCCTGTTGTATAAGCTCTCACCAATGGCTCTGATAGATACGTCACAACGAAACCGAAACGAACCAAGCCGAGGAGCAACTATGCACACAGACACCACACACTTAGTCACATACACAACTTCAAAGCCACATACACTTCAAAAATAATCCTACCTGGAAAATGCCTGATAAGAAAGTCACGGTGGCTGCAATCTTGACCCTCTCAGCATCACGACTGACAATGTCTATGATGGTGCTGTTGGTGTCATTGCCTGGTAACATGAAGTCCGAGTCTGGAGCCAAACGCTCTGTCACGCTGCCAATCATAACGCTCATAACTGCATACGTACCTGTAGGCAGAGAGGTTAGAAAATATGACAATTTGACTATCAAAAATGAAAAATCCATCATTATTTTCTCACTCATTCTGTAACAACAAAGTAAATCGCGAGGAAAGGCTGTCAATCACTCAAAAAAAGCTGTATATAAGCATCACAACAGTAGTCCATAGAACTATACTGATTTATATTTCAAGTCATACAACAATTTTATGTGCAAAAAGACTGAAATGTATATAATTTATTGCAAAAATAGAGCTGTGCATTAAATGATTCAGACTAAATTCAGAGTAACAAAATTACACCAGTAACAAGTTTGGGTTGAACATAGGCTATTTAATAGCATTTACAGTTCAAGATAAAACGTAAAAGATGTAGTTAACAAACTAGATCTAAAATATTTCGAATTCATACTGATTCATATTGAATGCATTATTTAATTCTTATAGCATTAATATTTAACTTATTTAATTTGCAGTGAACTATATATAAGTATTTAAATAATTCACCCTTATAGGCTGTTTGTATCTGAACTTATTTATTTATTTATTTTAATGACTTTTTGCTATACTATATACTTCAGTGTGGTAAAAGTACTAAAATTTGTTATAATAGTAATTTTATAATAAATCGAAAAGCAAGACTTGAAAAAACTAGGGAGTAGAAATGGCAGCTGCAGCCAGTGAGTGATCCTCTACTGCCATCTTCATGTTAAGGGTAATTTCATGTCATTTTCATCTTAAAAAGTCGTTGTTTTCCACAAAGACATTTTTTCACATTGTGTTTATGAATGAAAAGTGAATCTTTGAAGTGAATTTTACTGCACAGCTATAGAGTTGAAAGGCTTTAAAATATTACACGGTTTTAAAAATGTGTTCACGACTATAAAGGCAAGTTACTGATTATCAAGAATACTATTAAGATGTCCTTGAAGAGAAGCATCTCTAGCTAACGTTAGATTAAACAGTTATGACGGTGTTTAGCTGTAGCATTTAAATGTACAACTACATGTCTAGGTACTCTCCTGGGATTACCAGGCTCAGCATTTTATTTTAAATTATATGTTGTTAAAAATTATGAAAGTGAATGTTCATGCTATCATTATTTACGATGTTGCAATTATTATTTTTCTCAGTTTCTGATAAGAAGGATGCGGGAGAGCAGTCTCAAGAGTCTCCACCTATATAAACCACATATCAAAATTATAAAATGAGCTACACGGAAATGACGAGCTGGCTTATCATTATGCGAAGTTCTAAAGAACCCTACGTTCCAAGAACTACGTGTCCAAACCACGTTTCGAGGTGGGGCCCCCAGGGGGTAAAATGCACAATTTTTACCGGGGTTCCCATGGCACTTCCCATGGGGTTCGACTTCCAGGGGCTAAATATAAGGTTATTAGGGTCAATTCAACCCGCAGACACAAAAAAACAACTCGCGGCAACAGTGTTAAAGTAGCCAAATTCTTGACAAACTCAAAGCACATATTTAGGTTTGCTTTACACTGACTTTACATTTATTTATATCTATTTATTGTGTCCCATAAAAATAGCATATAAGTTTAGAATAAAATGAGGGTAAGTAAATGACATGATTTAAATTTTTCACCAACTATGCCTTTAGGAAATAGGCATAGAGAATAGAAATCAAAGGGAGGTGTGTGTACTTACCCACAGAGATGTGTTTGGATGTTCCAAATATGAAGTAGATGAGAATGGGGTAGAAGGAAGAATACAGACCAAAAACAGGAGGGACCGCAGCCAGCAAAGCATATGCCATACCTGTACAAAACACACTCTGTTACATGTGCATGTTTGGTTGTGTATTTGTTTAGGTCTGTCTTAAGTAGGCTAATGTGTGTGCTTTGGTAATACAGTGTTTGTGTTGGACCTTGTGGCAGGTGCATGATTCCCACACTGATTCCTGATATTAGATCTCCAATAGCATTTTCTCGAAAAGGGTATCGTGGCAGCCATGAAAAGACTGGAACAAATGAGAAGAAACAGCTCTTAAACCTCGGGCCTGTACACCTGATGAACAAAGAAAGAAAAGAAAATTACGAAACACACAAAAGAACAAGATAACTGCCTTTCATAAGATGTTGTTGCATCCATTAAAGCACAAGATGCTATTTGGATCATTCTCAGTTCATGCTGAACACATGATCATTAGGTTTGACACAGCTGTGGAGTTCATGTTGTTAAGTTCAAGATAATTGAAATATGTTTTACAAGAAAATTTCTACTTAGAATTTCACATTCAGTGTTATTTGCCATTTCTTTATAATTATTTGTAAAGTTTACTAACCAAAGACAAGTGAAATTTGTCATTTCTACACATTTTTTCACATTAAAGCCAAATTAGGACAAAACAGAGATTTTGTTTTTTTAATTAATCTGCTGATACAAATGAAAAACAACAACAACATTAAGATCTCAAACATCAAGTAAAGGCCATAATGACACACCTGGCAGCATCTTTGAGTTTTTCTTTTGCTGAAATCTTGACATCTGATTTCTGAGCAACTTGGTCGACACCGAGTTCGTCCAGTACATCTCTCTGTATGTTATAAGGCACCCTTTTCCTGAGATCTCTGTCTTGCATCTCTTCTTCCATTTTAAATCCTCTCTCAGCTTAAATGTGATCCTGAAACTTTATCAAATTGTTCACTGTTCAGATCAAGTCCAGTGCATAAATCTGTCCTCACAATGAAAATTCAGTCCTTAATGTCCCTGCAAACAGACCCAGAACAGTTCTGCAGATGTTCTCCAGTGTTTTGAAGTGAGAGCTCCACACGTCTGCTGCTCATGCAATGAAGCTCTGGACAGCTGTGGATTTATTAATGTCCCTGGCTTTGTGTTAATATGTATCCTGCCCTTTCCGATACCCGTCTGATCCATTCACGCACTCTAATGTCTCCATATGGGGAGCAAAGTCCCAAAAAGAGAGGGGGTGGGGGGTGGGGGTTTTCTTCAGAATCAATGTCGGAAACTTTCACACTTGAAACCTACACCACCTTATCTTAGCCTGATTAGATAGAAAACATGTTCATTCTGCAGAAGCATGCGCTTTTTGTGTTAGTGAATTGTGAACAGTAGATGGTACATGATCTCTAAGGTGTTTGTTTTGATCCATCTATATTTCAGAAAATATACAGACCTGTATATGCAATTGTAATTATGCCATGTAATCATGACTGTTTGTACTTTTAACTAGACATACATTCATTAACTATCGCTTGGGGATTATCATTGTCCCTAAAAATGAAGTAACACTGACCAAACATTCCTTTGGCGAAATTTTGGAACATCCTCAATTGGAGTACATTTTATTTAACCAAAAATACCAAAAAAACAAAACAAAAAAAAGTTCTGTTTTTGTAAAGTTAGGGTTAGTCTGTCATTATGATCCGCTTTATACAATAAAAGCTTATGATATGAGATTACTAAATATTAATGTAGCCTCTCCCAAACACGTGCCCAAAGAACAAAGTCTCTTCTAATATCATTTATGGTCCAATTCAACAACATTTTAGCAATGCACATGTGTGAGCTTCATGTATACTAACTGAAATGTACTGAGCTGGTGCACTTTGGCTGTTGTCGAACAGTTCTTTGTGATTCTGTTGGATTCTATGTTGTCAGTGTTGACCGGAGTGTTGATAATTAGTTTCCTTATTATATATTTTACTATATTTTTTAATCCAAACCAAATTGGTCTGTAACATGAAGTATTCTTGTATTCTTCATAAAATTACGGTTTAACCACTGATGTCAAATGGACTATTTTAAGGATGACCTTACTACTTTTCCGGGTCTTGAATGTGTCAGTTGTGTTGCTGTCTATGCAGGGTCAGAAAGCTCTCGGATTTCATCAAAAATACCTTAATTTGTGTTCTGAAGATGAACAAAGGTTTTACAGATTTGTAGCAACATGAGGGTTTGTAATTAATGACAGAGTCGTCATTTTTGTGTGAACTATCTCTTCAATGAGGCATCTCATGTGTACATATCTATGGTCTAATTGACCTTGACACAGTCGTGAGGGTCTGCAAGGTCTCTATGATATCATTTTCTGCCTTTTTCTGCATGTTGGTTTCACCACATGACTTTTCTGGTTGCACCACATGACTTTGATTTAGCCTTTTTTAAAATATGAATAAGCAGTAAAGCAGTTATGTTAAATATGTTTACTACTTGGATTCTTTATCTTGCATGCTCTCATTTTTGTCTATCATTTTTGTCTTTATTTTTGAGCGTTGTTTAAACTATTTTAAAAAGTCTAATAATGATGAAAATTTTGATTTAAGCGGATAGTTATGAGAATACTTTCTGTGTGCAAACAAAAATATTGACTTTATTCAACACTAAAGAAAGAATTGTTGAATAAAGTCATTATTTTTGATTTCATTGCACACAAAGTATTCTGGTATTCTAAAATTAAGGTTGAACCACTGATGTCAAATGGACTATTTTAAGGATGACCTTGCTACTTTTCTGGGCCTTGAATGTATCAGTTGCGTTGCTGTCTATGCAGGGTCAGAAAGCTCTCGGATTTCATCAAAAATTTCTTAATTCGATGAACGAAGGTCTTATGGGTTTGGAACGACATGAGGGTGGGTCATTAATGGGTGAACTATCCCTTTAAAAGTAGAGCAAATGAACAACAAGCAAGTAAATGAAACAAAAAACAGAGGTAAAAGCTGTAGTCATTGTCATATGATATTGGTGTCAGTGTTTATTTTAACATTCAATAGCCAATAAACAAGCATCTGTTGCCAAACATCACCTCAAATCCAGATGTATGCACAAAGTTGCTCCATATCATTAAATCAAAATTGGGAAGTTCTTATATTCCTTTTCCATTCTTTTTAGAAGTGTCACTTCTAAAGCTCAGTTGGGTTCATGTATTTGCTGAGTTCATCGTTCAGAAAGTGAGGTCGCTACAGGTCACAGCTCTGTAACATCTGCGCCTGTCTATAAATAGATGAGAAATTCAATCAGAACAGAAAAGACACAGACATAACATCATTTAAGTAAACACACGCACACCTGTAACCCCTGGTAGTGCAGGACTGCATGATGCACTGAAGGAAAAAAAGAAGAAAGAGACAGAAAATCTGGAACAAATCCATGATTCTTCATTTGAGACAGTAAACCATCTAGAGGCAAACACACAAGAAACACAGTAAATATATGAATGCATTAAATGTATTAAATACAAGTTCTTGCGGATGAACTATCCCTTTAAAAGTTACATATTAAAATAAAATGCCCCAAATCATGACACTATATTTGAAAGCGTGTGAGATGCGTAACCTGGACATGCAGCAAAGAAAAACAAGATCTGCGTGTTCTCAAATTCCTGCAGCACCTGTGACCCAGAGAGAGCGGTAAGACACGCATGTTTGCATTTAAACACCATCACGGTGACAAGCAGAATCTAAACTGCCATTTATTGGTTAGGAGTTAATGAGAGCCAGTAATAGATAACCTATTTCTGTACATCTCTGGTCAAATATCAACATTTCTACGTGTGAGTACATGTGTGAGTGTGTTCTGTGCCACCAACTGATTTGAATGAGCCCATGGCCACTGAGTCCATGAAGGTGACTCCACTGAGCTCCAGAATAACGCAGCGCTGTGCACTTTGAGCCCCCTGCTGGCCTGGAGGACTTACTTCAGGATTCTCATTAATGTCGTTACTGACTGCCTGCATGTACAAAAGAATGATAAAATTTTTCTCAGTGAATGGAAAGCAGGGAACTGTAATAGAGGTTGTACCTGTTTAAGTGACGTGAAGGTCTGGTTTGCATTGGCGTAGTAAATTGGGTTACAAAAGGAAAACACAGTCACGCCAGGGACCTGGCGTACCTGAACCAAAACAACACAGAATTCAGGGATTATATATACATATATGCACTACATGTAATACTTCTAGTATATATATGTAAAATAGTATAACATGCAATATACTTTATTATATGTAATAAATACTAACATTTTTAAATTAAAGATATCACTATTACATATAATTCATATTAATTAATAAATTCAAAGCTGTTTTTTCATGCACCTGTCAATTTTTCAGATTTTGGGATTTTTGCTTTTTCATAAAGTGTTTTTTCAGACTACAGTGGAAAGACAACATCCAAAAGACACTGCTAAGTGTTTCTTTTATAGCACTTTATCTATTTGTGTCACTCGATTTCAATTACAATCCATATTTTTAAAGGCTGTTTTCTCAAAATGATTTTTTTCTCCTACACTGAGCCATAAATCTTTACTTCAGTAGCACTTTCACACACCAAACTTTACATTTTTATTCCTGTCTGTATCCTGAAGGTTTTTACAGAGGTATTTGTTCATATATAATTTGCTTGATGTTATACGACATTTTATTCCCCAAAACAATTGTACAAAAAATATATTGTTTTCTGTCTGTTGTGTTTTTTTTTTCTGAATTATGGAGTAACAAAATTAGACACCCAAAATTCCCTCTGTAAAAACATTCGACTCTAATATGTACAAAAAAAAAAATAATAATAAATAAACAAGAATTTTGAAACTGACTTAATCCAGTGTTTAGATTTAGAAATGTATGCAAATTAGCACGTTTCATTTAATAATGGCTCATTTGCAAATTTAAACATAACAGTTAAGAAAACTTGTAACACAAAAAATGTTTGCAATTATCAGTCAACTGGGTAAGTAAGGTCCTAACTATTAGTTAATGTTTTTTACCCTATTCACCTGCAGCGTCTCACCTTAAATGCAGCCTTGATGAGAATAAGAAACAAAACAAAACAAAACAAAACAAAAAAAGCATTTAAAAAATTATTAAAGAGACAGTTCACCCAAAAAAGAAAATCCTTTCATTACTTACTCTCATGTCAATCCAAACCTGTAAGATGTTAGGGCATTTCGATAAGATATAAAATGAGATAAGATTAGATTAAGATATATATAGCAATGTAATTACCACGTTCAAGTGTAGGTAGTAAGGACATTGTTAAAATAGTTCATGTGACATCAGTGTTTCAACCAAAATGTTATGAAGCTATGAAAAAACAAAAATAATGACTTTATTCAACAATTTACTCTTACGCGTCAGTAGACGTGCATTCACGAGAACACACAACGCATGCGTGAACGACTGATGTCACATGGACTACTTTATGTCTTTACCACCTTTCTGGGCCTTGAACATGGTAGTTACATTGCTGTCTATGCAGGGTCAGTTATCTCTTAGATTTCATTAAAAATATCTTAATTCATCTTAATTCAATAGTGCTTGTCGGACGTTGTAGGCAGTAGAGCGGTGGGAACAGTGTGGGTGGTGACCGTGTGCAAAAATGATCTGTGCATATGGTTGTGTTTGTGGAAAGAGTTGGGAATTAAGTGAGAGTGGGGGCAGTTCTGCTCTTTTCTGTACCAGCAGGGGGCTAGTCATTAGCTAGTTTAGGTGGCTGCTCAGCTGAAAAACATCTGACAGGGCTGGCAGACCACTTTGGTTAAGCTGAGAGAATGCTTCAGATGTTTAACCACATTTCAAAACACAGCTTAGGCTGGTTTATAGCTGGATTGTGTGTACATATATTACCTTTGAGTATTTCTCCAGATCCCTGTAACAGTCTGTGCCAGCAATATGCCCAAGAATGGCAGATCTGGGCCTGAGAAATTTAGAAAAAGATTAAAGAGTCAGTGTGAGAAAGCAAAGTATTGAAAGAAAAATAAAGGTAGATATCGTAGATAAATATTGGACAATGCAGATGACTCACTGCTGTGTCCTGAACACGATGGTAAACAGAGAGAAAACAATTGCAATGCCAAGCCCCAGGTCCAGGTTAAACACCAGGGCACTGAGCAGGGTCACTACCCACACCACCTGTAGTCTCAGTGGGAAACACACACAGGTAACACCCTGGATGAGAGGCCTTTATGGAACTGGGTTTTGATCCAGAAACATGTTGTACATGGTCAGTTATGCAAGGATGAATGGACTGGTTTCTCTTACCAGGTCCAAGCGGTCTGTATTCCAAAGTTTAGGCACATCTTTGACTTGTGCAAAAACGCCTTGGAGATTCACTAAAATAATGACAGCCAAAACTGTCTGAAACGCACACACACAAGGACTTTATTATGTTATATCCTAATAATATATACTTTGTTTTTGAAGGTGATATTGGGACCTTTGGTAACTGCTGAAAAAGGGGGCCAAACTTCAACAAGATCAAAAGAATTATTAACGCAGACACCAGAGAAGAAACCTGAAAGAAAGAGAGAGGTCAAACCCTTACTACAGTGCACCACACCTAAACATACATTGTTTTGAAAAATCAGTTTCTTTTATGTGTGTGGTTTACAGTTTATCAGTTTGCTTATCATTTTTCTGATAAGAGTTATAAAGATGTTAATGACCTGTGTCATAATATTAATCACACCTTCTTACAGCACAATAGTTTCAGTTCAACCACAATTTAGCTTTTTTTAATTTAAATAATTAATACAAATAGTTTTATATATATATTTTTATCTATAGGCTTTTCAAATGTCAGTATATACGTTTGAGGTCAAAAGTTTACATCATCCTTTTTAGAATCTGCAAAATGTTAATTATTTTACCAAAATAAGAGGAATCATACAAAATGCATGTTATTTTTTTAATTTAGTACTGACCTGAATAAGATATTTCACACAAAGATGTTTGCATATAGTCCATAAGAGAAAATAGTAGTTGAATTTATAAAAAATTACCCGTTCAAAAGTTTACATACACTTGATTCTTTATACTGTGTTGTTACCTGAATGATCCACAGCTGTGTTTGTTTTTTTGTTTAGTGATGGTTGTTCATGAGTCCCTTGTTTGTCCTGAACAATCAAACTGCCTGCTGTTCTCCAGAAAAATCCTTCAGGTCCCACAAATTCTTTGGTTTTCCAGCATTTTGTGTATTTGAGCCCTTTCCAACAATGACTGTATGATTTTGAGATCCATCCATCCAGGACAACTGAGGGACTCATATGCAACTATTACAGAAGCTTCCAACACTCACTGATGCTCTAAAAGGAAAAAATAAGCATTAATTTGAAGATCAGGGTAAACTCAACTTTTTTTTTTCTTCTGGGAAACATGTAACTATCTTAGGGCAGTACTAAATGAAGAAATATGATATTTGTGCAAAATAAGAAAAATGTACACATCTTCATTCTGTTCAAAAGTTTTCACCCCATGGCTCTTAATGCATGTTTTTTCCTTCTGGAGCACCAGTAAGTGTTTGAACCTTCTGTGATAGTTGCATGAGTCCCTCAGTTGTCCGCAGTGTGAAAAGATGGATCTCAAAATCATATAGTCATTGTTGGAAAGGGTTCAAATACACAAAAATGCTGAAAACCCAAAGAATTTGTGGGACTTGATGGACTTTTCTGAAAAACAGCAGGCAGATTAACTGTTCAGAACAACTATCAATAAACAAAAAAAAAAACAGCTGTGGATCATTCAGGTAATAACACAGTATGAAGTATTAACTTTTGAACAATTTCATCTATTATTTTCGCTTGTGGACTACATGTAAATGTCTTTCATGTGAAATATCTTATTCAGGTCAGTACAAATATACAATAACATGCATTTTGTATGATCCCTCTTAGTTTGGTAAAATAATTAACATTTAGCATATTCTGAAATGGAGATGTGAACATTTGACCTCAACTGTACAAGTTCTTGAAATGTTAAATGTCTTCTTGTGGCCACTGCCTAAATAGCAGTACAACTATTTTCTGTGAAAACTTTCAATGAAATCCTCCCAGGTTATGAGATTCACAAGTACACAGGGAGTGAACTGTTATACATGTACCACATGTTGTGCATGTACATGTAACTGTAACATGAGGTTGTTTTATTAACCAGCAGGTGTTCACACCTGGGTTTGTCCGCCTGTACTTTCCTGCACTGTACTGCGAGACATGGATCCGCTTACTGGAAAGCACTGAAACATCCCACCGATGGAGTTACACAGACCCATAGCCAACAGCTCCTATATGAAAAAGAGACTCTTTATGTTCAAATTAAGGAAATGCTGCAAAGTGGGTATTTATAAGTGAACAAAATGTTTAAGTTACATAAACTGCTTGTTACCTGGTTGCTGTGAAAGGGGTACCTATGTTTATGAGCAAACATCATGCTCAGTGAAGCCTGGAAACCATAGCCCACCACTGCCAACGCAAGAGCTGTCAACAACAGCTCCTGAGAGACAGAAAATGATGGAAGGGAGGGAGGTGAGAGACTTAGAAGTAAACAAAGGAAGAGAAAATGGGACAAAATGAGAGAGAATTACTTTTAGCACATAAATACAGACTGCTAATTGGTTTTTAAAGAAAATCCAACACTCTGCTGACCCGGTTGGTATGGGTCCAACAATCTGTATTCCATACTGACCGGACAGATCAAACCACACTGACGACAGAGTGGCAACGATAATCTAGGAACATGAAGAAAGAAAAACTGTTGCATAGAATATCTTAAAAAAGGTAACCATGCTGTTTAAGTCAAAGTTATTTTTTTTTAAATTATTTTATTTAAAGTTTTAGAAGTTATATTAACACAAATGCAGAAAAACACTAACCAACATAGGATAACAAAATATACATATTTACACCCACAGACAGACAAAAAAAACCCCTGGATAGTGAGAAAGTGAGAGCCCTGGCATTTGCTGCCCAACAATAATGCTTAAAAATGGGAAGGCCAAGTCCTCCACAATCAGTAGATTTTTGTAAGTGGGCTTTTGCTATGACAAAAGGTATTTTATAGTTCCATACAAATGAAAGAATAATTGAATTATTGAATCAAATTGTTTAAAAAAAGTTGCTGGTATATAAATCGGAAATTTTAGCAGAGATATAAAAACTTAAGGAGAACAACCATCTTTACCACATTCACACGGGCGATTAGTGATAAAGGTTGTTTCAATGTTTAATTTGACTGTTAATTATGTCTAAAAAATTTAATTTAAACAAATATTCTGGGTTCTTTTGAATTTTTAGGCCAAGATATGTAAAGTGATCCTTCACTATTTTAAATGGTATATTATTCAAAAAGGTAACGCTTAAATTATTTGTGAGGGGCATAAATTCACTTTTATTCCAATTAATTGAGTATCCTGACAGTTTGCTAAAAGTGTCTATGTAATTTAAAATTTTAGAGACTGAAACAACAGGATCCATAACAAATAGTAAAAGATCACCAGCATATGAACTGATCAAAGAGGACAATGGGTCTATACTTAGCTGGATCGGTCTCAGGCTTCCCTTTTTTTAAAAATTACACAGATATTTGCATCATATAAAGAATCAGGAGGTTTATTCTTCTGGAGTGAATCCTGTAGCATTCTCGGCATATAAGGGGCCAGTCTCTTACCAAAAATTCACAGCCGAACCCATCTGGGCCTGCAGCTTTTCCAGATGGAAAAGCACGGATTGCCTTTAATAATTCTTTGACTGAGAGTTCGGATTCTAGCTCAGACTTTTTTCTGTTTAAGTTTGGGGAGAAGGTTACTTATTTGTCTATTCAAGATAGAATTATACTCGTACTTTAATTTTAAAATTTTATTGTAATCAGGATTTGAAAGTGACACTCTATATGCTTGTTCGTATACTGGTAGTGTTTCTATTCAAAGCACGTTTTCTGGATGACTCAAATGATATGATATGACCTCGCATTACAGCTTTAAAAGTATCCCATAGGATTGAATCTGAAACCTCTCCATTGTCGTTAGTTGTAAAAAAAAAACTCATTGGGTTGAAACGGCAACAGTAATTTCGCTTTGGCAAAATATGTTCAAGTTGGAGCGTGACTGGGCTATGATCCGATATTACTTTATATATTATGATATTTAGTATTACTAATGTTAGAAATCAATTCAGATGTTACCAAAAAAGAATCAATTCTAGTGTATGAACATGAGAGTAAAATGAGTAATCTCTATCTGTTGGATGTTGAAGTCTCCAAATATCAACCAAATTTCTAGATTTGATTAAACTGTGAAGTGTTTGTGTTGAAATAACTGTGGGTGGTGGTGGTTCTGAGGAAAGTCTGTCCATATACAGATCTAAGTAACAATTAAAATCTCCACCCATTGTAAGGTTTGTAGAATTTGCATCTGGAATTACATTAAAGATTTTGAGAAAAAATTCTGAATCATCAAAATTGGGGCCATATATATTAAGCAAAGTTATAGGGACAGAATTAATATGTCCAGATACCATTATATATCTTTCCTGAGGATCAGCAACCATTGCTGTAAGTGGAAAAAAACATTCTTACGAAAAAGAACAGCAACACCTCCAGCTTTGGCATTGAATGGGGCCTGGTAAACCCGAGATATCCAGCTGGTCCTCCGTCTACATTGATGAGTTACACTAAGGTGAGTTTCTTGAAGAAATATTATATTAGCCTTGAGTGATTTCAAACGGCAAACACCCTACTTCTTTTAATTACACGACCAAGCCCTCTTACATTCCAAGAAGCCAATGTAATAACTTTCCCCTTAATATTAGTCATCGATCTCTGGAACAAATAAACATGAAATAAAACTCCAAAAAAGAAAAAAACATCGACATGTAGAACTCTTTTGGACTTAGAACAAAGTCAACCCACCCCTCCCACATCTGCCTTCCCCGAATTGAAGCACTTCATCCCCTCTTTGACCTGAGAGCACTACTCGCATGCAAATAATAATAGGATCCAACTCCAGTCTCTCCGATACATGGCGCTCCCGCTCAACTCCACTTCCACGTTACAAACATCTCAAGGTCTAGAACTATTAACAATAGTGCCGTTAAATAAAAATGTCCACAAATTGTGTTTTTTTATAATACTATAAAACTTGAAACCTGCCTGTATTAAATATGACATATTAAAGACTAAACTGAAAATATTAAAAACACATAAATACAACCAAAATGTTTAAAAATGTAATATAAAACCCTGTTTTTGCATGTGCGCACCAGTACCAACTCCCACGGAATAGGAAATTGAGTGCTCCAGCGTGAGTTGACCATCTTTCCACCAACAAGTATCACCAGGGAGACAAGGGACAAAACCAGTGTCGCCAGTAACACTCTCCTGACTCCAGTCACAATGTTTGAAAACATCTGGTGGACACACAAATGTACATTTAACATCTGACATGAACAAAGTGCCACAGAGATAAATCACACTTTGCTCATTCTCACCAAGAACACAGCAAAGACTCCTCGGTGTCTGACTATGGAGATGCCCATTAGTAAAGGGAGCTGATGAACAGTTACATGGACAGCAGCTGCTGTAGTGTATCCACTGACCAACGGCTGAGATAACCACCGACAAACCCCTCCACAACGCAGCACATACAGCAGAATCTATAGGGAGAGAGATTTATACACCAATACACACAAATACAGAATTAATGCAGCTTGTGTGTGTATTACCTGTATTAGTCCACACAGAATGGTCAACTGAGCTGCAAAGGCAGCTCTAGCATTTTCAGCCTCAGTCTGATCACTCTCTGCTCCGCTGTTTGCCGATACAACATCACCAGCCACTGTACCGACCATGATGGAAAGGACAGAAAAAGTACCTGTGGATTAGAAAGACCATTAGCCAATCAGATGTAACCCTCCAATCAAATGTGACCCTGGACCACAAAACCAGTCATAAGTAGCACGGGTATAGTTGTAGCAATAGGCAAAAATAAACTGTATGGGTCAAAATTCTCGATTTTTTTTTTATGCCAAAAATCATTAGGATAGTAAGTAAGGATCATGTTCCATAAAGATATTTTCTAAATTTTCCCACCGTAAATATGTCAAAAAATATATTTTTTATTAGTAGCGCTAAGAACTTCATTTGAACAACTTTGAAGGCGATTTTCTCAATATTTCAACTTTTCTGAACCCTCAGATTCCAGATTTTCAAATAGTTGTATCTCGGCCAAACATTGTCCTATCCTAATAAACCATACATCAATGGAAAGCATAAATGCATAAATTTCAATTAAAAAAAATTGACCCTATGACTGGTTTTGTATTCCAGGGTCACAAATGAGAACAGAGGTAATATATTAAATAATGTTTAATATACGTTTTCAATTTTTATAATTTTTTTTTTTTGAGTGTATATTATATATTTTAAATTTCATTTTATTTTAATGATTTATTTAATTAATGAATGATTATTTTGTACATACTCAATTTTACTATATATATTTACTTTATGCAATTGTATATTTCAATTTATTAATTTATTTTATACATTTTATTTTATATTGCATTTTATTTTAATGATTTACTATTGTTTTATATATATTTTATTTTGTTACGTATATTATACTTCATTTTATATTTTAATTATATAAATTATCTATTATTATGAATTATTTATAGAATGTTTACTTTTTTATTTTAATGTTGTTTTTGTTTCATATTTTAATTATCATTTAATTATTTTATATTTAATAATAATATAATTTAATATTTAATTAATTTTTGGTCATTATTTAATGTTTTATTATTGTCATTTATTTTCATTTTTTATTTTATTTTATGTTCACTAAAACAACAGTACATTATTTACATGAATGTTTTATTTTCATTATTTTTATTTATTGTCATTATTTTCATTAATGTTTTATTTGTCTATTGTTATTTCATTTATACATTTTTTTTGTTATAATTTATTTTATTTTATGTTTATTAAAACAACAGTTCGTCTGAAAAAATATATATATTTTTCACTACTTACAAAAATCTATACACTGATGGACTGACATGTTTGTGTGTGTACTTACCCACAGATATGTGTCTAGATGTTCCAAACAAGAAGTAGATGAGAACAGGATAGAAGGACGAATACAGACCAAACACTGGAGGAACTGCAGCCAGCAAAGCATTAGCCACCCCTACAGAAAGCAAAAAGTCAGAAAATGAGTAATTTGTGTGTAGAAGAATGTGTGCAGTTCTGTACAATAGAATTAGTCATTTCATCCACTTTATCTGTCTGGTTTGAATCACAGTGCATTGTGAAGAAAATTAGCGGCTGCCAGTTGATAATACAGATCTGTAGGTGTCTCAGATGAGAACAGGATGATGAAAATCATAACCAACCGCTCACATCACAAACACTTCAAATGTCTACACTCTCAGAGAAGCCTAAAAATCTATTTTGATTGATGTTTACACCTGCACCAACATAAATTCTTCATACTTTATAATAAAGTCGTCATACAGCAGTTTGTCTTAAACCTTGTGGCAGATGCATGATTCCCACACTGATTCCTGATATCAGATCTCCAATAGCGTTTTTTCTAAAAGAGTATTGTGGCAGCCATGACAAGAGAGGTGCAATAGACAGGAAGCAACTCTTCAGCCTTGCACCTGAACACCTGAAGCACAAAAACAGAAAAATATGGGGGTCAATGTGTATATTTAGCATGGACACTGCGTTTATGATCACAATTATGCTTCTTAAATAAGCTCCCACACTCACCTGCGCTCCTCCTTCAGCTTTTCCCAAATTGTCCGATGCACCTTCGACCTGTGCTGCCCCAGGATATCTAGCTGTTCTTCGTTCAGACTATAAACAGGATTGGGATTGAAATTCTCACTCTCTGAAAAACTTTGATTGTCCATCTGTAAAAAAGGAGAAAAAGGGGCTAAAACAAGCACAATCCTAAACCAGAGTATGATTATGTTTTCCATGTGTGAGGCTGCTGTGACTTGGCTTTGAACTTGGAGCAAACCGTCTATTATCATTCTCACAAGCAAACATGGTAGCTAAAACAATTAAACTACACATCTATAATTGGATCAAGACAGATTTATCATTCACTTTTCTCCTACAGGCTACTAAAAAGTTATTTATTGTCTGAGAAGTTTACCAACATTTATGGCCAGATCAGTACAGGAAGTCTTTCATTGGCTTCAGTCTGACCAAAGGTTAAAAGACTTTAATCTACCACTCCTGAGTACAGAGATCATATTACTTATGATCACGTAATCGACGGCTTGTACTAAACAGACCTGTGTCTATTTTTTTCTGTAGCACTTTAATAATGTTTTCCAGATAATGATGGTGCAGAGCCATTTTACAACAAATAATGCGTATTTGCTGTGTAGAAACTGGCCTTTGACCCTATAGCAAAAGACATACATCAGTCTATATGCAATGTTTTATTTATATATTTCTCTATACATGAATAAAACTTAACACAAGATGGTAAAACACCAGAATATGTTCTATTTTTTAATCCATATTTAAACATACAGGACATTTTCTAACAAGCAGTAGTATACAGATTTGGTAGGAATGCACTGTTTAAAGCTTGTAAAATATCTGATCAAGATTAAAGGATTCAGTTTCTTAAGTGTTAAGACATCAGCAGGCAAAATGGATAACACATCAAAGCTCTTCTGCATCTGTCAGCAGACTTTGATAGCAGCACACGTGAGGGAACGTTACTGCACATGTGAGTGTGCAATAAAACTGGAAATAAGCTTATCATCAATTCGTTTACTTACCTTTTGTAGAGAATTCATCAAATTCTGTTGCATATGTCCAGAGGAAACCACTTTATTATCCCTGTGCACATGACCTGACTAGCTCAACAAAACCTCAGGCCACCTGTGGGTCGTTTCTCAGCTGAATTTCTCTCCTGAACTATTTTCATTGCTTTCTGTTGTTTAAAGGTCAGATTTATAATGCTGCCTCTATCTTACATAATAAACACCATGGTTATTGTCTCCAACTCTGTGTTTTATTGGTTTATATAAGTGTCAGCACTGCTTAAAATCAGAAGGCGAAAAAGGTTGTACAAAATCACACCCACACACACTCTAAATATACATTTAACAGCCTTAAAAAAGGTAACAAAAACAACAAACTCAAGTTGGGGATTTTCCATTACTTCACTGGTCACTATATATAGAAAGTTTTTTAAACAGTGTTTTCCACACTGATAATAAATGATTCTTGAGCGTCAAATACGCCGTGTCTACATCGGACGCGACAACCGACGTGATTTAGAACTTCCGCAAAATGATATACCAGCTCGTAAATTTCCGGTGTAGCTCTGCTCTCCTGCCTCGTTCTTATCAGAAACTGAAAAAAATCTTTTTGCAATATCGTAAATAATGATAGCGGCATGAACATTAAGTTTCATATTTTTCAACAACATAAAATTTAAATTCTGAGCTTGGCAATCCCAGAGAGCACATAGACACTTAGTTGTACATTTAAATGCTACAGCTAAACACTGTCATAACTGTTTAATTTAACGTTAGCAAGCTAGGGATGCTTCTCTTCAAGGACATCTTAATAGCATTCTTGATCATAACTTACCCTCATAGTCATAAACACATTTTTAAAATCTTGTAATATTTTATTTATTATTTATTATTTTTACACTCAGCTGTGCAGTAAAATTCACTTCAAAGATTCGCTTTCCATTCATAAAGACAACATGAAAAAAAAACTTTTAAAGATGAAAATGACATGAAATTACCCTTAACCAGTAGATGGCAGCAGAGGATCACTCATTGGCTGCAGCTGCCATTTCAACTCTCATAGTTTTTTTTTCACATACTGCTTTTCGATTAATTATAAAATTACTAGTGGTACAAATTTTAGTACTTTTATAGTCATTAACATAAATAAATAAGCTCAGACACAAACAGCCTATATGGGGTGAATTATTTGGATACTTGCATATAGTTCACTACAAATTTAAAGTTAAATATTAATGGTATATGAATTAAATAATGCATTAAAAATTAATCTATATGAATTTGAAATACTTACTAGTTAAATTAGTGAAATTAAGTATTGAGTGTGTGGTGTCCAACGCAGCCATTGTCTTTGCTGGTGTAGACACAGTGTTTGTTAATGTACTCACCCCCTTGTCATCCACGATGTTCATGTCTTTCTTTCTTCAGTCGTAAAGAAATTATGTTCTTTGAGGAAAACATTTCAGCATTTTTCTCCATATAATGGACTGCTATGGTGCCCCGATTTTGAACTTCCAAAATGCAGTTTAAATGCGGCTTCAAACGATCCCAAATGCGGTTGTAAAAGATCCCAGCCGAAGAAGAAGATCTAGCGTAACGATCGGTATCTAGCGTAACGATCGGTTATTTTCATAAAAATAAAACATTTTATATACTTTTTAATGTCAAAGACTCCTCTTGTCTTACTATGCCTGGACTGTTTTTGTTCCTGTTCGTGACAGTTAGGGTATGTCGAAAAACTCCCATCTCACGTTCTCCCTCAACTTCAAAATCGTCCTATATCGCTGTTTTACCTTTTTTGTTAAGGGTGTTTGATCTTTTTTGCTTGTTCACTTTGCATAGACTGGGTCGGAACTTCTGCAATGATGTAGGATAATTTTGAAATTATTTTCGAAGTTGAGGGAGAAAATACGGTCAGAGTTTTTCGACATACCCTAACTGTCTTGAGCTAGAATACACAGAGTTCAAGGACTTCAAGGCAAGACGAGCGTTTGATATTAAAAAGTATTTCAATTGTATTTTTTAAATGAAAATAACCAATCGTTTCGCTAGATAAGACCCTTCTTCCTCGGCTGGGATCGTTTACAACCGCATTTGGGATCGTTTGAAGCCGCATTTAAACTGCATTTTGGAAGTTCAAAGTCGGGGCACCATATCAGTCCATTATATGGAGAAAAATCCTGAAATGTTTCCCTCAAAAAACATAATTTCTTTACGACTAAAGAAAGAAAGACATGAACATCGTGGATGACAAGTGGATGAGTAAATTATTTGTAAATTGTTGTTCTGGAAATGGACTTCTCCTTTAAAGCCCGTTCACACCAAGGACCATAACTATAAAGATAACGATAAAGATAAAAATCGTTCTCCACATTAAGGAATAGCAGAGTCCACACTACTGAGAAACGATATTGTTCATAATCACTTTCAGAACGATTTTAAATCTGAAACAATATGTTGAAGTTTTAACCTTACAAAAAAGTCTAAACAGAGAGTTTGTTGAATAAATTAAATAAAACTCAATTAGAATGAAGGAATAAATGTCACTGACTCTAAAAAAACATTTAGTTTTTCACAATCAAAAGATTCTTGGCATGGTAGCTTTTCTGCAATGTTGACTATATTTGATTATGTGATGAAAAGCATCTTCTGGTTCTCACAAAGGGATCTGGTGCACTTGTACACTGTCCCTAACAAATAAACTATAAATGATATGTAGATATATGATAAACTTAACCAGCTGCATAATATCACATTAAAATACCCGTTTATACTTCTGAGATTTAACTTAACTTCAGTGCCTTATGGAGGGGTAAGTTAAAGTGCTGGCTCACTTTGCCCCATAGTTGGCATTTTGGAAAAAACTAGCTAGCTTACAAATTCAGGCTAATATTTAGCTGAACGATTTGCATGGATTTATATGTTGCTAAATCACCAATATGCATCATAAAATTTTTTAGACCTGGATACATTTGCTTTGATGTAACAGCCATTACATCTATTATGCTAAAATTTTACTTCGACAAGCCAAAAACAGTTTTTAGAGTAAATGGGTGCCTTCCACTCCTCCCATGTGTTTCTCCTTTTCACAGTCTGGCAGAAATGATGTGTGATTCCAAAACACATGGTAAAGTCTCAGTAAAAGTGTAGAGTTGCCAAGATACAGTGGGTGGGTCAACTTACCCCACTCTGCCCTACCCTGTTTTTCCTCAGTACTGAAACTGCCTCAGCAACACAGTGAGATCTCTGAGGCGCTCCGTTCTGCTCCGTGCAGACTGGTGAACTGGCAGCTCAAAAAATGAAAACGTGAAACTACGAGAAAAGCTAAGATTTGTGACTTGTCTCAGGGGGGGTAAACGGGGAGGTCTAGGGGGGTGTCTTGGTGGGAGCGGTTTGCGTTTTACCCTGGCACTCTGGACATTTTTAGGTTCAGTTGTTTTGATTTGAGGAGGTGGGGCTGGAGGATCTGGTGCTGGGATTGGCTTTGAATGGGTAAGAGGAAGGGGTGAAAGCGGAGGGGGGAAACTGGTAAAGGAGGACTCAGAGTGGGAGGAGCCTTCCCAGGGTGTCATGCTGTCAGGGGCCACAGATGAGATGGGAGGATGGCCACGTTTTCTCGTTTCGGCCTGAGGAGTGGACAGTGAAGGCCTCGCTAAAAACAGAATAGATGATAAAATATAAGAATCAGAATTGTATTGAAGCTTGTTTCTCCTTTAGATTAAAAAAATGAGACTTTAATACTTAGCTGCAACAATATTATTTTGTAATTGGAGACTATATATCTATATTGAGTCTCATAAGTGTGACTTTCTTGCAAATGCAACGTTATATTTTATTACTGTGATTTAACCACAACTTTATATAATTTAAACTATTTCTCATAATTCTGACTTTATATATCACAACTATTCTTTTTAAGTCTTTTTAGCTCACCAAGCCTGCATTTATTTGATCCAACGTACCGCAAAAACAGTTCAATTTTGAAATATTTTTTCTACTTAAAGTAACTGTTTTCTATTTGAAGATATTTTAAATTGTAATTTATTCCTGTGATTTCATAGGAATCACATAGCATCATTACTCAACATGATCCTTCAGAAATCATTCTAATATTCTGATTTGCTGATCAAAAACATTTATTATTATTATTATTATTATTATGTTGAAAACAGCTGAGGAGAATTTTTCAGGTTTCTTTGATGAACTGAAAGTTCAGAAGAACAGCATTTATCGGAAATATAAATCTTTTGTATTATTATAAATGTCTTTATCAACACTTTTGATTAATTTAAAGCATTCTTGCTATAAATTATTCTATAAAAAATGTACTCATCTGTTTTAAATATTGATAATAATAGAAATAATAAAAATCTTTCTTAAACAGCAAACCAGCATATTAGAATAATTTCTCAAGAATCATGTGACACTGGAGAAGACTGGAGTAATGATGCTGAAAATTTAGCTTTGATGACAGAAATAAATTACATTATAAAACATTCAAATAAAAAACAGTTCTTTTAAATAGTAAAAATATTTCACAATGTTACTGCTTTTGGATCAAATAAAAGCAGGCTTATCGAGCAGAAAAGACTTCTGTAAAAACATTACAAATCTTACTGTTCAAAAACTTTTGACTGGTAGTGTATGTTTAATTTATTTTATATCTCATAATTGCAGCTATTAGATTTAGATACAACTTTTTTGTAATAATGATTTTACATCTTGTATTTGCACATTTTTCTCACAATTGCGACTTTCTTGGATTTGTGACTTTATATCTTCTTACTTTATAAACATAATCAGTTACATGTTTTGCTCTAGGAAACAGAATCTCATAAATTTCTAAATCCCCCTTAATTAACTTTATCTCACACACATGTTCAGTTCCCATTATCCTCTCACCTAACAAGTCACATTACAAAGACGAATGTTTGGACAATAGCAGTTAATTAATTTAGCACCTCCTAAATTTCTATTGTCTATTGACAAGCTCAGGTATCATTGTGTAGACAGGAGGAACAAAGATCAATGTAAACACACAGTTTATATGTCACATATCAGGACTGTATAGCATTACTTCACATGCAATGACCCCTTAAAGGGACAAAATCAAAATGAAAATTCTGTCATTAATTACTCACCCTCATGTCGTTTCAAACCCATAAGACCTTCATTCATCTTCAGAACATAAATTAAGATTTGGATGAAATCTAAGAGCTTTCTGACCCTGCATAGACAGCAACACAACTACCACATTCAAGGCCCAGAAAGGTGGTAAGGACATTGTTAAAATAGTCCAGTGGTTCATATGTAAATTTCTTGAGGGTGAGTAATTAACAACAGATTTTTCATTTTTGAGTGAACTATCTCTTTAAGTCTGATTCATAAAACATCTGATTTCCAGTTAAATCGGCCAATATATGACATAGAACAATGAACTTTTGATTCTATATAGACTATAAAAGTACCTGCAGCTTTACTGCTTGATGAACCAATCAGAGGGAGCCTATCCTTTGACATCACTGCATTGTCCTGTATAGTGATACCACACACATAATGAGTGTTCAAACAGTGTATTCTATATTGCACTGTATATTCAATCCACTTACTGTAGTTAATTTTTGTGGAACAGCCATACCTTATCTTCAGCCTCCTTTTTCTTTCGTTTTTGAGGCATCTTAGGATTCTTCTTTCCAGATTCATCCTTTTTAAAGGCTTCTCTGAATCGTGACATCCTTTTTCCAAAAATCAGAACACACACACTGTGACTCCTTTCAAACACATCAAGTCCCACAGCACACATATTCACTTTTGCTAATGCTGAAATGTTTTTTATACTCACGTTAATTTTTTATCCTCTCCTTTTCACATTTTGTCTTCTTTTCAAATCACAAAATCAGATTTAAAAATGAATAGATTTTTATTCCTTTCTTTTACATTCTGCAAACCCAAATGGGGCTTTTCTATCTGTCTCTTCCTCACATGCTTTCTATTTCTTTCCTCTCTCGCTTTCATTCGTTCAGCTGTGGATTGAAGGGGTTGGCCATTGAGCCACTATGATGATGAACAAAAGGGAACTGGAGAAGGGGGTGAAATATTTATACTTAGTTGCACAGCCAGAGCCCCCCTAACACACTTTGTACCCTCTCTCTCTCTCTCTCTCACCCACCCACACACACCTGCTGGCCTGTAGCCCAGAAAAACACTGATACATTATACGTGCATGACTCTTCAAACCATGAGCCACTCACACACATGCACGCACAAACAGACGGAAATTCATATTTGGTACTATTTAAAAGTTTGGACACACCTGCTCATTCTATACTTTTAGTATTTTTCATATTATAAAATAATAGTAAAGACATTAAACCCATAATGCTAACACACTGAACCTTGTTAAATACTACTACTACAATATATATATATATATATATATATATTAGTGTAATTGATTAGTCGATTAATTGCGATTAATAATTTACATAATATTTATATAATATGTGTGTGTACTGTGTATACACAGTACACACACATATACATGTACACTACATATATATATATATATATATATATGCAAAGTACACACACATTATGTAAACAAACTTTTATTTTGGATGCAATTAATTTAATTGACAGCAAATAAATAAATAAATAAATAAATAGGCGTTTTTCATCAAAATTGGCTTTTATTTTGATATTTTAATTTTTAGTTTTAGACATTTTATGTTCTTTTGTCATTTGTATTAGTTATTCTATATAGCTTTACTTTTTTATTTCAGTTTAAGCTTTTAATACATTTAATTTTTCTATTTTTTCCCCAATATTTTAATTTATTTCAACATTATTATATATACTAGCCTCTATATCAGAAAGGTCTGTTTTAAGTTTATCATTTTAAGCAAAAGCATCAGCGTTATTTTAGTATTATTTACTCTATTATGAATATATTTTATTTTGATATTTAAATTATTTTTAGTTCTGGTAATTTTATGTTATTTTGTCATTTGTATTGTATTAGTAAAACCGATGCTTGCGCTTGAAATTATATATGAACTGCATCCAAAATAAAAGTTTGTACTACATGTACTAAATTTACACACATACATGTATACATGAGAAAAAAATAATTATAATATAGTTCTGAAAATGCGTGTATGTACATGTATATGTATATACATTGCATTCTTTTATGCCAAAAATCATTAGGATATTAAGTAAAGATCATGTTCCATTAAGATACTTTGTAGATTTTCTATCATAAATATATCAAAACGTAATTTTTGATTAATAATATGCATTGCTAAGAACTTTGGACAACTTCAAAGGCGATTTTCTCAATATTTAGATTTTTTTTTTGCACCCTCAGATTCCAGATATTCAAATAGTGGTACAGTATCTCAGCTAAATATCATCCTATCCTAACAAACCATACATCAATGGAAAGCATATTTATTCAGCTTTCAGATGATGTATAAATCTCAATTTCCTTACGACTGGTTTTGTGGTCCAGGGTCACATAAATTAAAAATAAAGATGTCCTCGCAAGATGTTTTACCTGACACAGTAAAAAACATTATATATTAAAAAAAGATCTTTATTTGAAAAACTCAAACTTTGCAATTAAAAATCTTTGCCGTCTTCATTTATAAATCACAAATTAAAGTCAGTGTTTTATCCTTGAAACATGATGCGGAAATATTACTTTCTTTCTCTTCTCTTCTTTTACTGTGCTCTTAACAGTTTCATTCAGTTCATCCATCTCTCTTTCCGTTAACTGAAACAACTGTAGGCCCTGCCCACAAACAACCACCCAGGCCCCTCCCTCTTGTCCAAGCCATGCCCACAACCCTGCTGCATCTGCAGTGTGTGAGAACAGCACCTTCAGTGGGCGGAGTCCGTCATTGTTCACACTCCACAAACACAAGCGCTGGTCCGGTGAGGTGGACACCAGTAGGGTGGGGTTTAGTAAGCATAACCCTGTGAGAGGGGAAGAGTGTGCCAGGGGCACTGACCAATGAGCAAGCAGCTGTAGAGACAGGCCTCCATTCTCTTGCTCTTTTTGATCTATCTTAATATGCAGTATAGACAGCTGTCCATCATCTCCACCACTGGCCAATGAGATAACACTTTCCTCCATTTGCCTCATCTCTCTCCTAGGTGATAAGGCAAGCGTATTGACTCCACTTTGATGGACAGGCATGGAAAAGAATGGGGCTGATGGACCTGAAGCACAGACAGGATAAAGTGTTATTAGTATAAACATTTTACAGTTCTATAAGCCAGATGGCACCCAAAACTACAGGTTCTGGCATGGATTCAGTCAGTTTTTTCTTGGGTTTGTTTTTCTTGGGCTTTTAATCAAATAAAAATTACTCAATCTTTGAGTCAGAGCAAAAGCAGTGTCATTTTTGGACCTTGGTCACTACATATTAATAATAAACATTTTCAGCGACAGGTCTGGAACAAGATTTTTTCATTTCTGAGGGAACAATACCTTTTAACAAATGCAAACAAATAACATAAAACATTTAGGTTCTTCTTAACTACAGTATAACAAGCACACATTTGCACAAACATTAAAAAATCATCACGTTATTTCAAAAAAAAAAAAATCTCAAGTGTTTATGTGTATGGTGTATGTATGACTCACCCTGCCAGCTGACACTAGCCTTACTGTTCAAAACTGCTGTTAAATCCCACACAGATATACAACCATCTGTAGTGGCACTGAATAGCAACAAAAGCCTAAGACAGAAAGAGGACAAAGGAAAATAAGTCTAAGAAATTACATTTTAAAATATGGAATAAACGTTTGATAAATGCATAAAAGCATAAATGTGGCTTACTTTCTATCCTGGGACTCCTCCAGCTCGTAGGTGGCGACACTGAGCACACACCTCTGATGATAAAAACACTCCCAAAGCATGTCAACACTCTTACTGCTCTCATTCACTCTGAAAAGCCTACAAATGAAAACACACACAGTCATACGTTAATTGTATAATGTAAAAACTTGAAATACATTTTTCACCATCTCAAACCAAGTTACCTTACTGCACCATCACTACAGCCCAGAGCCAGTAGGACGCTATCAGTCCCATTATGCACCACAGCCATAGACATGTACCTGCAAACATGAGAAGGCATTTGCACAATAAACCCATAATGTAATCTCTCTGTTAGAAAAGCAGAATTACAATGGGAGGGGGGTACATTGTATTGTCCGCCCTCTGGTGGTTAGAGATCTTCAAAACAGCTACAACCAACCATCGAACAACATTGGACCCAGTTGACTTTCACAGTATAGGTAAGAAAAAACAACACTGGGACATTTTTCGAAATATCTTCTTCTGGAACTTCAAGGTAAGTAAATGATGACAGAATTTTCCTTTTTGGGTGAACTATCCCTTTAAGATAATAAAAAATGACTTTCCTAACTCTAGATCCAAATGTGTAAAGTAGAGAATATTTTAACAGATACATTCACACGCACCTTGTCTCAGGGTCCATTTTGACAGTCTTGTGTCGGTTCCGCTTCCGCTCCCACTGTTCATCCAATCGATGGCCAGCTATTTGAGTGACCTGACAGACTGGCTGACCCTGCTGCTCATCCAAACGAATCAGGAGCTGGTAACACTGCAGCTGGGCCCGGCCACCCGCAGAGAACACCAAGGAAGAGACAGAGAAAGTATCCGTCTCGTCATCTCTCCCTTTAGTTTCTCCTCTTCTGATTGCAGCCAGAGCACGAACATTTGAGATATGGTCCGTTAGAACTGAAAGCACTTTAACAGTTCCACTCTGTGGACTGATGGCAAGTACACCTACTGTGGTATCCTCCCCTCCAGTAACAAAAACTTCCCAAAGTTCTGGCAACTGTCCAGTCTTGGACAGGCTACCAAGATGACAAACGCTGCTGATGCCTCGTCCATGTAGTCCCTCTTTCAGGGTGTGTCCATTCATGTCGGTTTCTGTGGAAGCTAATGAACGTGATGCCATGACAGCTCCATGCTTGATGAACACAAGGGTACCTTGTCCAAGTGTATGTGCTTGAGGATCTGCGTTGGTGTGTATTGGCCGTTTGTAGGCCCAGGATCGATGGCCGCCTCCACAGGCAACTGATAAAAGCTTCTCTTGTCTGTGAGGGTCCCATATAACGAAGTGGACTGAGTGGAAGCCAGCAATTACAAACCGAGTTTCAGCAACGCTTGTACTCTCTCGATCGATCTTCCTCTTCTCGATTCTCTCATTCAGCAACTTTCCCTGTACCTCTGATCCATCCGAGCCCAGAAACAGAACTTTCTCTAGCCACTCCATGCCTTTGCAGGCTCGTTGAACTCTACGCACCTTCAAGACGTTTTCTTCAATGGTTAGTATTCTTACAGATCCGTCTCGACCTGTACTGTAACATAAGTCTTGATATTCACACACAGAAGTCACACCTTGCTTTCCATGGACTCCATAAAGAGTACTGATCGGAGACAAAGGACCACTATGGTCCATTTGCTTGTTTTCAGTTTCTTGATATTTTAAGTCCGTTCTTTCTTCATTTCTTTTGTCATTCTCTTCTCTTTCAGTGTAGAGAAGGAGTGACCCTCTCCGGTCACCACAAAGGTACAACCCCTCTCTCTGTGACAAGGTAACTGCAGCGGTCAGCCAGCGTTTGGCACAGGGTGGCAGCAGGAATGGTAGAAGAGTTTCCTCTTGGATATGCAGGCCTGATTCATCCTCTATCACTTTTATTGTCCATCGGTAAACCAGTCCCTCAGAGCCGGATGCAAGAAGACACCAACTCCAGAACCCTTCAAACAGTCCCTTGACCCAAAGTACAGAGTGAACTTTACCCTCACCAGCTCTTAGCAAGACTCCCACTTCTGGTTTCCCTACAAGAAACACCTGGACACCGCCATTCAGATTACCCACTGCACACAACCACACAATGCAATCTGAATTCTGGACTTGGATGCTTGTGATCTCCATCACACAGTAGGACTGGAATTCTGCTCCCCCTTGCCAAATGACATCCCAGGTGTCACCCTGACTAAGGCACACCTCTCCTTGATCAGTACAGATCAGAACTGTATTCGATTCACCCTCACCCACTAATCGGACCACTTTGGGACAACCCTGCCCTTTAAACCCCAGATCCAACTGAGTCTCAGTTTCCTCTCTGTCTTTCTTCTCCTCTGAAACTCTCCATGCTCTTATCCCACCATCCGCACCTCCAGTAGCCATCCATCCCTCCTTACATTCTATACTTCCCTCACTGACAGCCAGAGCCCTCACTCCACCTGACCTATGCCCTCTAAATGTACGTCCCACCTTTCCTTCACCTCCCCATTCCCAGAGCAGGCACGCGCCATCTTCTCCTGCACTGAATACGCGGTTTGCTGCAAGCCTGACACAGAAGACCCGTGCCTGGTGCCCATAAAGCACCCGAAGACATGTTGGTGATTCCTCTCCACAACCTGCATCTCCACCTAGCGTGCCGACGCTCCACAATCGAACACTGCGGTCATCTGAAGCAGATGCCAGCCACCCAGATTTCCGAAGGTAGCAAAGGCTGAAAATGACTCCACTATGGCCCAGAAGGCGTCTCTCCACCTGGGACTGGCCATCAGGTTTGGTCCCTGTGGGCCTCCACAGCACAAGCTGATTGAAAACAGTCCCACCAACCAGCACTAAAGAGTCCCAATTTGGACCAACCATAAGTGCTGAGTAGAGAAGACAGGTCTCTATGCAAGAGTAGAAGGACAGAACGTTAGCAGATTTTGCATCTAGGAGGAGCACGGCATTGTGAGCCAAAGATACGCCTAACAGTGGGTGTGGTTGTCCTTTCAGCCAATGAATGTCCAGCACCCAGTCTTGAAGCTCCAATAGAGGACCAATGTGCTTTAGGCATCGTTCTCCAGTATTGAAACTGACAAGCCGAACTCCTTTTCCTCCAAAAATAATGATGTCCTCCTTGTCGTTGTTCAAACTTTCAGATGAGATTACGTTGTTGAACTGGCTTGCTCCAAATGGATGTTTTCTACTAGGTCGAATCCCATGGATACGGTAATTGTGGAGAACATCTAAAGATGCACATTCTTTAGGAGATGCCTGAAGACTGTACACAGAAAGGATCGGTCCCTCACCTACAAAATGACACAATTAACAGTAAAGAATTTATTAAATGAATATGAATATGGAAATGTTCATAGAGATAAATACACAAATACACATTATGGATACTGAGAGAAATTTTAGCATTTCCCCAGCACAGTTTGCTATTAGTAAAAGAAGGAAATTCAGCAGAGGAAGAAAACTAAGACCCTCTTTGCCAGGATACAGAACTTAGCCTATTTAACTCTTCCAGCAGAAAAAAAAACCTCACCATGAGTCATAGCCTACATATTTGAATAAAACATGGATTTTTAGTTAGATGTTTTTCTACCTGTTCATTAATAGAATGAATGTCAGTCACCTGTCAGCAAGAAATCCTCCCCCAGGAATTCCAGCGCAGTCACTGGAGCAACAAGCACAGCGCTCCTCATCTCAGCAGACTCTACAGGAGATGCCATCTCAAGCGGTCTGAATAGCAGGCTGAATACTTTTAGAGCAGAACAAAAACTCTGTTATTCTCTATTGTCAAGTAAATGAAACTGACTTAAACGCATACTGTTTGCAATGGTCTAAAAAGCATACTATGGGGAAGTTCCACTCAAAAAGACTGAAACTAATCAAAAAGTTGTGCTACAAATAATCCTTTTCTGCCAGTTTGACTGAATGAGCTATATATTTTTCTTCATGTTCTATTTTCAGACAGCAGGAGAATAACATAACGCTTGGTATTTGCTGTGCATTTGTGGTCTGCTCCCCTGATTTAACAATTTAATTTATAATATATCCCGTGAATAATTCACTGGAATGCACTAAGAATCTCTCATTTTTCTCCCCAAATCCTCACATCTCTTTTCAGGTTTGTTTTCACAAAGATGCTCTAAAACGTATTGTGTCCCCATGTTACTCTGAATCCCTACGTTGCATAATATATACATATATTACCACAGTGATATTTAACATGTTTGTAATATTGCCACAGAAATAACTGCTTGAGGGTAATGCTTTTACAATTTTAAACATCCTCCTAATTTTGAATGCTGGGGTTCACAAAGGAACTGTTTGCAAGCTATTAGTTAATTAAACATTAATATGCATAATTAAAATTAATAATTTTAAAAACATTCTAATAAATAAATATATCTAATGCTGTGCACACTTGAATCATTCATATTTCTGTAATACGAAAATACAATATAAACTAGAAAAATAATATTTTAGAAAAAACAAAAAAAAAAAACAAAAAAAAACAAATCCAACACATTACTTAAACTTGAATCACATTAGTATTGTATTTGATTAAAATATATACTGGAAAAATACATATTACATTTTTATATATTGTGTAAAATAATATATATATATATATATATATATATAATATTTTGTGATGAAGTGTGGGGGATTTTTAATATCCACCTTTTTCTTCCTGTAAGAATGGGTGAGGCCATTTGTAAATTTTATGGGTCTGGCTTCTGGTCTCATTTGCATCCAGCTATTTTTAACTGTACAAAACAGCTCGTTTTGCTGCTCGATATTGCAAATTGGTGTGTCTTACCATATTTTTTTTAATGTATTATCTTAATTATGAACACACTGGTTTGTAGTGCAGACATTTTACCATTTACTGCACAATATTATTCTTCTCGTTATTCTTCTATACTGAATAATGAACCGGAAGTCTCACCTATAGGTTTTTTTCCACGTTAAAGAAAAAGGTGGATATATATTTTTTTCCCTAATAAAAATAACAATTAATAAAGCCTTGACTAAAAAACATAACATTTTATTATGTTTACCTGCACGTCATTTCATTTCAACTAATATCAGAGAACCATAAACATGTAAATGCATGGTTAAATCATTTTAATATTAACGTAAAAATCTCAGTTGTACTTCAGATAAATACTTCAGGTCAAAGAGGTTCGCGTGACAGAAAGTGTGAGAATCCCTGATCTGGATTATTAAGTCAATGTCATGTAAACAAACACCATTATTTGAATAATTTAACCCAGGACTAACCTCGCCTTGTTCGAAAAATCATATTAAACTGGTTGTTGTGTTTTGGAACATTTGGTTTCTAACTTTTCTGAGTCATTTATAAAATACCGCAATGTGGTCATTACCTGCACTATATACTAATGACCAGCCTAATGTTACAAAGGACAACTACTATAAAGTCAAAGGATTTACCAACCCATTTATTGAAAGAATAAACGTCAGTCATCTGTCAACAGGACACAGCTACCATCAAATGAATTTACTGTTTGATTCTGCATGTTTCTCCTCGTAACAACAACCCTGTTAAGTTCAGTTTGACTTACGCGTCTCCTGCAGAGATCGGGTGTTTATTCTGAGAGAAAGTGAAATGTAAAAGTGCTGTATTTTCTTTCATCTTATCTCCAGGATGTTTTGTGCTGCATGCATGTTGTCGCTTCCTCGTTGACACCGCGCAGCGTCCAATCGCGCTGTTGAATACTGCACAGACCGCACCACGCTCGCAATCAATTGGATGAAACGAGTCCTGCGCTTTCTACTGTTAAAACGCGTTGATTTGTGCATTTTGCCTGATGCACAAACCATATGTGTTGAGTGGATCTCAAGAGAATGGTATACAAATCATATAAAATGCACAAACCAGTGAACTGCCTTTTTTTTACGCCCGGAGCGTCATTTTGCGCATGTGTCTCCAGTCTGTTGTTTAAATTTCTTACGGACCGCTTAAACCCAGGGGGTGGGGACAAAGTGTAATATTTTCGGGATAAAATCGTCAGACTGATGCTTGCATGTAAGTAGGGTTAATATAAATAATACAATATCAGTTTGTCATAATATGCTGTGTAAATGCATGAGAGGTTCATTAAGAACAGTGAGCTCTAGCTATAGTCTTAAATCGCAGCTCAGGTTCACTTCTGTATAGTGCGATGCTCGGGTTTAGCGCTGTGGCTAACAAGAACAGCTGATCCATAATATTAATATTAATAATAATAAAATGCAGCCTGTTTCACCTGCACCTGAAATATTAGGAGGATCGGTGATTTTGAAAGCTTGTTTCTTCTTTGTTCATTCTTGCATTTAATAGCGATGCGATTCTGGAACGAATTGTTGAGTCTGACCGTTGTCATTCAACTAGTTCACAAAACCCGACTGAACGATTCTTTCTCGAAACGAACTGAATTAGCCGAGAACCGATGAGAGAGTTGAGAATGAAAACATTTAAAATGAACCGAGGATTTTGGTTCAGTTATTCAGTTTTATAAGTAAATAACAGAACTGTTATAAATAAAATTGAAAATAGTATTTTGTTTTTAGAGATTTATCAACATAAAATATAATTTATCAAATGCAACAATTACAAAACATATGCAAAAGCCAAGATACAACAATGTAAATGCACATTATATTTAAATTATAAATACTAATTTTAAAATTTATTTTTTATTAGCTGCATAACGACTGTAAAAAAAAATGAAATGACAATAAACGCCTTTATCAACAAAACGTAATCGCAAAATAAATAAATAAAGAAAAATAACAGCAATTACTACGTTTTATTGACGACGTTATGATGTAGAAGAATTGCTGAACTGTTTTTAATCACCGGTTCTTTGGAACGAACTGTTCAAAAGAACCGACTCCCAGAAATGAATTAATGGAGCACATGAGGCTTTCTCCCCGAAGATCAAATGTTTCATTAATTCTTCCAAGAGGAAGAGCAGATATGTGACCCTGGACCACAAAACCACTCCTAAAGGTCTTTTTTTTCTTCGAAATTGGTACAACTATTTGAAAATCTCAAATCTGAGGGTGCAAAAAAATCAAAATGCTGAGAATATCACCTTTAAATTTGTCCAAATTAAGTTTTTGGTAATGTATATTACTAATAAAAAATTACATTTTGATATATTTATGGGAAAACATTTACACAATATCTTAAAGGAAAAGAAAAACAACCATTTTGACCCATGTAATGTTTTGTTGGCTTTTGCTACATATATTCCAGTGCTACTTGGCTACTGGTTTTGTGGTCCAGGGTCACATACACTCTTAAACATAAAGGTGCTTTAAAAGGTTCTTCACAGCGATGACATAGAAGAACCATTTTTGGTTCCACAAAGAACCATTCAGTCAAAGGTTCTTTAAAGAACCATCTCTTTCTTACCTTTTTATAATCTGAAGAACCTTCTTTCACCACTAAGAACCTTTTGTGAAACAGAAAGGTTGTTCAGATGTTAAAGGTTCTTTATGGAACCATTTAGACAAAAAAGGATCTTCTATGGCATTGTGAAGCACCTTTATTTTTAAGAGTGTATTTAGGATCCAAAAACAGCATTTTCCCTTCATTTTGCTTTTTGTCTGTTGAATTACAGACTCCACAAGTGTGGCTGGTGACCCCTTGCGCATCAGGAGGATCCCGAATACATTTCCCTCGAACACCGATGATCAAGCAGTTTACCTGTGGCATCCAGAATTTAACATATCACTGCAACTGAAACTCTGGATGTGTGCTGCACATGACGACACCAAACCAACCTCACTTTCTGTAATGCTGGAGTGTAAAACTCCAAAACTGACACTGTGATACTGCAAATGTTACCATGTAAAAGTAGACAAACTAGACTGTTCTGTTATAGATACAAATAGATTTTCTATAAATGAAGTAACACATAGTACCTCAATAAAAGCCTTCTTACCCAGTCACACACAAATACACTCATGCTGACCACCATGACATACCGCATGCCAAACTTCACTCTGGAGCAGAAGCTTTTCCTGCTTCGGAGAATCCATGCGGTGGTGGACACAGTCCAGGACTTTCGGAAAGACACCAACACTACTGTGCACCGGAACGCTGTATGGGCGGAGCTGGCTCAGGCCTTTAATGCGGCGTTCCCTAGTCGACCCCCCAGCAGCATCGGGTCTCTGAAGACACTGTGGAAACGGCTGAAGGTGGAATGTCGTGTAGCGCTGCAGAAGCGACAGGAACAGCAGGCAGCTGGGCTTCCTGTGTCTGCCCTCACTCAGGTAAATTGAAGTCTTTCGTTTGTGTCTATAATTCAGTTATATGCTTTGAAAATTCAAGTAACACACAGTGTGGTTCTTGTCAGGTGCAGAGAGAAGTGATTGCACTGGTACCAAACCTGATCTCCTGTCTGGAAGAGGTAGATGGAGATGGCAGCTACGCCTCGGTTAGGGGTGGCTCACCTGGAGCAGGTAATTAATAGTCATGTCATCTCTTTTTCAGGATGAAATACTACCACTCTTTCCAGCTGTCAGCTCTGTAATTATACAAGGAAGGAGATTAATTGAGTCATTCTCTCTCTTGTAGTGATGGGGCTTTCAGGCACTAATGGGAGTGAGCATGAAGATGCTGACCACAGTCAAAATGATGTAAGACTGAAATCGGCCTTACTAAAGTACCTCTTGAGCTAAACGGTTTCTTTTATATTGCAGATTTTATTACAAAAATATGACTAACTGTCTTGTGGCATGGAAAGTGTACTTGCTTGGACCATTATGTTATAAAGTATAGGTTAACATTTCACATGCAGTACACATAGGAAATGTAGTTACCTTGCAACTCTGGTGAAAATGTAACTTTAATATAGTTATTCATTTATAAATATTATAATATTAATTTAGAATTGCATATTAATATATTTATTAATTTATAAATATTATAATATTAATTTAGAATTGCATACTGTATATGTAACCAGGTTTTGGGTAAGATTTTTTTTTTTTTTTTGATTTTTGATTTTTTGATTAAAAGTGTCAGTAAAGATATAATATAATATAATTAATATAATATAATATAAGCAGATATATAATATACGTAAATACAAATATAACGTTTTTAAAAAAGGTAATTAATTTTTATAATATTCATTGTTTCTTACACTAGGCATATACATTTTCACCAGTTTTGCATTCACTATACCAGTCAAAAGTTTTTGAACAGTAAGTTTTTGTAAATGTTTTTTAAAGAAGTCTCTTCTGCTCACCAAGCCTGCATTTATTTGATTCAAAGTACAACAAAAACAGTACAGTTTTGAAATATTTTTACTATCTAATTTCTATTTTAATATATTTAGAAATGTAATTTATTCCTTTTTTTGTAATTTATTCCTAATTTATTTTATTCCTGATTTCAAAGCTGAATTTTTAGCATCATTACTCCAGTCACATGATCCTTCAGAAATCATTCTAATATTCTGATTTGTAAAAATGTATTATGTGTTTAAAACATGGTTTCTAAATAAAATTGTTCATTTTTATAATTTCTTTTAAAAAATAAATCAAATTATACTGACTCCAAGCTTTTGAATGGTATAGTGTATAATGTTACAAAAGCTTTCTATTTCAGATAAATGCTGATCTTTGGATCTTTCTATTCATCAAAGAATCCTGAAAAAAATATACTCAGCTCTTTTAAATATCGATTATAATAATAAAAAATGTTTCTTGTACAGCAAACCAGCATATTAGAATGATTTCTGAAAGATCGTGTGACACTAAAGACTGGAGTAAATATGATGAAAATTTGGCTTTAACCACAGGAATAAATTACATTTTAAAATATATTTAAATAAAAAGCAGTTATTTTAAATAGTAAAAATATTGCACAATATTACTGCTTTTGCTGTATTTTGTATCAAATAAATGTAGGCTTAGTGAACAAAAGAGACTTTTTTAAAAACATTAAAAATCTTACTGTTCAAAAACTTTTGACTGGTAGTTTATTTCCTGTTTACTACATGTACAATGCATGTATGTTATATTCTCAATATAACATGCCATTTTGGGCCTTATTACATAAATGTACCGCAATAATGAAGCTTTTAAACTTCCTTTTTTTACAGGAAGTAGACAGCAAGGAGAACTTAGCCATTGAACTTGGATTGGTCTCACCAACTCGCCCTCCTGTTAACTCTGGGATTCCTCCTGGCTCTGCGTCTTCTCCTCTCCACTCACATTCAGTCTCTTCCAGGTCCAGCCGTCCCTCCCACATCTACTCAACCCATGCAGGAAGCACCTCAGGGCTGGGATCAGGGACAAGGGGTGCAAACTTTGATACCCCACACAGAGAGCCTGCGGTGCCTCGTGCACCTGCCGGAGGATCAGTTGAGAATTCATTACAGCTGATGGACTCTTATACCTCAGACTCAAAATGGGAGGCACGTCGACAGGAAGTGTTTGAGCTGGAGCATCAGCAGACGATGAGTCTGTTACTGCTGCAGCAGTGTGTGTGGGAGGAGAAGAGGAAAGCAGTAAGACAGAAAGAGAAGGCGGCGCGGGCCAAGAAGAGATATTATCAAGCCAAACTACGGAAGATCGGCGCAGATCATCCACCTTCCAGTAGCGACAGCGAGGAAAACGATCATCTACAGGCATAAACTCAGATGTTTATGACGTCTTAGCTATGTTTGCTTTCTTTTTGAAAGTCATTTTTTATTCTAGCAATGTTGTTTATTTACAAAACAATATTTTTTTATTGTGGACTAAACTTAATTGGTGTTTAGGAATGTACCATGTGTATCATATGGAGGGGGGAATTCACTCAAGCAGGCTTTGTTTCAATAGCCGATAAAAATCTCATTTCCTTTCATGCTCTCTCTCATCAACACTGATGCTGCTGTTCGATTCAGTCAAATGTAGGATAGTTAAAGGGACAGTTTTCCTGAAAATGTAAGTTCATAATTGGAACACAGAAGAAGATATTTAAAAAAAAGTCTCTGAGTTCATTTTGTTCCCCCAGTGTTGTTTGGGACCCCATTGACTTTCAATGTATGGAAAACAGTTTAAATATTTCTGAAAATATCTGACTTTGTGTTCAGAAGAAGAAAGTAAGTCATACACGTTTACATGTTTGTAGTGACAAGAGGAGAAGTAAATGATAACAGAATTTCAAGGGAAAGTTCACCCAAAAAAATAAAATTCTGTCATTAATTACTCACCCTCATGTCGTTCCAAACCCGTAAGACCTTCGTTCATATTCAAACACAAATAAGATATTTTTGATTAAATCTGACAGCTTTCTGACCCTGCATAGACAGCAACGCAACTACCACATTCAAGGCCCAGAAAGGTAGTAAGGACATCGTTAAAATTGTCCATGTGACATCAGTGGTTCAACTGTAATTTTATGAAGCTACAAACAATTTCTTCTCTTTCGTCCCAAAAACATCTCACAATCAGACCAGAATTGCGCACTAAGGAGATATTTAGTCATGATACTTGTGCTTAATGAGAAGAGGAAATGAACTGAAATGAGATTTCTAATGTTACTGTATAGCATTTTAATTTAATGCTTGTGGGTCAAACCAAGGATTGATTAAGGTTCTCCAAGGCCTCTGTTTGATGCTATTTACATTACAGTGTAAACAGCATCAAACATTACATTACAAATCACTGTGGTAAGAAATTACACTGCAAATATGAGAAAGAGCACAATGTGTGGAAAACATTTCAGAGGTCATTGCTAGTCCGCAATCTATCCTTGGATCCATCACTTCTGACTGTTTTAGGACAATGTCTTCAGGACCAATCTTTTGATTCAGTTCACTGTAGCTCTTTTATACTATGCAGGTTTTTTCAGGTAAATAAGTGCTTCTTTTAAATGGACTTCCTACTCATAGAGTGGCGAATTTAGCTTCAGTGTTAAGTTCAGTGTTGTTCATTTACTTGTCTTAGTATACGGTGTTTGGGAACAGAGCCATCTGTTCTTTTTCAAAATATGAAAAATCTTAAAGATATCCACCTTTTTCCAGAATAATCCGTTAATCCGCCATGATAAATTCTCTAATTTCTGTTTGGATGCTTTCTTGTCCTGGTCTCCTTAGAAATCCATGTTAATGGGGTAAAAAAAAAAAGGAACAACTGAATAGAGGGTTTGCACTTGTGTCACAAATTGGTCAGTTACCTGGATGCACAGCCATGTTGGCGTTACTCAGATGTAAACAACAGCATGGATTGCACGGTTAATGTACTACTTAATGTACTTTGCTAATTTATGCTGTCTAAACCACGGAAAAAAATGTGTGAAAGCTGCTAAATCATATAGAGGAGGACTTAGTAAGCAGGAAAGGGCACAATATTTTGACAAACTAAAGTTAACAGGTGATAAAGATACATACAAGCAGAACTAATTAAGATATTAGCCTAATATTTCACCTACCTGACCGGAAATAATAAGAACATACACAAATTTTGTCAAGATTCCTGCCCGGGAAAATCCTGGTTCAGTTGTGACCAACCACAAACGCCTTTTGTTTCTCAGATAGTCTTTTGAACTCTTCTTCCTGATTGGTTATAACTTTTAGCACTCTATAGTACTCTAAACGTTTTTCCCGGACTGACCAATTAGTGCAGCCCCAAACATTAAAGTAATTGACATTTTCAGTAGCAATAATCAAAAAAATTATGCGAGTTTCGCTCGGTACAGTGGCATTGTTTAGTTCAGTGCCGCCAATATGGCCGAATGATGACTCGACGTCGTGAAAACACACATTGATTAAACAAACTTTTCAATATAACCAAATATAAAAATGTGCGCTGGGTTAATCTGTACTGTTTTTGGCTGCCACAATAACAGCAATAAGCTTAAGAAATTCCTGTTTAAGCTAATTGTTTTGCGCACCAGCAAATCTATCCGTGTCCGGCACTGTATGAGATAACGAGCGTGGCTTAAAGAGCCTACGTTAAAATACTGTGTAAAGTAATATGTGCGCTTATCATTTCGTGGACAAAATCCCGCAAACTTCGCCTCACTATGTCCCCTTCTGTTTACAACGCAGCTAACGTCGCGTCATCTACCCACTCACTAAACTACGACAGGTGAGTTAATGCAAAAAGACGCTTGTTTCGCATTGCGAAACTGTGAAGTGATAAAACTATGGCGCCGTGTGCATTATAAAACCATTTTCACAGCTTTAACGTTATATTATCTGCTCGGAAAATACGTTAATTTGACTAGAAACACCAGAGACCGGAAATGTAAAGCATCATTCCAGTCAGAGGAGACTTGCGCGTTCAGAAAAAAAGGTGGATTAAATGGAAATGGTCATTTTCTTACCCTCATGATGTTCTAAACCCATATATGTTCTATGTTGCAAGAAATAAAGTCATACTGGTTTGAAACAACATGAGGGTGAGTAAAAAATGCTTTTTAACTAATGTTTCAATAGTAGACTGTAAATCAGTGAAACAGAATGTTAGACTGAATTAAACTAGTGAGAACTGTAAAAGCAGATTTTTAAAGCATTTAGATGTAATTTACATTTGATCTGACTGAAATTCAGAAAGATGTGTAATGTGATGAACAAGTTACATTTTTTAAACCACAGAAGTGTTTGTCTTGAATATTGGGGGGGAAAAAAACAGGAGGCATGGTAGCAATAACTCTTTTATTGATGCCCAACGGGTCTCCCTTTCATTTCCCATTGGTAGCGGATTTTTTTTCTTTACTGAAAACCCCCATAAGTAAAAGGGATACAACATGTCCCACAATAAACATGTTGAGCCATTATACATTCCCCTTTTCTCTCTCCCACCCAATCATTGTCTTCCACCGCTGTCTCTCTCTGATGGACAGAGGACATTTCTTTTTCCCAGAATGTATTGTGAACAGAAGAGAAGGGGACATATCAGACAGTACATGTACAAAAGTTTCACACATAAAGCATTTGAAACAGATGAAATCTCGCTCTTATATATAAAAAAAAAAAAAATCAAAACAAAACTCCCATACGCTCTATAGAAACAGTCCAGCACTGATTATGATAGAGAAATGAATTTGAATAAATATTAATAAATAAAATAAATTAATTTAATGCCTGTACAAGATAAAGTTATGCAATAATAAATAAACTATAAAACCATGAATAGAAAAAGTACTGGAGCACTTTATGACAGGTAAGAGGTATAAAAGGAATGACGTAGGGCACTCTTTTTGGCAAAATTCATGGTAATACTGCAAATGACTAAAGAGATAAAGTCATATGATGAAGCATATGATGAAGCACGATTTCCCTTTTAAAATGGAGCTTGATATTTTAAGATGAGCTTACCTCAATGACCGTATTTAGCTCATCTGACAATGCTCCTTCCTCTGAAGCACTAAGATTATTCAATACTCCACAGAGACAATAATGACTGATATTTAGATATGCGCTCTTTGTTAGAAAAGAAATCAAAGATGGATTAAATATTTCCTCCTGAATAGCTGATTTGGATCTTATGAATTATGATAAGCCTGGATATTAATTATGCTACAAGGTCTTGAATATGCTTGTAGGCTAGTCACAAATGAATAAAAGGCCTCTTGACAAAGCTGCAACAAACTTCAACACATGCTTCAATATTATTTTAGAGCAGTTCGGCCAAAAATACTCAGGCATCTCATTTAAGCATTAGTTTGTTGGAGTTTGTTGAAGAAATGTGTTTAGACCAACCTAAAGTCTTCCAATCAAGTCACTTGTCTGAAAACAATCCATTGATTGACAATCATTACGGTCCAAACATAATTACAATCACTGTCTCTGGAGTTTCCCACCAATCCCATGCTTGGGCCAATAAGTTTTGCATTTACACGGACCAATCCTGTTCTTCATAGACTCCCTCTTGTCTATCAGTGGGCGTGGCTTGTTGCATAAATACAGGTTGGAATGGAAAGACTGGAGTGGGAATGTTGTTTGGGACTGTTTTGGCTCGGAATGGGTTTGAGAATGATTTTCGATCCTACCCACTTAAACACATATCCACACAATCTTCAAAAACATCACTAGAGATTTTTCTTTGATCTTTGATGAAAAAGATACAAAACGTATAAAAATGTTCTGTACAGTTTTTTCTCTCTCTCGCTCTCTCTGTGTCTCTGAGCAGTCGTCTCAGCTGTTGGTCTGAAATCTGAGGTTTGTAGTTTGGATACATGAAAATCGTAGAAATCATCACCTTCTCTGGTTTGATTTCCTGTCTGTTCTCAGGAGGGTGATATCTCAAGCCCTTGATGAACATCTTCACTCTTATGTCCTACACAGGAGTCCTGATTGCTCCGGTTGGCTATGTCCTGTGATTCTTGAGCCCATCTGCAGAGGTGCATTATGGGGCTGCGAAGGAATCATCAAGATTGTCCATCAGTTCTGTTAACTCTGCAACGAGAAAAACGAAAAGACAGAACAGCAAAATTAATAATAATCAGTCTTAGCTCACTTAGTGCTCTGGGTGAGATATATATTTATACACATTTATATCTTTCATTTGTATATTTATATTGCTTCGAAAATCTTTATATCATCTTGATTACTTTTAAAAAAGAAACAGAAAAGAAAAGAAAAAACGAAAACAAAAATTGTCATTTTCATTTAAGTAATAATATTATTTAATAATAATAATAATAATATATCTAATTATACACATACAATTAATACATTAATAAATAAAATAAATTCATTAATTCACATTTTTTTATTTTTTTATATTTTATAACCAGTTTCATATTGACAAAAAATTAGTATCATTTATATAATTTATTATTAGTATTATTTTAATTAAAGCTAATAAAATAATATATATTTTAAATATTTGAATAATTTTATACCCAAACACACTTATATTTTCTAATTTATATAATTATATTCTTCTTCTTCTTATTATTATTATTATTATTTTTAATAGCAATTTTCATGTTGATCACTTGTAAAATATATAAATAAAGAAATAAAAAGCTAAAAAGTATTATTTTTATTGTAGTTGTAAACCACACAAAGTTAATTAATTAGAAATCACGATTAATTAATTGATTAATTCATACATTTTAAATGTTTTTTTACATTGTGTAACAATTTTTTAATGCTGATCAAAAAATACAAAAAATTAAAAACAATATATATAATTTATTTCTATAATTAATAAATGGTATTATTTTAATTAAAAACTAATAAAATAATATATATTTTAATTATTTTCATAATTTATACCCACACATACATTTATATTTTCTAATTCATATATTTATATTTTTAGGATGTTTTTATTTTCAAAATAATAAAAAAAATACATTAAAAAGTTAAAAATATATATATTTTTATTGTTGTTGTACACCACACAAAATTTGCTACTGATCATGATTAACTAATTAGAAATCACAATTCATCTGTTTGGAATGTCATATTTTATTTAATTTTCATGTTGAAAAAAAAGTATTATTATTTATATAATTATTAATTAGTATTATTTTAATACAAAAATAATAATAATATAATAATAATAATATTTTAAAAAAAATATATACCCACACACACTTATATTTTCTAATTTATATATGTATATTATTTAGGTTTTTAATAGCACTTTTCATGTTGATCACAAATATAAAAAATAAAAATAAAAAAGCTAAAAAGTATTATTATTATTGTAGTTGTAAACCACACAATATTTGCAACTGATCACCATGTATTTTGTTGTATGGAAAAGAGCAGCTTTGACATTGTGTAACTGAACAGAACCAAGGATGACAATGAAACAAACGAGGACTACAAATGGAGACAAAACAGGGGCTGGACTTACTCAGAGTCAGGTGACACTTCAGAGACGCTCTGAGAGGTTGCAGAGAGAGGAGGCGGGGAAGGGGAGGGGCCTGCTGAGGCAGAGACAGGGTTAGGGGGCGGGGTTAAGACAGAGGAGCTGAAGGAGGCGAGTATGGAGGAGAGGATATCCAGGTGTTCACTAGAGGGCGGGCGACTGGACGGAGCTCCGGGTGCAGCTGCAGATGGCGGGTACCTACATGGGGGGGCGGAGTCTAGGCGGCCACGCCGAGAGGGAAGGGTCTCCTGGGGTTCCTCTGTGATTGGTGGAGGGGGTGAGGAGGGTGGGTGTGGCTCAGGATGTGAGAGCTGTCGGGGCGGCAGGGTTCTCAGCCACTCCCTGCAGGGCTGCGCGCCGTTAGATTCCAACTGCTCCCTGGACCGACTGCTCATAAGAGCCCCTCCGAGGTGCTCCCGAGAGGCCTGTTGCCTTGTTAGAGTGTTAAGCTGTGTTCTCGAACCGCTTAACGATCCCTCTGCTCCCATTAAACCCACTATGCCACCCCTTCCCACCAGATCTTCCCTGGAGGCATGGATGCTGTGAACAGGGCCAAGCCTCTCTCTGGACCCACCCAGGTGTTCGGCACCAAGCTCGCGACGTCTTGGCAACAGGTCGAGGTTGTCACGTGAACGCTGTCGTCGCGCAAGGGAATCCAGGTGTTCGCGGGAAGAGTATCGGGAAGCGGGTTGGGACAGTGAGCCAGTACCGGAGTACATACGACCGTAGGAGGCGGCTGGGACGCCTCGATGACCCAAGGTGGACGTCCTGTACCAAGACATCTCGCTGGGAGCACGCCCTACGGCAGACAGGCCCTGCAGAGCAGGAGGGCAGCCCAGACGATTCTTCAGGATTCCTGAGAAATGGATGCAAAGGGGTTTGGTATGCACAACATTAAAATCCGGCAATACATTAAAACAGCACTATTTTCATGTAAAGGCATATTTATTTAATTTATAGAATGTATACAGTTTTATAAGTAATATGTAAACAAAATATTCTTAATAAAAATTAAATGAAAACACTATTATTTTATTAATGTATAATTTATATAAATGAAATATATAAATGAAATTAAAAATACTGTAAAACACTAAAAGCCAAAATCATTATTAAAATCATTTACAATTATTTTATTTATATATATTAAAAATACTTTAAAATACTAAAACCCCAAATCAATAAATTATTAAAATTATTTACAATTATTTTATTAATATATATCTTAATAAAAATTAATGAAAATAATTATTTTTTTAATAATAAAAAAATAAAATAAACATCCAAAAACAATCAATTTAAAAGTGGATTTATGTTAATTTACAGTATGAAAAATGGATATTGAGATTTGCAACTGATTACGTTTAAAAGTATTAATACATTTTAAATTATACCTTTAAGTGTTAGATGATGGATAGGTAATCTAAAAATAAAAATAAGGAAAATAAGTCTTTAAAAAAATCTAATATTTAATATCAGACAGTGTTATTTTAGTATCACTGAGATACTGTTCTACCTTTTATTAATAATTTGAATTAGTTTTTATTTCTTATATTTCCTGTTTCTATTTTAATTTTAGTTAAAGTTTTAATAATTGAGTTAAATATTTTTTGCCATTTTATTCTTTTTTTTTTAAACATGTCAGCATAGTTTTATTAATATTTACTGCAGTTTTAGTTATTTTAGTAATGAAAATGAGAATATCTGAATAATAAGTTCGCTGAAACATACGTTTTATATTTTTAAATAGTTTTTTTATTTCAGTTCATTTTTAAGTATTTTCTTTCATTACTTGCTATGAATTTATTTTTAGTGAACTATAATAATATCAATAATAACTCAGATATCAGCCAAAAGCCAGTATAGTGTAGTCTTGTTTAAAGGGTTAGTTCACCAAAAAATGAAAATTCTGTTATTAATTACTCAACTTTATGTCGCTCCAAACCCATAAGATCTCTGTTCATCTTCGGAACACAAATTAAGATATTTTTGATGAAATCCGAGAGCTTTATGCAATGGTGCTACCACATTTGGGGCCCAGAATGGTAGTAAGGACATTGATAAAATAGTCCATGTGAAATCAGTGGTTCAGCTGTAATATAAGATATTTTTAATGAAATCTGACACAGAAAGCTCTTGGATTTCCTCAAAAATATCTTAATTTGTGTTTCAAAGATAGACGAAGGTCCGAAAGATGGGTTTGGAATGACATGAGGGTGAGTAATTAAAGACAGAATTTTTAGATGGCAGAAGTCATCTAAATGCAAAAACAGAAGGAATAAGCTTGCACAATTAAATATCATAATGATAATTATTGACCAATATTGGATAACGTTTTAAGTGAATGTGTGCCTCACCCTTGCGGTGTCTGTGTGTGAGTCCGTTCTCATCTCCGCTGGTCAGCGCTGCGTCTGGCTGGTTGTTATTAGCTGCGTCCTTGCTGTAGTCACCCCCTAGGCGGCGCTCTGAGCCCCATTTCTGCAGTGAGTGCGCCTCGCAGCCTTCCAGCGCTGGCCAATAGGAGAGCAGGTCATTGCCATCCAGATCTGACGCATAAACAATTCCATACACTAACAGTTGGGTATCACAAAACTAAAGTTTCTGCACTCCTTGGGCTTCAGTACCAATGATACAGACAACTGCAACAATAATATTAGTACCTTTTCCACTGTTGTGGCTGGGCTCTGTGAGTAAACGTTCACCGTGACCGGTCCGTTTGAAGCGTCGCTGGATGCGTCCACGCAGGCGCACGTTGTCCTCGCTCTCTGACGAAGGGATAGACAAACTCCTCTCTTCTTCCAGTGAGAGATCAGAATCTGAGTCTGAGTCCTCACCTGACAGACAGAGAAATTAATAGATAAACTAAATGACACTAATTGTGACAAGACATGGTCACGAACACTAGAATTTTACAAGAATGACTAGCAAGCAGGTAAGGAGTGTGTGTAAGTGTGAATACGTACATGCATGCAGGTTATTGTGTGTTAGTGTACCTCCGTTGCGGTGAAACATTGCCACGTCTAGGTCAGTGGCCCCTGTGTGACCAAGAGTGTGTTCTAGAGTCTGCCGTGCCAAGAGATTCTCCCTGAGAAAAGCATATGCGTCAACTTTCAGGCTTTCAGTTTGCTACATACAGATACATATTGTACATAGGTAGTCAACAAAAATGCCTACAACTTTTTAAAATCTGTTTTCGCAGTTCAGCATACAAATTACAGTTGAGGTCATTTCACATACATTTTTTTTTGTTTAGTGATAGTTGTTCATGAGTCCCCTGTTTGTCCTTAACAGTTAAACTGCCTGCTGTTCTTCACAAAAATCCTTCAGGTCCCACAAATTTTTTGGTTTTTCAGCACTTTTGTGTATTTGATTTTTTTTCCAACAATGACAGTATGATTTTGAGATCCATCTTTTCACACTGAGGACAACTGAGGATCTCATATGCAACTATTACAGAAGGTTCAAACACTCACTGATGCTCCAGAAGGAAAAACTGTGCATTAAGAGCTAGGGGTATAAACTTTTGAACAGAATGAAAATGTATATATTTTTCTTATTTTGCCTAAATATATATATATATATATATTTTAATTTAGTACTGTCCTTCAGAAGCTACAGAAGATACTTGCATGTTTCCCAGAAGACAAAATAAGTTAAATTTAACCTCATCTTCAAATTCCAAAAGTTTTCACCCCTCTTAATGCATCATTTTTCCTTCTGAAGCGCAGTGAGCGTTTGAACCTTCTGTAATAGAAACTTAATTTATTTAGCATTTGTTTTATTGCAAAATACTCTGTTCAAAAGTGTGGGGTCTTTTTATTTATACATTTATGTTTTTAAAAATTGTCTTTTATGCTCACCAAGGGTGCTTTTATTTGAACAAACATACAGTAAATACAGTAATATTATGAAATATTATTACGATTTGTATAATTGTTTTCTATGTAAGGCCGTTTCCGCCACTGAATACAATTTTTTAAAAAGTTTTTATCTAGAATAGAAAATTCTACATTTTTTTTAACATCTTGCAATTATGACATTTTTTCTCAGAATTGCATGATATAAATTTAATATTGCGAGTTATTAACTCAAAATTGTGTGATATAAACTCGCAATTTTGAGAAAATGTAAATCCTTTTTCCCCCTCAGAAATGGACTTTACAACTGACAAATGTGAGTTTGTGATATAAACTCACAATTGTGAGACAGAAACTCCCAATTCTGACTTTTTCAGTGAAAAAATTGTTTCTCGCAATTCTGATTTTATTTCTCAGAACTGCAACTTTTTTTTCTCAGAATTGCGAGTTTCTATCAGGCAATTCTTTGAAAAAATATCCAAATTGTGAGATCTAAACTCGCAATTGTGAGAAAAAAAGTCAGAATTGTGAGATAAAAAGTCGCAATTACCTTTTTTTTTTAATTCATGGTGGAAACAGGCTTCCAGATTTTTCTATTTGAATATATTTTAAAATGTATTTTATTCTTGCGATGGCAAAGCTTAATTTCTGATTTTTGCTCATTTGACATTTATTTTGGTGTGTAAGAACAGCATTTATTTGAAACTGATTTTTTTTTTTTTTAATAATGCGGCTGACACTTTTGATCAATTGATTGAACCCCTCACTAACACCAAAGAGCAGTGTATATTACCATCATAAGAATTTTAATAGTTTACAGCTACAATACTTTACATTTATTTAAATTACATGAATTCTATAAATTAACAATGAACATATTTATAACACATATTAACAGTAATAAGACAGCACAGTAAAAAACATGTTGTTCACTGTTAGTTCATCAAACCTTGAAGTGTTACCAATATTTTTACCAATTTTTAAGTGTGTTTATTTTAATGTATAAATCATTTTAAGAATTGTGAATCTCAAATTGATGTGCTGTTGTGTTGACAGACCTGGCACTGCTGACCGATGAAATGGTTGAAGTTCCGAGTGTGATCCGATGTAATCCGCTCTGCTCCAGCAGGGAGGCGCTGTTGTACGGGTTTTGGCCCTGCACACATACAGGAGTTACAAATCCGCATGCTTATTTTCACTCCATGAGGTCAAATATGGGTTTGTGTTAAAGATGTGTGTGTGTAACTGTGCATGTGGTGGGGGTCATGTGTTAATATGTACATTTGTGTTCACTAACAGTGATCTGTGGAGGTCTGGGAGGTTCTTCACTGGGGCTTTTCTTGCCCAGACATGCCAGTTTATAGGCCTCCTGCACCTCAGAGTTCAGGAGAGTAAAAACCAACAGTACAGCCAATCCCTGAGACACGAAAACAGGAGAATAACATTATACTACACTACACAGACTACATACTATACTATTACATTCTATATATATATATACTACATTACACATTACTAATATTTAAAGTGTAGTGTGTAAAAAATGCAAAAATGACAATGACAAACTCAACACACACAAACACACACACACACAAAAGAATTGAGTAAGAGCCAGTACACACTTACCTGTACACAACAGAGGACAATAAACAGGTAGTGGAATGCCAGGACACTGTTATTAACAGCCATAAGACCAAACAACCAAACACATGTACTCAATAATAACAGGAGGAAGGCACTGCGGATAGTAGAACTGAGTGATAAAGAGAGAAAAACAGAATAAAAATAATTAATTTAGAAAAAAGAGACAAGTCAAAACTTCTGCGCAGAAAATTTGACACTCATGAATTGTAGCTAGAAAAACATTTTGACTATTATAACCACAGCACCATTATAACAAACAATTTTTTTAAAATAAATATCAGTAATAATATAATATACACTACAAGTCAAAAGTTTTTAAACAGTAAGATTTTTAATGTTTTTAAAGAAACATCTGCTCTCCAAGTCTGCATTAACTTGATCCAAAATACAGCAAAAGCAGTAATATTGTGAAATATTTTTACTATTTAAAATAACTGCTTTCTATTTGAATATATTTTAAAATGTAATTTATTCCTGTGATCAAAGCTAATATTTCAGCATTACTCCAGTCTTCAGTGTCACATGATCCCTTAGAAATCATTTTAATATGCTGATTAGTTGTTCAAGAAACATTTATTATTATTACTATTATTACTATTATTATTATTATTATCAAATTTAAAACAGCTGAATAAAAAATTTTCAGGATTCTTTGATGAACAGAAAAATCCAAAGATCAGCATTTATCTGAAAACATATAACATTATAACATAACATTTCATAACATATTTTATGGGGGCTGTTTTCAATACAGTAATATTAAATAAATGTTTTTCGAGAAGCAAATCAGAATATTAGAATGATTTCTGAAGGATCATGTGACTAAAGTAATGATGCTAAAAATTCTTTGAAATCACAGGAATAAATTACATTTTAAAATTGATTAAAACAGAAAACAGTTATTTTAAATAGTAAAAATATTTCAAAACTGTACTGTTTTTACTATCAAATAAATGCAGGCTTGATGAGAAGGGAAACAGAAGAGACATTCAAAATCTTACTGTTCAAAAACTTTTGACTGGTAGTGTAATACAATATAATAGTATTATTAAAATATTATAGTAACAATATAAAATAATCATTTTTGGTTGGAGTGTAAAGACAAAATGCTCACTTTGGTTTTAAAATGTCTTCTTTTGTTTTTAGCATATGAAAGAAATTAATACAGGTTTGGGGAAAAAAATGAAGGTGAGTAAATAATGACAGAATTGTCATTTTTTGGGTTCACCTAAATAATATCCATGATGATAAGGTTCTGTTTTCCATACTGAATGTTCCTGAACACATGCATGTTGTACTCACATCACGGGGAGCTTCTTTATCTCCTTCTGAGTGGGGTTACATGTCATACGCAGGACCATCAAAAACATCCCACCATTCATCTGTAAAACAGAGAGTTGCCTATTTAGATTATCTTTACAGTACTAAATACATCCAAAACGCAGAAAGAGTGTTACAAAGACATATACAAATTCTTTAAATGGTCCAAACAACACATAAACACTCCGAAAAGCACAATACCAGTACGACGACGCTAACTGGTCCCGCAAAGCTCCACATGAGCTTATCATACATGGAGATCCAGCAGAAATCTGGGTTGCCGTACCCCTCTGGATCCAACCCGACTGCCAGCCCTGCAGCACACATATATGTCACAGAGCATATCTGCATGAAAGCATATATATATGTGTGTGTTTGTGTGTGTGTGTGTACATACCTGTAATAATAGCAGGGACTCCCCAGCCAATAGCATAGTAGAATCTCATGGCTCCATAGTTGATGTTTCTTGCTTCTGTTTGCATACGGTAAATATGAAGAGCTTCCACAAACAGCCACGCAAATGCCGACATGAAGAAGTAATGCAGCAGAATCGCAACCACCGTGCACAGGAACTGCACCAATCAGAGAGAACCAGACAGAATGTACCAATTAGACAAAACCAGCATATCACATGTATGCATACACAACAAGGGGCTTCAAATATTACAAAATGCATTAAATATTAGTTGGATATACTGTGGCTTTGCACATGCATTCTGAATTACTGAGATGTGGTGCTCAGTAGGGTGTTGTGAATTCAAATCCAGCTCAAATTTTATTCCCACCATTTCCTGAATGCTCTCTGCAATATGTGTCTGAAAAGAGAATCTAAAAGTCTAAAATCGATACACGCAAACAAAGTCAATGTTTGAGAGGGAGGATGAATTATGAATGAACACATACTCTATCAAATACACACCCACATCCCAGTCCAGCAGTTGAAATTAATGAACTCAGCAGTAACAGGCTTTTAGTGTGAGTGGTTTGCACTCCTGAGAATAATGTCTGTAAAAATGGTGTTAACCTGCTTTAGAAAGAGAACGAATGTGTGAGTGTCTGTCTGAGGACGAGAGAGATACAGAGAGAGCGTCTGTGTCAAGAAAAGTGTTTAATAATGTCTGGTTCCCAGCTCACTGTGTGGTATAAGTGGTTTTTGTACCATAGTGTGCTAATGGCCGAAATGGCAGTTTCTGAATGACAAATCATATTCGAGATGCCTAGTGCTTAATCCTGACAATCAGCTCACTTTCTGCTGAACTATTCATGATCTTTAATACCTGCTGTTACACTCGCCTTTATAAAAGCTTTCAAATATGAAGTGGTCTCCAAACGTCTGAGACCACATTAAAGGGATTTTTAATATTCTATTCCTAAGCTGTAGGATCTTGACATTTAAAACAAAAGAACAATGATTAATTTATTATGATTAAGATTTTTTTACTATATACACTACCCGTCAAAAGTTTTTGAACAGTAAGATTTTTAATGTTTCTAAATGAAGTCTCTTCTGTGCACCAAGCCTGCATAACAAAAAACTGTTTTTTTTTTTTATTATTATTTAAAATAACTGCTTTCTATTAGAATATATTTTAAAATGTAATTTATTCCTGTGATTTCAAAGCTGAATTTTAGCATCATTACTCCAGTCACATGATCCTTCAGAAATATTCTGATTTGCTGCTCAAAAAACATTTATTTGTATTATTATTATAATGTTGAAACAGCTGATTAGAATTTTCTCAGGTTTCTTCGATGAATAGAAAGTTCAGAAGAACAGCATTTATCTGAAATAGAAATATTTTGTAACATTATAAATGTCTTAAATGTCAATTTGAAACATCCTTAAAAAATAAAAGTATTCATTTCTATATTATACATTCATTACTAAAATGATACTGACTCCAAGCTTTTGAATGGTATATAATGTTGCAAAAGCTTTTTATTTCAGATAAATGCTGATTTTTGGATCTTTCTATTCATCAAAATGTACTCAACAAATAATAAAAAATGTCTCTTGAACAGCAAATCAGCAGATTAGAATGATTTCTGAAGGATCATGTGACACTGTGGACTGGAGTATTGATGCTGTAAATGTAATGTAAATGTAGCTTTGATCACAGGAATACATAATATTTTAAAATATATTAAAATAGAAATTTTTATAGTTCAAAATTTTACAGCTTTTGCAAATAAATGCAGGCTTGGTGAGCAGAAGAGACTTCTTTAAAAAACATTATAAATCTTACTGTTCAAAAACTTTTGACTGGTATTTTATATGTAATGTTTACTTTTTAGATTTCATATTATTACAATATTAGTATTTTTAATATTATTATATATTTAAATATATATATATATATATATTTTTTTTTTACAAATGTGTGACTTTTGATTTATATTGTTTAAATCAACATTGTATTGTATCAGCATACTATTGTGAAATATTATTACATTGTAAAAATAACTGTTTTCTATTTTATTATGTTTTCAAAGCTGAATTTTCATCAGCCATTTCTCCAATCTTAAGTGTCACATGATTCTTTGGGAATCATTCAAATATGCTGATTTACTGCTCTAGAAACATTTATTATTATTATCAGTGTTGATTATTACCAGTTGTGCTGCCTAATATTTTTAGGAAGCCATGATACCGAAAGTCCTGAAAGGATTCAGGATAAATAGAAAGTTAAAAAAGACACATTTATTTGAAATAGAAATTTATAATAAATTATAAATGACTTTTCATGTTACTTCTGATCAATTTAATGTCTATTTATTTATGTATGTATGTACTGTATCTATTTCTTTTATTTTGGACTCCAATCTTAGCACTCCATGGAGACTCCACAGACAGTGTTTTTGTCTTCAAGCCCACCCAAACTTTCTTTGTCTGTCTCGCTAACCCACGTTTAGATTCAGACACACACAGACATCTCTCTTCTCTGACCTGTTGTTCCGTCTGGTTGATGCCCAGCAGGTATGTGAGGTGGGAGAGGAGAGTAGCGGCAGCCATGTTGGAATGAATGCTGCGCGTGTTTGATTTCAGTCCCCTCAGGCACGATAAAACCACCACTGTTAGCAACAATGCCGCCATGGAAACTGAGAGTGAGGAGTACGTTACTATGGCGAGGGTCTCCAGGTCACCCTCTAACTGCTGCTTAGCAAACAGAGAGAGAGAGAAAGAGAAGGGAAAAGATATCAGCAACAGTGCTTGTGCTGAAGGAGATGTCACTATGGAACATCCTGTTGCTATGTAGTATTATATTCTTGAAAAACATGGAAAATGTGATTTTTTTCTGTAAAGAATAGCTTTTTAATTATGTGGCCTTGATCGTTCTTTGTTCTGTGTGCGTGTGCGCATGTACATTACCTCTCTCTGTGAGCTGTCCATAAGGACTCCAAACGTTCCCAGCCTGTGGCACTGACAGCGAACATGTGATGTGTTCCTATAGACCACACTACAGTCCCTCACAGTCCAGCAGCCTCCTGCTGAAACACTGAACACACACATTCAGAGCATTTACCAGATAGTCATTACAACAGGAAATTAAAGCTGTAAGCAGCATTGAAAGGGCCCTTGCACCCGGGCTCACCGCTACTCATCCAACTTTGTCAGGGCGCCACGGACACGTCCTTTAACGAAAAATTCAAGATCTTCACAATTTAACATTGCAAAGGCCTTTACGTTAGACTGACCACATGTAATGTTGTTGTCATTAAATCTCTAGGAGGAGTTTGTTACAGTGTAAAACATGTCACTTCCTGTTCCCAGTAAGTGGCGTTATGACTATAACTGCATATGGGCATGGGCATGTGTTCAGGACAGGACTCTTATCAAACATGGGAATTTTGAAACATCAAACTTTGTCAGGGAGACACGGACACGCCCTTCCACAAAATCTCAAGATCTTTCCAATTTAATGTCACAAAGGGCTTTAGATTATACTGACCAAATTTGGTGTTGATCTGGTTAAATGTCCAAGAGGAGTTTGTTTAAATACAACGCCTGAAAATGGCAAAAACGGCACAAAACTTGCAGAGAAAATTCAAAATAACAGAGTTCTTGTTGGGTTTCTGACTTTGTAACTGGGTACTTTTTGTAGATATGTTACATGTGTCTACTGAATTTCGTACATGTATGTGAAACATTGCTCGAGTGGCACGTCGTTGAAATTTTATAGGTGGCGCTATCGAGACATTTTGCCACACCCACTTCTGAAACCCATATCAGATGTAATTTTCACCAATTTTGTATGTGCAAAGTTTCATGAGTTTTTGAGTATGTTTAGGCCTTTCGAAAATGTGATTCATTTTGGAGAAGAAGTAGTAGAAACTAAGCAGTTCCAGTAGGGTCCTCGCACCGCCAGTGCTCAGGCCCTAAATTGACTACCGTTCAAAGGTTTGGGGTCTGATGATTTTTGCTGATGCTGATTTTTGACACGGAAGAAAAGAAATTGTTGAAGAAGTCGTTATTTTTGTTTTTATTTGCACACAAAAGTATTTTTGTAGCTTCAGAAAATTATGGTTGAACCACTGATGTCACATGAACTATTTTAACGTTGTCCTTACTACCTTTCTGGGCCTTAAACTTGTCAGTTGCGTTGATGTCTATGCAGGGTCAGAGAGCTCTTGGATTTCATCGAAAATATCTTAATTTGTGTTCAGAAGATGAACAAAAATCTTACAGATTTGGAACGACATGAGGGTGAGTAATTAGTGGCAGAATTGTCATTTTTGGACAAACTGTCCCTTTAATACTGGTTTTGTTTGTCCTTGAGACATGAAATTGATCAAATAAAGAGCGCGCACAGACTTACGGGCTGCTGTGATTCCATTGCACACACAGTGGTTTGCTGCGGTTGCTGGTCTCCAGAAGACGAAACTCCAGCAAAACCGGCGTGTCCAGAAAACCTTCCACGAATGTCTGATTATTGTACACAGAAACACTCACTACAGGCGAGTTCAGCACAGGGTGTCTGGGTAACCTGCAGAGATGCGTACACATTGTTAGAAAGACAATCACGCTCACATATACACACATTGTTAGACTCTCAAGTGAACCGTGTTTGTTTATCTGTAATTAAACACTTTCTCACCTGACTCCGCGACGGTCTGTGTGGTATTTAGGGGGAAGTGCGGCCCCCAGGCTTCGATAAATGAGGAGGATGACAATGGAGACAGGTGCCTCTTGCAGTGACAAAGAACGCCGTGCTGCTGTTGCTTCTACCGTCTGATTGGCCAACATGTTCACAGGGCCAGCAGGAGACGGAGCTGAAACTAAACACATAGATTTATTGTTCAATGCTTTTAAAGGGATAGTTCACACAAAAATGAAAATTCTGTTATTAATTACTCATCATCATGTGGTTTCAAACCAGTAAGACCTTCATTCATCTTCGGAACACAAATTAAAATAGTTTTGATGAAATCCTATGGCTTTCTGACCCAATGCAACTACTACATTCAAGGCCCAGAAAGGTGAGAAGAGAGGAAAAAGAATTCTTGTAGCTTTATAACATTACGGTTAAACCACTGATGATCACACAGACTACTTTATCGATGTCTTTACTACATTTCTGGGCCTGTTGCATTGCTGTCTATGCAAGGACCGAAAGGTCTCGGATTACATCAGTAAGTATCTTACTTTGTGTTCTGAAGATGAACAAAGGTCTTACGGGTTTCGAACGAGTAGGCTTAAAGAGCATGTACATGTATATGCAAGACTTACTGAAGTTGCGCTGTGGCACTAGTGCAGTAGGGGGCAGTACAACATGTGTGTGAGCGTCCCAAAGCACTTGACCTCGGAACAGAGTACTGTGATAGCGTGGAAACCGTCGCCGCACATGTGTGTGGTTATCAACGCGGTCCAGAGTCATGACTGCAAAACAGAAACACACACTGTGTGAACTACGGGATTCTTTTAATAGATCTGCTCTCAGTAGTGCTGCAGTTTTTCTGCTGATCCTAACGGAGGTACACACTGCAGGTGTTAGTCTCACATTGATCTTTCTCAACTTCACCTCACACTGCACATGAGAGATCATTTCCAATATTTACTTTTTCTCACCATCAGCTGAGTAAGACGCTCTCTCTCCTCCAGAGTGGAAGTGATAGGCTTATCACATACAAAATTGAATATTTACTGGATTGGAGCAACTTTACATTCACAAACATATATCAAATATATTATAAGTAAAGGATTAGTTCACTCCTGAATTGAAATTTCCTGATAATTTCATCCAAGATGTTCATGTCTTTCTTTCTTCTTTCTTTCGTTTCTGAGGAAAACATTCCAGAATTTTTCTCCATATAGTGGACTTTAATGGGGATCAACGGGTTGAAGATCCAAACTACAGTTTAAATACAGCTTCAAAGGGTTCTACACGATTGCAGCTGAGGAATAAGGGTCTTATCTAGCAAAACAATCAGTCATTTTCTTAAAAAAAAAAATGTAAAAAATGTATATATTTTTTTAACCACAAATGCTCATATTGCAACTTAGTTTTACCATTTTTTGTAAAGGGCTTTTGACTTTCTTTGCACGTTTGCTTTGTAAACACTAGGTCGGTACTTCCACCTACGTCACCGTGTGACCTTTCCAACAAGATGAGCATTTGTGGTTAAAAAGTATATACATTTTTATTTTATTTTTTTAGAAAATGACTGCTTTCACTACATAAGACTGTTATTCCTCAGCTGGGATCGCTTAGAGACTTTGAAGCTGCATCGAATTTGCAATTTGGACCTTAAACCTGTTTATCCCCATTGAAGTCCACTATATAGAGAAAAATCCTGGAATGTTTTTCACAAAAACCTGAATTTCTATCTGACTAAAGAAAGAACAACACGAACATCTTGGATGACAAGTGGGGTGAGTAAATTATCAGGAAAATTTAATTCTGGAGTGAACTAATCATTTAGTTTTATGCCCATCACTGTTAAAAAAAGACAAATCATTTAAATACTCATTTAAAATGTAAATTAAATTAATTAAATATATATTTCACTAGGATTTGTTTAAAGTAAAGACATTTTAGATATTTAACAAAATATAAATAACTAAAGAGAAAAGCTTCAAAAGATTGTTGCAATGAAAAACATTTTATCTGAAATCAATTTTCAGAGGTTAAGTTAATTTGAAACTGACATGGCTCTTTTCATTCCCTCAAAATCCATCAGAAATCATTTTAATATGCTGATGCTTATTTGGTGCACAAGTAACATTTGCTATTATGATCTGTATTTTCTTTGACGAATAGAAAGTTCAAAAGAACAGCATTTATCTGAAATAGATTTTTTTGTAATTATGTAAAAATCAATTGAATAAAAGTAATTATTTCTTTTATATGTGTTTGTCGTGCATTGATGCTGACCGATATTTGGGGCAACGAGTGCCACAGGATTGAGGTAGGTCTGTTTCATGTTCTGGGCGAGTATGCGGGCGTACTGCTCCAACAGATCGGCCAATCCCGCCGCTCCGGTCTGACCTGAACTTTGACCCCTCCACAACGCAGCGCTCCCCGGACCCAACAAAACACTACAGCCTCGCAACACATTCTGCACACAGAGACAGAACAAAGTAATACGTTAATCAACTAGTCCTGTCAAGCACAATAAAATTTTAATGTCAAATTTCCAGCTTTCATCTGTTCCCTAAGGGAATGCACACCTCATTGAAATGTGCATCTTGAGTAGCTGTCAAACCGAAGCCTGACTGGAGGCTCTCAAAGGTCAGGAGGCGAGACAGCAGCCGCTCGGCTATCTGAAGGTCATTGCCATAGAGACGAGTTGTTGCCTCTGTGACATCACGCAGCTGATGGGCCAGTTTTTTTTCTATGATGGTGCTGAGTTCAGTCTCATTTCTCTCTAACGCCTCCAGCTACACACACACACAATGAAAAAATGGTTATGTAATATAGACAAGCAGCTCCAATACTGTGAAAGTTATGGATCTTAGACCTGTTTCACACATCATGTGTCCACATAAGCTATGCGTATTCAGTTCATTCAAGAAGTCTCTTCTGCTCACCAAGCCTGCATTTATTTGGTATAAAGTACAGCAAAAACAGTAAAATTTTGAAATATTTTTTGCTATTTAAAATAAGTGTTTTCTATTTGAATATACTGTAAAATGTAATTTATTCCTGTGATTTCAAAGGTGAAATTTTAGCATCATCACTTTAGTCACATGATCCTTCAGAAATCATTCTAATATTTTGACTTGCTGCTCAAAAAAACATTTATTATTATAATTATGTTGGAAACAGCTGAGATTCTTCAGATTCTTTGATAAATAGAAAGTTCAGAAAAACAGCATTTATCTGAAATAGAAATAGATCAATTTAAAGCATCCTTACTAAATAAAAGTATCAATTTCTGTTTAGCTTTGTTCACAGGAATAAATGACACTTTAAAATATATTCAAATAGAAAACAGTTATTTTAAATATTTCAAAATTTGACTGTACTTTGGATCAAATAAATGCAGGCTTGGTGAGCAGAAGAGATTTCTTTAAAAAGCATTAATAAACTTACTGTTCATAAACTTTTGACTGGTTGTTATATAAATATAATTATTACATGAGTTATGTAATATTTTTTAAAGGCCAAATCCCAAGAATCTTTTTTTAATTTATGGGCTCTATTAAAATAAACAACAGGGATGCTGGATGATATTGAATTTTTTTGTTTAATACTGAATATTATAGATTGTGCATGCATTTTCCCTATTTTTACATTTAAAGTAGCTTCACTGTAATAACATGTCATACATAATTAAAATAAATCTTTTAAAAAACACTAATAATTTAAGACTACTGACAGCAATCTTAAATCAAATTGACATGTCGTACAGCACACTGTAATGTTATGATGTCTTAATTAATTTAAAATGGCTCATTTTAATTTCTTTTAATAATATTCAAATATAAATTTAATACAGTAAAATTATCAGCCATGAAAATAATTTTCGCCAATTATATAGAATTTTAATATCCAAGATTTATTAAAATCTTCAATGTAGTAACCCAGAAAAAAAATTCTGCAAAAAAATACATTAATTAAACAAAAAATTATATGAATATGAAACAGGCCTCAATATAGTAAATAGATAGTAAATGTGGAGGTATAGTTTCTTACAGCTGTGTTTAGCTCTACAAAAGGAGGAGAGGTGCAGTTGTACAGATCAGGGTCCAACCATCCTCTCTCTCCATCACAGTGCCGAATCGCAGTTCCTTCAAAAAAACAACACACGAATTAATGTATGAGATGGACTTCTAAAAAGACAAATAAAAGGCACAGATGTGAATACACACGCTCACCTACTGATCCTTTGGGACAGGGGACAGCAGCAGGCAGGTTGAACTTTGTTCTAGGCCACCAGATTGCTGATGTTATGGTCTTCGGACAACCATCATAGATTACTAAGAAAAGCAGGTGAAGAAGTGATTAACAAATATGGAGAGAACATGAAAGGATTAATGGTTGGATGAACGGGTATTTACTGTACCTTCACAGCCTGTTTGTGTGACCTCAGCAAAGGGATTGTCACACATGTTACACTGTCTGCCAATCACTCCAGGTCGGCACTGGCACTGGCCGCTCTCAGGGTCACATGACCTTGAGAAGGAGCCCACTGGGTAGCAATCACATGGCAGGCAGACATCACTGCTCCTCCGTCGGTAATGAAACTCCTGACACACACAAACACATGCATTTACAACACAAACTGATAAAAATCACAAAGCATACTGATTATAACATCATAGCTGGAATAATAAACAAAATTCCTTTATATATTTCAAAAGCCGAACTGTGTGTGTTCATGTTTTCCTTTGGGATCAGAGTGTAATATACGGATAATGAAAAGCCTGATATACAGCGTGAGGGTGAGTAAAGCTTTAATAATGCACCCCAGAGTGAAGAACTCACTTCTCTAATCTTTTAATTACACTTAAACACACACACACACTCAAACCAATTAACACTTCCCAGACCAGCTATACTGTATGTACATTTATATGTGAACACTTACTGCTAAAAATAGCACCAAATCAAAAAAAAATGTGTACAGGAAAACTGTTGAATTACATGCTGCTATTAAGGAGTTTATTCAACTTCATTATTTAAAATAAGCTATTTCTATAGCTATGGTTGTCCAAATCATGGTTGCAATTCCAGTTTGCATCTGCAATGCAGCATTTTCAATTCCTATTCTCACTAATTTGTCTATTAGTTTGTGTACACTATATACTGTTTTAAAAATAAAATTGCAAATAAAGGAAAGATGGAAATATGCCTATTAACGGGATAGTTCACCCAAAAGTAAATCATCTTCGGAACACAAATTAAGAAATTTTTGATGAAATCCAAGAGCTTTCTGACCCTCCATAGACAGTAAGGCAACTACAGTGTTGAAGGCCAAGAAAGCTAGTAAGGACATTATTAAAATAGTCAATGAAGTTACAAGGACACATTTTGTGTGCAAAGAAAACAAAAATAACAACTTCAACAATTTCTTCTCTTCCCTGTCAGTCTTGATGGGTGTTCTAAAGCTATTATTTTTGTTTTCTTTGCGCACAAATACTATTCTCGTAGCTTCATAAAAATACAGTTGAACCACTGATGTTACATGGACTATTTTAACAATGTTCTTACTACCTTTATGGGCCTTGAATGTGGTAGGTGCTCTCGGATTTGATCAAACATATCTTAATTTGTATTCCAAAAATGAATGAAGGTCTTACAGGTTTGGAATGACATGAGGGTGAGTAATTAATGACAGAATTTTCATTTTTGGGTGAACTATCCCTTTAAATATAAAACGTACTGTAAATGTAACTGCAAAAATGCATTGTAGATTCACCAGGCTGTTCCTGAGAAACTCTTTTTTTGTACTCCCCTGAAATTCTGGGAAGGTCAGGAACATGAAGTTTTCTCTGAGGAGCATAACGCTCTGCATGTTTATGAAGCTGCTGACTGTTGGAACAGCTTTTACTGTGACTGTTGATCTTGATACTGAGACAGTATGACCGTGTTCCTATGGGATGTATAGAGTAGACTTGTGCTTGCCTGGTTTTATGTTACAGGAGAGGGTTTAGATATCTAAGCCAGCATACAAACCAGCTAAAACACAGATTCAAATAATAAGAAAATGTTTCAAGTCTGCATATTAGAATGATTTCTGAAGGATCATGTGACACTGAAGACTGGAGTAATGATGCTTTGCATCACAGGAATAAATAACATATTAAAACATATTAAAATAGAAAACCATTTTAAATTGTAATAATATTTCACAGTTGTTTTTGACCAAATAAATACAGCCTTGGTGAGCATAAGAGACAGTTTTCAAAATAAATCTTCCCAATCCCAAACTTTTAAACGGTAGTGGGTCACTCACATCAACTCCATTGTAAAAAAGGCCCAACAAAAATGGTTGTACTTCCTTCGCCAGCTAAGAAATTTCAACCTACCACAGGAGCTGCTAAAACAGTTTTACTCAGCCATCATCGAGTCTGTTCTCTGCACATCAATAACTGTCTGGTTTGGCTCAGCTACAAAATCAGACATCAGAAGATTACAGAGAATAGTTCAGACTGCCGAGAGGATTATTGGTGCTCCCCTGCCCACCCTTCAAGAACTTTATTCATCCAGAGTGAGGAAAAGAACTCAGAAAATCACTCTGGATCCCTCACATCCAAGTCATCATTTCTTTGAACTTTTACCATCTGGCCGGCGCTACAGAGCCCCAAACACCAGGACAACCAGGCACAAAAACATTTTTTTCCCCCAGGCAATTCTCCTTATGAACAGTTAAATGTTCCCCCCATTGTGCAATATAATGTGCGATAGCTTTTTATTTATTAGTTACCACCCCCATCCTAGCACATCCCTGCACCTCTACCTCTTTCTATTCTATTCTATTCTATTCTATTCTGTCATCTATAGCACAACTGTACATACCACTTATTTATTTATTTCTCAATTTATTTTTCAAATTTTTGTCTATATTTACATATGTGTATTTTATTCTCATCTTATTTTTCTAAGTTTTGTCTATTTATATTTACATACGTGTATTTTATTCTCATCTTATGTTTACTGTCTGTATGTTGTTGCTGTCTCTGTGTACTGGAAGCTAATGACACTAAAAAAAAAATTCCTAGCATGCGCAAGCTCACTTGGCAATAAAAGCTCTTTCTGATTCTGATTCTTTCTGATGTGAATCTGTGATTTTATTTATTTATCTATTTTTTGGATTAATTATTGATTTAAAGGAGACCTATTATGCCTCTATTTACAAGATGTAACATAAGTCTCAGGTGTTCCCAGAATGTGTTTGTGAAGTTTCAGCTCAAAACACCCCACAAATCATTAATTATAACATTTTACACATTTCATTTTTAACATCATAAAAATGCCTATTTTGAGTGGAAGCAGAAACATGCTGTTTTCCCATGTCTTTTTAAATGCAAATGAGCTGCTGCTCCCCGCCCCCTTTTCCAGAATAGGTCTGTGGTTTTATAGCTCATGCCTCAGATACTCTGCCAAAAAAACACATTTGAAGCAAACGTACAGAAAGTGGCTGTCACATGGTATGTGAATACTAAACTAACTTTTTCATGATTTATTGCCCTTAAACAGTAAAATACAGACTATTTTATGTTAAAAATACTTGAGTTAAAGAATTTTCTGGGAAAGAAATTGCATGTTAATATTACATCTGTGTGGCAGCATAATATACAGATAAATAAATCAATAAATCCACTGCTCTCTTGTTTCCTCTGAGGTCGGGACTCCAAAAAGTGTTCTGTGCTTGTCAGTGCAACCAAAGACAAGTTAGCATATTTAGTTAGCATTAGCATAAAATAGTTAGCATGCTTTGCTCCAACTTTTGCCATGGCGTCAGAACAGGTACACCGTTGCCACTTGCGGAAACACAATGGCGGCGCTGTGGGTGGAAACATGCAGAATAAGATCCGGCAATATGATAAGATCCCCTTCCTAAAAACTGAGTGCCTTGTTTTTTCACATGCTTGCGGGTTGTTCTTTTTCACGTTTTGTGGGCTTGTTGATGCACCAGGAAACCTGATTATAGCACTTAAATACTGAAAAAGTTTTCTTTTTATGATATGTCACCTTTAACAAAGTATGACAGTATCCATGTACAGTACCTTGCAATGGCAGTGTCCAGTGGTCTTATTGCAGTCAATGTCAAATCCTTTACTGGCTTCACAGTGGCAGGGTCCACATGTCGGGCTGCCCCACCAACCCCGCGGACATTGCTGCTCGACCCTACAAACACACACACACACAGTTAGATTTGATCAAATACCTATGTATCTAGGACAGATCTGACATGAGAGCGAGACAGCGTAACACAGAGAGAGAGAGAGAGATGGAGCCAGCAGATAAAAGAGAGCAGATGAGATTGGCGCTGCTGTGAAGGATTTGAGCGTGTGTGTGTTTGAGGTAGAGGTTGAATTAGGGTCACATGAGTCACAGTCTGTCGGTAAACTTAAATCTACTTTTGTCTGTTCAAAGGCAGCAAACTTTAAGCACACACATGTGGCTAAACAGGACGAATGCATCATTAACATGAACATAGGATTATTCGTCATATACGTCTAGCCTTTCGGATAAGCTTGAATGTTGGATTAGTGCGACAGAAAACTCTCACGCGTACACACGAATTCAACCTTCAATCTGAAAGCATCAAAAAAATCTTTGCACATATCTCACTGATTTTCTTACTGGTACATTTGCTTGTCAATGTAGAGATTATAGTCAGAATAAAAGTAACTGGGATACAGGACAGATGAGGTATGTGGCGGAAATCCTTTTTTCATTATTTTTGTCTTGTTTCCAAGCAAAAACAGCCTTACAAAAATAAAATAAAATAAACTTGACTAAATTTGGCTAGATTTCTGATTGAAACAGGAAAAAAAAAAATATTGGAAAAACTAAGCAGGACAAACACATATTTAAGAAAACATTTTTCAGCACATGGTGATATGTGTGTGCAATAGTGATATGTGTGTGCAAATTTGCTCATGTAACTGTGCACACCTGTGGTGTGTATGAATGTGTACCTGTGTTGGCAGTACTGTCCATAGTGATTGTCCTCACAGTCACAGATATATCCATGTGAGGAGCTGGGCTTCCTGTGACACTTTGCTTGATTCTCACATGGGTTCAGCTGACATGCATCCATACAGCTTTTACCATAGAATCCTGTATATGAAAAATATAAACTGTTACAACACAATATTTATTCAATGTTAAAGTGCTTTCTAAGACATTTACAGGTTTATTTCACCAGAAAGTATAAACACTGCTAGTGCTTTTACAGAGTTGGCTCAACCAATGACTGAGTTTGGGGCGGGGCTATCTGTTTGGCAGACCAATGGCAGATGGAGGGAGTGTTGAGGGAGCAGTTTATTTACCAGAAAGATTTTAGAAGTGTCATTATATCATGAAAAAAATCACATTTTCTGTTATCTTTTGATATTTCAGAGCTAAAAAAAAAAAATGCGAAAAAAAGTTTCAGTGTGAATTGTTTTGTGAACCTACAACAATGTAATGCAGGATGAGGCAGTGCCAGATATAATGGATATGACGGCAAACCCTCAGCTTGTTACACATTTCAGGTGGCTTAAAGGCACAGAAGCAAAAAAACACCTATTTAAAGAGTCAAAAGGCAAAATAAAACACTGCTAACATTATAGATGGATCTCAGCGGGAAAAAATATGCAATAAAAATGTACGATACAAAGAAATTCATCCTAGATAATAAAAGAAACAAAACATGTGTCCCAATTAAATCTTCAACAACAAAATACGCTTGAGGGAAAGACATCACACACCTCACATACATGAAAGTACAACACTGAAACAGGAAAACAAACACACTGAAAGTATTTCCCTCTCTACTCAAAACTACCAACAAAACAGTGTAGCCTTGATCTCTCCTTTACCAGAGTCATATAGAAAAGCCTTCATTTGCACGACGACTGATCAAAAGACACAATAACCCCCATTCTCTCTCTCTCTCGCTTTCAGCAGGGAGATGTTTGAAATACTGTGCAAAAGTGTGTGCAAGATGAATGAAGAAAAGCTCACTAATTAGAAATGGAATGCAGTAATACAGCTATAAGCTCTTCTGATAAAGCTTTTCACTGCTTTGAATGGTATAGAAGTCACTAGGATTACAATAAAGTTCTCAGAAAAACAACACACATTCAATAAGAATAGATGCAGCACTGAGACTTATTAAAACTGTTAAATTATGTATGGGAATCTAACAAACAACAAAGGAAGGAGAGAGATATTTCTGTTCTTAAATTTAGGCACTCTGTGTGTGTGTATGTGTGTGTGTGTGTGTGTGTGTGAGAGAGAGAGAGAGAGAGAGATGTTGTACATGTGGGTTTACTCTACCAGGAGGAGGTCTGAGAAATTAATTCAGAGTTTATGAGGGGAGTCTTTGATTTCACTTTCTGCATAGCACTATTAATAACACTGGGCTGATGCAACTCTAACGGTATGATAATGAAGTGAACAAGTCTGTATCTTCATTTAGACGTGATGGGAGCTCATACCAACACAAGCACTTGTAAATGTACATCATGTATTCCATGTGGGTGAACTGTCAGACTGTTAAAATCCACTGACATCCTCTATGTATTATTTATACACATATATACTGTATAGATGTCTGACACACTGAAAACTAAAAACTGAAAAATATATATATATACATGATAATTTAAACCTAGAAATAAGTAAAATGTTAGTATAATAAACGTTTTAAAACAAAAAGAAAGAAGTGTTTGAAATTTGTGATTGAATATGTGAACTCATTTGTGCAGATGGTATGATGTTCTTTTTTCACTGAAGCACAAGCTGCTCTTTGGATCTTTCTCAAATCATACTGGAGAATATGATCATCAATTTTACACAAACTCATAGAGTTCATGCAGCTCAAATACTCCTGTCATTAAAACAAAAGAGACACACCTAATACTGAAATTTTTAATTCAACTTTTCACTAATATGCTTATGCTGATTACATAAATTAGTTAGGTTTTCACTAGTGGTCTTAAAGTTTTGGACCCTATTGTATGTGTACAAAGCATTTTGTATTCAATGATCAAAATTCACATCTTACCTGGTTCACAAACACAAGTGTGTCGATCCCATTCGTCGGTGCACTGGCTGTGGGCGGGACAAGAGGAGGGGTTACACGGGTTGACAACATTACAGCCAGTCTCCACCTTGATGGTTCTGGAAGGGCGGGGCAAAGCAGGGGAATCAGGACGCACCCCCAGACGCACCCCCTACATACCAGAAAATAAAGCACAGAATTATGCATCTCAATTAATGACACATCAAAAAAATATGAGCATCATAGACTTTTTTTAAAAAGCATTACTTTTACTAATAAAATTAATCTGCGCCCTAATAGTTGACAAGAAGAGGCTTGGTTGACCAAAATTTTATTAGTCACTTCTTTGCAGAAAAGTCACGCAGTCCGTGACGGACAGATCGTTAACGGCTGGTCTACATGGTACTACAGTACATTGGGCAGGACATTTAAACGTTCACTTATCATTCACTGACCTCAAACATGGCTTATCATCTGAAATATGCATGTAGTAGCAACCCTAATTGGTTAGAACGTTCAATGTAATGCTAATCTAGAAAATGTGCGGTATTTAAGTTTCTGTGGAGTGTGGAAGTTGAATAATAGTGTGTTTACTGCATGACAGATGGAGGCGCTGGTGCGGTTATTCGCTCTTAAAATACTCTGTCATTTTGGTCACACAGAAAAGAATCTGTAAAGACTCTATGTTTATTTGTGTTCACTCACAATAATAACTCACAATGCGCTCTTGTAAAATAATGAACGCAAACAGGATGCGCTTTTTGCCGTCTCAGTCTCTGTGAACTTGAGCGCGTCAAAAAAACAACAACAACAAAAAAAACAGTGTATACTTGCCTCACAGACATAAAAAATATAGCGATAGAGAGTGAAATGTCTACTTTCAAATGAAACAATTCAAATAATAAAAACAGATATTCTCAGATTATGTGTTATCCATTAACTACTGCATAGATGATGTTGCTTCACCTCTTAAGCCAAAAACAAAGAAAGCACTAGCTTATCAATAAATTATTCAAATGTTAAGTAAGTAAGTTAGGAGCCATTCTTACTGTTTTCCCTGACACATTCATAATCATTGCTTCTGCTGGTGTGCTGTGGCAAGCTTTATGGGTTGTGTTTATTAGTCTATGTAGGCAATTAAACACTCATTATTAAGATTTGAATTGTTTATTAATAAACATGCAATTAGTCGACTAATCGCTTAAAACTAGTCAAGGGCAGCCCTAAAAATCAATATTATAACACTTTTAATACAATTAGTAATAATAAAAGCAATATCCTTTTGTTCTAATACATTAAATGGAAAGCATAATAATCACAATAGATGGAAATTTACTTGGCAAATGTTTTGCTGACTGCACATGTGAAGGAAATTTAAAATTATGTCTGTTCTCTAAGTTCTTATTAATTATTCATCTAATTGTCTGCTTGTTAAAAGCTAATGACACCATTAGGAATTCAAAACTACCAATAATTCATACATTAAAGAAGACTGCAGAAGCAGAAGTGTGGTAAGCACAGTTGAGATCGTATCAGGTTGTTATAAAAAGAAAATGTAAAAATGACTGAAAGTCACAATGACGCACCTGAATGCAGCCACGTATTCCATTTTGCACCTCTCCTGATCCTAAAACTCCACCTACATGCAGATGCTTCACCTTTACACCATTAATCTCATTCCCAACAATGACTGTTCCCTGTGACAGAGAGAGATTTGAAGAGAGGCAGAGAAAGAGATGGAGAGCAAGTGAGGTTATATTAAGTTATATTGCATGTAAGTCAGTGTTTAATCACTAGACCATTGACCTGTGTCTGATTTGTAGTTTAATCCAGAAAGATTAGGATCTCATATTCCAATATTCCAGATTATGGATTATAACATGGGATTATAACAGTCAGTCAGCGATATAATAAGGGTTAGAGGACCACTTATGTGTATGTGTGTGTGTGTGTGTGTGTGTGTACCTGATACAGTCCAAAGTCCAGTCGGACTGTAGCAATATATCGAGTCTCTCTGCCACTTCTGACATCGCGGAGCTCGAGCTGTAGGTCGTGCCAGCGTCCATCACAAACCTGAACCTGATCCAGTCTCAACCTGACCGGCCGAGTCGAACCCCGTGCTACAGAAAAAACCAACTGACCCGAAACCACCTGGAATGAGAACACCATGAACGCCAGGGTTTTTAATAATTAATAATTACTCAAATTCATTTAATGTTTGCAAGGGATACATGAGTTATACTTGATCATCTAAACATCTGGAGCCTTTGGAGTTCAGCGCAAAAGTGTCTACTTCAAAGTGCTATGGGAAGTCAAGCTAGTTTTAGTTTATTAACACTGTGCTTCTAGTGAAAATGTTTGTTTCTTACTCCAAAACAGATCATGTTTTCCTTTCACTGGGCTTTTAATGATTTAAGACATTTCTTGGAATATTTGAAGGCAACCAAGCCCAGGTTTTTCTTAAATGCCAGAGAGCGTTAGAATAGTACAGCTTTTACACAGGAGGAAAAACTTGGTTCATAATTCATGGAGGCTTCAATCGTTTGCCTACGTGCCTTTAATGAAAATTTCTGTTATTCTGTAAATATTGTGTATTTAAAAGAAAATAAAATAGTTCTGAAAAAAATAGTAGCCCATTGTAATAAAAATACGATTATCTAATAAAAAAATGCCAGCCATGACAGTTATTACAGTAAATCTTGATATTAAATTGAATTAAAATGTAAATAAAAAATCAAATGTAAATTACATGTAAACGTAAACTTTAATTTTAAAATGTTTTTTGTGGCCAAACATTTCACTTTGTTTCACTAAAATAAAAAAAATAGCATTTTTAGTAACAATGAGATGAAACAGACTACAAATATTAAAGGGTTAAGGGTTTTTTTGTTCCTTTTTGTGTGCATTACAGTATGTTTCACATTATTTTGTGTGTTTCTAAGTGTGTATACCTGAAAAATCAAGTTGGTGTATTGTCCAGCTTGAGCCTGCAGGAGAACTCCCTCTTTTGATCTGGTGCGGAACACCAGCCCCATGTACCAGGGTGTAGTGATGGTGACTTCATTCTTTAGATCCCACCATAGCGCACTGTTTCCAAGGAAACGATGGGGGTGGGACATCACTGTGAAAGAAACATTCCAACAATAACATCATCAGCGATGTCATCACATCACTGACATTTACTAATAGTTCCTGTTTCACACTGGCATTCTGATTTAATATTCGTTTAAATATCAACAGAAAAATATTTCATGTATTATGCTTGTTTTGAATGACAATGTGGGTTTCACCTAGGTTGCAGTCCTTCCCTCCAAATCCAACAGGGCAGTCACAGGAGTATGTTTCCCAGCTCACCCTACATGTGCCGCCATTCTGGCATGGGTTTGATTTACAGAAAGGCAGTTTGGCACTGCAGCCTAATAAAGACACAGAATATTACCTCACAACTACTGCATCCAATCAAAGAAACATCATAATAGCAGCCAATAACAGCCAAAATGATCACAAATGCTTTTAAAATTAGTATACGCTACCTAAGTTTGGGGTCGGTAAGACAAAAAAACAAAAAAGCATTTGTGCTCACCATTTATTTGAGCAAAAATATAGTAAAATAGTAATATTGTGAACTATTTTTAAAATTGTTTAAATAAATTGTTTTATATTTCAGTTGGTGCTGTCAAATCGATTAATCGCGATTAATTGCATCCAAAATAAAAGTTTATATGTTTATATGTATATATAAATATACAAACATATATACAAAAATATTTACACATATATATGTATTCATATGTATATATGATTTATATTATATATAAATATATGACATTTATTTATTACATGTATACATGTATGTGTGTATATTTATATATACATATAAACATATGCACATTTGTAAACACAAACGTTAAATTTGGATGCGATTAATCGTGATTAATCGATTTGACAGCACTAATTTCAGTAGAATTTAAAATATAATATTCACCAGCTGAATTTTAAGCTGAAATGTTCAAGAAACATTTCTTATTATTAATTCTGAAATCAACGTACTGCTTAATATGTTTCAGGAACACAGAAACAGTCATTTTTTTTAAGAATTCATTAATGAATAGAAGGTTTAAGAGAACAGCATTTATTATTTTAAATTTATTTTTATTTATTTAGATTTTTAATGTAAAATACTTTACTGTCACTTTTCATTAATGATTTTTTTAATAATTTCTTTCAAACTGAAAGTTTGATAGTATAAGTTGACATGATGAGAGTCAATCACAAATAAAGGACATCATTATAACCACACTCTAAACAATCATACATACCAGGTAAAGTGCCGTTATTAGCGATGAATCCTGCCATGTCCACTGGTCTGTTATCAATATGCAGGTCTTTCATGCAGCCAATAAATTCTCTTGTGCTAAATGGGAAATTTTCAGGCAGGTTAGGAACTCCACCCAAAAACAACGGGCCTGTCAGATCCAAAGACCTATGAGAAAAAAATACAGAATGTGAGAATGAGATAGATACTAAATGTGTTCTCCTGAGCAAAACCAACACTTACTTTTTGCTGCTGGTCTGTCTTCCCTGTGCAGCACAGCTGTAGTTTCCAAGTTGAGCGCCGAACCTCAGAGAAACTGCTGTGTCACAGTCATCTACACTCAAGACAGCAACCTTCTCATCAGACGGACCCTGAACGTCTCCGCTTACACTGCGCTTTGGCTAGATACAAGCACAAATGAGTCATCGTAAGTACACAAAGCACACGACTACATTCTGAAAACACAAAAATGACCAAACTAGAATGCAAACTACTTCTTTAAAGGACTTCCTCACCTTGTTGTAGTAATGGATGTGAACGGTGTGCCAGTTGCCATCACTCACTCCGCCAGGCAGGTATGGACTCACCTGAGTAGACGACTCCCCTGTGCAAAGGTCATACAGAGATCAGAAGTTTATATTACAGAGAACAAAATGCACACAACAACATAAATAGAATTACTAGAATTACCCATTTTAAAACCACAGACGGCTCTAGGATTTAGTTCAACTTTCTGAACACAAAAATTCACTTTTGTTTTTACCTGTAGAGTATTTTAGAACCATTTGTCCATCCAGTATCTCCAAAGCAAGGAAGTCGTGCTTCTCATTAAACCGACCATTGTAGAAGAGCAAACCATTACTTTCCAATGTGGCAAACCTACAAAACACATTAAATGCTCATCAGATCTCATTACAGGTCCATTTAGTGTTTTATAAAGTGATGTCAGCTAAATGAGAAGAGTACACTCAGCATAAAATGATCTCTAAAGTAATTCCAAATGACTTCCAGTCAAGATGGGATGTTTTGATGGCAGGGGTTCAGCAAACAATATCCATTAGAACTTCAAAGTCAAAAAGTATTGTACTGTTCGATGTTCATTTCATTAAACAGATAATTCACCCAAAAATGAAAATTCTGTCATTAATTACTCACCCTCACGTTGTTTCAAACCCGTAAGACCTTCATTTGTCTTCAGAACACAAGTTAAGATATTTTTGATGAAATCCAAGAGCTCTCTGACCCTCCATAGACAGCAACACAACTGACACGTTCAAGGCCCAGAAAGGTATCAAGAATATCGAATATTTTCTTTGCACACAAAAAGTATTCTCGTAGCTTCATAAAATTATAGTTGAACCACTGATGTCACATGGACTATTTTGTCAATGTTCTTGGTACCTTTCTGGGCCCTGAACGTGGTAGTTACATTGCTGTCTATGGAGGGTCAGAGAGCTCTTGGATTTCATCAAAAATATCTTCATTTGTGTTCTGAAGAAACAAAGGTCTCACGGGTTTGGAACAACATGAGGGTAAGTAATTAATGACAGAATTTTCATTTTTGGATGAACTAACCCCAAATTATGAACTCTCGACATATGAAGCACCCTCTTAGGATTAATGCAAGACGTTAATAATTTCTCTTTTTGCTACAAAAATTTACAGCTGCCATGTCCTCTCTAGAAACCAGAAAGATTCACTTTAAGCATCTTTTAGTTTGGTCCAGACAAAAAGCTGACAAAAGGCCTGAGCTGTGAGAGGGATGGCCCTTGTTTACGCTCTACTAAGCAAAGACTTTTAGATTTAAAAGAGTTTTTTATAGGACATGGTCAGTCTGTAAATTGCACACTGTAGCACAATGGTTATCTTTCCGTGCAGAAAGGCAAGACTTTAACCGAGAGAAAGAAAAGGATTTAATATTCTGGAGTGTCTAGGGAGATGAGAGAAGGTTGTGCCCTTTGTGGATGTGTTGATATTTGGCCATGTTAATAAATAAAATAGCTCTGTTTTAGTCGCCCTAGAGATTGCAACAAACAACCATTATATTACCTCTGTGCCACAGCAACCAAACCCTGACCAATCGCATCAAACACATGACCAGAAAATAGCACTCACAAGGGGAAGTGGGAAAAAACACAAGATGAAAGAAGAGAAAGAGAGTGCTAAGGAGCTTTTCTTAAGAGAGAGCATGAGAGAGAGAGGAGAGAATATAAGAAACAGAACACTGTGGAGAAAAAAAGATTTATGATATTTACATATTATTCAATATTTAGAAGTCTAGGTAAGAGTGGGTACTGTTTTATATTATTACCATTTTCTGAGAAAAAAAAAAAAACTCTTAAAATCCTAAATCGCACTGCAAGAAAATCTTGGTCGTTTCTGTCATAATTTTGGACTTGACATGACAGATAACAGATGTGTCCTTGTGTGCACTTACGACAGTGAGATGGAGAGGTGGAATCGTTGACGGAGCCCTCGGAACATCATGAATGATTTTGGCGGGAAGGATCTGGTAGTGACAGAGCAATATGGCTTCTCATAACCTCCTGCAGGACACTCACACCTGAATCCCCCTCCAGAGAGTTCACGACATGTACCGCCGTTACGACAAACGCCTGCCACACACCGACCACCACGCCGGTCGAACTCACAACGCTCACCTGAGACAGAGAGAGAAAAGGGTCTTTAAAATACAAAAATACACACATTGATATTCATATTATACATATATTAGATTTTAAAAACAAATATTAAGATTTTAATAACTTTTAAAAACAAATCTCAAAACAAATATCCATTTTTCATATTGTACATTAAAACTTGATTACTAGATTCACTTGTAGGATTTAACATGAGTAATGTTTTTAAATTATTTTTTCAATTTAGTTAGACAAATATGTTGAACATCACCTGACCAAACCCGGAAAACAGGTCTCATCGCTTCTGCTTGTCGGAGAACGTATTAATAGCGGTATTAAATAATTTTGACATCAATGAACTTTTAAGGTAATCAGTCAAATTAGCTAGCTGTTTATTGTTGACGTTTTATTCGACTTTTACATATAAATGTTAGTGAAAAGAAAAAAAATGAAAAACTTTTATATATCAATCCACATGGATTTGGACTTTGGTTATGATTACATGAAGACATCTTGAGTAAAACAACTTCATATTTAACAAGGCATATGCAAAACACGTGAACTGGAAGCAACGAGACCCGGTTAGCAGAATACGGAAGTTTGTTGCACATAATCCCTATTACTTTTGAATTTTAGTATCAGACATTTATCAGTTATGGACATGAAAACAATTAATGGCTTATTGGTATTGGCCACAATTTTAATATCGGTGCATCCCTATTTCTGAGTAAATGCTTTGACTGAACTTATCAATGTAATGTCAACTTTGAACAATTTCTGGTTTTGATTAAATTGAAAAAGATTTATTAAGTTAAGCTGTTAAAGTTGAAATCCATGGAATCTTATCTTGGACTGCTTAAAGGAGACCTATTATTCCCCTTTTTACTAGATGCAATATAAATCTCAGGTGTCCCCAGAATGTGTCTGTGAAGTTTCAGCTCAAAATACCCGACAGATCATTTATCATATAATTCTGAAAATGCCTATTTTGAGTGAAAGCAGAAACACACTTCGTTTTCATCACACTTCGTTTTCATCACACTTCGTTTTCAACACACGTTTTCATGCTTGTCTCTTTAAATGCAAATGAGCTGCTGCTCCCCGCCCCCTTTTTCAGAATAGGACTGTGCCTTTACAGCTCATACCCCGGACTTTCTGCCAAAAACCATCGGTTTGGTTTTGGTTATCATGTCTATCGTGCTGAAATAATGCATTTTAAAGCCATATTAAACTTCTGATATATGGTTTAGTGAACACACGTCTAAAGCACGCACACAGAAAGCGGCTGTCACACGGCATGTGAGTACTAAACTAAGTTCTCTTTCATGTTTTTTGCACTTAAACAGTCAAACACATGAGTTACAAAAACAGTCAGTTATGTCTGTGAAGGGAAACAGCTGGGAAAGAAACTGCATGTTTATATTAGATCTGTGTGGCAGCAGCGTAATATACAGTAAATAAATAAATACTCTCTTGTCTCCTCTGAGTCTGGGACTCTAAACAGTGTTCTATGCTTATCTGTGCAGCCAACGGCAGAACAGTAAGCATGCTTTGCGTGAACTTTTGCTTGCAAAAACAGTATGGCGGCGCCGTGGGTGGAAAAGTGCAGATTAAAAGAGAAGTCCACTTCCAAAACAAAGATTCACATATAATGTACTCACCCCCTTGTCATCCAAGATGTTCATGTCTTTCTTTCTTCAGTCGTAAAGGAATTATGTTTTTTGAGGAAAACATTTCTGCATTTTCCTCCATATAATGGACTGATGTGGTGCCCCGATTTTGAACTTTCAAAAGGCAGTTTAAATGTGGCTTCAAACGATCCCAGATGTGATTGTAAACGATACCAGCCGAGGAAGAAGGGTCTTATCTAGCGAAATGATCGGTTATTTTCATTAAAATAATACAATTTAAATACTTTTCAATCTTAAATGCTCGTCTTGTCTTGCTCTCCCTGAACTCTGTGGATTATAGTTAAAGACAGTTAGGTTATGTCGAAAAACTCCAATCGTATTTTCTCCCTCAACTTCAAAAATCATTTCAGAATCATCCTACATCGCTGCAGAAGTAACGACCCAGTCTTTGCAAAGTGAACATGCAAAGAAGATCAAACGCCCTTAACAAAAACGATTTCAAAGTAGAGGGAGAACATGAGATGGGAGTTTTTTTACATTCCCTAACTGTCATGAACCGGAACAAAAACAGTCCAGGCAGAGTAAGACAAGATGAGCGTTTGGCATTAAAAAGTATATAAATTGTATTATTTTTATTAAAATAACTGATCGTTATGCTAGATAAGACCCTTCTTTCTCGGCTAGGATCGTTTACAACTGCATTTGGGATCATTTAAAGCCGCATTTAAACTGCATTTGGAAGTTCAAAATCAGGGCACCATATCAGTCCATTATATGGAGAAAAATGCAGAAATGTTTTCCTCAAAAAACTATTTATTTACAGCTGAAGAAAGAAAGACATGAACATCTTGGATGACAAGGGGGTGAGTAAATTATTTGTAAACTGTTGTTCTGGAAGTGGAGTTCTCCTTTAAGTGGCAGTAATATTATAATAATTATAATAATATTATAATAATTTCCTATGTCATGGGGGAGCGAAATCTGAGCATCTCGTTTTTTCACATGCTTGCAGAAAAAAGCTTACCAAAACAAAGTTACTGGATTGTCCTTTTTCACATTTTATGAGTTGGTAGATGCACCAGGGACCCATTTATAGCACTTAAACATGGAAATAGTCGAATTTTAATGATATGTCCCATTTAAATCATTTAGTTTGCTTAAGTCTCTTTCTCACAATGTAAGCTCACAAACGATTTTGCAGGTTGAGAAATACAAGCTACTAAATGTGACGACAAAACCAGCAACTAAAATGCAAATAAAACTAGTGAATATTCCAAAACGCAAACCTAATGATTATTCATGTCCTAGTGCGTGCTGGGAATAGGGAGTGAATGGGACGAAATCTCATAACCATTTTTTCAAGATCTATTTTTACTTGATCCAAGAATCATTTCACACAGCTTTATGTAGAATCTGAAGAGCTGAACATTAATGACTGTATTTTAATCAGTCTGTAAGACACATTTGGATAAAACTCCTATAAATTGTACCATCAGTATCAGCAGGGGTCTATCTTACGCACACACATATTTTGTCAGCAATGTGTAAAAGCTCTGTAAAAACCTGTAGACAGGAACGTCCCAGTGGACCAATAACAGACACACACATACACACGCACTACATAAAGCAGCTTGTTGTTTGGGTTTTGAAACATCAGCAGATCCTGCCCTTAGGCTTTATGATGCTGAGCCAAATGTGAGCCAGATTCTGGCGCTGTGATGTTCCAGCATTGTGTTGGTGAGCCTCTGGCAACGGTTAAATAAAGCACATTAATGTGCATGCGTATACGAACCTCTGGCATAGACACGCATGTAGACATCTCCATCTCCCTTTAGTGGGAGCGTGAAAATACCTCCTTTACAAGCACTTCAAACTTTGACCCACCACAGAAATACACACACATACAGCAGAAAGCCTTAGGACACACATATGGACAGACACACCACAGGCCAACAAACCATTAATGTTTACACTATAGTAACTGCTCACTGCAAACCAGCTACACGCACAACAAAACCCTTAAGACACATGGACTTAGGGATTTAGAGAAGCTCAGTCCAGCCTTTATCCTACTGGCTACTTAGACTAGAGTTATTTGCATATTCAACAAGATGTATTAGCATATTCATCACAGCTTACAAACATATCACCTGCAAAGGGAAAAAGGATTTTAGCGCACATTCCTCTTGACAGCACCAGACTGAATATTCAATATACATATAAAATAAGTTGCTGTGCCTAGAATAAAAATATATAAGCAGGTCACAGGCCTTTGAATACCAAATCAGCTGAATTTTAAAATCATAAATTATTAAACAGGAAGGGTTTTCTTCATAAGGAATAACTAATGCCTTTAATACATTCATTTACTACAACATTCTAAGGAGGTATCAAATTATCTAACAGAGTCTGCTTGGACTAAAGACAGATATTACAGCACTGCAATTTAACTAAACCCATTAGATTGTAGTTCTACTGTAGATTTAGTAGACTAAAGTCTTATTATGTTTAGTCAACTAAAAGTGGATTCAGATTACTAAAATATGACTAAAACTAAATGGCATTTATGTCAAAATTAACACTGGTAGCACCATCCAACGTTTTAACTGCCTTTATCTAAGAAAAAAAAGTACAGTTAAAGAATCTACACCATGCAGAATCTGCAAAATGTTATTTTACCACAATAAGAGGGATCATATAAAGTGCATGTTATTTTTTAATTTAGTACTGACATAGATAAGATATTTCACATAAAAATACATAGTCCACAAGAGAAAATAATCGTTGAATTTATAAAAAGTAGTTACACTGCCCGCTCTTCTACAGAAAAAAAAAAAAACAAAAAAACTTTACAGCCCCACAAATTCTTTGGTTTTCCAGCATTTTTGTGTATTTGAACCCTTTCCAACAATGACTGTATGATTTTGAGATCCATCTTTTCACGCTGAGGACAACTGAGGGACTCATATGCAACTATTACAGAAGGTTTAAATGCTCACTGATGCTTCAGAAGGAAAAATCCATGCTTTAAGAAAGAGGGGGTGAAAACTTTTGAACGATAAAACTTTTGCCTAAATATATATATTTTTTTTCCATTTAGTACTGCCTTTCAAAAGGTACAGAAGATACTTACATGTTTCCCAGAAGACAAAATAAGTTACATTTACCCTGATCTTCAAATTCTAAAAGTTTTCACCCCCCATTTTTAGAAATTCAACTATTATTTTCTCTATATGTAAATGTCTTTTATGTGAAATATCTTATTCAGGTCAGTACTTTTTATGATACCTCTTTTTTTGGTAAAATAATTATCATTTTGCAGATTCTGCAAAGTGGATGTAAACTTTTGACTTTAACTGTATGTATATTCTGCATAACTGACGCTTCAGGGAGTTTGAGCGACAGGCAATTTGACCAATCATAACGTCGAACCTACCATATTTGTCCAACAAACAAACCAGACAGGAGAGTAGATGCACTTGAACTTGAAAAACAGTGTATTATGGCGTCTTTCCTTGGTTAAAACAATACCTTCTGATGTTTATTCGTGTTTATTTCATGCTATTACTAATAAAGAGGAAGAGATTATCAATTTCACATGCCATCTGAACTGAGGCGCTACAGTGATCTGTCACGACACAGTAAAGAGCCACAAAACTGTATTTATTGTTTGAAAATTGGAAAGCTGAAACTTTGTTTTATACCTAAAGTAACCTGCTCTGTCAAGTCTGCTGGCGCATTGTCAGTTTCACAGTATTTTTCACTGTGTGAGAACATGATGTGTGGTGTGAGAGTGCTATGGTTTGTCGGACACAGCAGCAGTAACAAAGGGTTAATTACATGGTTTCTTGTTAGTAGTGGCGCTGAATGTATAATAGTGTTCCAATATTGCAAGATTTGCCATTTGAATTTAATTAAACAGATTTTAGAATGTTTTATTATTATTCAACATGTCTCATAATCCCATTTCAAAGCGTATGCCCCTGGCCCTAGTTAAACCATATGGACTGTCTGACATGAACACAAGCAATTCTGAGAAAACATTTCACACTGACTGCTCCTGCTCTCAGAGCACTTACTGACACACATTCAGAGACCTTTAGCAATTTCTTTAAACTCCTCAACCAGAACTGCCAGAAACACACACACACAAACAACATAAACACAGCATGTTCAAACTCAAATACACTCTCTGTGTTTATTGACGTAAAAGTTCTCATCTTGAAGTCCAAAAATAAACTGAGAAAAACAGTACTGTCTTCACACATCCACAACAAACACAAGTGATGGCACACAGAGATATACCTACATGCACGCTAAGAGCATTCAAGCTCAGTTATCTCTACAAGGACAAAAGGTGAGCTTTTAGTTACACACAGGCTCTCCAAAACACACACTCGCACGCTTAAACAAATCTCCATTGATTCTCGGTTGACTCTGAATCACTTAAAATCCAGCAGGGAAAGGCTTTAAAATGCTCTCTGCAAATATCTCTCCATCTTTAGTGTCTCTATCTTCAGTCTCTAGATACTTTTGTCCTCTTATATTTGTGTCTGCTCTCACTCTTTTCTCCAGCTGTTCTCTTCCTGACTTACTATTAAGAGCACTTCTCCCGCTTTCTTCTCCTCTCTTTTGCTCTCCTCCCCTGTACCTATCCACTCCATCCCCTCAAAATATTTGGTAATGTATTCTCTCCCTTTCGTTCAAATGATGTTTAATTCATCAAAGCTATTCTTCTCCTCTTAGGCTGAACCACCCTCTCTACCCAACCCCCACCACACACATGGTACGGCCCTCGGGGGATCCTGCATCTGCCCCTGCTTTCCTCCTTCCGTTGGATTTTTTCTCTCTCTCTTTTACTTTCTCTCATACTGCAGCGTTTGTATTACTAAGAGTTTATCATTTAACTTCAGATTGACTTCAGTGCTGAGTGTTTAGTTCTGTTTAACCCCCATGGCCACACACATAAGACTAAAAAAAATAAACCGGTTAGCGGGTAGCTTCAGCTAGTTTCAGCATCAGATGGTGCGCCCACAGACCGCTCACAGCTCCTTACTGGCCATCTGATGCATATTGCACAGAAAACTGGCATTGCTTGATTGGCAGGCTGCTGAATAATTTTCAAGTGCGTTTTTGGAAGAACTAGTTGCTAGATTTGGAAACACTGAAGATGTTTACAGCCAGGGCTGGGTTAAAATATTGATTTTCCCATTAATCGTGATATTCCCTTGAAAGATCTCAATACTGATTCTCACAATCCCAAGATCGATTGCTCACACCATGACTATTAATTTTTTAATCTATTTATAGGTAAGTCTATTATTTTACCCATATTTGCAGTCCAAATATATGGAGCACTAGGAGTGATAACTTAGAAATTAAGAAATAAGCTGTAAAATTAATCATTTAAACATAAAAATAAATAAATATATTATTTATTTATATTATTTAAATGTATTTTTATTTATGCAATAAATGTTTTAAAATGTAGATAAATAATAATTATTAAATCATTTTAGGCTGAAAAAATACACATTTATTACCATTTGCTTTTCTTTGTCCATTTGCTGATCATTTTTCTTCGTTTTGTCAAATGCTTTACTTTGTCCAATTGCCAATCAAGTAAAAAAAAAAAAATCATATGACAGTTAAATCATGGAAGCAACCATCCAAATTTTGACTCTTGTTTTAAGAGCAGCCCATGTGTCACTCAATTTTTAATAATTTTTTACAAATTATTAGGACTGGGTTTTGGCACAAATTTCACGATTTGATTCAACTATGCTTTACAAGCTTGCGATTTGGTTTCGATTCAATTTAATATTGATTATTTTGGATATACACTACCAGTCAAAAGTTTTTGAACAGTAAGATTTTAATGTTTTTTAAAGAAGTCTCCTCTGCTTACCAAGCCTGCATTTATTTGGTCCAAAATACAGCAAAAGCAGTAATATTGAGAAATATTTTTACTATTTAAAAAAAAACTGTTATATTTAAATATATTTCATATATTTGATACATTGAATATAGTAATGAAGTGGACAGAATTTGAAATCTAAGACTTAGTTTCATATCAAAAGTAACAGAGCACAAAGCTTACTGCGATTAATTGGATAGGAGACACAATACAATATTCCATTTATGAACTGAAAACAGACTAGACTAATTGATTCTCGGGATTTAACAATCAATATTGTTTCATAAAAATAAGAATCGATTAAAATCGAGAAATTTTTACAGAGCCCTAATAGTTACAAAAATGTTTTTTCATGAGAAATGCAAGTTTATAGCCACATTTGGTCTCCACAGAGCAGTTTTTGTTTATAGATTTTTTATATTTGATAGTTTGACAAAAATTATTACATTTCACATTTTGGTATTGTACCAAACAAGAAGGATCCCTAAATAATTTCAACCTTCAAAAAAACCTTCAAAAATGAATCAGAAATAAATCAAACCAAATTTGTAATGGAATAGACAGTTCATGAATTAGAATAATATTGGATTGAGAATCTGTATCTATAACCAGTCTAACTCCTAGCATCAAATCTTCAAACGATCTTCTGTGCTTTCCTGTCTAACCACACAAGAAGCATCAAATGCCAAGGGTTGTTGGGTTTGTTGGATCAGCGTGTCAACCTGTCTGTTGCTGTCTGTTGGGCAGCATGTACATGACAGTTTTTATTTTCATCATTCTACTGTACATCCAACAGCCAACTTTAGTACACATTTGAAATGTTGCCGTTTGTTTTGGCAGTGTGAACCAGCCATAAGTGGGCGATTCTTGGCCAGAGTAAGCTGCAAAGTGCACAAGACGTTCTTTTGCAAGTCTTTGCAAGACTTCCCATCATCTAGAAACACACAATAACACATTCGTCTTCCCGAAACACACAATCACATTCTCACCTGTGTAATCCTCTCGGCAGATGCAGGTGTAGCCTCCCTCTCTGCGAGCGCACACTCCTCCGTTCATGCAGGGGTTTGAGTAACACAGGTTAATTTCAATCTCGCAGTAATCTCCTGTAAATCCGGCAGGGCAGCGGCAGCGTAGCCCCGTGATGGGATGGATGGGCCGGAACAGTGTGGATGGGGAGGCGATAAAGGGAGCGGAGCTGTTGAAGCGGAGAACGCTGATGCACTTCATGTAGTTCTGACATGGCTCACGTAAACACACGTTATCATCAAACGGGAGAACCTGCCGGAATACAAAATACAGAGTCAGCGTCCTATGGGTGTCTGTATGTTTGTTTGTGCTGTTGCCACAAAAAAAAGATTTAAAATGTTACATTTAAAATTTTATCCAAGCTGTGTTTTTCAATTCACAAATGCAATACAAATGTTAAATGTTGAATTTAAATGTTTTAATTAAATTAAATTTATTTTAATTATATTTTAAATGTGAATTGAATAAACAGCTTTATATACATTTTTTTATTTCTCAATTTGAGAATCAAGTTTATGTTGTTTTTTTTTAATCAAAACTTTTTTTTATCAAAAAGTTTTATTCAGCAAAAGTAAAGACATTTATAATGCTACAAAAGATTTCTTTTCAACTTTCTATTAATTAAATAATCCTGAAAGAAAACATATCATGGTTTCCACAAAAATATTAAGATGCACAACTGTTTCAACATTGATAATTATAAGAAATCAGTACATTAAAATGATTTCCGAAGGATCATGTGACACTGAAGACTGGAATATGGACTGCTGAAAATTCAGCTTTGACATTTCAATAGTAAATATCATTTTTAAATATATATTAAAACAGAAGACAGTTATTTCGAACTGTAATAATATTTTACAATATTACTGTTTTTACTGTATTTTAAATATTAAAAAACATTTTTTAGTTAATTTAATAATTAAATGATAATTGATTTATTTTGTTTTATTTTAATGGCTCTCATAGTGCTTAAAACACTTGTATGAATACCATTGTTTTATTTAAAAAATATAAAATCAATCAGTATTTTCTTACTGTATCTTAGGGATGCACTGAAATTAAAATTTGCAACTGAACTAAAAATGTTTTTTTTTTTTTAATTATTTATTATATTATTACATAATATAAATGTTAGCAGCGAATCAGCATATTAGAATGATTTCTGAAGGATCATGTGACACTGAAGACTGGAATAATGACTGCTAAAAATTCAGCTTTGACATCACAAGAATAAATTACAGATTTCATATTTTCTTACTGTATCTTAAGGATGTACCGAAATTAAAATTCTAGAAAAAAACTGAAATTCTGGATGCACTTGGCTGAAAACCGAAAATGCTTTTTAATAATTGTTTATTATTTTATTAAATAATATAAAATTATTTTGTAAGAATATTTAATATTAAAAAAAATAATGATACTGAATTAAAAAATACAAGTCAAATACAAATTAAATAACTACACTTTTATTCAAAGTAAAACAATAAAATTGAACAGAAAATATATTAGTATTAAATATCAATATGCATTTTTATTCAGTTCTATGCAACAGAATCAGATTTAACAGATTTTTTTTTTATTTACCAAATAATGTATAGTCCTAGAAAACTATTATTATCAGAGCACACTCAGAGCTTCACTAGAGGGTAGTGTTATTTTACCAGCACGCTGAACACCGGAATTTCTGTGCATCCCAACTGTATCTAATGATCTTTACGAGGCAGCTGAGGGTGTGTTTATGTGTTTTACCTCCATATGTGCGAGGGCGTTGAGTCTAGGTCTGTTGAGGTACAGCTGCTCCTCCAGAGCCTCCGATGGGAAAAACTGTCCTCCCGGCAATGCAGCGGAGAAACTAACGTTGAGCACCTTTCCTGCATCTGCATCCGGCTGCACGTTGAACACAAACACATCATCAGGAGAGACTGAAAGCACTGCTGACACCCCTTCCAGGAAGTGGGTGAGCAGCGGGGACAGGAAGTGCTCCTGGGACATGTTCTGGAGTCGCACAGTGATGCTGCTGCTGAGCATCTCCTCCGTAATGATGAGAACCCGCAACACACACTGAGCGCTGACGCTGTGAATGCCATCTGAGAAACAGACAGAGACAAAGGAAGATGAAGTGAGTTAGAGAACAATAATAAACTTGAAAACTGCAAGCCTAGTCCTGCATCACAGTATGTGTAAAAGCAGTATATCAAATCACTTTAGTGATAAGAAAAGGTCTGGCAGCTCACTTCAGTTACTCTGACAGTCACACAGTCTGTGTTTTACTCTCAATCACTTTAATGCTGTAGCTGTGAGAGTTGTACTACTTCAAAAGTCCATCTCGACATGTGAGTCGGGTTGGTGTCAGTACGGCCTGTGATATCATCTACAGCTCACTGACTGTGAAATTAGCAACATGCTGCGGAGTGAATCATCTGTGTCCATCAAATGCACACATACTTGCCCATACACACACAAACGCACATATAGTACATACAACTTTAGAAATACACACATAAAAGTTGAGAGCTGAAAACAGAGCATGGAGGAAAGGCAGAGGGATAGTGGAAGAAATAAAGAAAGGATTCAAGGGTTTCAGTGACTAAACAGAGAGTGTGTAGTAGGGGTGGGCGATATACCGGTAGACATCATTAACTAGTAGAAATTTGTCAACTAGCAGAGATTTAGGACTATTGTCTCTGTCTCAGTTACATGCTCATGTGAGGTTGCTGGTCATGAAAACATATTATTTGCAAGTTTTCAAGAATTGCGGTTTAAAGGGGTCATCGAATGCTAAGTTCACTTTTACATGTTGTTTGAACATTAATGTGTGTTGGCAGTGTATGTACAATCTGCCCTATAATGATAACAATTCCATGCAGTGGTTTTTAATTAATCTGTAAAAATAATACCCCCTTTTTCGAATCGTGGCATCACATCGACAGAGGGCGCTCCCACAATAGTTGATTGACATGAGCGTCTTACCTCAGACCCGCCTTAAATCAGCTGTAACAGTCCGATCGCCATTGTTTCGATGCCGGAGCAGGGATGTAAGGATGGATGTAATAATGAACATAGTGGTCGTCATTTACTCCTGACATCTGAGCTGCTGAAGATGCGCCTCCTGATCTACATATATCCGTCTGTGTTCACGCAAATCATTCGTTCATCTAGCTTCACTTACAGCAGAAGTGAGTATAAGCGTTTTTTTATGAATCTTTGCGATCGCCTTTTCTAATAACGTGCTAGTTAGCCAGTGTAGCGGCTAAATGCGGCTAAAGTAAACAGGCTTGTCTCTCCACAGAGAGAAGAGAGGGGCGGGGCGAGCAGAGCTCATTAACATTTAAAGCAACCTCGACCAGAACAGGATGATTTTTGGAGAGCTGATTTTGGCAATGTAAAAAGGGTGTTGTTTTACACTACCACTGAGAATTTTTAACCAAAGTATATTATAGACTTTTCATTAAGACCCTAAAGAATCATATCAGCTTGTGGAAAATAGGCATCTGATAACCCCTTTAAAAACAAGTGTTTTTAAGCCATTGAAAAAATCATCAGTGAAAGAGATCTAATTTTGCTATGTGCGCACGCTGTCTGATAGTTTCTGAGAAACATGTGCATGTGAAGACGGTGCTTATAAAGTGCAGGAGTATCGAGTTATTTTTGCAGGTTTATAGGCCTTGAATGGTTAAATACACACACCTGTATGTGTCAAAAAGCCAGTCTTTGCAAGTCATTCATGTTAATTAAACAACAAAAGAGAGAAAATCTCTCACTGCTCTTAACTAAATCAACTTGTAACTTTAACTTTTTGTAACTTTAAGTAGAAACATATATTTAATTTACACTGCAGTGTTTTATATTTTGATTAGTTCATACAATGTATGTAGCATTTCTTATTTATTTGTTCTACTGTAGTTATTTTTTGTCCTATTGCTACTAATTATTTTTTTATTTAATCGCTGACTGTCCTCAGTGAGCTTGATTTTTTTTTTAATTCAGGCTTGTATTAGTTTTTTTTTTAAATGATATGAGTGATATTGACACTAGTGACAATTATGAAATTTCTATAGTATCAAAAAAATGTTATCATAAAGACCTTATTTAAAGCAATAATGGTTACACTTTATTTTGATAGTCCACTTTAGACATTCTGCTAAATATAAGTTACTTTGCAACTACATGTCAACTAATTCTCATTAATTTGCAACTACATGTCTACTAACTCTCAGAGCAGACTGTTAGGTTGGGTTTAGTAGAATAAGTTGACATGTACATGCAAAGTTTAGAAGAGTGTTAGAAGATACTAAGCAGACAGTCTACTAATACTCTAATGACTAGTTGACATGCAGCTGCAAAGTTACTTACTGTTAGTAGAATGTCTAAAGTGGACTATCAAAATAAAGTGTTACTGCAATAACAACTATATTCTAATGTATATTGTTAGCGTGAAATAAAATTACTCATATTTTAGGCTACATTTCACTCCAAGATCAAAAGAAAAAAGAAGACATTTTGTTTTGTATACAGACTGAAATTTTTTTTTTTTTTTTTTTTTTACAGATTTTTAGTAAAATGTTATTTTCATGATATTGTGAACAAACACACTAGCTACTACTCTTTTGCTTTGTGAGCATTTCTTTCGTTTCGTTTGTATTTCTAAATGGTGATTTTCATAAGATGTTTGCCAGTGTAAAGATATGTTCACATTTACCTGTGCACTCTGAAATTTCTCAGGCAAAATCCAGTAATTTCAATAGAAATTTATGCAATTGATTGATGTAAATTTGCCATATTGACCAACTTAAAGCTTTAAGGTTTGAAAGTGACTTATTTGTGAGCGGTTCTTATCTTTTCAGTGGGCAATCAACTGTTTTTGTCAGCAAAACTTCGCTAATAATAAATAGATAGTCTACCCAAAAAGGAACCTTCATGTCGTTCCAAACCTGTATGATTTACTTTCATCTGTGAAACATAAATGAAGACATTTTGAAAAATGTTGGTAACCAAACTATTTTGGTTCTGATTTCCACTGTATGGACAAAAAATACAATGGCAGAAGAAATGAAATTGTTTGGCTACCAAGGTTCTTCAAAATATCGTCTTTTTTTCTGCGGAAAAAAGAAATAGATATAGTTTGGGACAACATGTAAACAAGTAAATGATGACGGAATTTTCATTTTTGGGTGGACTATCCCTTCAATACTATTATTTACCATTGTAACACAATTTTTTTACATTTAAATTTGCATACATTTAAGGCAAATACTATTATGATGCATAAATTACATTGAAATAAACATGTCATTGCCATAAAATCTGAATGATCCTATACTGGTCTTGCATTTCATTTGAAAGGAGAAAATATTTACTTACATCCAGCTGTATACATTCATGTTTGTTTGAGTTTATATATTACAGCCATTGGCTGTGGATTTTTGTCCATTTACCACATTTTGGGCTGTGAGTTCAAAAATACACACCACTGCACTATTATCATTAAAGTGACAACTGAAGCATGCGGGAGTGCTGTTTCTGTTTGAAGTATCTTTGATACTCCAGTACCACTAATACCAGTCCAAGCAATTCTGAATCATGTTATTCAGTATACCCATGCTGTTTATACAACATTGATGACATTTTCACAGTTGCCTTTCCATTTTCTAAATTATTTTCTCCTGCATACATTAAAAATGGTTTGGCTATGAAGTGCATGAATATAGTCTTGGCAGCAAGTCACTCTAAAGTCGATTTAAATTGAGTGAAAGAAAATTACACAGAGAAGAGGAAATGATTCAGCAGACAGTGAGCAGGAGAGAGAGATGGGGTGAGGGGTGAGGCTGCTGGAGGCTGGTAAGGAGGAGTCAGGGATGGGAAAGAATAAAAGCACACAAGATAAAATGAATGGGGGAGGGGAGAAAGAGAGACGTTAGATCATAATGTCATCGCCTTAAAAGTCATACCTTTCATGCTGATAAGCATTTCCTATAAAATATACCATCCACCCCCCACTTCTATCTCACACACACACACAGACAGAAATAAGATGCTCTTTAGACTCAACCACACATGCTATTTTTCAACATTCACTGTAAAAATTACGGCGACAGTGTTTCAGGTACTGTGGGACGGTATATTAGTGCTTGTATATTTTAGAACTTTTAACCATATTTGTGACCCTGGACCACCAAACCGGTCGTAAGTTGCATGGGTATATTTGTAGCAATAGCCAACAATACAACGTATGGGTCAAAATGATTGATTCTTCTATTATGCCAAAAATCATTAGGATATTAATTAAAGATCATGTTCTACAAAGATATTTTGTACATTTCCTACCATAAATATATCAAAACAGATTTTTTGATTAATAATATGCATTGCTAAGAACTTCATTTGGACAACTTTAAAGGCGATTTTCTCAATATTTCTATTTTTTTGCACCCTCAGATTCCAGATTTTCAAATAGTTGTATCTCAGCCAAATGCTGTCATTATTATTTCAGATGATGCATAAATCTCAATTTCAAAAAACTGACCCTTATGACTAGAGGTCAAACGATGTATTGGTTTTGCCGATTAATCGGCACCGATGGTTGATTTGCAGAACTATCGGTCCATGCCGATAGTTTTTTCCGGTTTGGGTCCGTTGCTGGAGCTGCTGAGAAGGTCGTCATTATACAGCAAAGTCCCTATAGTCTTTGTTATACAGCACGAGAGCGGCACTGACAGCAGGTGTCGTTTGTTTAGACAAGTGACCCTTGCGCGCTGCACAGAGCGGGACACTTCAAAGGCGGATTTAAAACATAGACAACGAAACGGCGTGTACAGTATACTGTGGCGCATGTTTTCATGTCATTACTAAGCGATGAATTTGTTGACTAGATGCTGCATTAGTGGAGAAAGGACAGCAGTATACTTTTGCCTGTTGGTGATCAAATAAAGTCTTGTAGATCACCGCTTGAATTGAACGTGACACGTCCAGTGTGTGTGACACTGGATAGCTGCGAGTTCTTTTAGACGCAGCGCTGCACTTTTGCCCGTTGTGTGACTAACATATTTTTATATTTTGATTAGATTACCACACATGTTCTAGAATAGAAGCAGTTAAATTGTGAAAGTACACAATATCCATATGTATGCAATTTCAATACTGCGGCCTTTGTGTAGATATTTAAAGATGGCCATCTTTAGCTTGACTGTTAATGTAATAGTAACACTTTACAATATGAGTCAATTTGTAACGTTTAGAATGATCAAAGCTGTAGAATAGAAGTATTGTTCCTTGTTAGAGTGTGTTAATTTCAGCATTTATTGATATATTTGAAAAATTTTAGTTGCTTTTGTTAACATTAATGATCAGTGAACTAACTGTAATGATCAATATATAATTAATATTAATATTTTTATTCATTTACAAAGTATGGTTCAGTAGGCTACTTTCTTTTCTTTTTTTTTAAATAGTAGATAACTATTTATTTTCCATGCAGTATCCATTTAAAAAAAACTAATCGGTTGATTAATCAGTATCGGCCAGTGTGGTCCAACCTAGTTATCGGTATCGGTAAAATCCAATATTGGTCGACCTCTACTTATGACTGGTTTTGTGGTCCACGGTCACATTTCATGCTGTTTTCTTTATAGGACATTAAGTAGTAATGTCCAATTTATGAATTAAACTTTTTTGTTTTTTTTAAATCAGATCTATTCAATCAATCAGTTATCTGGGTCACAAAACTGGTCTAAGTAATTAAATGATTAGTTGACTCCAGAGTTAAAATTTCCTGATTATTTACTCACCCCCATGTCATCCAAGATGTTCATGTCTTTCTTTAGTCGAAAAGAAATTTAAGAAATTTAGAGTGGACTTCAATGGAGATCAGCGGGTTGAAGGTCCAAACTGCAGTTTCAATGCAGCTTCAAAGGGCTCTACACGATCCCAGCCGAGGAATTAGGTTCTTATCTAGCGAAATGATCACACATTTTTTTTAAAAAGAAAAAAAAAATTTATATAATTTTTAACCACAAATGCTCGTCTTTCACTAGTTTTGTGTGCACTACTTCACGCATTACGTAGTCACATTGGAAAGGTCAAGTGTGGCAGAGGCGGAAGTACCAACTCAGTGTTTACAAGGCGACGTGCAAAGAAAGTCAAACCCCCCATACAAAAAAACTGAAAATGACCAATCGTTTCACTGGATTAGACCCTTATTCCTTGACTGGGATCATGTAGAGCCCCTTGAAGCTGCATTGAAACTGCAATTTGGACCTTCAACCCATTGATCCATGGAGAAAAATCCTTAATTTCTTTTTGACTGAAGAAAAAAAGACATGAACATCCTGGATGACATGGGGGTGAGTAAATGATCAGGATTCCTTTAATTCACAAGTAGGTGTGATACGGTTCTCAGGTTTAGCTGGCTAATGGTTAACAGCTCAAAGGACGAAAAATACTCAGTGATTAAATAAGTAAATTTCAGTCTGTTTATCACACAAAGTCTGAAGTAAATATGACAGAATTTGCTTTTTGGGTGAACTGTCTCTTTAAAGAACCTATAATCCCGCTTGGCTCACCACACCAAACACTGTTTGCATGTACAATTACAGTTTAGCTCAAAATATTTGCACAGTTTACCACAGCACTGAAGTGTTTGACTCAAGTTGTGCTATAATAGCTGGAGAAATAAAGTCAAGCACAACGTGTGAGCATCTACAAGAAGACGACAGCCACGGCTTGAAGTTTTTAATGTCACTAGATGTCTCAGTGTCTAAGGAGATTATATCCTCCTTTGATGAAATGCCACCCTGTGTGTTTGAGAGAGAGAGAGGGAGAGAGGGAGAGTGTAATGGAAAGAGCGAAGGGGTTAGAGGAGGAAGGGTGGAGGCAGGGAAGCAGCAGTGTTTACATAGATGCCAGAAAGATGAAGGCAATATCAAGCAGACAAGAGATCCGGGAAAGTGTGTTTGGGGTAAAGACTGAGATGAGGAAAAGACGGATGAAAAGAAAGGGTGAAGGGGGAAAGGGAGGTACAGGAGATGCGGGGGAAGGGTACAAGGAGGCAGCTGGTTTGATTACGGGATTATACAGCAGTGACTCCCCACTGACCTCCCGAAAACAGTCCCTGTTTTTCTGTAACACACCAGAAAGCTATTAAACCAAAAAACACATGGTGCAACACACAACAGAATTAAATTAGCAATATCTTGCATATCATTTTCTGTCATATTCCAATAATCACCAAGGCCAAACAAATAACAGCAATTATGGTAAAATGACAAGTAAATGATCTTAATTATTGCAAACAGCCACAACTAGTGCAGGGGCAACACACTATGGTTACTCAACGTCTAAACAAAACTAAACAAAACATTGATTTAAATGATTAATGTTGCTTACAGCAGGAAAATATTATTAGTCATGCTGATTAAATCAACACATTCGGGCGCCCACAGAGGATAAGTCAAATCACCCGTTTGTGTGTGTGTGTGTGTACATGTGTGTGTGTTTGCTTTGGTGTTTGTTTAATAATTGTGTCTATGATGTCTGACATTAGCAATCAGTGGAAAGAGTGGAGTATGAAAAATCAGGAGGGCAGTCAGGATATTTAAAATGTTACGAAAGATTTCTGTTTGCAACTGTTTCCAATATTAATGATAATATTAATGTTTCTTGAGCACCAAATCAGCATATTAAAATGATTTCTAAAGGATGTGACTGCTGCTAAAAATTCTAATTTGCATCACAGGAATACATTTGGAAATTAAACAAAACAATTATCAACTCAGATCATATTTCATTATATTACAGTTTTTATATTTTACTACAAAATATCCTTAAAACTAGACACATTTATTAGACAAGTTTTTAGCAAACACATTCTGAATTAAATTTATTGTATATCCTCACTGACAAATTGTTTGTTTTGGGAATAAATCTATCAAAATTTATGAAATGTATACTAACAGTCAAGATTTTTAATGTTTTTAAATAAGTCTTTTCTGCTCACCAAACCTGCATTTATTTGATTCAAAGTACAGCAAAGCAGTACAATTTTGAAATATTTTTGCTATTTTAAGTAACTGTTTTCTATTTAAATATATTTTAAAATGTAATTTATTCCTGTGATCAAAACTAAATTTACAGCATCATTACTCCAGTCTTCAGTGTCACATGATCCTTCAGAAATCATTGTAATATGCTGATTTGCTGTTCAAGAAATATTATTATTAGTATTATCATTATTATCAATATTTAAAACAGTGGAGGATTCTTTAATAAATAGAAAGAATTATTTCATTTATCTGAAATAAAAATCTTTTGTAACATTATACACTATACCATGCAAAAGCTTGGAGTCAGTATATTATATTATTATATTATTTTTATATATATATATATATATATATATATATATATGGTTTTGGGGGTAAAGAAATTATAGCAGTTGATACTTTTATTTAGCAAAGATGCTTTAAATGTGATGATAAAGTGATGATAAAGACATTTATAATGTTACAACATATTTGTATTTTAGATAAATGCTGTTCCTCTGAACTTTACATTCATCAAAGAAACCCAAACAAATTTAACTCAGCAGTTTTCACCATAATAATAAATGTGTTTTGAGCAGCAAATCAGAATATTAGAATGATTTCTGAAGGATCATGTGACTTAAGTAATGATGCTACAATTTCAGCTTTGATATCACAAAAATAAATTACATTTTAAAATATATTCAAATAGAAAACAGTTATTTTAAATAGTAAAAATATTTCAAGATAAATCAGATAAATGGAGGCTTTTGCTGAGCAGAAGAGACTTCTTTAAAAAACATTAAAATTCAAAAACTTTTGACTGGCAGTGTCTGTTTAAAACAAGCAATAAATTTATAAAATAAAAACAAATGAAAGCACAATTTCCTAATATATTATTTTCTTTTACATTTAGATTTTAGGTGCAATTGTCTTGTTTATTAAGATGTTTCAATATTTTACTGGAAAACAAGATCAAAATGCTAGTTATGAAGATGAACCACTGCATATACATATACAACACACATACAGCCTTTCACTTAAAAGCATATTAAGATCTGTACGGTAGGATTCAAAGAGGGCAATTTTCCATTTCTTTCATCTGAAATAATTTTCCTTTCAGCCATTCAAAGCCAAGACCTGAACTCAGCGAGTTTTTCCTCTTTCTCTTTCTCCTGTTCAATCACTCGTCTGTCATTCACCACCCTCCATTTCTCTTTTCCACTTGAGTGTTTTGTTATCTGCTCTTTCTCAATCTGTTTTCTTCTTTTTCTTCCTCTACACGTTCCCCAAACCCATCCTTTCTCCTGCCTTCATTGTATCTCTCTCTATTCCTCTCTTAGACCCTTTTAATCTTTTATAATCCAGCTCACTTACCCACTCTAAAGTGAACTTTATTTTAGGCTTGTTTTGCATAGGGGGATCGTTGGAAAAAAACAGTATGTCTGTATCTTGTGCAATTCTAGCAGGGGTCGCAGAAAAACATGCAAATAGCTTCTACCAGCTCACAAAAACAAGAAATAAACAAGCAGATCTCAAAGGTCCCTACAGTATAGGGTTTTCAGGTTTCACTACCTGATATATGCACATGCTCACAAATTCACACAACAGCAGCTCACACATTTGACACGCTTCTAAACTGAAATTACAAATCTAGCATGACCAAAACAGACCCAAGGTCTCAAGGGCCTCCATTCGTGTGTTTTTGCACACAAAAAAAACTGTGAAATGCTTCAATGTGTTTGCCCTTTATAGCTGGAATTAGTCACCTGGAAATACATTTCTACCCCCATCAGCCAAGAGCTACTCAACTACAGACACTTACACACACGCACACAAACACAACTTAATATATGCTCAAACAAGCCCAGATGTAGGCATAAACATTGTAGATTCCTGCATGAACGAATATTAAACCATCCAAACACACACACAAAATCTTGGGCACTGGTATGACAGCTGATTACTGTGCTCCGTTTGTTTCCAAAGCCAGGCTTCCCCTAAGGACGTCCTATTACACTCAAAGTAAAGTAGAACAGAGAGAGAGGGAGAGAGAGGAAGCAAGCAAGATAAGAGGGCTGTCCGTAATCCTCTATTAAACTACATTTACCAATGTACACACACTTTCATTTTGGCATTCATGCAATTTCCCTGAGACCAATACTGTTTTGGTTAAACCTCAATAGTGCATTTTTGTACATTACATCATTAGAGAATAGCTAAATAAACTAATTACATAAATAAGCAAATCTGCCTTGCTTGGAGAATAACAAGATAAAAGCGACATTGAGTTTCAAACTATGTCATCTCATCTTACAGACAATGAGCTGTGCTCATTAGGAAACTGTAACTGCTGTGAAGTGGAATACAAAGGAATTATTTAATAGGAAATTCCTTCAACTTAACCTTCCATTTCCCTCAGGACATCAAAACTCCGATTAAATTGTGCAATGTGGAAAAAAGCCACTCAGTCATAAGTAGCATGGACTTATTTGTAGCAATAGTCAATAATACATCAATTGATCAATCCTACCATAAATATATCCAAACCTAATTTTTGTTTAGTAATATGCATTGCTAAGAGCTTTATTTGGACAACTTTAAAGGTGATTTTCTCAATATTTAGTTTTTTTTTTTGTTTTTTTTTGCACCCTCAGATTCCAGATTTTCAAATAGTTGTGTCTTGGCCAAATACTGTCCTATTCTAACAAACCATACATCAATAGAAAACGTATGTACAAATCTCAGTTTCAAAAAATGTATGCTTATGACTGGTTCTGTGGTCCTGGGTCACATATTTAGACTATTTAACCCAACAGAAAAAGATGGAGAGCAGTGGAAAGCAAGGAGGGAAAAATGAATGAGGAATGAAGAGCAAAAGGGGGATGGAAACAGAAGTGTGCTTTCCTCAGAGGAGAGAAAGAGAGAATTTTACCAGAGGGTAACTAAGCTGTCTAACACTGCGGTCTTACAAACTCCCCAACCTACACACACACACACACACAAACTGCCAGATAAGGTAAAAAACCACAGAACAAAATCAGCAATACTGTTTAAGTCAAGCAGGAGTGATAAATACACACAAAACAGCCACAAAGCCCCACACATCATGTTAAATTTACCATTTTAGTTACCTTGTCTGTAAATAACAAATCACCATTTATAGCCTTTCAAAAGATACAATTATCTACACTTCCCAGCAATGCAATCAACAACATTAGCCACTGTGGTGAAGCAGCGCTCTCTACAGCACTTACACTCTCTCATGTTACCACTCAGACTCCTGTTACAGTACCTGCTAATGCCAGTAGAAATCATTCCAGCATAAAGTTATTGACATTGATCGCTAAATGTCTTTACAGAGAAAAATGCAAGTCAAGGGTCAGCTTTCTCTGAAGATATCTTCTATTCTTTCTATTTTTCCTCTCACATAGGCTCTCCATACTGACACATTGCCTTCAGCAATATTTCATAATAGAGCACTGCAGAAAAGAGTTAGCAAAACCAATTTGACCTGATTTGATTTCATCCTTATGACCTTAATAGCCCTTGCCTCATTTCCCCATTTCTCCCTCCCTCTTTGCCTCCCCTTCTCCCTTACATCTTTTCCATCCCCCTCTTGGTCTTACCAGTGACGGTGACCACCATCGGGGCCACCAGTGGTCGGTTGTTGTCCAGTTTCCGGCTGAGCCGGATTTCCCCACTCGTGTGGTTCAACAACAGCAGGTGCAGCTCATTCCCGCGGTCTATGGTGTAGTAGAGACGATCTGAAACATCTGGGTCATGAGCTGGAACTCGTCCAATGACCCCACTTGGGAAGGTGTTGGATCGATTAGATACAAAGTTGTTAAAGATGATTTGAAAGTCTTGCATTTGGGGCCCATTGTCATTCTGGTCAACCAGTTTAATGCGCACTGTGGCACGGCTGACTAGTGGTGCTGATGTGGCCTGGACAACAATTACATACTCATTCCGTGTCTCATAATCAAGGTCAATTAAAGAAGTGAGTTCTCCTGAAAAAATGTCCATTTGGAAGATCTCTGGAATGTTTCCTTCCACAATCTGATACATAATCTGAGCATTTGGGCCCTCGTCTGGATCAGTCGCTGTAATTTGAGCTACGACGGACCCGACGGCACTATTCTCCTTCACTAGAACCTCAAAATCATCAGCTGGAAACACTGGAGCATTGTCATTGACATCCATGACACTGACTTGAATGTGCACAGGTGTACGCTGAGGCGGAACACCGCGATCCACGGCGAATGCAGTCAGCTCGTAGAAGGGAACACTTTCGCGGTCAAGCCTCCTGACGGTCCGGACTATTCCCGAGGTTGGTTCTATGGTGAAATCACCATCACCGTCCTCTCCATTCTGGAAGGTATACTGGACACGGCCATTGGCGTGAGCATCACGGTCAGTAGCGGAGATTTGTAGGACACTAGTGAAAGGTGGAGCATCCTCACTGACTCCACCCTGATATCTGGGGCTCAGAAACTGAGGTGCGTTGTCATTTACATCATTAACGTTGACCTCCACATAAGTGGTGTCAGATTTCTGAGGGATTCCATTGTCACGTGCAGTGATGGCAAGCGTGTAAGTCATTTGGTCTTCGTAATCAAGCTCAGCTTGAAGTGTGATCGCCCCGCTTGCAGGATCGATACGGAACTGTGGAATGTTGTCCTCCAGGTAGTACGTGATGCGGGCGTTTTCTCCAACATCATCATCTGTTGCGCTTATGACCACCACAGTGCTGCCAGGAGGCCGGTCTTCATTCACACTTACTGAATAATGAGCACTTTGGAACACAGGGCGGTGTGTGTTGGCATCTGTAATATTGATGTGCACCTGACAGGTGTCATGGAGAGTTCTGTCAGAGGCAGTGACTGTTAACACATAGCGACGCTCCTGTTTGTAATCTAAAGGCAGTGCTAGAGAAACAAGTCCTGCACCACCGGCTGTGCTAATGGCAAAGCGATTACGTGTGTTTCCACCTGTGATCTGATACGTGACGGCGCTATTTACATCACGGTCAACTGCGGTTACGCTGACCACGCTTGTTCCAACAGCCGCATCTTCATTAAGTCTGACGTAATACTCTTTTTGTAGAAACTCTGGTCGGTTATCATTAACATCCATTACGGTGATCGTAACACTAGCTGTGGCAGAAAGAGGTGGGGCGCCATAATCTCGAGCTTCAACACCAAAGAAGTAGTGCTCTACTGATTCACGGTCAAGTTCTGAGCTCACCGTGACCCAACCAGTGGCAGCATTGATAACAAATGGTGTATCCGTGCCGGTTCCTGTTAAACGGTATTCTAGGCGTGCATTATCACCATTATCTGTATCAATAGCTTGTATGTGTAGAATGGAGTGACCGATTGGAGCGCTCTCCAGCACTGTAGCCTGGAAAGGTGTGGAGACAAAGATTGGTGGATTATCATTGACATCAGTAACTTGCACACTTACAATTCCAGTGTTGTTGGAAAGAGGTGGGCGGCCATTGTCTTGAGCCCGCAGTCGTAGCGTGTACTCCCGTTCTGTTTCAAAGTCCAGTGGTGCAACCACCTGGATTTCTCCAGTAACGCTGTCAATCGCAAACTGTCCTCGGCTGTTCCCGCTGATTATGTTGTAGTGAACAGCAGCATTCCCATCTTTATCCTGATCTGAGGCGCTGACTCTGAGGATTTCAGAATGTGGTCGGACATCTTCTCGAACTGCAACCACATAGCGCTTTTGACTGAATTGTGGAACGTTGTCGTTCTCATCCAACACAGTGATATGGACACTAACGGTAGCCGACCGTGGCCCCGGCTCTCTCCCCTGGTCGCTTGCTTCCACCAACAAGGTATAACGTTCATTTGCTTCTCTGTCAACAATGCCTCGTGTTGTGATCAACCCTGATCGTGGATCGATCTCAAATGCAGCACGTGCAACAGCTGCACTTTCTCCAATAAATCTGTAGCGTATGTTAGCATTCGCAGGCGAGTCGAGATCGGTTGCACGCAGCTGCAGGATAGGATAGCCCTCTTCTACGTTTTCTCGAATGGTCTCACGGTACTCGGTTTGCTCAAACACAGGAGAGTGATCGTTACGATCAGCCACAGTGATGGTCACCATAGTTGTCCCAGAAAGGCGTGGTGAGCCGTGGTCTGTGGCAGTAACTCGGAAATAGTGCAGGTCCATGTGTTCTCGGTCCAGAATGTGTGTGGTGGTGAGAAGGCCAGTAATTGGGTCGATTTGAAAGTAATCCATGGACCTGCTGTTCATTAAAGGGGCCATGCTGTAACTGAGTCGGCCTGCCTCACTGGCATCAGGGTCCTCAGCTGTCATAGTTATGACTGAGGTACCAGGAGGCTGGTTCTCAGCAACCTGAACCTGGTAGTTATACTGGGGGAAATGGGGCTGCCTATTAGCAGCTCTGCGTGAGCGCCCAACAGGAGGGACACCTGTCTGCTCTTCGTTGTACTCTTGCTCTTCTTTCGCTTTTTGTGTGTTTCCCACCCCATCTAGACTACGTTGAAGCTCATTTTGTTCAGTCCATGTTCCCTCTTTGTTTTCATCGCTTTCTCCGTCTGATTGAGAGGTGCCATTGCCTTGACCTTTTTCTTTTTCACTCAGCAAATTTGTCTCTTCTAACACTGCCTCTTCCTTTGTGTCTTCTGCAATCACCCACTCCACGCTTTCCTCCCTTTCTCCCTCTAAAGGCTGTCTGTCACCCTCCCCCTTTCCCTCCCCTTGCACCCCGCCCTCTATTTGTCCCTCCCTCCTACCGCACTCAGTCGCGGCTTCCAGCTGCTCCTCTTGCTGACTGACACCCTCAGCTTGTAATGACACCCGTTTACCGGATTTTAATTGCGGCCGCGTGGCTCCCCCATCGGCGGTTAAGCTGTCATAGTCGCCACACTCTGCATGCGCACTGGAGCAGGGATAACGTGAGCTTTGCTCTCTTATAAAGTCGCGCTCTTCACTGTCAGAAACATTTTGGGTTTCATTTGTATTTTGATCGCCAGGGCTGCTGTTGTTGTTGTGGTGGAGGTTATTATTAGGATTTTTGGCGCAGTTGTTGTTATTGTTACTGTTCCGATTCCTCAGCAACAAACTTTCAGGAAAGTCACTCGAGTAAGCGAACTCATGCACGGAGATTGGCGCTGTCCACTGAGCGGGTGCTGAATCTTCTTGCGTGCCTGGTGTGTGAATGTGTGACTCACGAAAACCTTTAGGAAAGTTAAGCTCGACTAAGAGGTAGATATGTGATGCATTATGACCCCTGGGAGAGCCAGTAGCAGATGAGTCAGAGTTGTGTACATCGCCGATATGCAACTGAGCAGCGCTGATTCCAGTTGATCCACTATAATGAGCCTTTCCGTCATCAAAGCGAGTCCCCGTCCTGACCCAGGCAGTGCGTTTGAATGCACAAGAAGACTTTTGTGAACTATTCCGATCAGACTTTGCATGCACAAATTCTACTTTTGAGTTGTTATCTGAAAATGTGTTTGTATTTTCTCTTGCTTGCCTTCCACAGACAGCGTAGCGCCTCAGAGAGGTGTTGAACCGGTGCCAGTTACTGCTGTGCCAGTCTGGATACCTTTCAGAACAACCTGTGATCCGGTGTGACTCGAGACAGCTGCTTGCTTCGCTTCCAAGCCCTAGAGAGAGCTGCGACTCGCACGGTTCCGAGCACCCGCGGGTATTCCTAATGCCTGACCCGATCCAACTCTCTCTGGTGAGATCGATAACATTCAGGGGGCCTGAAAGGGGACGGTCCGCTGTCGCTTTGTACAATTTATTGGCGTCCGAAACCACATTAGAATAAGAATAGGCTTTTAATAACGGCCGAGTTGGTGTCTTGGCAGCGGCAAACTCCCGTTCTGGGTGACACAGGCAGTGGTTAGGCCTGGGTTTGCTATCCACGGTTCTACAGTTATCCAGCACGCTTTGTGCAATGACCCTGTCCGTGCGGAGGCGCGTCTGTGGCCCCGAGCGCGTTCTAGTCCTTTGTATAGTCCTCTTTTTGCCATACTGAACCGGAGAGGCGAGAACACGAGAAACAACGCCCTTCTCTCCACTGCCACCGTTACTCCAAACAGGCTGTTGATGACAGCGTCCGGTGTGCGCCACCGGTTCTGATATCCATGCACTAGAATTCCGGTAATTCGGACCTGAGGGGGTTCCCAGTGCACAGGACCGTAAGCATTGCGATCCCCGTCCACGCGACCATTCCGTCCGTGCTGGGTGGATCTTCCAGTCGCCCCCAGCCAAAGCCCCCGTTACCGTTCCGTCGGGCAGGCTGGTGATTTGAGCGTCTCCGGGGGCTGGGTGGGTGCACAGGGAGCGGCAGAACGGCCCTGCTGCACTCCCCGGGATAACAGTGAACAAAGAGCTGAGGAGAAGGAGAAACAACAGCGGCGAAAGCGAGCCCAAGTCCAGTAGCAGTGCAGCCATTAGTCTGGTGAAATCCTTTCTCTCTCTCCCCCCTTTCTCCCCTCTCTCTTAACCGAAGTGTCTCTCTTTCTCTCTCCAAACGCCGGCTAAGTGGCCAGCTCATCCACCACCGCCCGACTCCTTCCGCCGTGCTCCCCGGTCGCTCGGTGATCCCGGGAAGCTCGCATCTACTCTCGGTGTTTGGTAGAGCTCCGGCTAGCAGCGGCACGAGCGCAGCATCTCTCATTCACATCCAACATGGCTCACAGCGAACCCGGTGCTACCCTCACTCCTCCCCCTCTCGCTTCTTTCTTTCTCTCCTCTCTCTCTCTCGCTCTCTCACTATCAGAGACGGGAATGGTTCGTTCCAGTGTGCGCAAGGCTGTTTCCTCACTCGGATGACGCCATGTCCACCGCTGGAGAGATGCTATACATCCTATCAATATCAAAGAGAAAACAATAGAATAAACTAGATATGGTACATGGAAATGGAATAGAAATTATATTTAATGAATATTCAATAAATCCATACATTGCATTGAAATTACATACATGCATTGCACTGTATCTTAAAATATGCTTCCATAACAACACCTGTAACAAAAGGCCACATGCTATCAAAGTTTACCATTAGTGACCTTTACATTAACAGTGGCCAAGATAAAATGATAAAACAGCATCCTGTGCTAATAAACATTAATAAAACATGGATACAACAAAGTTTTTTCATACAATAATTTCAATTTACTTTAGTAGGCCTATTTTATAGTAAAAATCATATAATGTGCACTTAAAGGGGTCATGACAAATCAAATTGATCTTTTGGCATAAAAGAGGTCTTTGTACCATTAAAACATCCTGCAAGTTTCAAAGCTTAAAACATCTTCCTCATTATAAACAGGTGCCAGGTGGCCAACCGCTTTTTTTTTTTTTTATTTGCATAAATACCACCTCCAGAGCAAGACATCGACGAATCGTCATCTACTCACCATAGGCCCCGCCCACTGGCGTTTAGTTGCTTGATTACACAATTGATTAAGCTGAATGAGATTTAATGAATTTAATGACATCTCAGATTGTGTCTTTGGACTGTTCGGAGCGTTTTGTTTTATAAACAAGGCACGGTGTCATGGAGAGTTCACAAAGAAACATTTGTTGAAAGATGAAGCAGAACTGGATCTGACTGCAGCTGCATCACAAACTGTAAGTAAATGATTTCATAATGCTTTGTCTGGAAATTACCGTTTTATTTTGATTATGTTGTCAAAACACTCACATGCAATAGCAAGGGGGTGTTTAGACTGTTTCCTATGTAATGATGTCCTCCAATCATAACAGTGGTTAATTACTGACTGAAGTCTTAAAGGATTCGCCCCTTAAATCAGGCCGTTTTAGAGAGGGTCAGAAATAATCTTTCCACCCCCACATATTTATGTTTGTTTTGTTTTTTTGTTTTGTTTTTTTTTGCGTGTGTGTGTGCCAAAAAACTTTATTAACATTATAAGTAAACCTCAAGGAACATATTAAAATAATGAAAAAAAAAAAAAAAATCAATGTTATGACTGCTTTAAATATATTATAACTTTCTCCAGCATATAGTAAGGTAACTTTAAGAATTTACATTTTTACAATTTATTTTATTCCGTTCTAAATGTACATGATTAACCACATTAAATATTTTGTTGTGCGGAAAAAAAGTATAATAACGTCAGTGGGGGGGGGTGGGAGCTGATGGCGGTTGTGTGTAGCTGTAACAATCAGTCGGTGTCCACCTGTGACGTCATGTCTTATTCACCGAACGATTTCCTGAGGCGTATTTTTCCCCATTCAGTGTATTGACTGCAAATCACCTTTTTTTTCTCCTGCCAGCTTTACCTCCTACTCGATAGTCACGGTCTCATTTCGAATGCATTGTCTGACGTGGAGACATTTTTTAACTATGATTTTCCTCTGTTTTAAAATCACACTGCATATGGGGGAATTTCAGAGGCGCGTGTCACAGCCCCGCGTGGCGCATGTGAAATCCACGCTTAGTCAGAAATAGACTTGCGCGTTACAAAAACCAATCTGTGTCTCGCACAGTCTGCCTGCCACTGACACGGTTGGAACGAATCCACGGATGTTGAAAAATTCATACCGCTCAATTATACTGTGCGCGCGCACACACGCTCACGTGCGCTGTCTCGATAAGCTGCCCTCGCGCCCCACTGTTCTCGTGCTCTAGTCGGAGCTGAGCAGAGCTGGCTGTGGTAAAGGGCTTGTGCTTTCTGTGTGCAGTTACCAGCGATGTCTAAGCAGAAAAAGATGATTTGCGAATTTTCCTCGTTGACTGTGGAGGATGAGATTCATGTCTGCTCTTTAGTGCTGCGGGTGTGCTTGTGTGTGTCTAGACGCTTGATGGTATTATATCACACAGTCACGGCAGCCCTAAATCACATTAAGTGAGGAGGAGAGGAATTCCCATAACTGAGAGCTTCCTCTGTGAAACCTGACTGATAGACTGACGGGTGACTCCGATCAGCCCGCCTGCGATTTACCAGCTCGCCAAACAGCCTCCGAGAAGACCTATCATGTTTAGTGTTACTCATCATTCCCCAAATAAAGTCGAGCCCATAATTCAAATTCTTGCATGTCATGAAAACACATATGGCCTACATTTCTGCCTACACTGGTGGATGATGATAAGACTTTTTATACACCATTTTATTAGGATTTGTATGTAGCTCAAAGAGTAGAGCACGAGTCTAACACCAAGGTCATGGGTCTGATTACCATGAAATGTACATTGTAAGTCATTTGTATGCATCTGCCAAATGCATAAATGGATCAAATTTGAACGCAACAAAGATTAAATTAAAACATTTAAAAACAACAACGTCTTAAAGGAGAAGTCCACTTCCAAAACAAAGATTCACGTATAATGTACTCACCCCCTTGTCATCCAAGATGTCAAGGTACTAAAACATTTAAAAACAATCATTTCTAAACCAGTAATATGCTGGACCAAATGTGAATGCAATTTCAAGTCAAGATACTTAAAATTACTCTATAGGTAAAATATTTAACAACAATGTCTAAAGCAGAAATATGTTAGACCAAATGTGAATGCAATAAAGTCACGATTCATAAAATCATCACATGTATTTTTTAAAATATCTAAACTAGTTACAAATGAGTAATTATTACACACAATCTGAAGTGTATATGGGCCATTCTACAGAATTGGTGTGAAGTCAGAGTTGGAAACATCTTTAAAAAAATTTTCATGTATGCAAACTGCATAATATACAAGGTACAAATTTCTAGTAACTGTGTAGTTAATTCTCATATTGTATTTTCAGAAAGTTTTGGAATATTCGTCTCCCTAAATTTGTCACTACCGAAACAATAATATATAATTTAATAAGAAGGGTTACATTGACCTGTTAAAATGTTGCTTATATCTACCTTGTAAATATATTTTTTTGCTATTTTATTAAGAAATTTCAACAGTAAATCAATAATTACAATTTTAACACTATTTCAAGTGTGATGAGATTTGTTGTATTTTGAATGCAATTTTTCTTTGTAAAAGGCAAAAAGTTGATCATACTGATTTCAAAGTTAAGGATTCATTAGTTTGAATATACATTGAACCAAACGCTATCATAAAATCTTAGTTGATAATTCAGTAAACTTTACTTTTGACAAAACATTCCATGTTTCAGTAGTGACTGCACATTTTCAGTAGTGACAGCAATGTTTTGGTAGCAACCACATCACATTACAGAATTTTAACTCACATTCTAAACACTATTAAAACATACTAAAATACAAAAAATGTGCATAACTGTACTGCAATTTAGTTTATTTCCCCCAAATAAAGGATTATGTGTTGACATGATGATGTTTCAGTCGTGACTGTTATGGTGGGGACAACTTTAGATACTGTTGGGCCTAGCTGAAAGATGCTAATCAGCACATGGTTAGCTAGCACAGTTCTGAACAGTAGTACACACATAAAAACTAAATGTTATTGAATAACACCCAAAAAAGTGTGCTTAAACTCAGGTAAAAGTTGTTTGGCGGTGACATTTCTTAAAAAACACCACTCAAAAAAAAGTGAATGCAACACACATCACACATGCCTAAAAGTACAAAAAATTAAATCTAAAAGTATAATCCCTAATCCATTTACAAATCAGTGTACTGATCTAATGTTCTGAATCTAATGTGAATGCAAGTCAAAGAAATTATCCTGGGTGAATAAAAAAACTGGTAACGCGTCAGCAGCACCACACGCATGTGTCGTGGTACTCTTTTAAATACGTGTCAAAAACTGACATTGCTGAATAAAGTTTTTTTCTTTCCTTGTGCACAAAAAGTATTCACGTATTTTAAAAAATTCAGATTGATCCACTGATGTCACATGGACCTTACTACCTTTCTAGGCCTTGAACGTGGTAGTTGCGTTGCTGTCTATGCAGGGTCAGAAAGCTCTCAGATTTCATCAAAAATAAATTAATGTGTTCCAAAGACGAACAAAGGTCTTACAAGGTTGGACTGAAATGAGGGTGAGTAATTAACGACAGAATTTTCTTTTTTGGGTGAACTATCCCTTTAAATTTCCTCCCGAAAAACTCCTAATTCGCTGCTTATTGATAATAAGTAAGCTAGTAATTTGGAATAATAATTAGGTATTGAGTAGGGTTAGGCGATCTAGAAAATGATCATGCAGAATAAGGTATTAATATGTCTTTTATAATTACTAATAATCAGCCAATATGCATGCTAATACGCAACTAGTTAATAGTGAATAATGTTCCCTAATCTAAAGTGTTACCAAAAACCTCAAAACCAGTGATGTACATCCTGGATTAAATATAACAAAATCGATTTAAAAAAAAATGAAAAAATCTGTATCAGTAACGCATTTGTAATCTGAATCAAATGTGAATGCAACAACGTGATCCCAAAAATGACATTTCTCATTTAAAATCCCTGAACCTATAAAAATGAGCATACAACACCTGATCGGTTCAGATCCGCAGACAACGCTCATGTGTCCTGGGCTCAGTTGGCGTGCTGCTGACTGCTGAGATCCATCGCTTCAATCTCACAGGTACTAGTATCTGTGGATTTTGAAGTTGAATTTCAAAGTGAGTGAAAAAAAAAATGTCACATGAATTTCTTTAGTCCAAAACCACGAGAACCATGTTCGGGTTTTGAAGGACTTTAATATCAAGCGCAATCTTGTTTTATTCATGCCTGCATCAACGTTGACACACTAAATATAGCGTCGCACAAAATTATTAATAAGACGCCTGTCTGCGCGAGACTAAAAAGACAGTCGGGTTCTATACAGTCGGGTTGCGAGATGAGAAGAGAGAAGCCAAAGAGTAAGAGCTCTAATGGGCTGATTTGTAATCCCCAAAAATCCAGCCTGCGGATTACAGGGGCGCACACTTCACAGAGCACACCTGGGGGCCCTTAACACACATGCACACACATACACATTCAGGTAAGCTGTCAGCTACAAGGCCGCAGCTATTCTCCGAGTTACCATGGGAACGGCAAGAGTAGGGGGTACGTTCCATCAAGAAGAGGGGTTTGTGTCTCGCCACCACTGTTGATCTGTAATTGCTTGCATCCGGCGAACCCCTTCCCTCCCCCCATACGCAACCCTGCTGTCCTCTCCGCTCACCCCGCTAACCCCTCCCCTGTGGCCGCAGCAGCAGGTGGCCTCGGCCCGGTGAGCATCTGTCACGGCTGGGCCTGAACGGGCAGGCGGCAATAATACATATTCACAAGAGAGACGGACTGTCAGATAATCGCACACGTCCTTTTTTAAAGCATGGGTGCATACTGACAACACAGGACTTGAGGTTTAAATAATGCACAATCACTTTGTATATACCAACAGAGACAAATCTCAAGCATTGTCTTTCTCTGACACCTACACGCGCTTTAATCTGCCTCTCAAAATACTACCGCCTCCACAAGACACAAACAGAGCCCTTGAGATCCGACTGAAGGCATATGGTGTCAATTGGGTGGAGTGTGCTAAGCGTTGTGCGATTGTTACCCCACCAAATCTGTGCCTGGCGAGCGCAAATTAATTAAAATGATGTGCACGTGAGCTGAACCTGAATATTCAATGTGGCTTCCACACCCAGAATCCATAAACGCAAAGCAAGCTCAGGACACGCCCCTACCTCAGGACCTGTTCCCGGCCGTCTCCTGCTTAAACTCGTCGTGCCGCTGTTGCCCCGGGAGCATAGTGATGTCATTAGCAATTTTGGAGGATTATGGGATTATGAACACTGTATGTTCGTTATCTGCCGCATGGTTATTGGATTTCGACATGGAGCTCTTGTAATTTAACTTCTGAATGACTCTTAGAGCAGACCAAGCGCTCTCAAGCTCGTTCGTTAACATGGAATATGCGAAAAGTTGGAATTAGTCCATCCGCTCCCACGTGCACGCACACGTACCCTTCAAAACGTGTTATCATCGCATTACTGATGCATCACTCTCATTTCATAAACAAACACAGCAGTCTGCTCTTCGCAGTCTATTCTGACAAAATGGTGAATCATAGCAAAGAAATATAACTGCAAAGCGCTGACAAAATGAGCACACAAACACAGCTGGATGGTAAAGACTAGTTATCACAGTAATGTGATGAATTGAATTATTGCATAATGATAAAGTACACTCTAAAAATGCTGGGTGAAATATGGATAAACCCAGCAACTGGGTTAAATGTTTAACTCAGTTTTATTTAACTCAACTATTGTTGAAAAATTACTATATGGCTGGCTTAAAATGAACCCAAAATCGGTTGTCAATTACAAATCAGACACATAATTACTAGAGGCATCAGCAATAATCAAAAGGCAAACATTAATTAATAAGAAATGTACTGTTTATTCTTATTATTCTTAATAAATGTTAATTCATTGAACATATTAATAAATGTTAATTTTCAACATGTTATGTACGTTTTTATGCAAGAAATATAGTAATTTTTATGCAATAGTTAAGTTAAATAAAACTACCCAAAAGGTTGAGATAAACATTTAACCCGACCACTGGGTTAAACCCAGCATTTTTTGTAGTGTAAAACATGTTTCTATATTTTGAGAATTGAAAAAAGGGAGGGTCATAATAGAAAATGTGGATTAAAAATTTTACTTTATAAAATAGTCTAAAATAGTATATTTCTGACTAAATATTTTAAAAACAACCCAGTGGTTGGGTTGAATGTTTAGCCCAACCTTCTGGATAGTTTTATTTAACTCAACTATTGTTTAAAATGTAATCAAAAGGTGAACATTTTTAAATAAGCGATTTAAAAAATTATTATTATTTAATTGTTATTTATTCAACTTATTAATAAATGTTTATTTATTAAACATAATAATACATTTTAATTTCCAATCTATTTTGGGTTCATTTTAAGCAAGAAATATAGTCATTTTTTAAGCAATAGTTGAGTTGGTTAGAGTTAGAGAAGGTTGGGTTAAACATTTATCCTAATTGCTGGGTCAAAACAACCTAGTCGCTGGGTTTGTCTATATTGTACCCAGTGCTGGGTTGTTTTTAACCCAGCATTTTTTTGCAAACATTTATTTATAAAATCTTTTTTTAAATGTAATTATTTAATGATTATTTAATTATTATTTATTCAATGTATTAATAAATGTTCAACAAATGAATAAACATTACTTTTCAACCTATTTCGGGTTCATTTTAAGCAAGAAATATAGTAATTTTTAAGCAATAGTTGACTTTTTAAATACTGCCTGAGAATGTATAAGCTTAAACTGCTTTGCCACTTTTTCTTCACCTTGACTTAACGATTGGTCACTGATATTTATTTAAATAATAAAGGTGTCTGCAGCAGTTGTGATTCTTTCAGGTTGTAAATACTCTGACATAAAGAGTTTGTAAAAGCCACATGTTTTCTATGCACTGTTACCAGACTGCACTGCTTTTCTTGGGGAAATCTCTAATTCTTCATACTGCAAGCTTAAGGCAAAACAGCATGGAAAAAAATTAAATATTTCTTGATATAAACAGAGGATAAGAGAGTGGTTCATAAAGCTTGTTTTAAAAGACCTAGTAAACAAATGATGCCAAATGAGGTGAGAGATTTGTGCCGCTGAGTGCTGGAGTGAGAGGAGATTGTGTGTGTGAGCTAATGCTGCTGAAAGGGGGAAGGTTGTTTATAGGCCAGCTGTGAGTTGTCTCTTAGTCAGCCAGTGACCCAAATCAGCAAATAAAAAAATAGAGAGAATGGAAAAAAAAAAAAAGAGGGAACGAGAGAGGGAAAGAGAAAAAGGCATGGGAATGAACAAGTTAATAGTCTGGAAGAGGGAAATCGAGAGAGCGAGATAGAAAGAGAGTGGTGACATTTATAAAAATGCCAGAAAAATTATTTTAATGCAGCTATAAATATTTTCTTGCTTTTTTATCACCTTCCCCCAGCATTCAAACACACCACTGACACAGCGCAGACACAGCAGATTCTATATGCAGATATATACACTACACATATGAAACTGCGCTTCAACTAGAGAACCATAATGAAAAAACACAGCACGAATCTGCATTTTGCCTAAATCAAATAAAATGTCAAAAAGGCATTAATATTCATACATAAATACATACATAAAAAGTAAAACATCTGAAAACCAACCCAACTGCCAGCTCTTAAAAAGGGTGTAATTTAATGAAAAAAAAACTGGCTATGTGCCTGTAATAGGACCCTAAAGATTATGTCATATTATATTAATGAGAACAAATCTTACTGGATCCTATTACATCTAAAGAGGAGGAGCACATTTGTTCCAGCATGGATTAAAAATGTCTTTATAGAGCAGCCATGTTTTAAACACACTCATCATAGGCATCTTAGCTCATTTGAGTCTTCCCCGATATGAATCAGAACTAATCCTGTTTGAGTGTGAATAGAATGCTTGGACTGAATTCAGATCGACTGGAAGCTGCTCTAATTGTGCTTGGAGTGAAAGTGAACTGGGATTAAAGTGGATTAGCATCAGATGAGAGAGGTATCTAGCTGTCTTACTTAGGATTTAGACCTGCTTAAACTCCAATCCAGCTAGTTTCTCACCCAGCTGCTGGATCTGAAGTCTGACAGACCCATGCCTAGATAAAACACACAGACACACACACACGTTTGTTTTTGTGAATTGTGGGGACTTTCCATAGACTTCTATAGTTTTTATACTGACCAAACGATATTGTCTATCCCCTAACCCAACCCTAACCCTAAACCTAACCCTTACAGAAAACATGTTTGCATCGTTACATTTTCAGATAAACATCATTTACTATTTTTAATCATTTTTTAACATTGTGGGGACCGCAGGCCGGTCCCGACAATGTCAAAAATTTCAGGTTTTACTATCCTTGTGGGGACATTTGGTCCCCACAATGTAGCAAAAACAAGTACACACACACACACACACACACACACAGAGCATTATTGCATGTTTTTTACAATGGGGCTAAATTAAAATGACATATTTGGTTTTATTATGACTTTAACTATTTTTAATCAAATAAAGGGTAACTTGTTGAGCATAAGAGACTTCTTGCAAAAACAAAACATCTAAACTTTCCGACGTGGCATGAAAAAAACAACATATTTTTAAAATGTTCCTCTGTGACAAAAAAACATGAATTCCCAAGGCTTCAAACAAACAAATTACCATCAACAAGCATATCATGGTGGTCAGAAGAACACCTGTTGCTTATTATTTTTCACATAACTGGCAATCTCTTTTACATTTTTTGAGTCTTGTGGGGAAAACACTCACATTTTAAGACTTGTTATCTTCAGAAAAGCAGGGAGATTGGCCTCTCTGAAGGAAGACCTGTGAACTTGACATATGGAACTAAAAGTCAGAAAATGGTTAGTAGGTAATTCAAACCACTTTTTATCAGCAGAGGTACCGAAAAAGCTAGAAAGAGAAACAGAAAGAAAGAGGAAGCTGTTGCACTAGGTCCTTATCTGTTAAAGCACACATACACAAGCTTGGATGGGTATGAAATACACTACGGATTGTGCTATCTTCTGTACTCCCGTCTCCACGGCAGAACTCTCTCTCAATCTGAAAGTAATTTTTCAGTTCGTAATACTATGCCAAAGTAATGCATTCAAAGTATGACACAGATTCATAAAGCAGGCATTTTTTCCATAAACAGCCTACTACTATTTTCCTTTTTTGATGGTTAAAGAAAGATCACATGAGGTTGTTCTGACACAGTTTTAAGTGACAGATTTGTGCAGTCTCTAAGATCTCAACCCATCAAGAATGATTTCAGCTCTAGTCTAAATTTGTCAAACTATCAAAAGTTTTAGCTGAGAGATCTACATCAAATACGGTGCCGCAATCTCTAAGCTTCAGTTTGATAGAGGAAACCCAAAGGCTTTGAGAAGGATTTTTTTTTCCCAGCATGTTGTTGGAACGCACGCACGCACGCATACACACACACACACACACACACACACACAGAGGACTTCACTTGGAACCACTAGAAGCTTGACAGACTCCAGTTTTGTTTTAATTAGATGCTGCGGTGAGGCAGACTGTTCTGGCAACACTGCAGTCTCGGCTGATATTTGATGGGATTAAACAAGTGATATAAAAAATGAAGTGTGAAAATGGTGATGTAATTTATCACCTTTAGATTACATTTGTAAGGTAATAATATAAAAAGGCATATAATAAGAGTAAAAAATTTGCTATGTGCAATGCGTGCCAATATTATTATATAATAACAGTATGTTTCTTGAGCACCAAATCAGCATATTAGAATGATTTCTGAAGGATCATGTGATACTGAACACTGGAGTAATGGCTGCTGACAATAGAGTGTTTTCAGGACGCGTCATTAATCAGCCACATTGGCGGTACAGGATGTAAACAATACCACTGAACCGAAAGGAAGCAAATTTTTCTGATTATCGCTGCTGAAAATGGTAAATTATTGTCATGTTTTGAGCTGTACCAATCAGTCAGACCGGGAAAACATTTGGAGTACTATAGACTCCCAAAAGTTATAACAAATCAAGGAGAAGATGTGGAAAAACATATCTGAGGAAAGAAGGCGTTTGTGGTTGGTCAAACTGAACCAGCATTTCCAGGGCAAGAATCTTGACAACATTCAAGTTTGCTCTTATCATTTCCAGTCAGGTAGGTGAAATATTAGGCTAATATCTTTAACACTGCTTGTATGTTTCTTTACCACCTATTAATTTTAGGGTCCGTTTATGCGTTTTTATGCGTTTTTGCCTGTACATTTACACGCCAACGGCGCTTGGGGGACTGAAAAAGCATAATTTTGAAAACAGGTTTCAAGTTTTTTTAAAACACCACTGTTATGGTTTCCGTGCAAACACCCAATACGGGAATCTTTGAAAACTGTGACGTCATGTGTGTGCTTAGTACGTGTTAGGTATTTAGACTAGCGCAACATGTGTCGATTTTAAAGGCAAGCGGGAACAAACAGCACACTAACTACTGGCCCGGCATACCTAATACAGCGTTTTTGGCACTTTTCACAGATATGTGTAAACGTGAATTGTTTTGAAAACGTTGTTCGTAGCCTTAGTTTGTCAAAATATTGCACCCTTCCATGCTTACTAAGCCCTTCTCTATAGCCAGGTTTCCATCCAAAGTTGGAATATCGCAAAACAATTGTGAATAAGCACAGTTTCCATCCAACAAGTTAAAGAGAACAAATTCATCACTTCCTTATAAACTGACACTATGTATTACTAAGAAATGTAGGAGAAACCACTGAATATAGTAATTTTCATATATAATAAATTACTTGCACCTCAGCGAGCAGATGAAACACAATAAATGTGATCATTTCTTTCAGAGGTTGATGCCTGCTGTTTGGGAACGCAGTCGTGCAAGACAGTTTTGGGAGGCAATTATACAGAAATACTTTGATGACAGACTTTGCTCAGGCATTTCCAGAATGACCATAGCAACATTTCAGATGCTGTGGAATGAGATCGGTCCACCGTTTAGACAGGTTTTGCCATCCCATAGTGCAAAGTCAAACAACATTTTTAAATGCGTATGGAAGAATTTATTCGGCAAATCCGTTTCCATCTCCAATTATTCGCATTAACCCTTTTTCGCACAATCAAAATCCACTTAAAGTAAGCGTAAAAACTTTTCGGCAAGTTAATGGATTTTTATTTGAAATGTGGCGTTTCCATCACTCAATACTTCAAAATGCGCATAAAAACAGGCTGATGGAAACATAGCTTATATGATTTAGCAGCTTCCACACATTATTGTGGCTTAGACAGCATAAATCCATGCGGTTGTTAACATCCAGATATCTCAAATATGGCTGCGCATCCTGTTAACTGACCAAACCGTGACGTAAGTGCAAACCCTTTTACCATCACATAAATAAATTATATTTTAAAATGTAATAATATGAAAAACAGTTATATTAAAGTCTGTGTAAAGCAACGTTACACGTGTGTTCTGAGTTTGTCACACCACAAAAAAACATTGTTAACCACCCAGCGAAATTTAAATGATAAAAACGGGCGTGTCTGATGTTGGCGCTGAAACCACGCCCATTCGCGGGAAAGCTGATGTCTAGTAATTCACTTCCAAAACCAGAAATCACAGATAATGTACTCACCCTGTTGTCATCCAAGATGCTCATGCCTTTCTTTCTTCAGTCGTAAAGAAATTATGTTTTTTGAGGAAAACATTTCAGGAATTATCTCCATATAGTGGACAATAATGCCCGCGAGTTTGAATGTCCAAAATGCAGTTTCAAAGCAGCTTCAAAGGGCTCTAAATAATCCTAGCTGAGGAATAAGGGTCTTATCTAGCGAAATGATTGGTCAGTTTCTATATATATATCTATATATATAGTTTTTAACCTCAAATACTCATTTAGGGTACAGTTAGAGTAGGTTGAAAAACTCCCATCTCATTTTCTCGCTCCTCCAACTTCAAAATCATCCTACATCACTGTTTTTTTTTGTAAAGGCAGTTTGACCCTTGAAATGAGAGTTTTTCCAACATACCTTAACTGTATTTGACCCGGATTATGCAAGCGTATGCAAGAGCTAGACAAGATGAGCATCTGAGGCTAAAAAGTATATCAATTTGTATTTTGTTTTTTTTTTGTTTTTTTAGAAAATGACCGATCGTTTCACTAGAAGCTGCATTTAAACTGCATTTTGGATGTTCAAACTTGCAGGCACCATTGAAGTGCACTGTATGGAGATGATTCCTCATATGTTTTCCTCAAAAAACATCATTTCTTACGACTGAAGAAAGAAAAGCATGAACATCTTGGATGACAACAGGGTGAGTACATTATTTGTGAATTTTTGTTCTGGAAGTGAACTACTTCTTTAAATACAAGTAAATTTAAAAAAGAAAACCGAGCTGTTACATTTCTAACTTTTATGTGTTTTTGAATTGGCTTTACACTGACTTTAAATTTGAATAATATTAATGATCAAATAAATTCAGCCTTTAAAAAAAAAAGTTCCACTGAGGAATAAGTCACTCTAAGATGTGAACCTTTGATTTGAATCATTCCAATCAGCGAGGTTCAGAGTATACTTCTTACAAGCCGTGTTTTGAACACACTTCAGTCAACTGCTCAAGGGCATGAGACGACTCGACCCTGATATGAATCACAATTAATCCTGTTCGAGTGTGAACAGAATGTTTGAACTGAATTCAGATTTCCTGGAAGCCTGTTAGTTGTGCTCAGACTGAAAATGAACGGGGATTAAAGTGGATTAGCACCTACTAATAAAATTATCGGCCAGCTGGCGAGATGCCCCCTTTTATTTACTCGACAAAGCCAGTTTATACTTATATATGGCGGTTGCTTTGCTAGCGAGTGATAGCAAGCTAAAACTCCAAAAGAACATCATCGCTGCTAGAATGACACTTTGAGATATAGAAACAATCTATCTCCATGTGTCATTTCCCAACACTCCACAAACCACACCCACCTCACACTGTTATTTATTTCCCGTGTAGGGTTCCACGCCAGTCAACAAGAACAACATACATCAATATTACTCTCCTCTATCATCTCCTCCCCTCCTCCACCCACCTTTCTCCCTCTCTCTCTCCTCCTATCCCTGGCAACTACAAAAATCATTCAATTCCCATGGGCACCTCTGACCTCATTCATTCATCTCGCTCTCACACACACCTCTTGAAAAGACAGCAGTTTTGCTTGTAGCGATTACACAGCGTACTCTCCTTCATCCTTTGAACTCCTTTCACGCACTAGTCTCCTTTTTTCTCTCTCTCTGCCTCCTTTCATCTCTCCTCCCTCTTTGTCTTCAAGGTAGAGATGCCCAGTAGTGATGACTGACAGCCTAACCAGCCCTATACCACATGAGAGGGGGAGAGAGCGAACGAGATTTAGCAGAAGGATAGTCGTGATTGCTCTCTAGTGGCGGAAAGATGCTATTACACGTTCTTAAACATGTCATGTCCATATCTACATGTGCATTCTTAGTATGCAGACATCTGTGGTTACTACTGGACAGATTGGTTGGCAGTGTTCTAGAGTTTGAATCAACGATTGTCGCACTCACAGTCACGGCAGTGAAAACTGGAGCCATTTTCTAGCCATGTGGCTGCTATTAATGTTCAGTCCTGCAGCTGAGCATTACATTCCCAACTTGGGAGGTATTTTTCACATATAGCCTACTTCATTAAAACGATGAGCTGCTGTCAGCCCACTCATAACAATCATGAGATGTTTAGTCATGCCTGTCTGGGTCATAATTCTGGCTCCATCTCAAACAGAAGTAATATTTAAACTAAACAATGCCCTAATGAGTTTGGATGGAGTATCAAATATATAACCAAATATTAACTGGGAATGACAAAAGGCTTAAGACATTACCATTACCAACCATTTCAAAAGGTTTGGCGAAAGTGTTTTTTGTTTTGTTCTATTTAATCAAAAATACAGTTCAAATTGTAATATTGTGATATACAGTTGAAAAGTTCACATACACCTTGCAGAATCTGCAAAATGTTAATTATTTTGCCAAAATACTAGGGATCATACAAAATGCATGTTATTTTTTATTTAGTACTGATCTGAATAAGATACTTCACATATAGTCCACAATAAAAAATAATAGTTGAATTTATAAAAATGACCCTGCTCAAAAGTTTACATACACTTGATTCTATGTTGCTACCTGAATGATCCACAGCATTTTAAAGGAAAAGTTCATCAGGTCCCACAAATTCTTTGGTTTTTTAGCATTTTTGCGCATTTGAACCCTTTCCAACAATGACTGTATGATTTTGAGATCCATCTTTTCACACTGAAGACAACTGAGGAACTCAATGCTCAAGGTTCAATGCTCACTGATGCTTCAAAAGGCAAAACGATGCATTAAGAGCCGGGGGGTGAAAACTTTGTGAATTTGAAAATCAGGGTAAATTTAACTTACGTTGTCTTCTGGGAAACGCATAAGTAGCTTCTGAAGGGCAGTACTACATGAAAAAATATGATATTTAAGCAAAATAAGAAAAATGTACATATTTTAATTGTGTTCAAAAGTTTACACCCCTCAGTTGTGAAAAGATGGATCTCAAAATCATACAGTCATTGTTGGAAAGGGTTCAAATACACAAAAATCAAGCATATGTAAACTTTTGACTGTAAACATTTTTATGTGAAATATCTTATTCAGGTTAGTACTAAATAAAAAATAGTATGCATTTTGTATGATCTGTTTTATTTTGGTAAAATAATTAACATTTAGTAGATTCTGCAAGGTGCATGCAAACTTTTGGCCTGTACTGTGTATGCATATGTGTATGTATATGTGTGTGTATATATGTGTGTGTGTGTGTATATATATATATATATATATATATATATATATATATATATATATATACACACACACACATGTTGTGTTTACATGTTTTATGGGGACATTCCATAGGCGTAATGGTTTTTATACTGTACAAACCGTATTTTCTATCACCCTACACCTACCCTACACCTAAACCTAGCCCTCACAGGAGACTGTGCACACTTTTACTTTCTCAAAAAAACTCATTCTGCATGATTTATAAGCCTGTTTCCTCATGGGGACCTCACAAATGTCCCCACAAGGTCAAAATTTACTGGTATTACTATCCTTGTGGGGACATTTGGTCCCCATAACGTGATAAATACCAGGTGCACACACACACACACACACACACACACACACACACACACACACACACACAAAATGTTCACATTAAAATAAAAATCTCAATTTTACGGGGCTAATGTTATCTATTAACATTATGTAATAAACATGACTGAAATTACAGAACTACAATATTCTTTTCATTAAAATAAGTTTATGCAACTGCAAGCATTGACCATGGTTAATGGCTAATGTTAATATCTAACAAAAATCTATCCTACACAAAAACATTATAAATTGTATAAAATAACATTAGTTGATGTATTATGAGCAAACGCAAATAAATAAATAATAAACTAGATTAATGAATGTAGTAAAAAAAATGTTCATTGTGGATTACCTAATGCATTAACTAATTAACCCTCACTGTAAAGTCTTATCATTAAAACAAATAACAGACTTGTGTACAGATAAAGATAGTCAAACATTTGCACACTTGAAAAACAACCAGCTCAGAAGTTGAGGCAGACACTCTTTTAATTCTGAAGTCTCTGCGGGTTGCTGTTTTGTAAATACATTGATTGAAATCACCACTAACAAAACTCTGAAGTGTGAGAATGTTACACAGTCACTCTGAATGTGATTATTACACTCAGGACTTTGAATACTGTGTGGCGTATGGCACAGATCTGTGAAAACTCCAACTCTGTATGGCACACGAGGAATCTCAGCACTACACCTGTACACTTACAGTGGCATAAACAGCGAAGGACACTGAGGGAATCTTGAGAATTAAGACTTTATATTTGGTACAGATAAGACTATTTTTATATTAAAGGAAGTAGCATCACAGTTCATGACGTTTCAAGAATGCCAAATGATCGCCAACCCCACTGATGACTGTTAATCAGAAACAGTGCGGGACAGATATTTTATTGTGTGTTTATCTATCAGACTTTGAGAACAACTGTGCTGCACTGTAAACGTGCTCAGAGTTGAACAAACAGAGCTGGGCACTTACACCAATTAAACATTATGACATAAATACATATTCATGCAGGGTTCTAAGAATATGGTGCAGGAGAATAATTTCACTGTAATAGGAAGCGTCTTCTGTTGACATTTTTGGGGGCGAATTTTCAAACTAAGTATTACTGGATGAAAGGATGAACAGTGACAGATTTATTGCGGTCTGTCCTGCCTTGTTTATGGCTATTAATGGTAAAACAGTCTTTTTTTAAGGACAAGAGGAATATTGGACTATTCGGACAAGATGGTCAGGCAATTATGGCTATGAGGAAGGTATCTAAGGTGTAATAACTGAGAGAATGAAAGAGTGCTGGCTGTTAAGGGAGAGAGTTTGTGGCTGTTAGTGTGTAATGTCTGCAGTGGAGATGCTATAGTTGGGGAATTGGGGGAAGGTTAAGGGAGTCCAGGGCGCTGTGGTAAAGTTCTCTTAATGCTCTCAGCAACAATAAACGACAAAACATCTGATTAAAAAGATGAGGCAGGGGCTCCTAAAGAGAGAGGGAGAGAAAGAGAGAAAGAAAGGGAAGGAGCGGAAAGTTAATGGCCCTGAACTTGTTTAATCGCATTAATCACTGTTAATGCTGATGTGCACACAAATATGCAAAATGCACACTAAATCATACATTAAATTGTAACAAGCAGTTTTAAGTGTGTAACAAAATCCGTAATATCCATACATAAACAGACACTGATTGAAATTCATAAACTGATACACGAACAACCACACAGATCCATAATGTCTTACCCCAAGGACATGAACTCTGTTGTAGTAGGAGCTAAAATCTTTACTGAGAGACACCAAGAATCTGCACACCTGACAAAAACAAAAGACACACATTTTAGTTACGAATGGCTGTATTAATGAAGCCAATAGGGCAGAGAGAATAAGAGAGATGACTGGTTGAGTATAGGAAGATACTTAAAGGAGAAGTCCACTTTCAAAACAAAGATTCACATATAATGTACTCACCCCCTTGTTAACCAAGATGTTGATGTCTTTCTTTTTTCAGTTGTAAAGAAATTATGTTTTTGAGGAAAACAATTTTGCATTTTTTTCTCATATAATGGACTGATATGGTGCCCCGATTTTGAACATCCAAAATGCAGTTTAAATGCGGCTTCAAACGATCCCAAATGTGGCTGTAAGCGATCCCAACCGAGAAAGAAGGGTCTTATCTAGTGTAACGATTGGTTATTTTAATAAAAATAATACAATTTATATACTTTTTAATGCCAAACGCTCGTCTTGTCTTACTCTGCCTGAACTGTTCTTGTTCCAGTTCATGACAGTTAGTGTATGTCGAAAAACTCCCATCTCATGTTCTCCCTCAACTTCAAATCTTCAAAAAGTTTTACCTTTTTTTTAAGGGTGTTTGATCATCTTTGCATGTTCACTTTGAAAAGACTGTGTCGGTACTTCTGCAGCGATGTAGGATGATTTTGAAATTATTTTTGAGGTTGAGGGAGAAAATACAATTGGAGTTTTTCAACATACACTGTCTTGAGCCAGAATACACAGAGTTCAGGGAGAGAAAGGCAAGACGAGCGTTTGATATTAAAAAGTATTTAAATTGTATTTTTTTAATGAAAATAACCAATCGTTTTGCTAGATAAGACCCTTCTTCCTCAGCTGGGATCGTTTACAATCACATTTGGGATCGTTTGAAGCTGCATTTAAACTGCATTTTGGAAGTTGAAAATCGGGGCACCGTATCAGTCCATTATGTGGAGAAAAATGCAGAAATGTTTTCCTCAAAAAACATAATTTCTTTATGACTGAAGAAAGAAAGACATGAACATCTTGGATGACAAGGGGGTGAGTACATTATATGTGAATCTTGGTTTTGGAAGTGGTCTTCTCCTTTAAAGGGATAGCTCACCCAAAAATGCAAATCCTGTCATTAATTACTCACCCTTATGTCATTCCAAAGCCGTAAGACCTTCATTTTAGGACCACAAATTAAGATATTTTTGACGAAATCTGAGAGCTTTCTTACCCTGCATAAACAACAACACAACTGATGTGGTACTCCTTCATTAAGCGTGACTGAAATTGTTAAATACATTTTTTTGTTTTCTTTGCACACAAAAAGTATTCTCATGGCTTCATAAAATTACAGTTGAACCACTGAAGTCACATGGACAATTTTAACAATTTTCTTACTACCTTTTTGGGCCTTAAACGTGTCAGTTGTGTAGATGTCTATGCAGGGTCAGAAATCTCTCATATTTCATCAAAAATATCTTCATTTGTGTTCCAAAGATGAACAATGGTCTTACAGGTTTGGAATGACATGAGGGTGAGTAATTAATGACAGAATTTTTATTTTTGGGTGAACTATCCCTTCAATCAACTCAGCATTACAATGTCCACCTGAGAAACAAAACTTTTCATTAAAAAAAACACCTGTTCAGTCCTTAAATTAACTCTGGCTGTGCCGCCTTCATGCTCCAGGATCTGTCCAGATTGGTCCAGCAACTCAGAGAACGGAATGAGGTAATTGAAGAGAAGAAGCCACTCCCCCTAAAGAAATAGCAAAATTATTATCACCATATAAGCATCTTTCTATGGCAGTAAACATAAAAACAGAATACATTTGCCATATACAAAGCAATTGAAGAATACTTCAATAAGGATGCAACAATTATGACTATCAGCATAAACAGGATGTTCATTAAGGCATGTTAGATGCATATTGCTTTACCTCCTCTTTTAGGGAAGAAAAGTCCAGTTCTGTGCCTCCAGGGATTTCTGGATAAAGACCTAGATATTTTAAAACAAACATGGATATTATTTCACAAATTACACAACATTTTCTCTATTACATTACTACTTAACAATTCAGTTAATTAAAAGGCCCATTGAAAAAAGATGGAAATTGATTTCTCTACTTTAGCCAATTGCAAAGCTGTACACTACCCCAAACAACATGTCCAATCGAAATACCACACCTCTGTTGGACAGACTACACTGGCTATTGTTGTCTTTTGTCTGTACATTTTATATTGTCACAGAGCACATATATATGACCCTGGACCACAAAACCAGTTATAAGGGTAAATTTTTTAAAATTAAGATTTATACATCACATGAAAGCTGAATAAATAAGCTTTCCACTGATGTATGGTTTGTTAGGACAAATATGTAATTGATGCATGGTTTGGAAGGACAATATTTGGCTGAGATACAACTACTTGAAAATCTGGAATCTGAGGGTGCCAAAAAATGCCAAATGAAGTTCTTAGCAATGCATATTACTAATAAAAATTAAGTTTTGATATATTTACAGTAGGAAATGTACAAAATATCTTCAGAAATCATGATTGTTACTTAATATCCTAATGATTTTTGGCATAAAAGAAAAATCAATAATTTTGTCCCATACAATGTATTTTTGGCTATTGCTACAAATTTACTCGTGCTACTTAAGACTGGTTTCGTGGTCCAGGGTCACATTTTGTCTTTCACTGCTTTTCTATTACCTTTTAGAATAGTAACTAGCGCTGAAAAACATACCATTTGCCTAATAAAGTACAATTTTAAACATATATACAACAACAAATTGTTAAGATTTGGGTGTAGTCATACTGCATGCACTTAAAAAAAAAAACTTCTGTGTGTGTGTGTGTGTGTGTGTGTGTGTGTGTTACCTTGTTCCACTCCTTTCTCATAGCTGCTGAAAAGCGTGTGAAGACGAGCACAGTTATACATGACAAAGACTCCACCCCTGGGGCCTTTTGTGGACACACCACTGTCCCGCTGAACATCTAAGGTCACCTGAAAGAGAGCTGTCAATCATCTCTGATGCAGGAAAATATATTCCCCACACACACACCCACATGCAAATACACTCACTGGACTTGTGTGCACTGTGGATAGCAGTTCAAACCTCACTGTGGCTGAGGTCATGACTCTAATGATGTCATCCCATGTCTGACCTAAACGAGTAAATAATAGCACATAGAGATTACTCCTGGTATTAACATGCATCACAATACATTCTGGGCTATTTTACTGATACATGCTGTAAAAATAACTTTTCAATAATGCACACCTTCAACTTGGTCTCCATACTTCATTTCTGAGGCCTCTTTCATTTGAGCTTTTCTTAACCTGCAGAAATATACAACCAAACATATAACACAGTCATCAGAGTTATAGACTGAAGTCTTGTAAAAATGATTTATAGAGTTAATAAAGCATTACGAAAAGCTGACAGAGTGTTGCTGTTCTAAAGTTTTGCCTTACTGAAGATACTGAGCTGCATTCATCTGAATGCCAGGAGTTTTAACAGGACCACAAATCACCAATCTCTAAAAGAGAGGAAAAAATCAATTATTCATGCATTCATTTTCCAGCAGAGATATGTATTCATCCATTTGGCAGTATGGACCTTTATCTCACTTCATATATCTGGTAAGCGGAGCAGTGTACCCCCACTTCCGGTCCCATCGCAACGCAATGAAAACTAACGGGAGAATCCTCTCTTTCCTTTCTTTCACCGGTGTTACTGCAGTGTACCTGGCTGCTTTTATTCTAAACAATGACACACTGCCTCAGTTTTCACGATTTCCTGACACAACACGGATGAGATCTGTGGGCTGAATTAAGGTCCTTCTAAAATATTATGCGGGAGGATGTTTGTGTGGAGTATGCATTTCGAAACTGAGGATGTTTACGCCTACATCTCATATCACCTGCTGAAATGTTCCTATTAATATATTTCTCTTCCAAATGTGCATTCTGAATAATAAATAAATTTAACCTGCTGCAGTTAATTTCGTCTTCTCATTAAAAATGCTTTTCTCATCATATTTTATACCTGTTTACATTAAAATAAAATTTGACTGATAAACACCATTACAAAATTAACCATGGTTTACTATAGTAAATAATGTAGTAACCATGTTATATTTTATTGTATTTTTTCCGCTGACTCATTTCTATTTGTATTGCCACAGTTTTACTACACATACCATGGTTAATTTTCGTAAAAGCGGTATTAAAATAGATGAATGAATGCGTTGGCGTTGCCTTAAAGAAACAGCAACGTTGAACCTTATAGCTGCTTAATCTTAAACAGTTTAACACGTTGACAGCATGACTTTGAGTATTAATTAAGAATTTTGGCATAAATATATGAATTACATACAGTGAAATGACTGTGAATGAAAAATGACTAAAAATTAATACAAATGAATAAATATGTTGATTCTGATCTTATTCATCAGGTTTCACACACACTGCAGCACTGACGCAGTGTGGTGAAATCACGCATGTTTATGAGCCATGGGTTTCTCAGATCGGTACGTTGGATCAACACTACAAGTTCTGTTGAGTTTGCACAGTATTTAGAATATTTCTTCACCCGTCTCTGAAAATGTCTGGATTTTGAAATCATCCTGCAGATGCTCATTTTAACAGGCTTTTATTTAACTAGGTGATTACAGCATATTGAAAACTATACATAACCGGAAGAATCGATACACTGCTTCAACAAGCGCTTCCAGCGTTCAAAAAAAAGGTCCATTATAATGGCTTGATATCGTTGTAAAGACTTCATGTGATACTTTTACACAAAGTTACACAAACATGCTTTTCTAGGAAGTGGAGATTAAATATTGATCAGATTCAATCAAATGCTCTCTAAATGAGTGTGACCCTTGCCTAATTCAGTTGCTACTAATTAGGACATACTAAATCATGGTTTGTGATATAAATAAACCTATTAGCTAGTTTAAAAGAAAAGAAGAAGAAGAAAAAAAGAATGAGTCCTTTGATAGGTTCGACCCGAAGTTCCTGTTACATGACTGTAGATACAACACAGAAAGCAATTGTTTAATATGTAAATCATGCTGGTACAGTTGATGGGCAAATGTGTCTGTGTGGGCAGAGAGTATGAAACCTGCACTGCTGTTGCACCCGCTGCTCTCCACAACATGGCTGTCTGCTGCTGACGAAACTCATCCTGACAGGAAGTGACATGCAGGGCTGTTGCCGTAGAGACCTGAAGTAGAGAAATCCATTACAAGCGTCCAACTAAAACATGGGAACTCACTGTAATGTTAAAGCAGACAGATATAATCCAGACAGAGGGTCCTTTTGACTCACAGGGAAATCTGCAGTAGCACTGTCCAGCTGAGCCAGATGACACAAAGCTTCTCTCTGCACTGAAAAAAAGAGAAATCACTGACTTAAGACAGAAGAAAACTAAGGCTATCCAACAATTTATTCATGGAAACACCAGGAGTAAAACATTCCTTGTAAAAAAAAATCCAGTTCAATATGGCCCAGTTCATCTTATCTTAATGCCTCTCATGCAATTAGTCTGAAAATCCCCCCCGCCAAAAAAAAAAAAAAATATCACATTTGTTCCTTTTTAAAATTCACACTTAAAAGCACACCAGAAGTGGTTTTGTGCAGTAACTATAATTTCCTGCATAATTTTTATATTTTTATAAGTTCATATGTTGTATCATTGTTGACAAATTAAGTGATGCATTACTATTGATGAGATGATCATTATTTTCATGTTAAGGCAAAAAATTGGCTGGAATTCTAAGCAACTTTGATTCAATTAAAAATAGAATACTACTAACTAAAATCAATTATTTTAAATGCTAAATATGAATTTCACAACATGTAACTTTCAGTTTTGAAAAATACACACATTTATATAAAAATATATTTAACTGTGTTATTAAACCAATCTTAAGTGAATATTAGATCAAAAGTCTAAAGGCAATAATGAATGAAATAATAAATTACAACAAAACTGTCATCATCTTACGGTGATAAATAATTAAAAAAAAGTCAAAAGTTTCTGAACAGTAAGATTTTTAATATTTTTTAAAGAAGTCTCTTCTACTCACCAAGCCTGCATTTATTTGATCCAAAGTACAGTAACATTTAGAAATATTTTTACTACTTAAAATAACTGCTTTATATTTTAAAATGCAATTTATTCCTGTGATTTCAAAGCTGAATTTTCAAAATTACTCCAGTCTTCAGTGTCACATGATCCTTCAGAAAACATTATAATATGCTGATTTTCTGTTCTAGAAACATTTATTAATTATTAATAATATTATTAATATTTAAAACATTTGAGTATTTTTTTAGGATTCTTTGATGAATAGAAAGATCCAAAGGGGGGGATCTGACTGGAGTAATGATGCTAAAAATTCAGCTTTGAAATCACAGGAATAAATTACATTTTAAAATATATTTAAATAGAAAACAGTTATATATTAAAATGTTTTTGCTGTACGTTGGATTAAACAGATGCAGGCTTGATGAGCCGAAGAGACTCAAAAAACATTAAACACCTTACTGTTCAAAAACTTTTGACTGGTAATGTCTATCATACCAATATATTGCACATTCATAGTTAAATTTACAGTGTGGTGCATTTTAATGCATCTTAATGTGGGAAGGAATAAATATCAGAAAACTGAACTATATAACTATATATGGCAGACTACAGGGTTAAAATATTTTTAAAATAAAATACAATTAAAATCTCAACATTCAACAACCTGCTCGTGCAACCCTAATAATGACATTTACTGACAAAACAGACACAAATCTTGTATATAAACCAAATCATGATAAATTTAACCCATTAAACCTCTAATAAACACACTACAGCTCACCTGTGCAAGTGCCAAGACTGGGATCATATCCCTGAAGGTTCTCGTCCTGTACCACTTGTTTAAGGTTTATCCTAACTTCCTCTTTTATCCCTCTTTTCTCTCCCTCTATTTCCTCTCCTCTGCTTCTCCTTTTTCCCCTCTCCATCTCTCTGTCTCTGTAGGTTGAGTTCTCTAAAGCTTTTTTCATCTTCTCCTCCCTGTCCTCATTGGTCCAACTGACAGGGACTGTTGGCCAATCAATGCCTAGTGTTTTCAGAAAGTTGACAATGTCACTGTCCTGTGGCAATGCTGGACAAAAGGACACAGTGTACCTAAATGAAATAAAGAAAGAGTTGATTAAACTGTCCTTTTGGTGGCAAAACATAAGACAAGATGATAAAAGTCAAAGCACACACCCTTGTCTTCTGAGCTGTGCCCCGAGGTGGTCGGCAATGAGAACGGTCCGTAGCTGCCCCAGAGCTAGCGTATCGGGAGACGGCACGGTTTGTTTGGTGTGGAGGGCAGGGCAGTTGATGAGGACACAGCCCTGTCTCTGAGCAGCAGGTCTCAGATATGGTGTTATTCCACATAAAACACCTTTGAAGGCTGCACAGCGATCCACACAAACACGCAGCCCTTCTGCTGTCACCTCAGTGGCTCCCATCGGCAATACACCGCTGCCGCGAAGAGAGCGAATACCACTGAGAACATCAGAGGGAACCTGAAGCACACACAAAATAATGAAAATTACACAAGTGCATTTAGTATAACAGTTTATGTATTTAGTGTAGCTGCCCATGGACACTTTCTCATTAAATCAAAACTTTTGTTGAAAATGGTATAAAGTGATGAAACCAAAACTGACTTCAATTCTTATTTTTGTAATACTGGACTATTGCAATGTTTATTATAAATGACTTATCTTTGTACATCACTTTTTTTTTCCAAATAATATCTTTAATAAAAAACATTTCCCCTCCCCCTTATAAAAACCTCTCTCAGTTCTGATGATGTGTGCACTAGCATGAAGGAAGGACAAGAATCACTACCTTTCAGCATCCTGTCACTCATGAGAGATCACAGCAATCAGCAAATGACAATGAACCAGCGATCTAATGAATTCCCGATTGACAAAATTAAGTCCCGACCTACAATTTTTCAACTTTTGAGAAGCTGTTTTACTATACATCCTAATAGGGAAGAAAAGACCGTTTCAATTTCCATTTTTATGCCAACTTTTAGAATTCTGTCATTAATTACTCACCCCCATGTGTCATTCCAAACCTGTAAGACCTTCATTCACCTTCGGAAGACAAATTAAGATATTTTTGATGAAATCCAAGAGCTTTCTGACACCGAATAGACACCAACACAACTGCCACGTTTTAAGGGTCAGAAAGGTAGTTAGGACATTGATAAAATAGTCCATGTGACACCAGTGAGTTTACCTGTAATTCTATGAAGTGACAAGAATACTTTTTTGTGCACAAAGACAACAAAAATAATGACTTTATTCAACAATTTCTTCTCTTTTTTGTGTCTTTGACACGTTCACGACAGTACCACGCATGCGTGTGCAGTCAGCATGTAAACGTGTCAAAAACTGACACAAGAAGAGAAGAATCTGAATAAAGTTATCATTTTTGTTTTCTTTGCACACAAAAATATTCTCGTAGCTCCATGGTTGAACCACTGATATCACACAGACTATTTTAACAATGTCCTTACTACTTTTCTGGCCCTTGAGCGTGGTAGTTATGTAATGATGATGCAGGTTCAGAAAGCTCTTAGATATCATCAAAAATATCTTAGTTCATGTTCCGAGGATGAACGAAGGTCTTACAGGTTTGGAACAACATGAGGGTGAGTAATTAATTACAGAATTTTCATTTTTGGGTGAACTATGGGTGAAATGTCATGGGTGCTATCCAGTCATTTAAATAGGAACCCACAAGATCTGGTGTTTCGCATGAGGCGAAAAAAGTTGTATATTTCATGTATTTCTCACTCATGTTCATGACGATGATCATATGAATTTCCCAACAGAATTGAGGCTGTATAAAAAAATAAAGTAAATTAATATTTAACTCCCACAAAGAGTGTCAACGGTACATTTTAATTTTCAAGCTGTAATAATTTATAATTTAATAATTTAGCCATCACAAAAGATCAGAAAGAGCGCGCTAAATAGATAGCCGCGAATTTATGTGGTAACCATAGCAACAGTTCGCTGCTCTGGCGGTTTTCGTTGTTGTCCCCTATCGGGCATCGACAAAACACAAAAAGGTATGTTTGTTAATACGTTCTGTCGTTATTTGTAGTTTTACAACACATTTATATACAGCAAAACGTTTTTTGTTTAAAATGTCATTTAACGGTTACACGTTTGTTTTCCAGGGGCGCGAAAAAAATCTGTTAACTGAGATTTCCCTCAAAAAGAGACAAACTGCAAAAACTAAACAAGGTTTTCTGTTGTTGGGGAAAATACACAGTAATATATCAGGTCGTGTTTATGACATTGTGGTTTTCATAATAGCCTACATGCTGTTTTTAATATTGGCATATTCTGACCTAGATTCTAACGGGCAGTGAGGAGTTAAATCATTCCTGCCGCAGGGTTCAAATGTTTGGTCGATGCGACCAATGTCAACAGTCTAGCTGGCGCCCTGCGTGTCTGTGCAGAGCTCGGGCTTATATTCTGACAATTCTGTGTCAGTGACACAGTGTGATTATTAACCAGAGGTCCAAGCAAAAGCTTGAAAATATATCCAACACGCGCCTTAAGCCATGCGTAAAATCGCCATGCGGAGAAGCATTAGAGCGCATCTGTCACTGGTACAGGCCAGGAAAAGCTCATAACACAGAAAACGCAAAAGTAAGCACATATTTCAGACTGACCTCTCCACCGGCGTACAGCGTCGTCAAAACCGTGTTGGGTGACAAGAAGTCACGATTTCTCAGGTTTTTGGCGCTGCTCTCCTTGAACCAGAGCTTCTCTCGCTCGCGGCTGATCTCGGCGTCATGTTCAGCGTCTCTCCGCAACGCGCCGCTCAACGCTTTGACGGTGGGCACGATGCTAAAAGGCACGGCTTCCTCCATGATTAGGCTCAATGCGTTGACATTGTCATCAGTGCCTGGAATCGAGCAATGCTACTGAGATTGACTCTAGCAGCACTGCAGTGCTGTGCTCCGATTGATCACCAATCAAAACAGATGCATGGGGACCGGAACGTTAAGAAATGTCACTGGTTAGAGTGGGGAATATTTTCATGTAACACCAGTTCCCGTTTGCGTCCCTTTGAAAGGCGCCATTTTGGGTGTGGCAAAATCAGTTATGTCAGTGACAGAACAGAAAGTAAAAGTGCTCTTTTGATAAAATACGTTTTGTTCAAAAGCTAATGTTTAATTTTAAATAATATAGACATTTTTTTTTGATGTTATATGGATTTCATACTATTTTATCACTGTTATTACATAGTAATACAGCCTATAGTTCACCCAAAATGCAAATTATGTCATTTTTTTTCACTCTCTCTTTTAAGCCAGCTTTATTTATTGTGCTATATTACAAAGTTTTTTATATAAAATTTTATATAAAACAGCAGCATGCACATTCTGCTATTAAATTTCTGGTTTCTGATCAAAAAAGAAAAAAAAACATGGGTGGGTAATTGATAAAGGAATACTTTAGTTTTTGGGTGACTAAAACAAAACAAACAAACAAACAAAAAATCGGTACTAACTCCATAAAATTGCCTCTTTTTATAGTCTTTTCTCAAAATAAATATAAGCTAGATTTTTTTAATTCTATTTAATGTTTAATTAGGCTGCCTCAGGAATATTGTTTCCAGCATAAACATTTTCTCAATGTTTGACTTCTGATAATACTAAAATATTTCCTTATGGAACAGTAATTAGACGCCATCTGTAAATGTTTTTATAGGAATCTTTATATCAAAACAAGATCTGGTCACACTTCATACTGAAGCATATTTGAATGCTGGTTGTTTAGTTGCCTATTTGAGTACTTCTGCTTTGTTTGGTGCAGGTAACAATTGTCTATAAGAGCTGAATTTGAGCCAGATTACATGTCACATGTTGTGGTTTACAGTAAGATCTAGATCTCTTCCCAAAACAACTGAAACAGCAACACTGGCTCACAGATTTCACTTTGTATCCTCTAGCCAAAGTAAAAGCTACAAAGCAAATCATCCAAAAAACCTTCTCCAGATCACTCAACTATTCAAAACACAACACTCTATCATTCCATATCATCATGCAGATCTAAAAATTCTTTAGAAGTTTTGATAAAGGCCTGAAAGTAAAAAAAAAGTCAACAAGTTATGCATGACAAATGTTCTTAATTTATTAAATAATTACAAAAGCAACATTCAACTGTTTGACAAAGGCATTTTAGTAAGAGATTCTGTGGTTTACAAAATACTGAAGATTCTGAAGATTTGTGTTTGTCAGGAAGTGATGCCATTCTTGGCTGACACGAAGTTCCCGGTGGCGAAACATATTTCTTGCGATCCGGGAGAAAACGTGTCATTCCAGAGCAACATCAGAACTCATATTAACTATAACACTGTAGATATACTCAAATACATTTCAAGTAGGCTAACACAGAAGTATAATTCACATACAATATCACAGGAGGCCAACTCCTGCATTCTCCCAACATACAATCAAGCTCCTGCAAGAAAGGAAGGGCACAGAATCCATAGCCAGCTGTCAATCAACCAAACAGCTGCATTATGGGTTCCGTTACCATCCAAACTGCTGTGGCCATTTTTATTTTCACCGACACTCCACGAACAAGCACATCCGGCAACACTTTATCATTTAACATTTTTTCATATGGAAATTACATTTATCAAAAGTGCTTTTATTAAATAAGGAAGAAGAAACAAAATTCAAACAGCTTTTACCACAAACAAGTTTGGCGCCTCTGCAAAAGAATCAAACTTGTTTATTTATCTCGCTTCATCTGTAGACCTGTGTCTTGAAAAACCTGTTCCCTATCAGAAGAAGAGTGGGCAGAGAGAGGGAGGGAGAGAGAATGAGAAGGGGGGTTATGCAAGGTAAATGAAGACAAAATGACAAGAGAGATTAAACAGGATATAAAATTGACTAAAGATAGTCACATGAAGTAAAATGAAAGGAGGAACTGGCCTGAAATATGAAGCTTAATTATAGAAGCAACATTGTAAATATTTCAGTGAGGACTAGTTGAAGTGATCTTCTCTTTATGAAGATTTCCTCATTTTTGCCAAACAGTTCGGAAAAGAACAGAATGATACAAGTGAATGAGAGATTGCTTGTTTCCAAACTTCCATCATTATTTTTTCATTTCAGTGCGATCTACTTGCGAAAGAGAAGGCAAGTTCACAAATGAAAGAAACAAGCGGAGCAAAGGTGAAGAGAAATGAAAGAAAACTACTTGCCACTGTGATAAACGACAAGAGAAGGGACACACTGAACAGGACGGATAAAAGCAGACAGGTATGAAAGAGATGAGATGAATAATTCTGAGTTACCTGCTCCTGTCATCGCTCCTCTTTCTTCCGCTCTTTCTCCCTCTCTCCGCTCCCTGGCTTGTGCGAGTTTGTCAAAGCGCGTTCGCGTATTTATGCCTACCGACTTCCTCCTCAGAAATCTGAGGAACATTTTCACTTTCACTTCTTCACTAGACTGCCCACAACCTCCCCCTCCAAACATCTCAATGTCTTTCCCTTCTCTTTTCTCTTCTTATAATTCCTGTCATCTCTTTCTTTTAATTTATGTTATGTTATTATCGAAAAAAGCTTCAGCTACTATGGTTGATTCACTTATTTGACTGTAGGTGTAGTGTAGTATTGTTTTTTATGTTTACATTTTAAAATATAGTTAAATATGAGTATTTATATATATATATGAAGAGTTCAGATGCAAAACCAGCTAAAAGCCATCTCGGTTAAAAATGAGATAATGATACTGAGTGAATGCTCCTGACACATATTATACGTCCATCAAATACTTTTACTTCAAACTCGCTAAATTCCAGCCTCAGCCCAATCAGAAGTACCAGTACTTACATAGAAACCTACACAAAGTAGCCAGAAAGAAGTGCTCATTTTAAAAAAATACGTCAGATGGATTTAGCTGGTTTTGCATCTGAACTCTTCATATATATATATATATATATATATATGCATGTTCTTCAAATATTTCATTAAAAAAAAAAAAAAGTCTAGTTTTCTGACACTGCAGGAAAAACAATATTGTGGCACACATTAATATACATCTGTCAGTCATTTCATTTTTGCTGTGTATAAAAGCGTTAAGAGATCTGGGCCCAGCTGGGCTGAGCTCACTAACGGGCCAATATCATATTTCATTTATGAGGAGCCACCTGGAGCTCTCAGCCCAACCTGTCCAGGTGCGGGTCCATTAGTGTGCATGTGTGAACGCTTGCTTGGAAAGTCCGGTAGTTTTGGAGGTGAAGGCCGGTTCCCTTGAGACGCACTTGCAAAATGAGGAATAACGTACCAATGTTAGTGTTGAGCAGCCATCCACCCACAGATTCAGGATTTGAAAACCAAATTTATGATGAAAAAACTCATGCGAGTGAAATATGTTGCAATTTACTTGACACAGGCATATTTTTCTAAAGGTACTCACATGCACCTAACTTGAACCATCAGTTCTCTTTTTCTAACAAACTTGACAGAAATCCCATTAAAAAACAACACTTCCTGTTTCACACAGATCAACTGCACTCAATCATCCTGTTTTCTTCTTTGGACAGACAATTTTGATTGTTTATTGCTTTAGAATGGTGCATATGCAGTGTTTTTATTTTATTAATCAAGACAAGACAAACATATGTGGCAAAAAAAATTATATTTTCCAACAAAAGTCAAATGATTACAATCAAAAACTTTTTTGACATGTAAGGCATCTGATACAAACAGCAGACGGCATGCGTTCTCCACAACCACACAAACGCATACATTCACGCAAAATTGGCATGTGCTCGCAGACAGTCACACAGTTTCTCTCCTCGCTAAGAGGAAAGGCGGCTGGGAAGACGAGAAAGAGGAAGCTGAGGTTCTCAGTGTGTTTGGGTGCTTGTATGTGCAAAAGCACGTGTGGAAGTCCATTAATGGGGGTTATGTGCTTTTGGCTGTGCATGTACTGGCATCTGTAGTGTCTTCTTTAAAACAGGCGCTTCTCATAGCTGAAAGAACAAAATAAAAGGTCAGTTCATTTTTTCATTTAAGTTAAAAATTGCACATCATTCTATTCAAAAGTGTGGTTTCAGAAAGATTCAATATTTTGTTTCTGAATGACGTCTCTTATGCTCACAAAGGCTGCATTTGATTAAAGTCAAATATTATTGTAACTTTTCTCCATTTTCTACATTTTATTAATGTCATTTAATACTGTGATGTCAACGCTGAATTTCCAGTAGCCATTATTACTCAAGACTGAAGACTCAGTGTCACATGATCCTTCAGAAATCATTCTAATATGCTGATCTGGTGCTGAATATATCTTATTAGCATCAATGATGGAAACAGTTGTGCTGCTTCATATTTTATTGGAAACCATGATAAATTATTCTTTTTAGATTCTTTGATGAAAAAGTTCAAAATAATAGCATTTATGTTAAATAGAAATCTTATGGAACACTATAAAAGTTACTATATATCTATTAGGGATGCACCGAAACGTATCGGCCGAAATGCTTGCGCGTTTTGTCAGTAAAGCCGGTTCTGTAATCAGCGGTAAATGCCATCAGGTGCGTGATTTCACGTTGAGCCGTATATACTACACACAGCCGTTGTGCACTGACGAGCTGCGCAAATCCATGTTCATTATCAGTGTGAATTTGCGCAGCTCGTCAGTGAACAACGGCTATGTGTAGTATATACGGCTCAACGTGAAATCACGCACCTGATGGCATTTACCGCTGATTACAGAACCGGCTTTACTGACAAAACGCGCAAGCATTTCGGCCGATACGTTTCGGTGCATCCCTAATATCTATATACCTATATATCTATCTACTATATATTTATGGGGTCTTACTGACCCCAAACTTTTGATTTGGTCGGTAATGTACAATTCCTTCAGACGAAGTGCACGAATGTTTAATTAACTACCTGTGTAGGCTGTGTACTCCACCCTCCATCTGAGCTGACATTGTCCTCTTTTCAAACCTCAGTTCACCAGAATACATCATTGCCCTGAGATAGATGGAGACGGACAAAGGAAAGGGGGGGAGATAAATGACAAATGGTCTCATTAAATTCAAATGTATAAATATTTGGGTTTGTGTTTGTTTTAGCAGTGCATTTTTGGCTTAAAGGTGCAGAGTATAATTTCAGTGCCACTAGTGGAATGAAACAGAATTGTAAAAAGAAATAATTTGGAAACAAAAACATACTTTTTACAATCTTGTTTGGTGCCATTAGTGGCACAGAAATGCTACACTGCACTTTTGAATGCATTTAATTGCAAAAATGTGAGTAATTAGTGCAATTGCGCGTACCTCAGCTGCGTGAGGCTCTTTGCACCGATGTCTTGGCAGGAATGCTGTATGCCAACAAGGAGATATGGAACAAACTTATGGATGGAGCCTTTATCCTGAACAGCCCCTGAAACTCCCTGAGCTACTTTAATTTTATCACTCTCACTGAAAAAGAGACAGAGAGAAAGAGGACAGAAAGGTTGAGAGAGTGAGCATGGTTTAAATTTATATTCTGTAGAACTTTCTTTCTCAGTCAAAAAGCTGTTTTTGATATTAGCTTTTATTCCATAAAACAGTTCAGGACAAAAGTTTACCTACACCTTGCAGAATCCGCAAAATGTTTATTATTTTACCAAAATAAGAGGGATCATACAAAATACATGTTATTTTTTTATTTAGTACTGACCTGAATAAGATATTTCACATAAAATATGTTTAGATATAGTCCACAAGAGAAAATAATTGTTGAATTTATAAAAATAAGCCTGTTCAAGAGTTTACATATGCTTGATTCTTAATACTGTGTTGTTATTTGAATGATCCACAGCTGTTTTTATTTATTTATTTATTTATTTTAAGTGATAGTTGTTCATGAGTCCCTTGTTTGTCCTGAACAGTTAAACTGCCTGCTGTTCTTCAGAAAAATCCTTCAGGTCCCACAAATTCTTTGGTTTTCCAGCATTTTTCAAACTGAGGACAACTGAGGGACTCATACGCAACTATTACAGAAGGTTCAAACGCTCACTGATGCTTTAGAAGGAAAAACAATGCGTATTATTTTCTCTAGTGGACTATATGTAAATGTCTTTTATGTGAAATATCTTATTCAGGTCAAAAAAAACCCCCCCAAAAAAAAACAATAACATGCATTTTGTATGATTCCTCTTATTTTGGTCAAATGATTAACATTTTGCAGATTCTGTAAGGTGCATGTAAACTTTTGACCTCAACTGTATATCTAATTATCGTCAAGCATTAGACTATATAAGCAGTTGTGAAATAGTAAGCATATAGCAAAGCTGTTTAAAAAAAAAAACAAAAAAAAAAAAACAAGGGAACGTGTAATTACTGGCTAAACATTAGCAGGAACTAAAAGCAGTAAGTGCACAGTATTGCATTTGGGAAAGGATTTTTGTGTGGCACCTGAAGTATCTGCTCTGTGAACCCAAGTTCTTGTCCATGGCATCCAGTGAGCCCATTCCTCTGTACTTCTTCAGACGGATCCCATCCGAAAAGAAATATTCACCAGGAGCTTCAGAGGTGGCAGCGAGCAATGACCCCATCATTACTGAGACAGAGAAACCAAAAGCATAAGAGAATGTAGCTTCAGTTATGACTTTAGTTTATATCTTTGTGAATTTATCCACCCATTAGTAAATATTATGGGTCTGGTTTCCAGTCTCATCCGTGTCCAGCTATTTTTAGCTGTATAAAACAGGTTTTTCTGCTTGATATTGCAAATTGCTGTGTCTTACCATGATATGTTAATATATTATCTTAATTATGAACACACTGGTTTGTAGTGCAAATGGTTTTACTGTTTACTGCACGTTGTTATTCTTGTCATAATTTCCCTTGTGGCTAATGAACTGGAAGTCTTGCCCATAGGCTTACTTACGTTAAAGAAAAGGTGGATATCTAAACCATTTCTCACCTGTAGATGCTCCCAATGCGAGTGCTTTAGCAATGTGACCAACGGTCTGAATTCCCCCATCAGCGATGACAGGCACGCCAAACCGCCGAGCATATTCTGATACCTTATACACAGCCGTTGCCTGTGGCCTCCCGCACGCTAGCACTGTGAGAACAATGAGAAATACAGACTCTTACTTACAATTTACTATCAACTTGCATATTCTACAAATATTAATTGTGTAGATGAGGACAATCAATATGCAGTGATGAACAAATACTTTCGATACAAACAAAGACATTCATACTCTCTCAACACACAGACAGCCATATGGACAATGTATTCTTTACTCATGCAGTCATGTGACTTCAGTCAGTGACAATCAACCAGTACCAGTATCAAGTCAAAATGAGGCCAAACCAAAATGAAGTAAAGAAATCTGAATCATAGCACTTCTTTGAACTTCACTAAGTTCAAAGACAAAAAGTTAGCATTATATGAAATATGTGGATTTGTGAAAGTGGAATTTAAGATGTGAGATTTTCTATACATGGTAAGGTAACATGAGAGAAGAAAAAGAGGAGCCCATCAGCAAACCCTCTGCAAGTCTTGACAAACAAGGACAAGTGAGAAAGTTTCAAAATGATTTGAGTCACTCTCTAAATTCACGTAAGCCTTTTGCTCCACTGTCCACTGACCTTTCGCAAGACCATCTTTGAAAGAGTGGGTCCAAAAGTCTGAGACTTCTAGTGCAAATTATACTATTTTATTTAAGCAATTTAACTAATTAAACATTATATTCATTTATTAAAAAATTAGTTCATTTCCAGAATAAAAATTTCCTGATAATTTACTCACCTTCATGTCATCCAAGATGTTCATGTCTTTCTTTCTTCACTTAGAAAAAAATGAAGGTTTTCGAAAAAAATATTCCAGGATTTTCTCCATATAGTGGACTCCCAACGGTTTGAACTTCCAAACTGCTGTTTCAATGCACCTTTAAAGGGCTCTACACGATCCCAGCCAAGGAATAACGGTCTTGCCTAGCAAAATGATCGGTCATTTTCTTTTTGGCCTTTTGCATGCTTTTGAACAGACAGGACAGTAGAAAATGACAGGAAAGCATGGGGTGGACAGTTGGGAATGGGATTGGCAAGAGACCACGAGTCGGGACTCGAACTCGGGTTGCCAGAGGTGCAATTGCACTATACGTCAGCAATGTGTGAAGACGCACATGCTTATCACAGAGCAAGTGCAAAATGAGCATTTGTGGTTAAAAAGGATATATATATTTATTATTATTATTTTTTTTAGAAAGTTACCAATTGTTTCGCTAGATAAGACCCTTATTCCTTGGCTGGGATTGTGTAGAGCCCTTTGAAGCTGCACTGAAACTCCAATTTGGACCTTCAAGCTGTTGATCCCCATTGAAGTCCACTATATGGAGAAAAATCCTGGAATGTTTTCCACAATAACTGACGAAAAAAGAAAGACATCAACATCTTGGATCACATGGGGGTGAGTAAATTATCAGGAAATTTTTATTCTGGAAGTGAACTAATCCTTTGAACAAGTGAAAAGTTGCATGCAAGATGCATGGAAATCCATGCTGTCATCTTCCCATCATCATCTGAAACTGATGCCCTGTAGCAATGGGAGTTTTTGGCATTTTCACAGTTTTATTTAAAACAAAGAATGAAAATAGACAAGAAGTGAAGAGGGGGCAGCAGTGCTGGGAAATGACATGTGTCAGCTTTTTACCCACAACCCCCTTCTATAATCTCTAGTCACACCATCTACACTCTGTATACTGCAAAATAAAAAAAAAATGGTGTGACTGAAATAACACAAACTATACTGAACTGTAAAATGAAGACGTGAGACTGATGATTGTGAAACCCTCAAATATTTGCACAAGTGCACTTCATATGCTCCAGTGCTCTCACAGCAGCTCTAAAACCTATTTGGACACTTTTTTTGGCCATATTTCTAGCATTTTCATTGTACAGATAAAATCTCAAAGCAAATGACATATAGAAAAAACAATGCTAAAGCTTTTCTCAGAACTAAGTTCACATTCCTGTGCTTAATTGGCAATGACTCTCATTCAGCATGTATTTTTTTTTTTCAATAAATGTCATTTGGTTTTATATTTTATGATACAATGAGATTGTTTACCTTTTCTTGCCACTGCACAAGCTAGTTCACTTATGTTAGTGAGGGATTCGGGTAACAGACTTAGATCAGAGGAAGTGCCAAACGCCATTACTGACAGGTTAGTCAGACAATGACAAGCATCCAAAACCCCAAAAACCAGCAACTACTTCTAATGATGCAGAGCCATTAACCAGTCAATGCAGCAGGCAGAGTGAGATAGTGAGCCAATGGGATCTGTATGGGGATCACAGGGAAGGGACTTACTGGAGTATCCCGTAACAGTAGTTGGGGTTTTGGGGCTGTGGAGCTTTAAACCAGGAGGAATACTGAGAGGTGCTAGAGAGACACAATTATAGAAAGGAAAATAGAGACTGAGAGAGAGCACACGGTAGCTCTGTTCTAAAACCTAGTGAGGTGCCTTGCTGCTTACATATACTCCCTTAGAAGAAAGCAGCCTAACTTATTGTTATGGAACCTCATAAGGGATGGATTTGGAATGCACTACAAAGGCTGCACCTGTGTGCAACACAGTTTGATATTAGCATGTTGCTAAACTAACAGCTTGATACTCTAATAAGCATAAAAATGTTGCACTAATAAATGCGAAGTAAAATAATACATTCAAATTACTTATCTATGTTACAGCATAAAATATTTTGTTCAGTATTAGGTATATTTATTTATTATCAAATTTTCGCTTGTCAACCACCTTTGATTTATTTCCAATGCATTATGGAACTGTAATATTCATAAAGCACATAAGCAATTTAAGATAACTGTTTTTGATTTTAATATATTTTAAATGTAATTTATTTCTGTGATGTCAAAACTTAATTTTCAATCTTTAATGTGTCATGATCCTTCAAGAAATTATTCAATAAGCTAGTTATTATTATCATCAATTATGAGAACAGTTGTGCAGAGTATTTTTGTGGAAACATGATACTTTTTTAGGATTCTTTGATGAACAGAAACTTGAAAGGAACAGCATTTATTTTAAATACAATCTTTTGTAATGTAATGTCTTATAAATGATCAATTTAATGCAATTTAATGCTTAAGTTTTTGAACATGTGTTTTTTTTTTTAAAGAATTCTCTTCTGCTGACCAAGCCTGCATTTATTTAATCCAAAATACAGCTAAAGCATTAATATTGTAAAATAGTTTTACTATTTAATCAACTGCTTTCTATTTGAATACATTTTACATGTAATTTATTCCTGTAATCAAAGCTAAATGTTCATCAGAATGGCTTCAGAATCATTACTTCATTCTTCAGTGTCACATCATCCTTTAGAAATCATGATTGTTGATTTGCTGTTCAATAAACATTTATTATTAATTATTAAAATTATTAAAAATTACATTTTTTTTTTTTAGGATTCTTTGATGAACAGAAAGATCCAAAAAAAAAAATCAGGATTTATCTGAAATTATAGAAATTAATACTTTTACTTAGCAAGGATGCTTTAAATTGATCAAAAGTGATGATAAAGACATATATAATGTTACAACAGTTTGCTATTTCAGATAAATGCTGTTTTTCTCAACTTTCTATTCATCAAAGAAACCTGAAAAAAATCTACCTTCAACAATGTTTTCTGAGCAGAAAATCATCATGATTTCTGAGAGATCATGTGACTGAAGTAATGATGCTAAAAATTCAGTTGTGAAATCACAGGAATAAATTACATTTTAAAATATATTCAAATAAAAAAAAAAAGTTATTTTAAATAGTAAAAATGTCAAAATGTTACTGTTTTTGCTATACTTTGGATCACATAAATGCAGGTTTGGTGAGCAGAAGAGACTTCTTTTAAAACCATTAAAAATCTTACTGTTCAAAAACTTATGACCAGTAGTGTATGTCAGGAGCCAGTATAATTATAAAGCCTACTTTCTGGAACAGTCTTTGCTAGGTTTTGGAACAGAGCTGATTAAAAAAAAAATAAATAAATAAAAAAAAAAATAAATAAAAAAAGGAACTGACACAGGTAACAAAGACAACTAGTCGAAAGGAAAAAAATGCCATAGAGACAGTGAAAAAGCACAAAAAAGGAAAAACAGAAACAAGTGTAAAAAGATTGAAAAAAATTGACAGAAGAGAGCAAGAGCGAGCCTTCACTACAATACTCCGATCATTCAGAGCAACAGAGAAAGATGTTTGTCACAGAGAACTATGCAAATGAACACAGACACTTATATAGGCACATACATATTTCTTAGGCAATACCACTGAATATAGAATACCTACACCGCACAAACAAAAATATGGAAACTTTTCTCCACAGATTCAAAAACCCCAGAAAAGTGCTACAAGAGAGGAAACAGGGCAGTGCAGATTGTCTGCCAATCAATCCGCACAATTAACTCACAGAGCAAAACTGCAGGCATATTTGTGAAATTATAGATAATTTGGACTGCTCTAACCATGTTAAAACAGGACCAGAGGAGGCACTAGACATTAGGTGCTCTCTCTGGAATGACTGGATGTAGAAACAGCCTGTGATTGGCTGAGGGGCAGGCAGTCAGGCGTGGGATTGGTGGACTGACCTTCTTGTGTGATGCAGATGGAGCCGCTTCCCATTCCAACTCTCAAAGCATCCGCTCCGGCGTCAATCAAATTCTTTGCCTGAGCCGCAGTCACAACTACAACAGAGAGACAACCCATGTAAACTGTATGCCTATAGATATCATGTTCAAAAATTTTGCATTTAATACTAACCATTGCCGCCAATGACTTGTAGACTAGGATATTTCTCTTTTATGTACTTAATCATATTAATCTGAAAGATGGAATTTCCTTGGGAAGAGTCCTGAAGTGCATAAGAGACAGTATGTAAACAAACAGGACATAAATTAACCATCTTCAATAATTGATTCACTAGAAGAAATCAGGCCTCACCAGGACGACCACGTCAACACCAGCCTGCACCAGCAGGTCAAGTCTGTATTTGTCATCATTGTGTGTTCCAATTGCAGCGCCACAAAGCAGCTGTTTTCGAGAATCCTTTGAGGCCAATGGGAAATCTCTGTTCTTCTTCAGATCTGTCCGAGCGATGATGGCCACCAAACAGCCCTCCTCATTTACAATAGGAAGCTTACCTAAAGCAAACAAACACTGAGCGTGAGAATGATTGGATGACGATCTGCTCTGACATATTCAAAAATTTAGTTAAGGTTTTTTAGGCTGATTTAATATGATAATAATGAATTTGTGAGTCTTTTTGACAGAGTCAACATTTTTACTTATTTATTTGGTTGGTTGTTTTATACCATGTCAGCAGCTATATTTTTGGCCAAAATCATTTACATGCAAATATATTAAAGGAGATACGGAATAGATACACAGAATAATTTACAAACAGAAAGAATTCCACAAGTCTTCCTATTTGCTAAATGCATTATTATTTTAAATAGTAGTTATGCTGTTATGCAAAAACAAGATGCAAGATTTCCATCTTGCAATTATGCCACTGCCGAGAGCTGGTGCATGAAACACTGCTATATAGGTTAATGAATAATTAACATTCATATAAAATGTGGTTCAAGGATTAATCTAAAACTTTCCTCCACCATGAGAGTTTGAAGAAAGAAAAGGGTAAAGAGCTCTCATAAACTGATTTAAAGTCTACCCCACCTTTCTTGCTCCTTTGGAGGATTTCATTGGCCTCTTTCAGTGTCACTCCTGCTGGAGCTACAACCAGGTCCTCCCTTTTAGTCATTACCTGAGAGAGAGAAAGATAAGGTGAGCTGACCTCGGTAAAAACTGCTTAGCCCACATCCTCTGTGTTAAGCCCCACCCACCTCACTGAGGGGCAGGTCATGCTCAGACTCTTTGAGGAAGTCGATATCTCGTGATGAAATGATGCCGACCAGGCGTCCGCCCATCTGTCCGTTGTCAGTGATCGGAATCCCGCAGAATCCATGTCGAGCTTTTGCCTGAAATACGTCTCTTACTCGCTCGTTAGGACTCATCACCACCGGATCCGTAATGAAACCCTGTTCGTACCGCTAAATGATCAAAAGCGGAGGGAAAGGGAGGGAGAAAAGCGAGCGATGCTCTATTAGGCATTTCTACTTGGGAATCACTTAGATACATATGACTTAAAACAGAATGAGGTGTGGATTTCTTATTCACAAGGATGCTGTTGCAACTACAGGGTAGGGGTCAGAAGAAAAATGTATATTATGAATGAGAAAAGAAAATGGGTGCAAACATTAAAGACAGAGACGTGAAGAAACTCACCTTGACTTTGCGAACTTCATTAGCCTGGAACTCTGGAGTGCAGTTATGATGAATGAAGCCAATCCCACCAGTCAGCTGTGACATCACATCATCACATTTGATATTAGAACAAAATGCTACATGGACAGATGATCAATCTTTGTAAATTTACACTGCCGTTCAAAAGTTTGGGATGAGTAAGATTTTAAATGTTTTTTTAAAAAAAAAGACTAAAAGACTTAAAATAACTGCTTTTTATTTGAATATATTTTAAAGTGCCCCTATTATGCCATTTTAAAGGTTGCTAATATTGTTTTAATAGACTCCCAAAACAGGTTCACATGTATGCAAGGTCAAAAAACACTTCAGTTTTCTCCAAAAATAGATTTAATTTTACCCCATTTCTAAATGATCCTTAAACGACTCGTGCGAAGCAGTTCGAAGAATCAGTCTCTCTAAACCCCTCCTTTCCGTGAGCCCTCACTGCTGTGATTGGTCAGACGGCGCAGTCCTTTATGATTGGTCTACCGCGTACAGCGTGTCGGAAAACGAAACGCCCATTGCCATAACTGACTGACAGCACTGGACACTTGTCAATACATGGAAAAGATGGCATCGATTTTACCATAACAATTCCAGCCAGAGTCTGACGATGAAACGGCTGAAGTGGCTGATCGACAAGTTAGCACGGTCTACCGTGGAAAGTGCTCGCAATTTGCTTTTATAACCGAACCGGGCACACCTCTATGTTGTAAACTTCAGCAATGTATAATGCATTAAGCGGCTTTCACACCGAACGCGGAAAGCGCTGCGCTGACCGATGGGTTCAGTGCAGCCCTTCAGAGCGCAGCGGTGAAAGCTCATTTGAACAACTCATTTAAACTTTGCTCCGCTGCGCGTGCGCTTTAGTAGAGGCAGAAACAAGCCGTCCTCGTGAGGCGGAAGCAATTAAAACGAATGGGTTTCATAGCACAGCGCTTTCCGCATTCGGTGTGAAAGCCGCTTCTGGCGCCATCCTTTATCATTACTCCAACTAATGAGACAGACAGACAGTCAAGCTGCATCAATCACAAATTGTCAGACTACAGTGGGTCCACAGCTGAACAACAGAACTACAGTAACGTGATTTAGCCGGTTAGCATGACATGTGCAGGGCTGTTACACAACATAACATACACAACTACGTATTTTGCTAGAAAATACAATCTTTGTAGATTCATCATCTTTTGGAAGTGAATATAAAACAGTTTTACTCACAGCGTAGGATACAGCGTCTTCCGTGTAATGTACATGTAAATTTCCATGTGATGTAAACCACATGGAACTTTATGGGCGGGCAAGTTGTTCGCGAAGTAGAACGTGGGCGGACATTATGCAAATCTGTTACTTCGTGACGTGTGGCCGTAACAGAAAAAGATTTGAAATCCTGACGACTCGTTTAGGCAAATGTGAGTTGACTCTTTTTTTTGATAGACAATAACTTTATTTATCGTGCACTGTCGGCTTCACAACTTTGCAGATAGTTTATGTTCACATACAGCTACATGACACACTGCATGAAAGATCATATTTGAAAACGCATAATAGGGGCACGTTAAAATATAATTTATTCCTGTGATGCAAAGCTGAATTTTCATCAGCCATTAATCCAGTCTTCAGTGTCACATGATCCTTCAAAAATCATTCTAATATGCTAACTTATTACTTTTATTATCAATGTTGGAAACAGCTGTGCAATTTTTTTTTTGGAACCTGTGAATTCTTTGATGGAAAAAAAGTTAAAAAGAACAGTATTTATTCAAAACAGAATTATTTTCTAACAATATACTTTATATATAACAATATAAGTCTTTGTCATTATTTTTTTTTATCAATTTAACACATTCTTTGTGAATGAAAGTATTATAATTTCTTTTAAAAAAAGAAAAAAAAATGTACTGACCACAAACTTTTAAATGGTAGTTTATATTGCTACAAAACATTTCTATTTTAAATAAATGCTGTTCTTTTTATCTGCTAAGAATAGCAAAGATGGTCTAAAAGCTAATGGACATAGATCTAAAAGACATAAATCTTGTATCTTGATCCATGAGGATTTTAATGATTTCATTGATAGTAAAATATGGGGCAGCATGATTGCAAATAAACTTTTCTTTTGTAATACGCATATATACAGACATCTGTGCTTATTTAAATGCATATATCAGTAAGAGTGCTTTCTGTTGTGGAATCTTGTGTCAATCATCCTCTTACCGCCATAGCAATGGCCATGTCAGATTCTGTTACTGTATCCATGGGTGACGAGACCAGAGGAGTTTTCATTGTGATTTGTTTAGTCAGTGCTGATGTCAGGTCCTTCAGAGAGAGACAATCAAATTAAACCACACAAGCAACATTATCCATCTAGCAGTAGAGTGTAAAAAGTTGACTACTGTTCAAAACTAGTGTGTTTCACTTACCACCTGGTCAGCTGTGAAGTCAATGTATCCTGGCAGAATCAGGAAATCACTGAAAGAGAATTGAGAAACGTGAGCAAAAAAAGTGAGTGAGGGAGATTAATTAATTTACAGCTGCTGCAAGTGATTTTTGAACACATATCACTATTTCTTGACTATGGAAGCCTGTTTCCACCACTAAATAAAATAAAAAAAAAAAAGCTTTATGTGACATTTGATCACACAATTCTGTGGAAAATACCAGAATTGTGGGATAAAATGTCACATAAAGCTTTTTTTATTTCTTGCAATTTTTTTTCTCAGAATTGAAAGATATAAGCTCGTAATTGTGAGTTATAAAGTTAGAATTGTGTGATATAAACTCACAATTGTGAGAAATAAAGTCAGAATTGGGAGAGAAGACTTTTTTCTCGCAGATTGTGAGTTTATATCTTGCAATTCTGACTTTATTTCTCAGAATTGTGAGATATAAACTTGCAACTGTGAGTTATAAAGTCCAATTTTGAGGAGGAAAAAAAATCATATGTTCTCAGAATTGCGAGTTTATATCTCACAATTCTGACTTAGCTCACAATTTTAAAAAATATATATTTTTTTTAAAAGTCACAATTGTGAGTATATCTCGCAATTCAGACTTTATTTCTCAGAATTGCAAGTTTATCTCTCACAATTTTGACTTTATAACTCACAATTGCGAATTTATATCACGCAATTCTGAGAAAAATGTCAGAATTGAAAGCTTGTATCATGCAATTCTGATAAAAAAAAATAAAAAAAAATCGGAATTGCGAAAAAGAAAAGTCAAAATTGTAAGATAAAAAGTCACAATTACCTTTTACAAATTTTTTACTTAGTGACAGAAATGGGCTTCCATACTTGACAGATGAAACTGGAAAAAGGTGTTTGGAGTAATAATACTTGTCTCTGTGACAGCACTACGTTTGACTCCAGTTCTAGCCAATCAAAAATCTTTATTGGTGGTTCTCTGCCAATAGCAAGTTTTTGGGGGTCGGAACTAACTGTTTGACCAACTAATGACAGAGTGGAGAGTTTGAGAAACATAATTGAAAACTATTTATCTATCTATCTAGAAACATTAACCATATATATATATTTAAAGCAGTTTTTTTTTTGGGCAATTCTTTAAAAATCGCTGTTATGAATTCCAACCGAATCATTAACGATTCAGTGAGTTGACTTGAGTACTGCTCTGACTCAATTCGATACGCCAACATTCAACTCTTATCTCGTACACACTGACACATACACACAACACTGATTATGTTCCAAAAACAGTAACTTTATCAATAATATGTCACATATGTTTACGAGTATCACGCAACGCCCTGTTTATGATAAAACCGAGTGTGTCAATGCTTCAACCTAATGTCCAATGTAAACAATCCATGGCCTACAACTCTTGTGTTAGATGGTAAATAGAACCGCGTTTCTAGAAAAAACCTCGCACCTGCCACGGATAGGCTTTCACTCGGGGACAGCACATGCTTTACATGGCACCAGAGAATTTGTAACAAGAAAACAACCGCAACATACTTCACAAAGCTCAGCCTATTAATAGCACATTTGGAAGGAGACTGCAATTACGTTTTGGTACAAGAAAAGCTGCTTGGGGTGTCAGTGGATTAGGAATAGACTGTGGTAACTCTGCTTCGCATAACTGGAATGGCAGCAGATGATGAATCACCCACAGTTCAGCAGTCAATCCAAGATGTCAATCCGACCTGACTTAACCTTGTGAACCCACACAGCACCACATCGACATGTGCCCTCCATAGTGATCCGTCTATGCAGTACTGACTCACGTAAAACCGAATTGCATAATAGATGAAAAACAGTGTGCTGTCACCCATGCTGGACGCAAAACCAGACAAATGCGGACCAACAACGACACCTACATGGTGTTCAGCTCATGTTAGCGGATTTAAATGAAGCTGCATACCATAGCAGCACATCTGCAGTGCTGACAGGCAAGTATGTTTGATGTTTAACAAACAGCAAGCATATGGAGAATGAAATAGAGGGGTATGAAACACAACTTAAAGTATTTACTTATAGGTAAGGCCGTCTCCGCAGTTGAAGAGCTGTTGTCCAGTTAGACCGTCGTCAGGCACGTAGCCCGTCTGTCCGCTGATTAAATAGTCTGCCATAGCGCTTAAAAAGGTTTAAAGTCCAAATCCTCACAGGAGTGTTTTTCAAGACGTTTGCGCGCCGTCCGGTGAGTGATGTTCTCCTCGGAGCTTCAATCTGACACAGTCTTCACGGCACCTAATGTCAGTAAATGTTGCAAAAAGCTCAGGTTTCTATTAAAGAGACAGATCTGAATCAAAGAAGACCCGGTTTTGGGGACCGAAGCTGGCCCGTGGTGCCCACAAGCATCACACGTGTTTGTCTGTAGGACGACCTCGTCTTCCGCAGATATAAATAAGGTATCTTCGTACGTCACTTCCGGCCAGCGGCTGGCTGGCGTTTATTCGCTAAAACTGTTCTTATATTCTTGAACAGAGGAGACTAGGGGTCATCTCTTCACCCTGGGATACAGTGGAAAGGGTGGGGTGTTTGTTTGTATATTCTGTTGTGGGCGCGTTCTTGTTATCTCGCGCGCACATGTGGTCGGCATGAGGGGAACAACTTCGATTTAAATTTATCTCGTGCACTCTGCCGCTGACTTTATTTGGCTCGCATGAACTGACCTGAATATGCAGGCCCGGGAACGCGCGAGGACACCTAATACCCTTCTAGTGCGCGCAGCGACCATTTGAAGATATTATTTTTATTGTGAAATAATTTTCATAATATACTAATATATTAGTATACTATATACTATACTAGTAATACTATATACTATTAGGGCCGCATTAAAAATGCAGTATAAAATCAATTTGATATATTTAAGTCAAACAGTCAATCTTCATTGTTTGTTAGTAAAAGCAATTATTTTGTCTAAAGTTTTTACCTTTTTTGTCCTTGTATTTTAATATTAATAATTTTCTATATATATATATATATATATATATATATATATATATATATATATATACTATCAGAAATGTTTATTTTGCATTTGATATGTGAATAGCTAAATCCTTTATGAAACATCAAAAGAAAAAAATGGTTCATACAGTACTGCATATTGTGTTTATTGTGTTTATTCTGTTCTTTAAAGACCAAATGTTGTATTTTATGGCTGTAGGTCACCTGTTAATAGAATAAAAAATAACTGTAATATGTGACCCTGGACCACAAAACCAGTCATAAGGATAAACCTTTGAAAATGAGATTTATACATCATCTAAAATCTGAATAAATAAGCTTTCCATTGATGTATGGTTTGTTGGGATAGGACAATATTTGGACTTACAACTACTTTACAAATAATATTTTATATACATCTATTTGAAAATCTGGAATCTAAGGGTGCAAAAAAAAAAAAAAAAAATTGCCTTTAAAGTTGTCCAAATAAAGTTCTTATCAATGCATATTACTAATAAAAAATGTGACCCATGACCACAAAACCAGCCATAAGTTATTTTTTTTTTTGTAACATACATACATGATCTGTAACTAATATACTAACGATTTTTGGCATAAAAGAAAAATGTATAATTTTGACCCATACAATGTATTTTTAGCTATTGCTACAAATATACCAGGGCTACTTAAGACTGGTTATGTGGTCCAGGGTCACAAATTAAGTTTAGATATATTTACTGTAGAAAGTTTACAAAATATCTTCACAGAACATGATATTTACTTAATATCCTAATGATTTTTGGCATAAAAGGAATATTGATCATTTTGACCCACACACACTGTGAAAAACAATTTGCTGAGTCAACTTAAAATAATTTGTAACCTGGCTGCCTTAAAATGTTGTTCAGTCAACTCAAAAAAAGTTTATTCAACTTGAAATGTTAAATTGTAATAAAATGACAACTTAGATATTTATTTGAATCAACTTAAAATTTTAAGGCAGCTGGGTTACTTACCCATCTGTTAAGTTTAGAAAACACAAATATCTAAGTTGTTACTTAGTACAACTTAACATTTCAAGTTGACCAAACTTATTTTAGTTGACTGAACTTAAAAAGACAGCAGGGTAACAAATTATTTTAAGCTGACTCAACAAATTGTGTTTTTTATTTTTTACAGTGCAGTCCATTTTGCCAAGTCCACGTTCATCTCGCGGAATTGGGCTACTTGTTGCCCACTAACACTGTTGCCGCAGGTTGTTTTTCATGTCCGCAGGTTAGGGTTACCACCTGTCCCGCTTTGCCTTGTTCTGCACATCGCATATTGAGAAAATGTCCCGAATTTTATTAGACTATTAGTTTTTAATTGTCGTATTAAGAAAACGTACATACATTCTTTTGCCTTTTTAAGAAAGCTTTTTATTTATTCTTTTTGCGGCATAGTTTCCGCAAACGTTGTGTAGGCCTCATCAGGTGATCTAGCACCACCGATGGAAATGGTCGAGCATACACAGGAAAACACAATATTCTCCATTCAAAAAAAACGATGCAGCTTTCAGACATGACTTTCTTCTTATTTTAATAGTTAGTTTGAGACTGTTTCTATGGCATTATTTTTATGACAAATATGTCCAGAGCGCATTATTCTAATGCGAGGGCACATCAAAATTTGCCAAAACAAATCTCTTCTCTCGCAGGTGAATTCTCTTCACTCGCAGACAAAACGGATGCGCTTTTTTTCGCTTACATGTGCACGCTCAGAAACATAAATAAGTGCATATGACAATGGATGTAAATCAGTTTTTACATAGCATAACAGTAGTAAATGTATCTCTTAATGAAATGCTAATTTTATAAGGGGAACCCCACCAAAAAAAAAAAAAAAAGAAAAGTGTATTTTAGCCCCCAGAATGCGATTTTTAACCCCCTTTTGGGCTAGCTTTGACTAGGAATTAAGCAGGTTTTATTGTAAAAACCTGGAAACCCTGCATACAATGTATTGTTGGCTATTGCTACAAGTATACTTGTGCTACTTAAGACAGGTTTTGTGGTCCAGGGTCACAAATATGGCAGCTCTTAACATTTTGGTGCCAGAGACAACTCTGGTTTTGCATAAATGAAGTGTTACATGTTGAAAAGTTGTGTGGTACATGAATATATGCCATTTCAAACGCACATGTACACCACCATTCAAACTTTTGGGATCACTATGAAAAAAATAAATACTTTTATTTAGCAAGTATGTATTCAACTTATCAAAAACATAAGACATTAAATGTTATAAAATATTTATTTTTTTAAATGTTTAAATGTTCTTTCTAAATTTAAAAAAGTTTTCACACTGCGTTTTAAATTGTGATAAGATTTAATAATAAAATAATATGAATATTAATTAATTAATTACCTTTTTAAAAAAAAGTCTTGAGCACCACATCAACGCATTAGAATGATTTCTGAAGGATCACGTGACACAAAAGACTGTAGTAATAGCTGCTGAAAATTCAGCTTTGCCATCACAGGAATGAATTACATTTAAGATACATTAAAACAGAAAACTGTTATTTTAAATATTTCACAAAATTACTGTATTTTTAATCCAATAAATGCAACCCTGGTGAGCATAAGAGACTTCTTTTAAAAACGAACAAATATTGCTGACCGCAAAATTTTGATTGGTAGTGTAGTGCAAATACATCTTTATCATGTGTGCACAAGAAAACACAAGAGTCACTGTCTGGTTTAAAAACGTTCTCTCAGTAACTCTATTTCTGTATTAATGTACAACCGTTGAAAATTACAGCATCATTTGTTTTTCATCTTTTTTTCAGTTTTCTGTTTTTTTTTTTAAATGATCTAACTATCAACAGCCATTTCCAAAGAACAAAAAAAAACATGAGAAGAAAGCAAGAGTGAGAAGGAAAGGCGGCAGAAGTTATGGCAGGAGCAATGTTGTAGGAAGAAAAGAGTTAGACTGTTTCGGTGGAGTGTTTTGAGTGTGTGTGCGTGCGTATGTGTGTGCATGTGTAATGTCAGCTGATGTGGGGATGTGAGAATGCATTGTGTATGCGAATGCCAGTATACAATTTTGCTATTCTCAAACCCTGCAGCCGAGTAAATTAGAAAGCAAAAAACGGGGCACTGATGAAGGAAAGAATGAACAAAAGGGGAAAAAAACTGCTTTGAAAAGAGATAAATGAGAAAAACAGAAAGGAGATGGACAAAACATTATGAGATGCAGAGTAGAGTTTTGACCAAAAAAAAGTGGAGGGGATCTTTGGAGAGAAGGGGCCAAGACAGTTGAGAGAAGAGTGAACTCGACGTGGATTTGATGGACGGATGTTTAGGTGTCGTGGAAATCCTTCAGCAGCGTCCGTCTCTTCTGCTCAGCAATGTGCATCTGGTTCTCCAGATCCTACACAGAAAAGAAAAAAACAGAAATTATGATTCTTTCTTTTTAATCCAGTGTTCCTGTTCACAACTTCCTCTAGTCTTTGTTCCATCTCTCACCCCTCTATCATTAGCGCTCGGCTCTCCTCTCTCATAACTGTCTGCTCTCTCCACTTTCCATGACAAGTTCTCGATCTCCGCCTCCAGCTGCGCTTGCTGATACTCAAACTACAGGGAATAAAAATGAGATTACCCATTACCAAAGACTGATCGCACACAGATATTTGACCTTCAGATGATTCACACATTTAATGTAAGTGCTTACCAGTTTTTTGCGGGGTCCAGACTCCATGTAGTAGGCATAAGGATAAGTGTACTGCAGTGTGTAACGACACTATGGAGAGAGCAAACAGACAGCGTAAGCATGTGAAAACGCAGACCTTTACACGTATAACATATACTGGACTCAGCTCCTTGTCATCCAAGATGTTTGTGTCTGTCTTTCTTCAGTCGTAAAGAAATTATGTTTTTTGAGGAAAACATTTCTGCATTTTTCTCCATATAATGGACTGATGTGGTGCTCTGATTTTGAACTTCCAAAATGCAGTTTAAATGCAGCTTCAAACGATCCCAAATGCAGTTGTAAACTATCGCAGCTGAGGAAGGAAGGTCTTATCAGTTATTTTCATTAAAAAAATACAATTTAAATACTTTTTAATCTCAAACACTCATCTTGCCTTTCTCTCCCTGAACTCTGTGTATTCCGACTCAAGACAGTTAGGGTATGTCGAAAAACTCAGACCGTATTTTCTCCCTCAACTTCAAAAATCATTTCAAAATCATCCTACATCGCTGTAGAATTTCCCGACCCAATCTTTGCAAACATGCAAAGGTCAAAATGAGATGGGAGTTTTTCAACATACCCTAACTGTCATGAACAGAAAAAAAACAGTCCAGGCAGAGTAAGACAAGACGAGCGTTTGGCATTTAAAAGTATATAAATTGTATTATTTTTATTAAAATAACCGATCGTTACACTAGATAAGACCCTTCTTCCCCAGCTGGAATCATTTACAACCGCATTTGGGATCGTTTAAAGCAGCATTTAAACTACATTTTGAAAGTTTAAAATCGGGGCACAGTATCAGTCCATTATATGGAGAAAAATGCTGAAATGTTTTCCTCAAAAAACATATATGACTGAAGAAAGAAAGACATGAACATTGTGGATGACAAGGGGGTGAATAAATTATTTTTTTATTGGAAGTGGACTTCTCCTTTAAAGTGACAGCAGTCTAATATTCCTGCTATCTGTCATTCACGTTAATCAAACAATAAAAAGAGAGAAAATCTCTCAATGCTCTTGACAAAAATCACTTTTTTGACTCTAATAAGAAGAAATATATTTTTAAATTACACAGTGAAGAATGTGCAGTGGTTTTATTCATTTGATTACTTTATACAATGTATGTAGCATTTATTATTTGTTTTACTGTAGATTTTTGTGTTCTGTTGCTTGTAATTAGTTTCTTATTTTTACTTAATCGCTGATTGTTTACTTGTCTTCAGCGTGTCTGAGTTTTTTTCTTCTTTTATTTAGGCTAGTATAAATTTTTTGTGATATTGACACTAGTGACGAGAATTATGAAATTTCTACGGTATCAAAAATTGATACAATTAAAACCTTATTTAAAGAAAAAAAAAACTATACTGTCATATATACTTTGAAATAAAATTACTCGTATCGTGATACAAGAATTTGGTCATAACGCCCACCCCTACTTTAGTGTTTGAAAATGAAGAAAATCAGCCATAAATATTAGTATTGCAAGTTTATATAGTTTTACTATAAAATAAAAGTATTATTATTATTATCATGATTCTATATAAATCACAAAATGTTGGGCCAAATTGTGTAGCCTTACAAACAACCATCAGCAAACTTAAAAAAAAAAAAAAAATTTAAAATTAAATAAAAATTCAATTGTAAACTGCAATTTTTATTAGAAAAATCCCATTTCCCCACACATCGCGCAGCCCTACTGTGGAGTCCAGCTGGAATGCAGCCTTTACCTTGGCCAGTAGCTTGGCAGCATTCTGCAGGTACTGCCAGTCAATCCAGGTGCCCAGGTTATTCATGACTCGCTCCTGAATCTTCTCCTGGATCCGCTGGTATGTCTGTGCCTCCAGCTGCAAGCTCTTATTGTGGTTCTCCCACTGGACACACACATAACGTACAGATTGATGCTTATGTATTAAAACAAGTAAGCGACAATGTTGCTATTAACATGAAAACTGCAACTTATAAATACAATGAGATTTAGTTTCAAATCTAGTGAGCTGTATTGTTGCCATATAGGCAGCATCCTAACTGAAAAAGGCAGCAACTGGACAACCACCATACAAATTCTCTTCCAACAGAGTTTGCTGTTATCATGTACAGCATGATACTCCTTGCATAACAAATTAGATATCACACATAACACTGTGTAAACTATTCCATTTAGATTTGGAATTAAATGTTTTTATTGACACCTCTCTGTAATGAATTAACTATAATGTTATAAAGGCTACTTTTTGGATCAACCTACTTGTCAGAATCACTACTAAGCTCACTAGCTAGGTTTTGGAACAAAGCTTACATGTATTAGTCTTTATCTTTTTTTCAAAAGAGATTTATTTATTATTGGCTAATCATTTTTGTCTCACCCTCTCAAAGTAGAACAGGTATTTTTTGAGGGCCTCTCTGGCCTGGGCCTGCTGGCTCTGATTCACGATGTCTGGGTTCTCTTTGTAACGACTGCACTCATAGTACTCACTGCCATGAGTCTTCCAATCGCCCAGACACATCCAGCAGAAATCTACACACAGCCATAACAATGTCATTACTGCCAAGACCACTCTACCACTCAAAGGGATTTTGACATAATTTCTAGAAACTAAAAATTAATGAGAAAAAACATACCATGTTTACACTTTGAGCATTGCTGCAAAGAGAAAAAAACATGTTCAGTAAAAACATCAATCTTTTGATGTTATTTTAATTTGTAATAATATACTGTTAATAAAATGTTGTTTTTACTGTATTTTCAAGTAAATTTAGCTTTGGTAAACATAAAAAACATCTTTTACAATCTTGTTCTCTCACTAGTACTCTCACTCTGGCATGCTGGGTGTTTTATTAAGTGCACAGATAATGAAAACTAATGTGTATACTACTTGTATACTACACTACTCACCATGTGGTTGCACCCTCCATTCTTCTCAATGCAGATATTGCACTTAGGGCACTGTGGGCACAAAATAAAAACATAAGGATATTAATAATATCTTTAGTATCAAATAAAACTGACATAACAATATATACTTAACGTGACCATCTTAAATGTAAGGTTTTCCTTACATCTTTAGTGTGTGCACTGATGTAGTTGGCTGTCTCAGAGTCATCTGCACATTTGGTCAGCCATTTGCGGATGGTAGCACAGTCTGTGGGTGCGTGGTACATCTGTCTGCACTTAAAACTGAAGACAGACAGACACAGTCAATTCAAACACACATGCAGTCCATGAATTGAGCGAGTAGTGTGCTTAAGTGTAATTGTGTATAATACCAGAAGACTTCTTCGCAGCGGCTGCATTGGACTCTACGAGCTCGAGGTTTCTGCACCTGTATAACTATCGGACAGTCGGCACCAGGACACAACTGCAGCTGGAAATGACTCTGCAGACAGATAAAAACATGAGCAAGATAAGAGCAGTCAGTGAGACTTGCCTGTGATAAGACTAGAAATGTACTGATATCACAGTTCTGCTGTATACCAATTTTAAAGCTAATAATATTTTTAAAGTGTTATCTATTGACAAAGTAAACAAAATATAATAACAGGTAAAATGAGCATGATTGCAATAAACTCTAATATTGACAGATAATTTATATGGTAAAGGCACATTGTGCATCCACAGACAGACACACACCTCTACATAGTCCCTGAAGAGGTAGCGTCTGTATTTGTCTTTCAGTTCCTCGCTGGACAGCAGAGGAAGAACAAAATCATCTGGCATGCGGAGAGAGCAGTCCTGCGCCATGCAGGAGATCTCTATAGACAAACACAGTCCACAGAGGAGATCAGATAACAAGCTCACTCTAATCAGCAATACGTACTGTACTGCGCACAGTCTTTATGCGCTCAATGTGTGTGCGTGTACACTTACCCACTCCCACACCATCTTTGACAAGTACAGTGCAGTGCTGCTCCCAGCATGCCTTGCAGAAGGAGTGCTGACAGGGTAGAGAGAGGAGAGCGTCTCTCCGGACCAGCTGCAGACACACCCCGCACTGCTGTGACGTCCCGGCCTGAAAAAACACACACACACAAAGAAAAGGAAGTGCAGTAATGATCGTTAACAGTATAATTAATTATAAGTTGTCCCAGGGAACCAGTTTTTTTTTTTTTTTTTGGTTCACAGCTGTGCTGGTTTCTTGTCTTTCAAATCACTATGTCCCACATCATAAAATAATTAAACCTGAATCAATATTTCACGTCCGTCATTGATTTGGCAAATAGCTGCGTAAGAAGCAGAATAAAGTACAGTCAGCTGGTCATTGTCCAAGTTAAAAGTACTTTATTGCACGTACACTGTACTCAGGGCCATCTGCAATTTGTCAAAGAACAGATTTCAGGATGGGCACATTTTTAATTGCCTCAACACTGCATTTTACAGCCAAGAACTTCTTGGAATTCAAGTTTAAAGGTGACGTGTCATAAAAATCTAACTTTTTCCGCGTTGAAGTGCTATAATTGGGTCCCAAGTGCCATCTACCAACACAGAAAATCTGAAAAAGGACAACCCAGTAACTTTGTTTTGATGAGCCTTTTTCTGCAAGCATGTGGAAAAACTAGCGTGTCAGATTTCGCTCCTCCGGTGACGTGGTAAAGTGATCTTATTATAATATTACCATCCCCTAATCTACATGTTTCCGCTCACAGCACTGTCATTTTGTTTTCACAAATGACTGTGGTGTACTAGATCTAACGCCATGGCAAAAGTTCAAGCATAGCTTGCTAACTGTTCTGTCTTTGGCTGCACAGACGAGCACAGAACACTATTTAGAGTCTCAGCGGAGACAATAGAGCAGTGGATTTATTAATTTTTTTTTCTATATATCACGCTGCTGCCACACAGATCTAATACAAACATGCAACTTCTTTCCCAGCTGTTTACCTTCACAGACATAACTGACTGTTTTTGTACTCGTGTGTTTTTAACATAAACTTGTATGTACTTGACAGTTTAAGCGCAATAAGACATGAAAGAGAACTTAGTTTAGTACTCACATGCTGTGTGACAACGCTTTCTGTGCATGTGCGTAATACGGTTTAAAACGCATGATTTCAGCATGATAGACTTGATAATCATAACCAAAACGAATGTTTTTTGGCAGAATATCTGTAACTGTAAAAGCGCAGCTCTATTCTGGAAAAGTGGGCGGGGAGCAGCAGCTCATTTGCATTTAAAGAGACATGCATGGAAAACAGCATGTTTCTGCTTCCACTCAAATTTAGCATTTTCAAAATGATTTGTGGGGTATTTTGAACTGAAACATCACAGACACATTCTGGGGACACTTGAGACTTATACTGCATATTGTAAAAAGATGCATAATAGGTCTCCTTTAAGGAGTTTTAATCAAAAAAAGAAAATATATTTTTCATCAAATAACTATGTAAAAGACAGTTCTCACATATAAACGCAGACACATTATAGGAACTCACAGTGAGAGATCTGCAGATGCTTGTAGGGTGAGCATGGGCTTCACATAGCAACTGAGAGGAATTGGACTTATACCTTAAGATACAAGAGAAATATTAACAGATTGAGACAGAAGTAACAAAACAGAAAAGTGTCCAAAAACTTTTTAACATCAGGATTTTTAAGTTAAACATGAATGTAATGAATATTTTCGGTGCTGCATTTAACTGCATTTTCAGATTTTTTTTATTCTTTTAGTCTTTTTGCAGTTCACCTAAGAATTTCTGCAGAGACAAATATCATTTACACTAATGTTCAAAAGTTTGAAGTCAGTGCAAAAAAAATTATATAAGAGAAAATGGTTATTTTAATATTGTATTTAATGGTTATTGTACAGTTGTACCTTTCAGAATCATTAAAAATGTTAATTATTTTACCAAAATAAGAGGGATCATACAAAATGCTGTTGTTTAAAATGTTATTGTTTATTTAGTACTGACCTGAATAAGATATTTCACATAAAAGATGTTTACATATAGTCCACAAGAGATAATAATAGTTGAATTTATAAAAATGACCCAGTTGAAAAGTTCACATCCCCTTAATTCTTAATACTTTGTTACCTGAATAATCCACAGCTGTTTTTTGTTGTTGTTGTTGTTTAGAGGTAGCTGTTCATAATTCCCCTGTTAACTGTTCCTTGAACTGTTCTTCAGAAACATCCTTCAGATTCCACAAATTCTTTGATTTTTCAGTTTTTCTGTGTATTTGAACTATTTCCAACAATGGCTCTATGATTTTGAGATCCATTTTTTCACACCATTTTAAGAATCAAGGGGATGTAAACTTTTGATTGGTGTCATTTTTATAAATTTAATTATTTTCTTATGTGGGCTATATGTAAACATCTTATTCAGGTCAGCACTAAATAAACAATATGCATTTTGTATGTTCCCTCTTATTTTGGTAAAATAATTAACATTTTTAATGATTCTAAAAAGGGGGATGTAAACTTTTGAGCTCGAATGTACAATAACCATTAAACACAATGTTAAAATAACCATTTTCTCTGTTAATATATTTAAGACATGATTTACTCCTGTGATAGCAAAGCTGAATTTGAATCAGCAGCTATTACTTCAGTCTTTAATGTCACATGATCCTTCAGAAATCATTCTAATATGCAGATTTGGTGATCAAGAAACATTTTATTATTATCGATGATGATAACGATTAACATTTTTGAACTCTGATGTTTTTTTTCCACTATTCTTTGATGAACAAAGCTAAAAAGATTTTATTTGAAACAAATCTTTTGTAAGTCACTTCTGATCATCTTTATGCGTCCTTGCTGAATAAAAGCATTATTTCTTAAAAAAACCAAAAAAAAACAACTCACTGACCCCAAACTTTTAAACAGTAGTCTCTCAGATGTCATGAAGAATTACAAAAACATTTAATTCATTTTAGATGAAGTATAACATATCGCATGACTGTAACTATTTCACTTTTCATGATAACTAACTACCCATAAAAGTGTACATATTTTGTGTGTGCGTGCTTTGCTGTATTTAATTACCTTTCGAGTATTTGTGACACTTGCCAGTGAAAATGTACAAGGACCAGTTTGGCTACAGCTGGTGACACCTGAAGGGAGAAAAAATATCTCTGTACTGACAGACTAAACTCCATGAATAGTCTGAACAATTTATAGCTTGGAAATACACGTAAATACTCAGCTAAATATTGTCAGCCAACAATAAATCTGCCAAGCATTTTCACTCATTACTCCCTCACCTTTAGGGCACTGGCTACATTGTTGACCTCCTCAGTTAGTACCCTCTGGCTCTCCCTGTACGTCAAGCAATTGAACTGGTACTCTTCCGGGTCAAACGGTTCTTCCACCGCCACGTCATCATCAAGTCCATCATAATAATCAGGGATGTCGCCCTCCACGACATCTTCGTCATCTTCGAATTCCTCGTTACTGTCTGAGGCTTGGCTACTCATGTCCACAGACATAGCCCTCTGGGCCCGACCTTTCCCTGACTGACAGCTGCTCTCCACTAATCAGCAGCTACTGAGCTGCTCCTCTCCGCCCCCGACCGGACCGAGAATCCCAGGGGGCCCTGTGGCTTTTAGCAGCACCGAAAAAAGCAGAAGAAATCACACTCCCCGTCACTCATGAGGAACCGGAGCAAGGGATGAGCTCAGAGAAAAAAAATACTGAAAGAGAGAAGAAAAACACATTATTTGCATTATTAGTATTTGTCATTTATACATGGTTAGACTGTATAAAAGATATTTAACCTAAAACCTTACACTCAAAATAACTTATGTAGATGAATATAAATACAATTTTTACTTTCTATGTTTAAATGGATTTAAATTGTACCATTGTGAAGGGATTTATTTTGTGACAACGACCATCTGACTCTACCTTTCCTCACTTATTACACCGCTCCTTAATAAATATATGAATGGACATGAAATATTGATTCGAGTTGAAATGATTTCATTATGTGAGAAGAAAGAGACCGCAGAGCACCCAGGAACACTGAACTCAATATCCAACATGACTTTTGGTATTGGAATTTATTATGCAATAATGACTGTAAATTATCTGTGTGCGATAATAATGGATAATAATAAATGATAATATCTTTATACAACTAGCTAAAATGGATTGTGATACACTACCAGTCAAAAGTTTTTGGACAGTAAGATTTTCAATGTTTTTAAAAAAAGTCTCCTCTGCTCACCAAGCCTGCATTTATTTGATCCAAAATACAGCAATAAGGCAGTAATATTGTGAATATGTTTACTGTTTAAAATAACTGCTTTCTATTTGAATATATTTTAAAATGTAATTTATTCCTGTGATCAAAGCTGAATTTTAAGCATCATTACTCCAGTCTTCAGTGTCACATGATCCTTCAGAAATCACTCTGATATGCTGATTTGCTGTTAAAGAAATTTTTTTATTAATATTATCAATTTTTAAAACAGTTGTGTACATTTTGTCAGGATTCTTTGATAAATAAAAAGATCCAAAGATCAGCATTTATCTGAAGTAAAAAGAATTTTAAGAAGAAATTATAGAAATTAATACTTTTATTTAGCAAGGATGTTTAAAATTGATCAAAAGTGAAGATAATAAAAAAAACGTTATAAGACATTCATAATGTCATAATGAACTTTCTATTCATCAAAGAACCCTGAAAAAAATTTACTCGCCTGTTTTCAACATAATAATAATAATAATTTTAAAAAAATTGAGCAGCAAATCAGAATATTAGAATGATCTGAAGGATCATGTGACTAGAGTTATGATGCTAAAAATTTTGAAAATCACAGATATAAATTATACATATTTTGACTGGTAGTGTACTCTTGTGAACGCACAGCAAAGACTGATGCAGAAAAGAAGAAATTGTTGAATAAAGTTGTTATTTTTGTTTTCTTTGCGCACAAAAAGTATTCTCGTAGCGTCATTAAATTATAGTTGATCCACTAATATCAAATGGACTATTTTCACAATGTCTTTACTACCTTTCTTGGCCTTGAATGTGGTAATTTCTGTCAGAAAGCTCTGAGGTTTCATGAAAAATATCTTCATCTGTGTTCCTAAGATGAACGAAAGTCTTACGGGTTTGGAATGACATTCTTGGGTGAACTAAAGCAAAAAATTGTTCAAATAATTGTTAGAAAATAATTGTCAAAAATCATTCAAATAACGCGGTCTGACAGCTTCAACAAAAGCATATACTACTGAATAACCTCACGGCTCACAGTAGGTCTGTCTTTAAAGATTAATAATTTATTGTTCAAAATCAATTCCCTTGTAAAGAAACTTAATGATTTCTCACTTCAGCTCTGTTTGCACTCTGTAATAAAAAGTGACTAGCTGTCTTCAAACTTTTTATTGGTAACATTAGACAATTTCCAAAAACACAGATAGAATATACATGGTGAAAGCAGCCTTGCTAGTGTACTTAACTTCAATGACACTCGCTGAGCTTGACCCAACCGGTCAAGGAGCCGTTCCAATATTTACAGATCAACACACCTTGGAAACTATCTGAAGGTTGTACTTTTAGATGTTTGTCTCAGTATTACCAGTGGCCAGGCATCTCTTTGAGCGTAAGACAATCATAACCTCACATGCAGAGCGGCTTAGCGTTGCGTTTTAACGGATTACACGGTGCACTGATAGTCCAACCGGACAGCAGGAGCAGAGAAGGCCGCGTGACCGCGCGCCTGATGATCACAGAGATCAGAGCTTTGCGTGTGTGCGCGCCTGCCGATGTGATGACAGTCACCGATTCGACTGAACAAACAATCAGTGCACATTAAATTCAGAATGTGCACGGGGTCGGGATCGGTACCGGGTGGGTCGGAAAACCCACAGTCATGGGACGACCTGAAGGTCCCACTGTCTATCCCTAGCATTCCTCCCGGAGCTATAAATAGAGCGCGACGCTGGGTGGCATGCATAATATCATACTCAGCTGGGTTACGGATCATGGTTTAAGTGCGTAGGGGTCGGGTGGGGGTTGAGCAAGGACTGCAAACTCACGGTACTGACAGTACGGGTTGTGCTTTGTTTACTCCATTATGAATCGGGCCGCACCAGCTGTTGCTCCTCTCTAGATCAGCATATACATACAGCAGCGCGATCGATGCGCAGAGTCCCTCTCTCCCGCTTTATTCCTCTGGATATCTGTCGTTTCACTAAACATATCCCGCAGTTTAAAGTGCATATACTCTATTTAAACTTGTTTAAGTGAATGCAAGGATCGCTGAATGTCGCTTTAAGGGCTTTATTTGCAATCATCCGCCAGCGCGCACTCCAGCTCGGGGATTCGTATGTAAACAAGGCCGTTTTGGTTCGCTCGCCAAACCCGCTGCTCTAATCGTTTAAAGCCCCCCGTCGTACCCCACATACTGACTTTACTCACCTGCCGGACCGCGTCGGGCCGTCACTCGACGCTGGCTGAAGAGAGATTTCGGGACAGAGATCCGATCCGTTCGCTTAGATGAGTCGCAGCAGCGCTGAAGATCGGAAGTACGGGCGGATTCTAGAGTGGCGTCACTTCCGTGTCCGAGTGCGAGGCTGTTTTCAACGGTGAACAGACTTCTGTTGCCGAGGAGGGGCCACACAAACTCACATAAACTCAAAACTGACATACATACTTGCGATCAAACACACGCGCGCGCACGCTTATGCAAATGTAGGTCAACAAAACAAGAAACCTGATTTACAGAGTGGAAGTTAGGTACAAAGGCAAACAGAGAAAGGCGACCTCATAACAAGTTCATACCTTAAAGACCTGCTTGCTTTGTTAATAGAGATGAAACAAAAAAAGGAATATGAAGTAAAAAAAACTAAATGTGTTGCTTAGTATACTTCAGTAGTTCATGAAAAGAGCTTTTAGCATTAAAAAGATGGTAATGTTAAGAAGAACAGCATTTATTCAAAATAGTGTATATGTCTTTAGTATCACCTTTTATCAATTTAACATTAATTTCTGTCAGAGCTGCTGTTATTTTTAACGTTTTATTTAGGAAAGAATCCTGAAAAAAGTCACAGGTTACAAAAACATATTAAGCAGCAAAACTGTTTCCAACATTGATAATAAATCAGCATATTAGAGTGATTTCTGAAGGATCATGTGACATTGAAGACTGGAGTAATGATGCTGAAAATTCAGCTTTGCATCACAGGAATAAATTCTATTTTAAAGTATATTAAAGTAGATAATCACTATTTTACATTGCAATAATATTTCACTATATTACTGATTTTCTGTATTTTTAATCAAATAAACACACACTTTATGAGCAGAAAAGACTTTAAAAAAAACATTAAAAAATGTACTGATCCCAAACTTTTGGATGGCAGTGTATACAGTTGAAGTCAAAAGTTTACACAAATGCTAATTATTTTACCAAAATAAGAGGGATCATACAAAATGCATGTTATCGATTTTATAAAAGTGACCCTGTTCAAAAGTTTACATGCACTTAATTCTTAATTCTGAGTTGTTACCTAAATGATCCACAGCTGTGTGTTTTGTTTGTTTAGTGATAGTTGTTCATGAATCCCTTGTTTGTCCTGAACAGTTAAACTGCCCACCGTTCTTCAGAAAAACCCTTCAGGCCTGACAAATTCTTTTGTTTTTTTTAGCATTTTTGTGTATTTGAACCCTTTCCAACGACTATATGATTTTGAGATCCATCTTTTCACACTGAGGACAACTGAGGGACTCGAATGCAACTATTACAGAAGGTTCAGACGCTCACTGATGCTTCAGAAGGGAAAACGATACATTAAGAGTTGGAGGGTGAAAACTTTTTGAATTTGAGGATCAGGGTAAATTAACTTATTTTGTCTTCTGGGAAACATGTAAGTATCTTCTGTAGCTTCTGAAGGGCAGTACTAGATGAAAAAAAACGATATTAATAAGAACATAAATATGAAAAACGTACACATCCTCATTCTGTTCAAAAGTTTACACCCCTGGCTTTTAATACATAATTTTTCCTTATTGTGAATGATTTAAAATCCAGCAAAACGCTGAATAGAACCAAGTCCCCAACCAACCCATTACACTCTGATATACATGATCAAAAGATTTGGAAACATAAAGCTCTTTCTTTATTAATGCAACTTTAATAGTAACTGAATTATTTAAAGCTGAGAGTTTAAAATGGTAAATAATGTGCTAATATATGAACTCTATAACCTGGTGTCAAGATACCTCCAAACTGAATTTGTTTTTTTTCAGTTAATAGCCAAAAATACTACTGTGTGCATGACCAGATGGCACCTAGAAGAAGAGAAAGACATTTTTTGAAAATAAATAATTCACAGACCCAAAAAGCTGCAACATACCATTTGTTTATTTGGATGTTTTTTTTTTCCAACAGCATGTTCTATAAAAATATGTTATTTTGATACAAAAAACAAATATACAGTCTGAAAATGAAAATGAACAAATGCTTGACATTTTCAAAATTCCCTGCATATGCAGCTATTTCAGTTATAAAATGGTTGGGGCTAACAATGTACAGTAGAGCTCACAGTTACAGACAATACATGCTTATAAATGCATATAAAAACGAGGATAAGGAAAGTGAAATAGTAAAGGGCCAATTTAATCAAACTTTTTCAAAAGGGAAGAGATGTTTCTCCTCTCCACGTTTTTCTCGTCTAGTTACACGCCTAACGATTTTTTCCTCTTGTTCCTCTTGCCTGTTCTGCGGCCATGATGTAGCTAGAGAGGGTGGAGCTGTCTGAGCCCCGCCCTCTTCCTCCTCATCTGAGGACAGTCCTTCAGCCCCACCTTCTTTTCCTTGCGTAAGCCCCGCCCCTGATGCCAGCCCCTGTTGACCATAGCGACGCTTCAGCCTCTCTTTTATCAACAGGCCTTTGACCAGCAGAGTCCAGTTAGCCACCGCACGCTTCTCACGTTTCTGTTAAAAAATGTAAAAAGTGGTCACCATAATATTTACAAAACACAAATTGTTCACTCTAAAATCATAATACTATTTCCTAGCTAAAACACTGCTTCAGTGTTAAATACAGCTGACATTTTTGTAACACTAGAGAGTTTTAGATGGTGATGCTGTTGTGAAAGACAACATTACTGACTGAGAAAGAACTTCGATAGATGCAAGAAATCAACACACCTCTTGTTCTTTCTTTTGCTGGATATCTTGCTCATTTTCCCAGGCTGCTTTCAGGATTTCTTGGTGTTCCTCGCAGACAATATAGCCATCGTTACTGAAATATATTGAGCCAATCAAATTTTAGATTTTACAGAAACACCTTCATACATTTATATGTACATTATGTACCAAATAAGCACACTATTCAATCACTGAATGTGAAACTACTGTGGAACATAACAGTCGTGGCTGGACAAAACACGTACATGGAAGGAGATAGCTTTTATCATATTCCACCTGGTTGGGACATGTTATTGCAAACAAATAAAGACGCTCAAACTTACACTGCATGTGCAAATCCACAATGGTAATCAAAACCCGTCACTGCTGCAGCACAGTCTATGTTCAGTTTTCGAGCCACTCTGTGCAGATTTGGCAAATGCAGGTGAACACATCCAACTGGTAACATGCATGACTTAAACATGTACACGTTTCCAAACTCATTTCGTGGTACCTGAAACATCCACACACATATAAATTCAGATCAGCACTCCAGCATATTACTCAAATATGTTCATTAAATTTAACAAACATTATTAAAGAATTAGTTCACATGTGATCCAAGATGTTCATGTCTTTCTTTCTTCGGTCGAAAAGAAATGAAAGTTTTTGAGGGAAACATTCCAGGATTTTTCTCCATATAGTGGACTTCAATGCTGGCCAAAGGGTTGAAGGTCCAAACTGCAGTTTCACTGCAGCTTCAAAGGGCTCTACACGATCCCAGCCGAGGAATAAGGGTCTTATCTAGCGAAACGATTGGTCACTTTCTAAAAAAAATTAAAAATGATATACTTTTTAACCACAAATGCTCATCTTGCACTAGCTCGACTTCACACATTACGAAGTTATGCATGTGTGACGTAGGTGGAAGTACCGACTTAGTGTTTACAAAGCAAACATGCAAAAAAGGAAAACCCCCTTTGAAAAAAAAAGGTAAAACAACGATGTTGGACGATTTTAAAGTTGGAGCTTTTTGCTACCTACATTTTTGAACTGATTTGCACAGATGAACAGAGGACCCTTTTCAATGTGACTACGTAATGCGCGAAGTTGCACAGTGCAGAGCTAGTGCAAGATGAGCATTTGAGGTTAAAAAGTATACAGAAAATGACTGATTGTTTTGTTTTGAAGCTGCATTGAAATTGCAATTTGGACCTTCAAACTGTTGGGCACCACTGAAATCCACTATATGGAGAAAAATCCTGGAATGTTTTCCTCAAAAACTTTAATTTCTTTTCTACTGAAGAAAGAAAGACTTGAACATCTTGGATGACATGGGGGTGAGTAAATTATCACAAAATTTTTATTCTGTAAGTGAACTAAACTATTAACATAATTTGAACTCACTTTGCCATCAATGGCGATTGGAGGCTGGTATTCTTCAGTTTGCCAGACTCCAAAGAGAGGCAGATCTTTGACATCTTTCTGCTCGGACATCATCCTGGCTTTACGAGATCGGTTGGAAAAACCAAGCACCATCTGACAAACATTAGCTTTAAAAAATTAGCTTTAAAAAGAAGTCATGTCATTTATTGTAAAAAGGTCAAGTGCATGTGAAAAAGGGGAAAAATAATTAAATCATGATTAGAACAGACTTTGTATGGCTCCTCTCCTAGTCGAACGGTTCTTGCTTCCTTCAGCCAGGTATCTCTAGAATGGAGCGTGTGCACACAGTCTCTAAAAATAAATGAACATCATAAACACAAATGGTCTGTATTTCTATTTGTTCTAATGTCTCCAATTTGGGCAATATTGACAGAATAAGAAAATAATGTATGTGCAGAATGGTTTTATAATGGTTTTGATCGCATTTGCCATTATCTGACATTAAAAATGTTTTCAGTAATTTCAATACAGGTGAAATAAAATATAAACATTAGAAAAACACAAACATAAACTCTTACACAAATATTAGAAGGACTAAAAAAAATGAAACAAAAAAGAATTAAAGACAGAAATATGTTTAAAATAACTTACAAAAAAGACAAAAGCACATAAATTACTAAACACTGAATAGAAGTAAATGTTAAAAAAAAAATGTTAAAAGATAATAGTAACAGTATGTTTCTTCTAAAGCAGATCTGCAGTCAATTTTTCATTTATCGTTTATACTGAACATAATAATGTTGTGGTGCCATACAGTTGAGGTCAAAAGTTTACATACACAGAATCTACAAAATGTTAATTATTTTACCAAAATACGAGGGATCATACAAAATGCATGTTATTTTTTATTTAGTACTGACATGAATAAGATATTTCACATAAAAGATGTTTACATATAGTTCACAAGAGAAAATAATAGTTGAATTTAAATTTATAAAAATGACCCCGTTCAAAAGTGTACATACACTTGATTCTTAATACTGTGTTGTTACCTGAATGATCCACAGCTGTGTTTTTTTTAGTGATAGTTGTTCATGAGTTCCTTGTTTGTCCTGAACAGTTAAACTGTCTGCTGTTTTTAAGAAACATCCTTCAGGTCCCACAAATTCTTTGGTTTTTCAACATTTTTGTGTATCTGAACCCTTTCCAACAATGACTGTATGATTTTGAGATCCTTCTTTTCACACTAAGGACAACTGAGGGACTCATATGTAGCTATTACAAAAGCGTCAAACGCTCACTGATGCTCCTGGAGGAAACACAATTCATTAAGAGCCAGGGCGTGAAAACTTTTGGAATTTGAAGATCAGGGTAAATGTAACTTATCTTGTCCTCTGGGAAACATGTAAGTATCTTCTGTAGCTTCTGAAGGGCAGTACTAAATGAAAAATAAATATAATATTTAGGCAAAATAAGAAAAATGTACCCATCTTTATTCTGTTCAAAAGTTTTCACCCCCCGGCTCTTAATGCGTCGTTTTTCCTTCTGAAGCATCAGTGAGCGTTTGAACCTTCTGTGATAGTTGCACATGAGTCCCTCAGTTGTCCTCAGTGAGAAAAGATGGATCTCCCTCTTATTTTGTTAAAATAATTAACATTTTTAAGATTCTCCAAGGTGTATGTAAACTTTCGACCTCAACTGTATATTCACTTATATCCAACAAACTATATAGAGTTTACCGTGAGTAAACTGGCTCTCCTCTGCAGTACCCCAGGACAGCAGCTGTAGCAGGGTAGATGGCCTCGTATTTTAGCAAATGCCTCTTTAGAGCGTACAACGGATGGTTCTTGTATTCTGCAATGGATGTCGGCAATGGCTTGTCTAATAACTTTGCCTGCATCTGTGGATGAGGAGCACAGATGAGTCTTAATGCACTACCATTCAAAAAGGATCAGTAAGATTAGAAAGATGTCTCTTATGGTCATCAAAGCTGCATTTACATGATCAAAAATACAGTAAAAATAGTAATATTTTGAAATATATTTACAATTTAAAATAACTGTTTTCTACTGTACTATATTTAAAAATGTAATTTATTTCTGTGATGCAAAGCTGAATTTTCAGCAGCCATGACTCTAGTCCACATGATTCTTCAGAAATCATTCTACATTATCAATGCAGAAAATATTTTTTATGATAACCGTGATATTTTTTAAAGATTCTTTTATATGAATAAAAAGTCGCTTTTGATCAATTTAATGTGTAAGTAATTTCTTAAAAAAAAAAATTCTTACTGACTCCGAAGTTATGAACAGAAGTGTAAGTGTACACCTACCTCCTGATCCTCCTTCTGTCCTCTTTCAGTGTCTGGAGACTTGTAGAGCTCCATAGTCTCCTCCCACCATTCTGAGTCGACGCGGCGTCTGCGTGAAGCCGTCAGCCACGTGGGATCGTACCTGCTGCTAAGATCTTTCAGGTACCCTGCGTCATCAACACCCACCACGTAAGTTATCGGATGAGTGGCCTGATCAGAGCATAGCTGCGGTTGGCCAACACCTTGATCCACATCGACACACACCCACTGCCCAGCACTCTCCAAATAAACCTCCAACCACTCATCCACCCCTTTTCCCTCCTTTCTTTTACGTCGTTGTTTCTTCACCTCCTTCTCTTCTTCTTCTTCTTCTTCTTCCTCCTCCTCTTCCTCCTCTTCGCTTTCCTCCTCCTGTTTAACCTTGCTCGACCTCCGAGGAGCCCGACCTTTTCCTTTCACCTTTGACTTTCTGCATACTTTCATGGCCCCGTCAGAGTCTTCACTGTTGTCCTCATTGGATGGCTGAAACTCTTCCTCACTCACGTCCTCCTCCTCCTCGCTGCTGACTTCTTTGTACGACACTTTTGACGCTACACTTCTTCTTCTGCTGTTTTTGGGTTTCTGTCCTCCTGCTGCCTCTTTCTCTTCACCTTCCTCTTTCTTTTTCTTTCTCTTTCCACCTCTTTCCTCTTTTACTGCAGCTTTACGGGCTGATGAAGGGCGTTTGGATCCAGGAGATATCTTGGCCTCCGGGGAGGATTTCTCAGACTGATCTTTTTCTGAAGAGCTCTTGGTAGGCGTGCTCTTGTTCTAATAACAATAAAAATGCTGGGTCCATTAAGAACACAAAGTAATAATTTGTACACAAGAAAAAGTTACACAAAAATAATCCAAATGTCACCTTGCTGGCAGGTGGCGGCTTCAGAGGAAGAGGTTGCAGTGATAGAACCAACCGGCAGAAGAGTCGCAATGACCGGAGCACCAATAAGAACAGCTACAGGAAGTGAAATGACAGGTCAGAACCAAACTTGGTTAAAAAACATAATGCTACTATTCAAAAGTCTGGGGTCAGGAGACTTATCCTATAGACAGTATTACACAAAAAAAATTATTTTTAATACAAAGTGAAATCTCCCTCACATAGGTCATCTCCTCATGGTCCCTTGCTGATAAACAGTCAATTCGCTTTTCCAGCACCGTCCTCAAATCCACCCCTTTCTCCTCAGGTAAGGCCGGGTTTAATGTGAACGTCGCTTGAAACCTGCGATTATTTTACTCACAATTACAGATTATCAATGCACTATTTATATATAGTTCAGGAATAGCTTGAATTTGTGTCTTTTGTGAAGACATATTTTCATGGCCAGATGTAAATTGTGAATCTTATGATACTCACCCTCATATGGTTCCAAACCTGTATGACGTTTTCTTATTTGGAACACAAAATAATATATTTTGAAGAATGTTGGTAACCAAATCAACATTCAACAACCAATTCCAACAACCAACACCAATTCAACAGGTTCACTGACCTCCACTGTACTGACAAATACTAAGACATTTCTCAAAATATCTTCTTTTGTGTTCCTCAGAAGAAAAACACAATCATATACTTTTGAAACAACATGAGGATGAGTAAATATTGCCAGATTTTTTTATTTTTTGGGGGGGAAGATCACTTTAATTAAACAAGTGGAATACCCCCAAGAAGACAAATCAGGTTTACCATTTGAGAAGCCCTTCCAGAAAGCCACTGTTTGTGCGTTTCTTGGCAAGTGTGGTAAAATGGGCAGGCAGTATTGACAAAGCGAGAGCTAACAGGTCAGGCTCACAGCACAGTCTGTTTCGGAACAAACCGCTGGCCAACAAGCAAAGCAGGTGGACCTGTTTGACAGAATAAACGAGACAGAAAAATTACAATTTTGACGTGATTTTATGAAAAATATGATTTGTTAAAAAAAAAGGTAAGAGTTAAACGTAATAATTTTTATTTAACTACAAACACTGGTGTTTAAAAGTTTGGGATCAGTAGGATTTTTAATGTTTGTTTTTTTTTTTTAAAATAAGTCTCTTAGCTCAGTTTCATTTATTTGATCAAACATACAGAAATTAAATTATTTATTAAATTATTAAATATTACTGCAATTTAAAATTGCAGTTCCCTATTTTAATATGCTTTAAAATATAATTGATTTCTGTGATGCAAAGCTGAATTTTCATCAGCATCATTACTCCAGTCTTCAGTGTCACAACATCCTTCAGAAATCATTCTAATATGCTGATTAATTATCAATGTTGGAAACATTTGTGCTGCTTAATATTTTTTTGGAACCTTATAATACTTTTTTCAGGATTCTTTGATGAATAAAAAGTTCAAAAGAACAGCATTTATGCAAAATAGATTTTTTTCTCTGACAATGTAAGTCTTTACTATGACTTTTTATAAATTTCACACAACCTTGCTGAATAAAAGTATTATTTATTTCAAAGAAAGAAAGAAAGAAAAATATGTACTGACCCCAAACTTTGAACGGTAGTGTATACTGTTACAAAAGATTTCTATTTTAAATAAATGCTGTTCTTTTTAACGTTTTATTCATCAAAGAATCCTGAAAAAAGTATCAGTATCCAAAAAAATATTAAGAAGCAATAATATTAAGAAGAATAAATCATCATATTAAAATAATTTCTAAAGGATCATGCGACACTGAAGACTGGAGTAAACCACAATAGAAAACCACTACTTTACATTTCAATAATATCTGTGACCCACAAAACCAGTCTTAAGTAGCACAGGGATATTTGTAGCAATAGTAAAATATCACTTCGAATATTAAGTAAAGATCATGTTCCATGAAGATATTTTGTAATTTTCCTACCATAAATATGTCAAAAGTTAATTTTTGATTAGTAATATGCATTGCTAAGAACTTCCTTTGGACAATTTTAAAGGCGATTTTCTCAATATTTTGATTTTTTTGCACCCTCAGATTCCAGATTTTCAAATAGTTGTATCCCAGTCAAATATTGTCCCATCCTAACAAACCATACATCAATCAAAGCTTATTTATTTAGCTTTTAGGTGATGTAGTATTGACCCTTATGACTGGTTTTGTGCAGGTCCAGGGTCACATTTCACAATATTACTTTTAGAAATCCTACTGATCCCAAACATTTTTTAATATATTTCAAATAAATGAAACCTTGGTGAGCATAAAAGACTTCTAAAAAATTTAATCAAACCCAAACCTTTGAAAGTTAGTATGTGTATATTTAGTTGATTTAGCTGGAAATAAAAACTACAACAGAAATACACACACATACCTTGTGGGTATCCACCAACACGTCCTTGTTAAAACGCTTCATCATTCGACGCAGGTAAGTTTCAAACTCTGCTTTCCTTTTCTCCCTGGAAACAGTTGTCATGGTGTTACGATTTTCCTCGTTATCTGTCTAACCATCACTGCTCCTCTTATGAACGCGACTGCAACTATCTTGTGGGCATTTACCGCACTAAAGAATTTCATCACTTGGCAATCTGCCCTTCGTTAAACTCTCTATCACAAACACTCACTTCCTCTGCCTCTTGCGAGCCATGTCTGGAGTCTCGATCTCAATCTCCACAGGTTTTGACACAACTGCCAGTTCAGTCGAGTTCACAGGACCCAGCGGTTCGGCCATTTCTGAGAAAGCACACAGTTCAAAATAGGGTACTGTCAGTGTGCATAAGTGGTGAAAAACATGAGAGCATAGATGACAGTTACTCACTTGTGATACTGAATCTAAACATGTCTGATTCACAAAAAAACACTATGTACCTTCCACTTCCTCCCAGTCCTCCTCATCTTCACTCTCTTCCTCGTCTTCTTTGACTTGTTTTGATGGTGATGAGTGCTCTATGAGCTTGGGGCTCATCTCCTCACTGTGGTCACTCATGTCCTCTGGCTCTTCGGTTTTAACTTCACTTTCCTGGAAGTATTTGCTTGTCCTCTCATCAGTGGAATCTTTTACCTTTCTGGACGCACGAGATGCTGCCTTGGAGTTTTTGCAGTTGTTTTTGTCCACTTTACTATTTTCTGAAACAAACAAACAGGTCATGATGAGAGCAGAACATTCAGCATTGATAGCAGATCATTCATTTATACAGAATTATTACTTTTTCATTATTAAAATTAACAACATTGTTTTATTTAATTGAGAGTTTTCAACAGTATAAAATAAATCTCTATATGGCCTTCTCTGCAATGCCAAGAATAATTTATACATGTCGCATCATGCTGGCACGTTTTACTTGCAAATAATTAACATAAACATTGAATAACATCAGTAACATACACTGCCCTCCAAAAGTTTGGAAACACCCCTGGCAAAGTGTGGTTTTGAATGATATCAGCATAAATCCTTTTCATCATTTTTTTGGTGCAAATACATTAAAGTAACTTGACATTATCATTGAAGACCAGCAATAATAAATTTCATTTTGATTACATAATAATGGCAATATATACATGTCAAAGTCAGACGTGCTCCTTCGCCAGCTGTGATGCCTGGTTACTGGTAAACTTGGCCCAGGTTTTTAAAAGATTTTTGGGTCAGCACACCTTAATAGCTTCAACAATTGATTGCCAATTAGGTTTAGAATACAATGATAATAGCTGTAATAACTGCTAACGGTGGATATTTTGATAAGTCTAAAATTTAAATTTTTCTATGTATAAACTGTTTATGTAAGAAAATATGTTTTCGTAGTTTGTTTTGTCCCTTCTCAGTGCAAAATTATCACAAATTAAAAAGGATTCATGCCAATATTGTCCAAAACCCCACTTTTCTAGGGTGTTTCTAAACTTTTGGAGGGCAGTGTATATACGTTATAAAATATTATATATGCTAAATTGTCTCTTATGCTCATCAAAGTTCTATTTACTTAATCAAAAGTACATAAAAAGTAATATTATGAAATATTATTATTATTATTACTAAATATTATTGCAATTTATAATAAGAGTTTTCTATTTTAATATACTTTAAAATATAATTTATTTCAGTGATGCAAAGCTGAATTTTCATCAGCCATTTCTCCAGTCATCAGAAATCATTCTAATATGCTGATTTATTATCAATATTGGAAACAGTTGTGCTGCTTAATGGTTTTTTTTTGGAACCTGTGATACTTTTTCAGGATTCTTTGAAAAACAAAAAGTTAAAAAGAACAGGATTTATTCAAAATAGTGATCTTTTCTAACAATATAAGTATTTACTATCCCTTTTTTTATCAATTTAACACATCCTTGCTGAATATAAGTATTAATTTCTTTCAAATAAAGAAAGAAAAAAATTGAACAGTAGTGTATATTGTTAGAAAAGATTTCTATTTTAAATAAATGCTGTTCTTTATAATGTTTTATTCAACAAAGAATCCTGAAAAAAGTATCACAGGCTCAAAAACAAACAAACAAACAAACAAAACAACACAAATGTTTTCAACATTGGTAATAAATCAGCATATTTGAATGATTTCTGAAGGATCATGTGACACTGAAAACTGGGGTAATTATGCTGAAAATTCAGCTTTTCATCACAGAAATAAATTATATTTTAAAAGTATATTCAAACATAAAACTACTTTTTTAAATTGCAAAAATACTTCAGAATATTATTATTTTTTTCTGTATCAAATAAACGCAGCCTTGGTGAGCAGAAAAGACATTAAAAATCTTGATCCCAAACTTTTTAACAGCAGTGTATTTAATATTTATCTCATTTGCATCAGTATTATAGTTAACTAACTACAACCATAAAGCAAAACATTTTCATTACTTGAAATAATATAAACATTGACTGGAATAACAAAAAAAAAAACAAAAAAAAACAGCTAGTTACCAATGCAACATTTCTCATATTAATTTAGTTTAACTTGATGTGCTAAAATAACTAAAACAGAAACTAAAAAACTTAATAAAACGACATACTTTTGTATAAACAACTACTTAAAAAGACAACAAAATTCTTAATATTTATTTAAAGTTACAAAGAAAATGTATATATAAAAATAGCAATAGTATCATATGATACTAAAATAACACTGCTATATATACACACAGTATATATGTGACCCTGGACCACAAAACCAGTCATAAGGGTCCATTTGTCAAAACTGAGATATATACATAATCTAAAAGCTGAATAAATAAGCTTTCCATTTTTTGTATGGTTTGTTAGGAACTATTTGAAAATCTGGAATCTGAGGGTGCAAAAAAAAATCAAAATATTGTGGTCCAGGGTCTCATATGATATATAAAATATGTAATATTTTAATAATTTCTGTCAAAATAAGAGCATCATTTTTGGGGGGTTCTTGGCATTAAAAATTCACACTAAAGCACCCAAAACACACATTTGATCCCAAATATGTACGCTTGACACGCCCACAATCATGTCATACATTCATGACACAAACAATGTACTGACAAGTGGGGCTGTTTTCATGTAAAGTGCACCAGTTAATAACAAACTACACAAGAGAACTCAAGCGAGAGTTACTTCACACCTGCACACCGCAGCTGTCTGCATCAACCGTGCACTACATTCACTATTACAGTTCATTCATTTAACTGTTTAGCTGCATTTTAACTCAGCGACTAGTTTTGATTCTAGGTTTGAGCATCAGCCAGACAAGGTGTATTTTATGCAGCACAGATACCTTTGTTTTTCTGTGTTTTGGACGCCGGTTTTTTCTTTGCAATCTGCTTCGGCTTCTTTGTGTCGGTTTTCTGCTGTGTCTCTTTTCTCTTTGCCATTCTGCCGCTGCTGAGAGATCGCCGATAGTTTCAGGATAAATGAACTCTGGTGTATTCAGAGAGACAAAGAGACTTGCATTACACGTCAACTTATGTAATGTAACCTAAAGACCACTGTTACCCAACAAAATCACCTCCCACCTTTCATAACACTAAAAAGCATGCACTTTGGTTGCAGGGGATCCGTATACGTCACATCCGCCTCTGCTAAAGAATGAGTAGTGTTCTGGGTAATGTGATTATTTAAACGCTAGGAGGCGTTGTCGTACAAGCTTTTTTTTACTGTAATCATCATATATACATACATAGTATTAACATTTCGGTTGGTGACGGTAATATTAGTTCTGACTACCACAATCCACCTAAGCAATCATAGATATGTATGGTAGTAGCGAGAGCATGCAGTAAACGGTAAAACTGTTTGCTCTACAAACCAATGTGTTCATAATTAAGATAATACATTAAAATAATATGGTAAGGCACACCAATTTGCAATATCGAGCAGCAAAACGAGCTGTTTTGTACAGCTAAAAATAGCTGGAGGCGTATGAGACCGGAAGCCTGACCAATAACATTTACAAATGGCAGCGCCCACTCTTACTGGAAGAAAAAGGTGGACAGTTCGGATAGATATGGTAATTTTTACTATTGTAATTATGCTTAGCTTGAACTAATATTTGGTTAATACATGTGTATAAGTGGATAATACTATCTGTCAAATGCAAATGCAAATGCAAAACAATTATCATGTACTGTAATGTGCAAAATACTTGTTCGTTTGTTGCACTACCTTTATTTTATGCTAATTTTAATTAAAAAGGTTACTGCACTATAATAAGAATATAACACTTGAATGAATGGAAAGAATGGAAATTACAAATAAAACTTTAAGTATAACATCTAGACGTTTTTGGGGGAAGTGTCTGTTATCATAAAATAATGTCAAAAAATCCCTAATGGTTCTTAAAATATGTTTCATTTTCTTAAAATAAATATTTCTTTTGATTTCATGATGGGTTTTTTTTTCGTTTTATTGTGCTGTCAAGTGATTAATCACGATTAATTGCATCCAAAATAAAAGTTTTGGTTTACATAATATAAGTGTACTGTGTATATTTATTACGTATATATAAATACACACGCATACAGTATGTATTTTCAAAATATTTACTTGTATTCACATGTATATATTTATGTTCATGTAATTTATATTGCATATAAATATATTTACTATATAAAAATATTTTCCTTAAATATATACATGCATGTGTGTGTATTAATATATGTAATAAATATACACAGTGCACACACATAGCCTATATTATACAACTAAAAACTTTTATTTTCGATGCGATTAATCGCGATTAATCATTTGACAGCACATTTTATGTTATATGGATTAATAAATGAACACACAGACAACTGTACAGTTATTCTTTTATTATTTGAAGGTTTCTCGTTACGTTTGTTAAAATTTGCGCCATGATGAACACATGAGGGGACACAGATAAACAGCGTGGGCTGTTTCAAATATATTGACATCATACATCGTATTAATGATGTGTTGTGATACTAGCTTGTCATCCATAACACAAACAAGAAGTCTGTGCTATATTGTGTTTTTATATTCAAAATCGCTGCAGTTTGTATTATAAAGGACATTAACCTCATTCAGTCAAGTTCATTAACATTTGGGCCTGACTTTGTGTGTGTGTGTACGCCTATGTGTGTGTACCTGGTGGTGCTGATGCAAATGAACAGCTGTTTTAGCGTCACTTTGCAGCAGATGTCCAGCCAGTGTGTGTGTGTGCGAGTGTGAGACTTCAGAGAACCGTCTGTGGATTTGATTGGCAGAGCAGAATCAGATATTCTCCCTGCAGCCAGCCAGGCTCAATGGGCATCTGTGCCCGGAACCGATGCCAGGACAGGTGTATGCGTGTCACATGATTGGCATATAAAGTGCGCTGTGGGCACCAAGTCTCCATGACGACACAGTCCCCCAGCCCTGCATGGCTTCCATCCCTATATGAGTCCTGAGCATTCTCAGATAGGAATAAAAAGCCATACGAGGCAAAGGGCAACGAGCGAGTTGTCTTTCAAGCATTTACACACAATAAAACTGCCTAATCTTATTTTCGGCCTATTCACATCAAACGCATTTTCTCAGTTTTATAGTGTAGCGCGACCTCCACTGGGCGAGTATGGCATTGCAAGGCTGTCGTGCTCTTATATCGCACTGCAATAGTCGTCACCACTACCGTTGTGACCATTACAGGACAATCTTTCCGATACAACATCGACAAAAATAACGTCATATCCCTAAACTTCAAAAATAGCGCTAGGTTTCAAATGTGTGAGAAGAAACCGCAGCTTTTGTGAATTAAATGATTAACATTTCCATTTTTGTAGGCAAACCGATGCATTTTGAGGTTGATAGCAACAGTCGATACATTGCTTATAACACGGATCTCCAGCACATGCACCTGTTGTCCAGCCATTGCGATGTCTGAGAGTAAAACGGGAAAACGCTGGCGAGTCCTTTCTCTCCAACCTAAACGCGCAACAGGAGGAGTAGGCTACAAACCGACAAGCCACTCTGCATTAAAAAAAAAATACAAAAACTTGTAAAATAGACCAAATACAGCGCATAGTAACCTATACAAGGAAAACTATAAATCGCGATGAAGGTCGAGCTGTGTTCTTCGGCTGCTGACGTGCTGTTCGGTGCGTAAAAACTAGCAGCGCAAATCGTCACCATGTCATACATGACATTAGAATGACCAACGCATGATGATGAAACGACTGGAAACGTCCGTGTGACATTCCTGCAACATTTCTGTTCACTACACACTGGTAGGCTACTATGGCAAGCTGGATTAACATTTATTCATGATAGCTCACTAGTTACAATCGATTTTTATTTAACAATTATAAATAGTGCAAATATTAGACTACTATTAAAACTAATTCACTTTAAATGTAATACTAATATTGCAATTAAAATATTACTAGCAAGATTTAAAAGTCTCGTAGGTACTAGTATATTAGGTTCTAGTCAAGCTGGCTAGTAACTAGTAACTAAAAAATAACTAGTAGTACATAATGAATAGGTAAAACTAGTAAAACTGGAATCAGCACCTCATCAATTGGAAATACATTCTAACGTTAACGTAAGAAAAAAATAGTTGATATCTGAACCACAAATCTCCTTAGGTTTCAATTACAAAAAGTGTGTTATGTTCCCAGTGACAATTAAATAGTACATGTCACTCGGGACAGTGACGAATACAAAAAGAATAATTACTAGTGACTGAATTAGAATCAGTATTGGAATATATACACCAGTTGAACCTATTGAATGAATAGTGCTGTTGAACAAATGCAATATAATACAGTATCCTACTCACTATTAGAATAATTCCTAGTAATTAAGGACATATGTATTAGCAATATAATAATAACTACTAATTCCTACGAATACGAATTTTACGGCATAAATGTTAAAATTGCGTGCCATACTAGTACCTGCTTTTCTGTTTTAACAGTTTGACGTAGCCTCATTTTTCTCGAGTTTGCCCTGTAAGAGATAAGTGAGTCAGACAGAGATAGACAGAGGAGCCCTTGATCGATAATATCAGTGACCGGATGAGAGGAGCCATGGCGCAGCAGTCTGACAGGAGAGAGATGATGAACGGTGAAAGTGTCTGTCCGGCTGCTCCTCCAGACTCCAGAGGACATGGAAGCGGCTGAGGTGAAAAGTTAGCGGAACGGCATTCCTCATTCCAAAGCATGGCTCGGAACACGTCATCCCGAGCCCAAAGCCCGTGTTTCCAGCTCCAGCGCCTCAGTTCGGATGATCATGAATAGGTGTCGGTAGTAGCGACTGTGAGCCAGCAGGTGGATGTGGCCTCGCCCAATCAGAGTGCCGCTTTCACGGGGCACAGCAGCGTCAGTCAGTCAGTCAGCCGGTCGGGCCGCTCGGAGTTTGAGCAGCGTTGTGCAGCTGTGCGCTCCTCCATTCACTCTCGCGCAGACAGAGGCGAGGGGGCCGCCGCGAGGAGGGGTGGGGGAGCGGACAGGCCCCCTCCCCCGGAGCCGGGGCGACCAATGGCAGGCGAGCAGCGAGAACAGAAAGGACATCATACCTGAGCACGAGACCAACCTCCGTGCGCGCGGGGGATTTTTCCCCCCTCATCTGTTACAGAAGCGCGCGTGTTAATAAAGGGCTTGGGCCGCTGAATAGGGCCTTTTTTAACCCTCTTTTCAAATACCGCCAGAAAGCAGTTTCTTTCTGCCTGTAACAGTACAGGAGAGGCATTGGGAGTGGGAGAGCCGTAAAATATGCGTGTATGTATGTATGTGTGGCTCCTTCACCTCGCTCCTTCATTCTAATGAACACCTCACCAGGACATCCTGCACTTGCCCTCTCTCTCCCTCACTCTGTGTGTGTGTGTGTGTGTGTGGTTATCCTTTTTTGTACTTTGTCAGGCGTCCGTTCCTGCTGGTTGTCCTAACAACACACTGTAGACTCAGACCCTTGAGACAAAAGACAGCTCCAAGTGTCTACTGAGAGAAGAAGAAGAAGGGGGGAAAAAACCCTTCCACAGCCATTTGGAGGGTTCACTGCCCCCCTTCTCTTCTCCAGCACATTCCACCGCGTTTCCTCGCGCCCTCTCTCCCCTTGCCCCTCCACTGCTGTCTCCCCCGAGCTGAGCGGGCCACATCACTGTGGAGCGGAGAGGGAGGGAGAGATGGGGTCGAAGGCGTTTTTTGGAGGCAGAGGGTTGCTTTTCTTCAGGCGATAGTAGCTTAGCCATTCGAGGCAAATGTCAAATGATGTCACTCTTCTTCCATCCACTGTTGTTTTTGTTGTTTTGCATTGTGCCTGCAGAAAAAAATAATTATGTTGGCAAAGAGGCAGGAAGAGGCTGCCTCGTACTTCCACTGCCAATTGGGATAAACCTGATGTTTTTTTGAAGTGAGTGGTCTTAGGGGGCAAAAAAAGAAAGAAAGAAAAAAGTAAAAGAAGAAGAAGAGAGGGAGCATGTGTCTTCCTAACATTAAGAATTTTATTAGCATCCTAAAGAACTAATTTAATTCAACTAATTGCTCAATAAATGATCAAGTAGCACCACCTTTTTTAAATAACAGCTTAATTATTATACATTTATAAGCTGTTTGAGTAAACTCTGCAATTTGTGCCTCTGAAGAAGAAAACATCTTGTAATGTACAAACATCTGTAAAGGGACAGTTCACCGAAAAATTCTTTTATTCTCACCTTTCATGTCATTCCAAACCTGTATGACTTTCTTTCTTCTGCGGATCAGAAAAAGAGAAATTTTGAAAAAGTCTTTGTGACCAAAAATTCTCAGAATATCTTCTTTTATGTTCCTCAGAAAAAAGAAAGTCATACAGGTCTGGAATGAGTAAATTATTCCAATTTTCATTTTGGGGTAAGAGAAATCTCTAAATAAAACACAAGAAAACCACACAAGAAAAACACTGGTGGTGTCACAAATAACAGCATAAATAAAGTCTGGAAACAGCAAAAAACAATCCTAAAACATTGATACTGCAATGCATGCTGGGAGCTATAGCAAGCTCTAAACAAATCAGTAACATTCTCCAATAATAAACTGCTTGTTTAGACAACTCGGTTAGTCTAGTTGGATCAGCGTTTGGCCGAATACTATTGGTTTAATGTGTGTTTTACACAAATTCATTTAATCATTTATTATTATCACAGTCATTTATTATTATTATTCACAAATCAAAAAGTCCTGTAATGTGGATAAATGTGATTCCTTTTTATCATAATGCCAATAGAGCTCCCAACAAATCTTAATACTAGATGATTTTCATGAAATTAAAAGAGTTGATGTACAGTTGAGGTCAAAAGTTTACACTTGCAGAATCTGCAAAATGCTAATTATTTTACCAAAATAAGAGGGATCATACAAAATGCATGTTATTTTTTACTTAGTACTGACCCGAATAAGATATTTCACATAAAAGACATTTACATATAGTCCACAAGAGAAAATAATAGTTGAATTTATAAAAATGACCTTGTTCAAAAGTTTACATACATTTGATTTTTAATACCACTGTTCTTCAGAAAAGTCCCTCAGGTCCCACAAGCATTTTTGTGTATTTGAACTCTTTCCAGTGATGACTGTATGATTTTGAGATCCATCTTTTCACACTGAGGACAACTGAGGGACTCACATGCAACTATTACAGAAGGTTCAAACGCTCACTGATGCTTCAGAAGGAAACACGACGCATTATGAGCGGGGTGGGGGGGGGTTGGGTGAAAACTTTTGGAATTTGAAGATGATGCTAAATTTAACTTATTTTGTCTTCTGGGAAACATCTAAGTATCTTCTGTGGCTTCTGAAGGGCAGTACTAAATGAAAAAATATATATATTTATGCAAAATAAGAAAAATTTACACATCTTCATTCAGTTCAAAAGTTTACACCCCCAGCTCTTAATGCATGGTTTTTCCTTCTGAAGCATCAGTGAGCATTTGAACCTACTGTAATAGTTGCATATGAGTCCCTCAGTTGTCCTTAGTGTGAAAAGATGGATCTCAAAATCATACAGTCATCACTGGAAAGAGTTCAAATACACAAAAATGCTTGTGGGACCTGAGGGACTTTTCTGAAAAATAGCGGGCAGTTTAACTGTTTAGAACAAACAAGGAACTCATGAACAACTATCACTGAACAAAAAAAACACAGCTGTGGATCATTCAGGTAACAACACAGTATATGTAAACTTTTTAATAAGGTCATTTTTAAAAATATTATTTTCTCTTGTGGACTATATGTAAACATCTTATACGTGAAATATTTTATTTGGGTCAGCGCTAAATAAAAAATAACATGCGTTTTGCATGTGTATGAACCTCTTATTTTGGTAAAATAATATTTTGCAGATTCTGCAAGTTGTATGTAAACTTCTGACTTTTAACTGTATATCTTGCAATTAATATTTAATTTGGTAAAGAAACTGTAAGTTTACTTCAGCCTCAGAGTAAAAAATTAAGACCGGTCTTTAAAAATATGAAATTTGAAATAAAGACACATTGTGAGATGTAAATTGTAAAATCACAATTACAAGATACTACTATCACTACCGTCTACTATCTTTTAAATTGTTTTAAAAAAAAAAACTGTTTAACTCTGTGACATATCTATGTGAAATATCACACACTGATCCACCCAAGAGACACTCTGCCATAAAGACTGCAGGATAAAAGAGCCCAGACACAATTGTGCATCTCTTTGAGGATAATAGTGAGAATAGTTTAAGAGGCTTCATGCTTGAATGCCCCCGAAATCATTCTGCCAAAGACTGCAGGTGTTTGAAACATTCGTAAGTATTCAAACAAATCCAAAGAAATGCAAGTGGAAGCAATTGCTGGGAAGGACAAGCCTCTGTAATAGCCATATTTACAGAGTGCTGATCAGTAATTTGGTATCTGTCGGTTTACCAGGCAGAGGAGCGTGGTTGTGGAAAACACTACCTGAGTTCTCGCAGCTGAAAGTTGGGCACACCTGCATGTGCGATTAGACGGAGGGATTGTGCGAACAGCAGCGTCGGCCGTTGGAACAAAAAGAGGGACAGGAAAAAATCATGAGAGTCATCTGGTCTGCAGCGAGGCTCCCCGTCAGAATTCCACGCTCAGCTCTCTGGACGCCGCACCAGCACAACCACACAATGAACTGCATAATCAACTGGGATTTACCTAACAAAGAACAGCCGCCACACATGGGCACACATACACGCACACACCAGGGAACAGACACGCATGGCACCTGAAACACACTCGCTCAAACACAAACACACAAACACAGCTGAAATAAGCATCTACTCACAGTTTTAGAACCACTGAATCAGCAGCTAGACCAGTGCCAGCAGTAAATGAGAACACAACCGCACGCATCTATACAACACGCTCACACTTGCGCGCTTTAATTAGTGACTGTGATGTGATTTATTTAGGTAATTGCAGGTGTAGAGCTCTGTGTATACTTGTGATATGGATGGCTGGGTAAATTGAGCACGGTGTGTGTGTGCGTGTGATGTGAACCGCTGGCTGAGTTGTGTGTATATGTGAGCATGAGGTGTGAGTCTGATAGGGGGTCCAACCGCTCTTTGATCATGACAGCCTGCGGAAGAGAAGTTCTGACAGAGCTCTGCAACCCCTCCCACCCCCCGCACATACACACGCACACACATCTAAACGCTATTTTCACTACTTTCAATTTTATATCAGCTTTATGTTTTATGTTTTAGTAATTACTCCCAACCCACGCAATACTATATGGATGAAACTAACCATCGGTGTGCGTTTATTCAGAGCGAGACTGTTGGTAACGTCTGCTGTAGATTTCTGTCAGAGGTTTTCTGTCAGGGTTGAGTTCCTTAGATCCCCTCATTCACTCAAGGGTGAAATCTCTGTTTCTTATCTTTTTTTTATCCAGAAACATTTGGAAAGCTCTGTCTACTCGGACCCTGTAGAAGCAGTAGATATCGCAATTCGTGTTTAAAGCAGCGGTGAGCTCAGTAAGGTAAGATTTTGAACTGCAAATGTATGACGCTCAATACATAACATCGAGAAAAAAACGAAACAAAAACAAGACATCAAAGGCCACGAACTGGCCAATAACCCTGCACTATTAGTGAAAAAAAAAGTTTGGAGAAGAAAAATCCTGGCCATCAGTGTTGGGGAAAGAAAATTACAATTACAATATTGCATTACTCGCTAAAAAAGTACTAATTGTGCTACTTGCTTGTGTTTTTCTAGCCCTTTCATTTCCTCAGGCTGAAGGAAATGTAAATTCACGCTCATACAAACCTTTCAGCTGCTGCTGTTCTGGATTGCATGAAGAATAAGATGCAGGAGAAGCAAGTTCACTCTTCACTCTGTAAAACAAATGTCAATTTTTAAAAATTGAGATTGATACATCATCTGAAAGCTAAATAAATAAGCATTCCATTGATGTATGCTTTGTTAGCATAATATTTGGTCGAGATACAACTATTTGAAAATCTGGAATCTGAGGGTGCAAAAAAAATCAAAATATTCAGAAAATCACCTTTAAAATTGTCTAAATGAAGTTCGTAGCAATGCAAATTACTATTCAAAAATTAAGTTTTGATATATTTACGGTAGGAAATTTACAAAATATCTTCATGGAACATGATCTTTACTTAATATCCTAATGATTTTTGGCATAAAAGAAAAATCAATGATTATGACTCATACAATGTATTGTTGGCTATTGCTACAAAAACACCTGTGCTAAATGTTATGTTTATCTAAAGCCATTGTTGCTTATTGGGATGTTTGAATTGGCTCATCAAAGGTCAGCAGCAAAGACATTGGTTAATAAAATGGAATTAAATACATAACGGATATTTGTGTTATTTAACATATTTATGTATTGCAGGTTTGGTTTGTATTCTGAGATTGCATTTAACTTTTTATTCATTTTAAGGAAAACTAAATGTGTTTTTTTGCAAGTGAGATGCATAAATGCACATTCCCATATAGTCTAGGACTACAGTAACATCATGTTCACACAGCGCACACAATGCATCTGCACTTACACCTAATTTTTCTCCACTTGGGGATAGGAGAACTGAAATCAGGAAAAAAAGGTAACTGGCGTTACTTATTTGAGAAAGTAACTCATATATTTTCTTGTAAATTAAAAAGTAATCCTTTACTTTACTAGTTACTTTTGAAAGTAATCTGATTACGTAACTCACGTTACTTGTAATGCGTTACCCCCAACACTGGTGGGTGGTGGCTGTAAAATATGAATTCATTCCAACGACTTATTAATTTGTTCTTGTACTACTTTGCAATTCTTTCCCTCATTTTAGTTAAATCGTAGACACATTATACTAGTTCATTCTCTCATTTTAGTTAAATTGTGGCTGAACTATACTAAGTCCTACCTGATCTCATGACGAAAACGTACCTGTGGAAACTTTTTCACAAGGGGCGAAATACATATACCAAAAAACACATACCACTGCAGTTTCCAATATAAATGAACACTAGAGACGGTAAAACAGCGAGCACTTGTACTCACTGTCGTACACAGTGATGATTATAGCTCCAAATATTTTGCTTTCCGGTGTTGTGCCGAATTCTGACCCCCGCCAGATTATTACCCCCTAGTATTGGTAGGATTAGAGTTAAGCGTGGGGTTAGGATTAGGCAATCATGTTGCGTTTCAACGAGGGAGGGTACTAATTTGGCAGGGGGTCGAAAATGGGCATAATACTGGATGTAACAAGCTTGCCCGGTAGCTCAGGCACATATTTGGATGTGGAATCCTTGGGTACGAACCCCGTAAAAAAACATGACTCACAATAAAATGGTGCGTTATTTTAAAACATCACGGAGCAATAGTTTTATAGCGTCACTTAACGGACATTCCAAGTCAGAACTGCGGTGACCATATGTAAGTTCATCTGCTTTGTGGAAAAAACAATTTTTAGCACCACTCAGTGGACATTTTACATCGAATATGTCACGAAACATACATGGTGCTATGTATTGTGAATTTTGCAAAAAAGTTCCCACAAGTATGTTTTCGTCATGAGATCAGATCAGACTTTCGTATTAGTTCAGTCTTGACCAAACTGTACTAATTCGTTCACTTGTTTTAGTTAAATTGTGGTCACATTGGACTAATTCACTAATTGTACACACTGTGCTAATGAATAATACATTAACACAAAGTAATAAATAGTGGGAATAAATTCTGAATCTGAATGTAAATGTTCAATTTTTAGAAAACAAACTAAGCATGACGGTCCAACTCTAAACCTAACCCTCATAAGGGAGTAAGGGATCTTAAAAACATGCTAATTGTATAATATTTTGCCACAAATTTGCAAAAATGTAAAATAATTACAATTGCCATGAGAGTGAATTGCTGATGAGTGTACCTTTAAAGTCAGCATGAAATGATGATCTATATATATTTTAAGTTTGTCACAATCAGCTTTCTTAGTAACCTGTTTTAATCGAATGTACAGAGCCTTGCGAAAGTATTCACTTCCCTTCATTTTTTTTCACGTTTTGTTATTTTTCATGCTGAACTGCTTTAAATAACTTTTTTCCACATCAGTCTACACTCCATACACCATAAAGAAAAAACAAAAAACAGATTTGTATCAACTTTGTTAAATTATTATAAATAAAAAACTGAAATGATACAATTGCATAAGCATTCATACCCTTTTCTGAAACACTTGAAATTTAACTCAGGAGAACTCAGGAGAACAGGATCACTTGTAGATGTTACTACACTAAGAGTGGAGGTAACCTGGGCAAATTCATTTGAAAGTGTATGATTTGGAAAGGCACACACCTCTCAATAAAAGGTCTAACAGCTGAGAATGCATATCAGAGCAAAAACCAAGCCCTGAGGTCAAAAGAACTGCCTGTAGAGCTCAGAGACAGAACTGTGTCATGGTGCAGATCTGGGGAAGAGTTCAGAAAAAAATTCTGCTGCACTGAAGGTTCACAGAAGAATGTAGCCTCCATTATCCATAATAGAAGAAGTTTGAAACAACCAGGACTCCTAGAGCTGGCCTCCTGGCCAAACTGAGCAACTGATGGAGAAGAGCCTTGGTTAGACTGGTGACCAAGAAGCTGATGGCCACTCTAGTTGAGCTCCATGATCATATATGCAGATGGTAGAAACTTACAGAAGGACAAACATCACAGAAACACTCCCCCAATCTGATCTTTACGGCAGTGTGGCCAAACTCAAACCTCTCCTCAATTAAGACACATGAAAACCCACTTGGTATTTGTAACAGTGCACCTAAAGAGCTCCCAGACTGTGAGAAACAAGATTCTGGTCTGATGAACCTCAATACCAAGCATCATGTTTGGATAAAAGCAGGTACTGCTCATCACCTGCAAAGTAGCATCCCAACAGTAAAGTATGCTGGTTGCAGCCTCATGCTGTGGGGCTGTTTGTCAGCATCAGGGACTGAGGGACCTGTCAAAGTAGAAGGAAAGCTCAACCCTGCAATATATAGGAATAGCCTTAATGAAAACCCAGTCTAGAACGTTCAGAACCTCAGACTGGGCAGAAGGTTCACCTTCCAACAGGACAATGACCCTAAGCACACAGCAAGAGTAGCTTATAGAGAATGTGAATGTCCTGGAGTGGTCCAGCCACAGCCTGGGCTTGAACATCAATCAAACATTTCTGAAGAAATGTGAAAATGTCTTCCAGCCCCCATCCAACCTGGCAGAGCTTGAAAGGTGAAGATTGCAAAGTAATTGCCAAATGCAGATGTACAAATATTGTCGCACCATACCAAAAAGACTTCAACTAAATACTGCATTAAGGGTATGAATACTTATGCAATGTACTTATTTCAGTTTTTTACTTTTAATAAATTTGCAAAGTTGTCACAAATCTGTTTTTGCGTCGTCATTATGGTGTATGGAGTGTAGACTGATGTGGAAAAAATGTATTTAAAGCAGTTTAACATAAGGCAGCAACATAAAACGTGAAAAAAAAATGAAGGGGTATGAATACTTTCGCAAGGCACTGTATGTCACAGTACGAAGAAACAGATCTGTCACAACTTCCATTACATTACATATCTTGTTTTCTACACAGTGCACTGCCACTTTGTCCCCACACACTTTGAGCTCTGAAATGGTCAGGATGTGTCTGTGTGGAGACTCTTCATTCTGGACTTACATTAGTAGTCTTTAATGATCCCCTCCAGGATAATTTCCTTCTTTCTCTCACTCTCCTTCTGTCTCACTCCTCAATTAAAGGAAGCTTCATTGCCAATTCACCTACTGGATAAAGTGCTGCCAAAGCTTTCCACAACAGCAGCAATCTGTTAAAGTGTCCATAGAAATGGTTAATAACATTAACAGGGGCATAATGCAACAATAAGAATACCACTAGTTATGATGACACAGTGGTAGTTATTCTGCTGAGAAAATAACAGTTGAATGGTGAGAGGTAATCAATACCATTCGAGGCCTTAGGCTACTGTCAACTATGTACATCTCTCTCCCACTCTCTGTGTCCAGGTTATGGGGTAGCGGTGTGTGTGGATGTGGGTGTGTTAGTCAGTCCGTGCGTGTGTTTTTGCGTGAGACAGGCAGCTCTTCCCGCTGAGTGGTTGTCATGGCTACAGCAGGGAGATGGAATGCGGTAAATATCTCAATTTCCCAATCAACCACACTCAAAAACACACACCAACACACACACACACACACACATACTGTTGGTCTTTTGGGAGAAAGGTCAGAACATGCCAGGAGACAGGAAAAGACAGAGAGGAGTAAGCAGCAAGTGTGGCAGTGGTCTACATTAAACAGTTTGGATTTTTTTCTTTTCGTTCATTTATACACGCTGAACCTACACAAGTTCGAAGAACTTCAATGAAGCTTGAAATTTTAATAACAGAAAACTGCAGTTTTGGCTGAGAACATATTAAACCTCAGCACCTAACCTTCAGCCAGCTCTAATGCTCGCTGGAAGAACTACTGGAACAAGTCTGCTAGTGCCTAAGGCGCTTATTTAAAAAAATCAAATTATGAAGCCAAAGCAAAAACAACACAAAATAGTGCACTGAGAAAAGCAAACATGTTCGAAAACATGAATTCCAACCATTTTTCTAATTCGATTTGTTTTAAAGTGAGCCATTAAATGTTATACATCGCAGGTGAAGCATTTAAGTTCGGTCTAAGCTCGGGCGTCCAGGCACTAGAGAGTTACTGATTGGACGAAATGTATCGGTTAAGTACTTCCTAACCATTGTGGGTGATGTTAGCAGGTCGTGTACAATTAAGCAGCTGTGTTTGCCAGTGTGTGCATGTTATTAGTCGCTAATGGCTGCTTGGGGGCTGAAATCTACTACTAGTAGTATCAGCGGAAAGCTTTATGATGAGGTTTATGAAATCCTGGAACACAATTAAACACAATCAAACATTAGAGACTTTGCTAATTCTTTTCCAAGTAATAAACAGGAAGCGATTCCTATGCTGATCATACATGAGTTGCTTATCTAATTTTCTATGCTTATAGTCATCCTACATGCAAATTTGCTGCCAGTAAAATCTGCCATGATACAACCATGATACTGTTTAGGGTCTGTAAGATTTTCCTTTTTTTTTTAGAATTATAAGATTCATTCATTAAATTGATAAAAATGAACAATATAAATACATTTACAATGTTACAATGTTAGATATTTGTTAGAATATAAAGAAAAATATTGTTTATTTGAATTTTCAAAATGTATAAAAAAAAATCCTGAAAAAAATGATTGTGGTTTCCACAAAAAAATTAAGCAACTCAGCTGTTTTTGATATAAATATTTATTGCACAGCAAATCAGCATATTAGAATGATTTCTGAAGGATCATGTGACAATGCAGACTGGAGTAATGACTGCTGAAAATTCAGCTTTCCCATTACAGAAATGAATTACATTTTAAAGGGGTCATATGATGCGATTTCATGTTTTCCTTTGTCTTTGGAATGTTACAAGCTGTTTGTGCATATATAAGATCTGTAAAGTTGCAAAGATTAAAGGCACAAACCCAAAGAGATAATCTTTATAAAAGTTAAGACCTAAAACGGCTTATTCAAACATGCTCCCACATTTACGTCACAGTTGTGGGAAGATTTGCATAACACCATCCAAATGTATACGTAAAGAAAGGAGTGAATTTTATTCTGGCTGTAGTACTGTTGCAGCCACCGCCATGTTGTGGAGACACTGTGTGTTTCATTGTGAAAGCTAAAGTACTTTGTTTGGCCTTCCAAATGAGTACACAACTAGAAATCAGTGGTTATATTTACAACACTGTTCTAGAAGAGTACAATGCAAATATTTGAGTGTGCGCAGCACATTTTATGGAGGACTGTTTCCTGAACCAGGGAGACTAGCCTACAATACCGGCTGTGCACACTATAAAGTGGGGCAATTTCAAATTTGCAAGGACAGTCTGGTGCTTCTGACTCACAGCCTGTAAGTACGTTTTCATATTTCAATAATTTGCTACTGGCTATTCAAACGCGAGTTTGAGCAGTGTAGAGTAGTGCTTGTTGTTTGTCATTTCTACAAATCATAAATGCAGGCATGGTGTTATGTTTATGTGGCGCGGCACAACGCATAAAAAGAGAGTATGAGTCATTATAATCAGTAATTATGTCCTCACTGAATGCAACAAATGCCTCATTTATAATGGGTTTTATTATTTTTGTCTCGTCGTGCCAGGACACAACACACAACATGGTAAGGAGCGTAACACTTCTGTCACACGCTTCAGGTATTCAACCAATCACAACGCACTGGATAGCTGACTAATCAGAGCACACCACGCTTTTCAGAACGATGAGCTTTGTAAAAATCGACGCATTTCAGAAAGGTGGGGCAGAGAAGAGCAACAATAATGTACAGTATGTGGAAAATAATGTGTTTTTTGAACCTCAAACAATGTAAACACATTGCATGACACCAAATACACAAAATAATGTTCTTTTTAGCAACATCATATGACCCCTTTAAAGTCTGGCTCACACTACAGGATTTTTTAAATCCTAACCGATTATGAAATCTGGTTGCAGTGCACACATAAGGAGTATCTTTGCAGAATATCTTCCCTGAAATCTTAAACATGCACCGTCATTTCAGCAACTAATGTTTACAAATGTTAGTTTAGTAGTGTAGCGTGAGCCCGGTTTTAAGGGGACATCAGATGCCCATTTTCCACAAGTTGGTATGATCCCTTACGGCCTTCATGAAATGTCTGCAACATACTTTGGTTAAAATTCCTCAATGGTTGTTTAACCCCCTTGGTTCCTCAATGGTTGTTTAAACAAAACTAATCCACTGCATTCTCAGTGGCTTTAATATCAGGAGAAAACGACTTAGGTTCACTTTTACATCCAACTACAAATCACCTACATTGCTTACGAGACATTGCTGTCACTACAACTGCTCGAGCACAGAGAAAATAGCAGACAGCGTACAATTGGCTAAGGGCAGAAATATGCTAATACAGGACAGTCTGTCACCAGACATGGGCAGAGCCTGAGCAGTATGACATCATCAGCTATCAAAATAGCTTGATGATTGAGACTGTTTAGGTTTTTTAGGAATTAAAAAAAAAGGTTATGTAAGCACTATTAACAAGCACTACACTGCTCAAAACTTGCGTTTGAATAGCCAGTAGCAAATTCTTTAAATATGAAAACGTACTTACAGGCTGTGAGTCAGAAGTGCCAGACTGCAGAGTTGGAATTGCCCCACTTTATAGTGTACACAGCCGGCATTGTAGGCTACTCTCCCAGGTTCAGGAAACAGTCCTCCGTAAAATGCGCTGCACATATTTAAATATTTGCGCTATACTGTTTTGGAACCGTGTTGTAAATATAACCACTGATTTCTAGTTGTGTACTCATTTGGAAGGCCAAACAAAGGTACTTTTGCTTTCGGAGCGAAACACACAGCGTCTCCACAACATGGTGGCAGCTACAACAATACTACAGCCAGAATAGAAGTTCCATCTTCTTTCTTGCATGTATATTTGGGCGGTATTATGCAAATCTTCCCACACCGTGACGTAGACGTGGGGGCATGTTTGAAGTCTGTTTTAGCTGGTTCTTTGGGTTTGAGACTTTAATCTTTGCAACTTTACAGATCTTATACATGCACTAACAGCTTTCAACACTTCAAAGACAAAGGAAAACATGAAATCGCATCATATGACTCCTTTAAACTATTAAAACAGTTGTTTTGAACAATATTACTGTTTTTCCTGTAATTTTCATAAAATAAGAATAAGTTATTCACATGCACCAGCTCTGAGAGTTTTAACACTGGTTACTTTGCATATTTTGCTATTATTAATTCTTCTAATCTGAAAAGTTGGCAAAAAGTAGTTACTACCTGTAATCATGCCACCAAAATCTTGTAACTTTTAATTAAATGTGACAAGACGAAAGAGCAAGAGAGAAACATATGGAAGGAGGACAGAAAAAGAGCGAGGAGGAAGGACGAACCAGATTTAAACAGGTGGAGAAAAAACTGCAAAACAAAACCCAAAAAAGTGCAAATAAATGAATAGGAGAGCAAAAAAGAAAAAGCGGGACTGGTCACCTGGAGATCCTTGGCCTGGGCTGAGCCATGGGGAGGTGGTAGCAGTCGTCATGGAGAGGGGCTCTGGTTGCCATGGTAACAGCTGGGCCGGGGGTCAGCGGCTAAGGGAATGTGTTTGCACACAGAAGTGCATGCTGGGAGGAGAATCCTGCTGGGTGTGTGTTTAAGTGAGTGAGTTTGAAAGAGAGAGAGAACGTTCTTAGTGGTCCCTTCAGAGCTGAAAAACCCCTGTGTTGCCATAACAAAGAGGAGAAATTAGTTTGGGGCTGTGAGGTAATTGTTGAGGCATTTTGTGAAGTTCTTTTGAGGTGCTAGATAAAATAATTTGTTCGATGAAACGGGAAGCACGGTTGTATGGTTGAGGCTGTTTATGAGGTATCGCACTAAAACGGCTCAAAATCTTCAGCTTAAATCCAAAACCTGTTACATATGACAAATACACACTTACATGAGCCCAGTAAACACAAGGATGTCGTAAAATTGATCTTCCTGAGCGAGACCAGAATCTCCACACACTCCCACTCCACAGATGCAGATGTAGAGAACATATAGAGACCATTAAATTGAAAGGCCATTTCTGTACCCACACAAATCCAAACTGAATTTCATGAGTCACAGAGATGTCAGCAAGCCAGCACACATGGATGAATTCATGGATGAAGGTTTCTTGATATTTGTGGATGGAAGAATACTGGTTCAGATCACATTTAGTACATTTAGAGCTCAACAGAGTGGAACAGTCTGTGATGTTCTGTCTAGTTCCGTACCACTGATAAAATGATTCTTAAGCCCCAAATTAACCTATCAGAATGATTCTGAAGGATCATGTGTCACTAAACATTCAGCCATAACAGGAATAAATAAAAATGTCAAAGAAATAAAACAGTATACATATAAAACAATATAAAACAGAAAAGTTATTTTAAATTGTAATATTTCACAATATAATTGTTTTTACAGTTAGTCAAATAAACATAGCTTTGATGAGCAGTTTTTTTATGTCTTAAAAGAAAATGTTATTTCGCCTTGCATGTTTAATTCAGTTGAAATTAATTTTTCTAAAAATAAATTCGTTTTTTTTTTTTTTTTTGCAATTTATTGTCTTTTTTTCAAAGACATTAAAAAATTGTACCAAGCCCAAATTATTGAATTCTTATGTATATGATGTTTATAGTTTTAGTAAAAGCACATTAAAGGGATACCTCAACTAAAAATCTAAATTACCCCATGCACCTCAAGCCATCCTAGGTGTATATGACTTTCTTCTTTCAGATGAATACAATCAGAGTTATATTAAAAATGTCCTGGCTCTTCCAAGCTTTATAATGTCAGTGAATGGGTGCTGAAATTTTGAGGTCCAATAAAGTGCATCCGTCCATCATAAAAAGTACTCCTCATGGCTCTGGGGGGTTAATAAAGGCCTTCTGAAGTAAAACTATGCATTTGCGTAAGAAAAATATCCACATTTAAAACTTTCTAAACTGCTTCTGCTAACTGCTGCACTCGCATTCACGAGAGACGGGCATAAGCACTGTGTACGCTCCAGTGAGAAGTAACGTGGAAGCACAGAGAAGACAGCAAAACAAAACAGCAGTCATGAATTAGAAATACAAAACAACGATTTGTAAAGAAAAATGTTGGAGGATTTTGATATAACCCAAAAGGAGAAGGCCTTTATTAACCTCCCGGAGCCGTGTGGAGTACTTTTTTTTATGATGGATGGATGCACTTTATTGGACTGCAAAATCTCAACAGCCATTCACTGACATTATAAAGCTTTAGAAAGAAAGAGCCAGGAGATTTTTTATATATAACTCCAATTTCATTTGTCTGAAAGAGGAAAGTCATATACACCTATGATGGCTTGAGGGTGTGTAAATCATGGGGTAATTTTCATTTTTGGGTGAACTATCACTTTAATTCTTTTGTTGAATTCTTTGAGCTCCATAGCTGTTTAAATTTATTCTGTCAGTTTGAGGGGGGTATCACTGTGTTGACATGGCAACCAAGCAAAAATGCATATAACTTAAAATCTTGCGGCTATACTTTAAACACTGAGAACTTCAATGTTTGGCCCCATTCACCTCCATTATAAGTGTCTCATTGTAATCTACAAAAAGAGGGACAAGTTGAAATTAATTTTGTGGTCATCAGCATGAAGCCACAACTTATGCTTATTAAGTTTAACTGAACCCTGAATATTATTTTAATGCAATGACAAAAAGTGCATTAAACTTACATGCCCAAATACTTCAAACTCCACCCACACTTAACATATTCAAAGTCATCAGGTTCACTGAGTCAAACACATAGAAACACACACAGGCACACACAAACTCTGTCTCACACTCTTGAGGGATGTTGCTCCCAGAGTCGGACTGTCTGCAGGAGATGCAGTGAGATGGAAAACTTTAATCGCATTAAAAGAAAAACCTTCTCCTTTCATTTGGAAATTCCTCAGATTCCCCCTTTCTCTCCCACCCTCGGCCTTCTCCCTCTATTTTCCCAGTTCTCTCTCTTTCCGACCTTCCCCCTCCTCCTTCTCCTCCAGCACTTACAGCCACTTCTGTTGCTCCTGAATATACCCCCCCATACTGCTCCACCCGTGGAGGAATTACAATCTGCTCCCGTCTCTCTCCCTGTTTCGCTCCATCTCCCTCACTGTCTCTGTCTCTCTCTCTCTCTCTCTCTCTCTCTCTCTCTCTCTCTTTTCGTCCTGCTCCTGTGATTCTGTTCCTCCTCTTTCAGAAAGCAGACAGATCAAACTCAGCCCCTCCTCTCTCCAGAAGGTTTTGTCCCCATCTCTCTGTCACTCGCTCTTTGTGGACCTCTTTCCGGTTTCATGCCACGTTCAAACTCTCCTTTTGTCATCTGGGTCCGAAACACATTTACACACACGGACACACAAATACACACAGTCACACACAACAGGGATAAACCACCTGAGGAGTGAGAGGGATTTTCAAAGTCTTAGTGACTGGGATTTTCAACCTTAGGGGTCCTGAGCAAAGTTCAGAGTTTAGGCTCTTACTCAGACAAAACAACTTCAACAAAGTTTCATGATTCAGCTAAAGCTGAAATATGATTTTGTTGTTGTTTAATTTGAAGTCTTTCAGTACTAGTGATAACTGTAAATCTGTAAATCACATGCCTACTACATGATAGAAATATAACTAATTCACACACAAAAAATATACAACACATTGGATGATTATCAAGCAATGCCATCAGAAAGCCTGTCATTTCTGTACAACTTAAATAATCACAAGAGGGCAGTGCTGCACAATGTTAAAGTGATAGTTCACCAAAAAAAAAAAAAAAAAATTCAGCGATTACCCTCAGGTTGGTCCAAAAGTGTATTTCTTTCTTCTGTGGAAAACAGTTATAAATCCATGAAATTACAAGTAACATATGCAAGATAGAACTTATGCAAGATATTCCAATGATGGTCAATGAGTAGCCTTATTCCAGAACAATCCTTGCTCCATAAACTTGCATTGAAAGTATATTACTGTGAACATGTTGTTTGTTTGTTTTTGCAAGACTGGTTTTGTGATTCTGGACCACAAAACCAGTCTTAAGTAGCATGGGTATATTTGTAACAATAGCCAAAAATACATCATATGGGTCAAAATTATGGATTTTTCTTTTATGCTAAAATCATTAGGATATGAAGTAAAGATCATGTTCCATGAAGATATTTTATGAATTTTCTACTGTAAATATATCAAAGCTTAATTTTTGATTAGTAATATGCATAGCTAAGAACTTCATTTGGACTGCTTTAAAGGTGATTTTCTCAATATTTTGATGTTTTTTTTTTGTTTTGTTTTTTTGCGCACCCTCAGTTTCCAGATTTACAAATAATTGGAAAATGGATCATCAATGAAAAGCTTATTTATTCAGCTTTCAGATTAACTCTTAATTTCAGATGATCTTAATTTCAAAACATGGACCCTTATGACTGGTTTTGTGGTTCAGGGTCACAATTAATTATTATTGCAGGTCATTATTATATTGCAATATCATTACACATTAGCATGCCTCAAACACCATCCATAAAGCTTAACTTGTAATGAACCCAAAACATTCCTTTAAAAGGGATTTGCGGTTGAGGTTTATATTAAGACTGAGGTTTGTTTCGAGGCTGAGTTAAGTCAAGTTTGGTTTTATTTGTCATTTGCACATATTACATCTGGTTCACTGGGCACTGAATGCTTGTGACAAGACTCAGACGGCAGCGCAATAAAAGTAAAGACAACTAAAAAACATCAAATACAAGAGCTAATTTAAATAAAGCTCACTGCCATTCAAATGTTTTTGTTTTTGAAAGCATAAGTCTCTTATGCTCACCAAGCCTGCATTTATTTGATCAATACTACAGTAAAAATAGTAATATTCTGTAAAGATTATTACAATTTAAAATAACTGTTTTCTATTTCAATATATATGTAAAATGTAATTTATTTCTGAGATGCAAAGCTGAATTTTCAGCATCATTACTCCAGGTGTCACATGATCCTTCAGAAATCATTCTACTATGCTGATTTGGTACTCAGGAAACCTATTATTATTTTAATTTTTAATGTTGAAAACATATGTTTTCAAAAGAACAACATTTATTTGAAACAGAATTTTTTGTAACATTATAAATGTTGTCACTATCAGTTTTGGTCACTTGATGCATTGTTGCTAAATAAAAGTTTTTTTTTAAGTGTATATAAACAGCGAATGTACAATACAGAATAGAACACTTTACAATACGGTTCCATTAGATAATGTTAGCTAACATGCATGAACAATGAATCATACATTTATTACAGTATTTATTAATCTTTGTTAATGTTAATTAATGGAAATACAGTGGTTCATTGTTAGTTCACAGTGCATTAACTAATGCTAACAAGAACAATTTTAATAATGCATTAGTACATGCAGAAATTAACATCAACCAAGTTTAATAAATGCTGTAGAGGTATAGCTCATTCTTAGTTCATGTTAACTAAAGTAGTGAACTAATGTTAACTAATAAACCTTATTGTAAAGTGTTACCATTAGATGGTAACATAAAAAAAAATGTAAAAAGAAAACACCATAGTTAGTAGCATGATGAACAAGCAACATTCAGTAACACGATGGTTCAGGTTGAGACTGAGGTCAAAACTGAAGTTCAAGTTAAGGTTATGTTGAGGTTAAGATTATGGGGGAGGCTGGTTTTGTGGCTGTGGTTAGTTAGGAATGAAGCATAGCTTAAGGGCAAGCTGATTTTAGCCTGAAGTTTGATGGTGGACTGAGAAAAAGCTTTGTTGGTTTGAGGTTGAAATTGAAGTTGGGATTCAAGCTCAAGTTAAAGGAATGTTTAAGGTTCAATATAAGTTAAACTCTGTCGACAACATTTACGGCATGATGTTGTTAACCACAGGAAATAACTTTATTCTCTTGCTTTTGCTTTTGAAGCAAACCATGCGATAAACATTAAAATAACACTGAAAAAGTGTATCCAAAAGTATTATTTATAATATCCTACACTCTCACCCTTACAAAAAAACATATTTTAGCAAATACATTATTTCAAATCACACCGCTCATGCATTTTCCTGGTATGACACAAATATCCACATGAAAAACATTTCATGGAAAACAACTGCAACATCAAAATACTGGCTAATACTGAGAAAGGTGTTTTGTTTGCTTTTTTTTTAAAAGGGTGATACAATAATCAGGCATTTTTCTATCTACGCTCATTATAAATGTCCACTGCCTACATAACAAATTAATGCAAAATAGATTTCATTCCACCTGCCTAGTGAGTAAACAGCAAAAACCCATGAGCAATGATTGTGTGAAAAGCAGGACTTAAAGAATAAATTGGAGTTAGAGGTGTTTACAGTGGCTCAGTGGGGTGACCGAGGTCAATTCCAAGCCTCCACACCTGCTTCATCTGCACGTACAGAAACGGACAGAAATAACAAGTGAGCTCTGTGTCTGACATATTATCTCACATTGTGACTTTTTGAGTACAATTTCATTGTTATAACTTAAGGTGAGTCTGTGTTCTGATCATCGGCCGTCACTAAATCACTTTTCATAGCATCAATGTTGAGTCTAACCGTGTATCAAGCATGATGACATAAAGGTCAATCTTACCAAAACCAACACTACACACACACAGATCTGTCAAACTGCCTCCGCAAAACTGGATGTCCATGTACAAACCATCAACGCACACACACATCCTTAACCCCCATCCACCGTCTGGGCCGGACTCATCTGAGCCGTTGCCATGGTGACGGACCTGGAGAGCAGGCATCACCTTAGATACCTCAAACAGATAATCTCAACTAAACATATGCACACACAAACACACACAACCTTGACCAGGTAAGACATCCACACGTATGACACATCAACAGCTGGTAACAAAACAGCACACACAGTACTGAATACAAGCACAAGTCAATCTGCAGTGAGAGGTCAGTTTGAGATGTTTAAAGGGAGAACAGAAAAATGCCCCTCAAAGGTCTTACTTTTACTCCAGATTTGTCACAAACGTTTTAGTGTTAACAACCTGAAAAACTATTCAAGATCATATTTTAAAGATATTCTGTAAATGATGTAAATTAAATCTGTTTATATTTTTGGTTACACTTTATTTTAAGGTGTCCTTGTTACAGTGCAATTATACATTTAAGTACTGAGTAATATTAATTAACTACATGTACTTACTATATGGTTAGGGTTAGGATTAGGATTACTTGCATGTAATTATCCATGTTAATAATAGTAAGTACATGTAACGTGTAACAAGGACAACTTAAAATAAAGTGTTACCATATTTTTGCTTATATTTTTGTTAATACATTTATAAATTATAGTAATTAATACATTTTGACTTAATATTTAAAAAAACTAATACAACTTTGCTTCACAAATGTGTGTGTGCACTACCAGTCAAACGTTTTTGAACAGTTAGATTTTTAATGTTTTTTAAAGAAGTCCCTTCTGCTCACTAAACATGCATTTATTTGATACAAAGTACAGCAATATATTTACTTTTTAAAATAACTGTTTCTATTTAAAAAATTTAAAATGTAATTTATTCCTGTGGTTTCAAACCTGAAGTTTTAGCATCATTACTCCAGTTAGAAATCATTATAATATTCTGATTTGCTGCTCAAAAAAAGATTATTATTAATATTATTATTATGTTGAAAACAGCTAAGTAGGATTTTTTTAATGTTTCTTTGATGAAAAGAACAGCATTTATCTGACAAAGAAATCTTTTGTAACATTATAAATGTCTTTATCATCACTTTTGATGATCATCACCCCCTCCCCCCAAAAAACAAACAAACAAACAAACAAAATATATATATACTGACTCCAAGCTTTTGAATGGTAAAATGTATAATGTTAAAAAAATATTTTATTTTTCAGATAAATGCTGATCTTTGGATCTTTCTATGAATTAAAGTATCTTGAAAAAAAATGTACTCAACTGTTTTAAATACTGATAATAATAATAATAATAATAATAAAAAATGTATCTTGAACAGCAAATCAGCATATTAGAATGATTTCTGAAGGATCATGTGACACTGGAGACTGGAGTAATGATGCTGAAAATTCAGCTTTGAAATCACTGGAATAAATTACATTTTAAAATAGATATTCAAATAGAAAGCCGTTATTCTAAATAGTAAAAATCTTTCACAAATTTACTGCCTTTGCTGTATTTTGGATCATATAATGCAGGCTTGGTGAGCAGAAGAGAAAAAAAAAATCTAACTGCTCAAAAACTTTTGACTGGTATTTTTAAATTAAGATGTTGTGCTCACCAAGACTGCATTAATTAAAAAAAAAAAGTAATTTGTGGATCATTATTATTATTATTATTATTATTATTATAGTAATATTATATGTTGCAATATATAGACATTATAATAATTATTATTACAAATGTAAAATAACTTTTTTATATTTTAATATATTTTTATACACAGTTTTAGAAATCATTCTAATATGCTAATTTTGTGCTTACAAAACACATCTTATTATTATCATCCATGTTGTTATTATCCAAACAGTTGTGCTATTTAATATTTTTGTGGGAACTACACTGGATTTTTTGTTCTGTTTGGTTTTTTCCTTCTTTTTCTTCTTCTCAGAATTCTTTGATGAACAGAACATACTTTTTGTAACATTGTACATGTCTTTATTTATTTAATAATAAAATAAAAAACTCCCTCTCATTATCTCTTCAAAAATGCTCATAAAAGGTCACGTTTATGACTATACATTTCAATCTGGACATAAGAAAGACCAAAAACCAAATCCTTCTTTTATCTTATCTGTAATACCAACAGAGACTACAGAAAAGAACAGGATTATGCCAGATTATGTCTGGATGATATAATTATGAATAATCTTTCTAGTGATCCTTTTCAGGAAATGGGATTAGACTTCAGAAAAATGAACAGGGAAATGAAAAAGAGAAGAATGAGAGAAAGGCAAGAAAAATGGGAGAGATTGAAAAGTAAATGTATAGTTTAATATGAGCATCATTCATGAAACCTAAATGTTCTGTTTCATGACAGGCATGATGTTACATAAAAAGAAAACAGGGAGGAAAAAAACATTCTATGCATTTAATAGTAACTATTTTCTTTTCTGAGTAAATTTGTGTCATTGTGACAGTTTTGTGCATATGTGTGCCTGGATGATTGGATGTGTGTGCGTGTTTTTGAATTAGGTGTGTTTGCTAGAAGGGAGTGGCGGATTAAGGGATTATGGTGAGTCTGATCATGTGATTGTCATGGTCTGTGGTGACCCTACTTACTAACAGATTACCCTGGTGAAGGTGAGGTAGCCTGCTTTTCTCTCTATTTCCTCCTTCTGTCACTCCATCCATCCTTTTTTCAGGACAGCCTGTCATCTCATCCCTCATGGTTGGGCTGAAGTCTCTCCCTTCTGTGGCTTCCTGTACCGAGCCAGGAGACCCGACCACTCAAACCTACACAGAAACGCTGATTTCTCATTCCCCATTCAGAGGACTCCTCTTCATCTTGACCTTTCCTTCTGGATTCTTTGACCTGGAGATCCAGGCACGCACCCCCGATCTGCCAATGCAGAGGTGAGTAACACAACTCAGCACTCCGATTTCATCTCCATAAGCACCTGATGCGAGAGAGCAAACTATCAGTTAAACAACTGTATTTTGCTCCAAATGTTAAGATAAATGAGATGGAAATTGGCATTATAAAAGCTAAGGCGATTCCCACGCTTCCTCGAAAGCAGGAACTGGCCTAAAACTATCACGCCCAACAACAAAAGCTTACTTTGACACAGCCAAGTTTTAACTGGATAAGAAACAGCGCAACTTCTAAATGTGTGAGAATGATAACATAGCTTTCAGGTCCTTCAGATTCAATTTCAGAGAGGCTATTCAGAGAAAGGCACTCATTTGACTCAGAAAGATGTCTTTGCATTCAGTTCATTACACATATATAACTGACTCTCCTCTGTATGTGTCACAGCTATTATTTGGCATGGTTGAGAGGCCGAAATCACTTCAGAGTGAGCACTCCAGCATAAATTGGGTGCATGTTACATTTAGCAATGTTTCTTATTTGTCCACCCAAAAATACATAGCTATTGTTAAACCATAACAAATGAATAATACAGAATTAGTACAGCTTACAGTAGAAATAACTGTACTAACTGTGGTATAAACTATGGTTAGCATAGTTTCCATGGATATGGTTTCCTCTTTCCATGCTGAAAAGGATCGTTTACATTTTAGACTAGTTTAGGACGGTTATAGCAGGGTGCTGCGTTTTCGAGGAATACACGAACAGAACAGCTTTCTAAACTTATTTAACTGTTAATAAAATAGTTGCTACCGAATAACAAAGTGGAAATAAGTATACTGCAGCAGTTTTTTTTCCTCAGTACATCGAAGAGATCGATAAATAGTTGCCTCAGTGTTGTGAGACGCAGGTGTTGCTTGGCCCTCTGGCGCCCTCTGTTGAAAATTTTGTGAACTGCAGACTCGTATTAGTATACTTTAAAGAGGGTTTAGCGCTGAATTTGGGCAGCACTAATTAATCCTGTTAGCGATTAATTATCCTAAAGTGTCTCCCTTTGTTTCCTCTGACGTAGCGTCGCAGGCCTTTCTTAGTTGGTAAATAAGGACTTGTGGTTACACTTTTCTTTCAGACTTAACGTGTTTTTTTTGTATTATTATTATTTTTACTGTCAGTGTCTGACACAAAAAGCTGTTGAAAAATTCGCCAGGAAAAACAAAGAAATTTATATATAAATTAAATGAAATATAATATATTAAATATGTTTAGAAAATATATAGCTTATACATACAGTACCAGTCAAACGTTTTTGAACAGTAAGATTTTTTAATGTTTTTTAAAGAAGTCTCTTCTGCTCACCAAGCCTGCGTTTATTTTTGTATTTTAGAAAACATCAAAAGCAGTAATATTGTGAAATATTTTTACTATTTAAAATAACTGCTTTGTATTTAAATATGTTTTAAAATGCAATTTTTTTCCTGTGATCAAATCTAAATTTTCAGCATCATTACTCCAGTCTTTAGTGTCACATGATCCTTCAGAAATCATTCTAATATGCTGATTTGCTGTTCAAGAACCATTTATTATTATTATTATCAATATTTAAAACAGTTGAGTATTTTTTTCTGAATTCTTTGATGAATAGAAAGATCCAAAGATCAGCATTTATCTGAAACAAAAAGCTTTTGTAACATTATACACTATACCATTCAAAAGCTTGAAGTATATTTTTTAGCAGAAATTACAGAAATTAATTATTTAGCAAAGATGCTTTAAATTGATCAAAAGACATTTATAATGTTAGAAAGATTTCTTACTCAGCTGTCTTCAGCATAATAATAATAATAATAAATGTTTTTGATCAGCAAATTAGAATATTATAATGATTTCCGGAGGATTGTGTGACTTGAATAAAGATGCTAAAAATTCAGCTTTGAAATCACAGGAATAAATGACATAAAATAAATAAATAAATAGAAAACAGTTGCTGTACTTTGGATCAAATAAATGCAGGTTTGGTAAGCAGAAAATACTTATTTAAAAATATTAAAAATCTTACTGTTTAAAACTTTTGACTGTGCACACATGAATTGACCTTTTGTGACAACATGAAGAACGCAGTCCAACATTTTGGTTAAAATCTATACCTTCAGTTATGAATAATAAAATCCCCTAACTTTAAGAGTGTGGGATGAACTATTTCTGTCCACAATTTGTCCTAAATCTCACTTGTTTAATCTTAAAGCTGCTTGTTTATTTAAAATTAATAAAACTATGTGCAACTCAAATCATTGTTGAATTGCTGTTTCATTATGGACACAAACACACCAAAACAGAAATCCTAACAAAAAAATTCACATTTCTAAAAACACATTTCTCCTACTCTCTATGTCTTTCTCTACAGACATTATCCCTCTCCAAGGCGGCTTTTGTGTGAGTTTTGGGGTGAGGGGCCCTGAAACCTCTTGCTCAGCTCCATGGCTGGAAGAAAACACACGTTCATCTTCCTCTCCCTTTTTCTTCTGTTCCTCCTCTGTCTCTTCACTCGTCCATGTGTTTGCGGTCCTGCCCGGGCCCCTCTTCTTGCCGGCCAGCCATTCCTGGTGCTATGGGGGGTTCCGGATAAAGACTGTTTGGGTCGGCCAGACCCAGCTGCATATGGGATGGAGTGGGAAGGCCGTGTGGCAATATTTTATGAGGACACGCTAGGACTTTACCCATATTTCACTGTACAGGAGCGTCCTGTCAACGGTGGCCTACCGCAACACACCAGCCTTGACCTTCACCTCCAGAGGGTGGAGGGCGACCTGATGGCCTCATTACCCCAAGCAGGAGCGCCTGGTTTAGGGGTGCTGCGCTGGCAGGAGTGGGCACCTCAGTGGAACAGGAACAGACGAATTAAAACAAAGTACCTGGTGGAGTCGAGAGCACTCCTCCGGGGATTTTTTCCAGACTGGAGCACAGAGGAAGTGGAGAAATGGTCCCAGGTGATGACAATAACAACATTATGATATTACAAAGACTATTATTCTGCATGCTATTGTATTAATCAACCACATGATTTCATTTCTTGTCAGGTTGACTTTGAAGCAGCTGCACAGTCTATAATGATGGAAACCCTGCGGGAGGTGAAGAGACTCCGCCCACAGAGATTATGGGGCATGGCCCCATTTCCTAACTGCTATAACTTTGACTCCACCCAGATAGCATTAGCCAATTACACGGGACGGTGCCCTGCGGCAGAAATGGCACTAAATGATGAGCTGATGTGGCTGTGGAAACGTAGCGGTGCCCTTTATCCAGCTCTGTCAATGGAGAAGCTGCCAGAGGGAACTAAAGGGTCGTGGCTTTACGCAACCAATCAGATCAGAGAGGCTTTAAGAGTGGCGGCTCTTGCAGGGACTACCTTTGATCTTCCTGTGTTTCCGTTGATCAAGATTGTGTACACATCTTCTAATTCCTTTCTCTCAGAGGTAATGAACAGTAGGTTGCCATCTGTTGAGTTAACAAAGGCAGTGGTTACCAAAAATATTATAATGGGGGGGTATGGACCACAAAACCAGGGTCAATTTTTTAAAATAAGCTTTCTATTGAATAAATAAGCTTTCCACTCATGTATGGTTTGTTAGGATATAAAACATAATATAAAACATAATATAATTGTTACTCAGTACAACCTCATAATACAGTCTGTACTTTATATTTATCAGATTGATCTGGTGAACACAATTGGAGAGAGTGCTGCGATGGGAGCATCTGGAGTCATTATCTGGGAAAAATCCTTGGCAGTTAAAACACAGGTAATCATTCAGTCATTTGTCTATTGCCACTTTGTCTAAAAGTTTGAAGTCACTATAAACAAACACTGGTACTTGAGCCACTGAGCATGGCCCCTCCCCTAACACTATAATAACAAGAGCACATTAGCATCAGTGGTTTGCCAGCTCAAACGCAAGTTACTGTCGTTACTGTTAGTTACTGTAATGTTGCTTTACACAGACTTTAAGCAGCACGTTTCCTGCGCACCAAATCAGCATATTAGAATGATTTTTGAAGGATCATGTGACACTGAAGGCTGGAGAAATGCAGCCTTAAAGTCCCCCTGTAGTCAAAAATTGTATCCCATAAAACTTTCCTTTGTTCATCAAAATTACATATTGAAATGTTTTTACTTGTGAAAATAATTCTCTTATGCCTTAAAACAGCTTGAATGTAACTCTACCCCAGTGTTGCCAAGTCCACTGTTTTCCCACGGAATTGGGCTACTCTAATACTGTTACCGCGGGTTGTTTTTCATGTCCGTGGGTTAAAGCAACCCCAAAAATGTGACATTTATCCACTGTAATGTGAATTTTACCAGGGGTACCCCGCCAAAAAAAACGTCTATTTTATCTTGCGGAATGCAAATTTTAATGGGGACCCCCTCTAAATGCGATTGGGCTAGTTTTGTAACAGTTAACCAGGTAACAATTGGCCAGGTTTTGTTGTGAAAACCTGGCAACCATGCTCTACCCCTCTTGCCTCATTTACTATACGTGGATCTATGAATGATCTATGAATACGCAAACTAGCCCCGCATAAACTCAGTCACACCAGCCAGAGCCACCTGATCCACTAACTAACTGAACTGAAGTAAACGCAATATAATGGCGATACACAGATAATGACTGATAAAAACTAATGTTTTTACTAGTGGACAACTACAGTGGATACTGTAACATTCGTTAAAGTTAATTACTTGACGATGTTGTATCCTCAAAATGCCTTAAAGGCTCAAATGCAGCATAGTTTGTGATTCCAATTTGCGCTCGCGAGCATATGCGTGTGAAGTGCAGACACCAATGCAGGAGAGGCCCAGGCTTGCCAGGTTTTCACAACAAAACCCGCCCAACTGCTACTCCGTTAAATATCACGTTCTAGTCAGCGCTGATAGCTTGTGGGCAGCGCACTGACATACAGTGCCATTGCGCTATGGGCGTTCCGAGTTCGAATCCTGGCTTGAGGACCTTTCCCGATCCTGCCCCCCCTCTCTCTCTCTCTCTTCCACTTCACTACCTGTCAGCTGTGATCTGTCCTATCATAATAAAAGCAAAAAGACCAAAATAACATTCTGGGGGATAAAATACACGTATTATGTTGGGGTTCCCCTTGTAAGTTTGCATTTCAGGGGATAAATATGACGTTATTGGGGTTGATTCAAGATGCGGACATCAAAAACAACCCGGGGCAACAGGGTTAAAGTACCCCAATTCCATGGGAAAACCGCTGACTTTGCAACACTGGAGAGGTCTGACTCCAGGCTACTTTTACTCTGTTGCCAGGGTTTATTATTCAAGTTAGCGGTTAGCGGTTTTGCTCTATTTAATTTTTGGTTTTGTGCTGGTAATCCTATTGGTATATTTTGCATGCTAATGATAGGAATCTATCCATTGACGTGACTGATTATTAAAGTTTGTGACGTAGCAAAAAAAAGGGCCATTTCAAACCACATTTCTGGGACAGCCTTTGGGAAACTACAGTTTTAAGAAGCAAAAACTCAGAAATGGTGTTGACCAGTGGATTGGCACATGGTTTGTCTAAAAGCTTATTAAAAACAGCACACAGACAAAAAACAACATAAAAAAACTTGATTTTCACTAGAGGGGGACCTTAAATTCAGTAAAAATGTAGCCTTGCTGAGCATAAGAGCCAGAAACATTACAACCCCCTCCCCCCCAAACTTTTGAACATTTGTATATATCCCTTCACCCTCTTGTTTATCCACTGTAATTCTTTTCAATAGCCATTATAGATTCCTATATAACTGATATTATTTACATCTGCATGTGTGTCTCCTACAGAAATCCTGCTCAGAGTTTGGCTCGTACGTTCGTCAGGTTCTTGGCCCATATGCTGTCAATGTAACCACTGCAGCACGTCTCTGTGGAGTCTCATTGTGTCAGGGCCGTGGACGCTGTGTGCGTAAGAAACCTGAGGATCCCACATACCTGCATCTTCCTTCAGCCCACTTTATGCTTCTCCCAAATGGGGCAGAAGGTGTCCGAGCCACGGGACAGCTCCCCACCGCTTATATCGATCTCTGGAAGAAGGACTTCCGCTGCCAATGGTTCGAAGCCTTGGAGGGTGCAGCAGCGGATCAAGAATCAGGCGTGGTGCTGGAAAACCGAGGGAAAATAACATCACCAACAGTAAAAACACTGCTTGGGATAAGCCAGAGTCAGGGTACAGTGGTTCCAGTGGCAGTAGTGCCTACCAAGCAGCCAGTGGATGGCGGAAACTCTGCACTTTATACACCCATCATCCTTCTCTCCTCACTGGTTCTTCATTATGTTTGACGAGTAGAGAGCTGGAGTAGGAAGTACCTTTTGTGAACCTCAGTTGGCCTTGACTTTGAGAGAAATACCCACACGAATATCTCTGTTAAGAGAATAGCTTCTGTGAAAGACAATCTCAGAGATTTCAATTCACAATCTGAACATGACTGTATAAAGAGATCTGTTCTACATCACCTGCACTTAAAAATGAACAACATAACTTATATGTGACCCCAGACCACAAACCCATTGACAAGGGTCAATTTTTTGAAACTGAGATTTGTACATCATCTGGAAGCTAAATAAATAAGCTTTCCATTGATGTATGGTTTGTTAGGATATGACAATATTAAGTTTTGATATATTTACAGTAGGAAATTTACAAAATATGTTCATGGAACATGATCTTTACTTAATATCCTAATGATTTTTGGCATAAAAGAAAAAATTGTTTTGACCCATACAGTGTATAGTTGGCTATTGCTACAAATATACCCGTGCTACTTACGACTGGTTTTGTGGACCGGGGTCACATATTAGACAGTTTTGTAAAAAGATTTTGCCATCATTCACTCTCAAATTGTTTCAAATCTCTATGAATTTCTTTCTACTGTTGAGCATAAAAGAAGATATTTTGAAGAATGTAGGTAACTGAACAGTTGACGGGGAAAAAAAACTGGCTACCAACAACTGTCTGGTTACCAACATTCTTCAAAATAACTTCTTTTGTGTTCAACAGAAGAAACTCATACAGGTTTGGAACAAGTGGAGGGTGAGTAAATTATGAAATTATTATTATTTATTTATTTTTTGGTGAACTATCCCTTTAATCTACATACAAAATGACCCTGAATGATTTTTTTTAAATAAAATTAGCTACCTTCTATATTGTACTATATTACAATAATAGACTCAGTCCAAAATGTACCGAATACATTTTTTTACAAATCAGATTTTGTTTCTGAATTTCATACAAAATAATTGTGATTGAAGTTAATACTTCTATTTCCATCATGAAAACAATTTATTTTAGAAATATGATCATATGACTGTACTAACCCTTCATATCATACACTATCTTTCAAAAGTTTTGGGTACAAAAAAAACATTTTGAATAAATGCTGTTCTTTTAAATTTTATATTAAAGGGTTACTCCTCCCCAAAATGAAAATTTTGCCATTAATCACTTGCTCCCATGTCCAAACCCGTAAAAAGCTTAACTCGTCTTCGGAACACAATTTAAGATATTTTGGATGAAAACCGGGAGGTTTGTGACTGTCCTATTGACTACCAGGTAAATACCACTGTGAAGACCCAGAAAAGTATGAAAGACATCGTCAAAATAGTCCATCTGCCATCAGTGATTCAGTCTGAATTTTATGAAGAGATAAGAATATTATTCTACAATTCGTCTCCTCCACTTCAGCGGAGAGTATCCGCTGGACGCAAACTGTGTACACCATTCTGTGTCAGCCGCACCACATGGATACATTTTCTACGTATATTTATCCAGCATACACAGTTTACGGATACTCTCCAAAAAGGTGCTAAAGTGACGCGGAGGACACGAATTGTTGAATAAAATCTTTTTTTCTCTTTTTCTTTGCGTACAAAAAGCATTCTCATCGCTGCATAAAATTCAGATCCTGAAACTACTGTTTTATTGATTCCATTAAGATATTAAGCAGCACAACCGCTTTCAAAATTGAAAATAATAGGAGCATGTTTTTGGAGCAGCAAATCAATGATTTCTGAAGGATCATGTGACACTCAAGATTGTAGAAATGGCTGCTAAAAATTCAGCTTTGCCATCACAGGAATAAATAACTTTAATATAATGATCTTATATTAATATATTAAAATATATCAAAATAGAAAACTGCTATTTTAAATTGCAATAGTATTTCACACTATGACTATTTTGGTCAAATAAATGTATATACAGTGTGTATCTATCTATCTATCTATCTATCTATCTATCTATATATATATATATATATGGTGGGGACCGGTCAGAATTGTGGGAACTTTCCATAAACTTCTATAGTTTTCAAACTGACCGGTCCCCACCATGTCAAAAATGTTAGGTTTTACTATCCTTGTGGGGACATTAGGTCCCCACAATGTAGCAAGAACAAGTACACACACACACACACACACACAGGACTGCAATAGCACAATCATAAAATGTCCAGAATGCAGCCAGGCTGGGTGTATCTGGCCTCTATCTGCCTAAACTAAAATCTAATCAAACGTTGAGTTTCCATTTAATTTTTTACGTTTAAGGAAAAAAGAGACAGACAGACACAGAGAAATCAGCCAAGTTTACGCTTTATCTGAGTGGCATGTCTCAAACAAAACCATCCTCCATAATTACAATGTAAAGCCGTTCCAAACATTCAGTGACAGATATGAATGACTACTAGGCAAATCTGCTGGTTTGTTAAATCAAGAAATACCATCTAGAGGAGGGAATAAGAACACTTGCAATGTCCAAATAAAAAATAAACATGTCCATCTACGTGTTTACCTACTGGTGAATTCATCAGTGATTAAGGGATGACAGCACAAAACCTTTTATCCGCCAGTGTAAATTAATCCAGCTAAGGCCATATGAGGACAGAAACACTCTCTCTCACACACATACACACACACTATGCTCTATGCCTGGATAATTTCGTCCTGAATAATAGTGCAGATCAGCATGCAGCTGTAACTGAACGCTGCCAAAACAGAAGACTCTCAAAAGAAAACAACTGTATGTCAAAGAGCAATGAACAATTTCACCTTAAAAATTTAGTGAGAAGAGGCACAAAAATCAAGGATCATTCTAGCAAATTTATTTTGGTTTATATAATAATTTAAAATATACATTGATGACGGATTGTTGGACAAATCAGGGTTATAGTTAGCAAGACAGTGACAAAGAGAGAGACGGTTCAAACATGAACAGAGAAAGGTAAAGATCATTTGCAAAAATAAACTTTCATCCATCCACCCACCTCCAGTCTTTCCTGACCTTCCTCTGATTTGTGGGGTTGTTTCTCGTGAAGAACAGTTGCAGACGACAAAACGATTAAACAAACGGGCAGGACATTTGTCATGACTCTCAATACAGTAATCAAGAGTCCAGTATCTGAAGACGGGCCTTTACGATGCTTATGTTAGGAATAGCTCATCCAAAAATGGAAAATTCTGCCATTATTTACTCTCTCTCATGTCCTTCCAAACCTTTATGACTTTCTTTCCTTTGAGGAACACAAAAGAAGGTATTTTGAAGATAGCTTTCTTTCCTTGTGTGAAAAACAGACTGAAAAATATGTTGTTGCTCAAGATTTATGATGATCGTCTTCAAAAATTCTCCTTTTCCACTTCAAGAAAGAAAAGTCATACAGGTTTCAAACAACATTGACATTGACATTAGGGTGAATAAATGATATCAGAATTTATTTTCAGGTGAACTATCCATGTAATAATGGTCGCTGTGAAAAGAGGAACTGATCTGGGATGCATAGCATCCATCCTACAAAAACACAGACGTCCGGGAGGAACAAGTATACACAGAGCATGGCTTCCATACTGGTGAATACTGGTGTTTTACTCTATGTTTTAAATTTGAGGCCATTACAGATGGTGCATTTAACACCAACGCAACCGTTCAAAACACCCACTGGTAAGTCCACACACACTCACTTCATAAACAGGGGCAACGTTAACACCAATCAGTTGCCCAGGAGCCACCAACAACACAGAGTGCTTCCTGTGGCCATGTGAAGGATGTTGGACGGCATGAATCACAGGGAGGAGTCGATACGTTTTTGCCGTGCGACATTCTAGAGGGGAGGAGCCACGATAAAAGGAGGTGGTTAAAGATGTGGCCTCCGAGGGGAAGGGTGAGAACCAAGCTGTCTCTAAGGGGACGAGCACTTGCAGAGCATTGCTAGTAAACATTATAATTAGCAAAATGGTTCCATTGCACGGTGTGTAGCAGAATGGCTGCAGAAGGCGGAGCCACTGTTTTTGTCCAAGAGGTGGAGTTCCCACTCAGACAGGGGGTGTGGTTTGTTGCCACAGTTACTTGCAGATGGTCTCCAGGGCATCGAGGGTTCGTTTGATGTCTCTGATCTGAGCAGCTAGAGCATGTATAGGTTGCATGGAGCGATCTAGCTCCTCACAGCGCGCCATGAGCGTGTACATTCCCTGGAAATCCATAAACAAGCACACACAGATTAAACTAGAAAATAAAATTTAAATTAAAACTCACTTGACTACGTAAATATAAGTCACTCTCACCTTTATACTCATGTCCACTGACTCTCCCAAACTGTCCACAGAATCTCTGTATGTCTGGATATAACCCACGCTTAAAGCAGTCATCTGGAGAGACATAAGATTTTAATATGCACTTCATGGTCCATAAAAATGCATAAGCGAGTTGAAATGAGGGTCACATACATAAGTGAACCCAAAAAGTATTTGGATACTGAAAAAGCTATAAAGTTTGAAAACCCTTAAAGGAGACATCACATGTAAAATTTTCTTTTATATGGTGGTTAAATCGTGATATTTCTGAAAAAAAAAATTGTGATATGATATTTTTGCCATATCGCCCACCCCTACTTAGAACTGGCTTTACTATGGTAGAAGTCTATGAAATTGGCCAGGAACCGGCACCAGAATAACATCAGTGGAAAAAAGTGAAGTTGAGGGGAATTGACTTCATATAGCAAAATAACACTCACTTTGAGACGATAGCCCCTTTCACACATACAGTCTTTACTGGTAAACTGCCAGTAAATTATCGTTAAGAGATCATGAGTGAAAAGGACCTTTATAAAAATACCAGTAAATTAATTCAGGCAATTTACCGGTAGGGTGCTCTGTGTGAACTCAGAATGAAGAATGCCGGTATGAGCACATACGAGTTCAGAACATGCTGACGTAAGATCTCCTCTGAGGCCAATCCAGAGCCATTTAAATTCAACATTCAGTGGCTCTAGGCCAATCATATTCTGATACAGATGACACTTTTACTCCACGCTGTGTAGTTCAGTTTGAAGTAATCTAATACAATGTCTCTGGGCCAAAGCAGCTGCATGAATGTGAACGTTTGACACAAAAATGAAAACATCAACAAAAAAACTGACCGCTGTGATGTCACAGAATTTACCAGTATTTGGAAACTGATGTGTGAATGGTGCTTTACCGTTAAAAATACAGAACACCGTTGCCTGTGTGAACAGCGCATTTTTGTATTTACCTGTGAAGTCACTCCGATAATTTAATGGCGAGTTAGTTCTGCAAAAATAACAGCACCATTTGTTTGCAGACTGCACCTGTTTCAGTATAATGAAACGCGGCTTAGGTGTCCAAATACTTTTTTGAGGTTGCTGTATACGATCCAGGGTAATACTCACATTCTGGATAGTTCCATTGAGGCTTCGCAGCATCAATTCTACACTCTGAGCCACATCCTGTGTGTGTTTGTGCAGGTCTACCAGCACTGACGGGTCAATGGGCGGAATATCAGCCGGCCGACGCAAAGAGCCACGGCCACGTACAACAGGTCCGGAACAGTCGGCTTAAGTAGTCACACACAGATCAAATATTACTAATACATGACATAACAAATCAACAACAATTTTTTGACACTCTTGTATACTCACAATCCGTGTCCAGACTCGGCCGCGAGCTCATTTTAATCTTCTGTTCAAGATTTTTGGTGATGAAGTGCGTGAGATCTCCATCATGGCTGACGGTTCCCTCTAATTCGAGTGCACTGGATATGGTAGCTCGGCGTCCTTCAGCCTGGCCACCTCTAGCCCCGCCTCCTCGTGGTCCGCCCCCACATGCCCCACTGATCTCATCCAGGCTCTTACTGTCCTGCATGCCACGCACGACTCGATCCCGCTCTGGTACCGACCGCACACGTACCTCAGCCATCACATGAGCCGGGCATGGAGAATCGTCCAGGTCTGGCAGCAGAGGGGGTGGGGCCTGGTCGGGGGGAGGAGCTGGAACAAGGGGCGGGGCCTCATCAGGAGAAATGGAAGAATTTGGTTGGACTTCATCCGACGAATCGGGATCGGCCCATTCATCATGTTCAGAGCGAGTGGGAGGGTGTTCGAGTGTACCAACTGGCTGTAATTTGTGCAGATCAGTTTATTTAATAAAAAGTTCAAGATAAACAGCAACAGATACTTAAGTCACACAAATTGAACATACAGCCAAATTATTTCACCTTTACTCAAAAAAAATTTGTATTAATTTATTTGAATTATTGTCACAAATGTCATATATTTTTTAAATTAATTATTATTATCATAATGTTAATATTTGTCATATTATTTATATAAATAAATATTTCTAATCAATTACATAAGCATACATTCGATGTAACTCCTTAAACGTAATTTATGGAAATTATTAGTAGTAGTAGTAATAGTAGTAGTAGCAGTAAATGTGTGGAAATTATTTAAATTATAGTATTTATTATATATTAGTACTTAATTAAATGAAGTACCAAAGCATTTAATTTATGGAAATTATTATTATTATTTAATTTGTGGAAATTACTTACTCATTATTAATTTAATTTATATATTTATTTAAACTGATTACAAAATAATACATTTGATTTAACTCCTTGAATTACATTTATGGAAATTATAATAATAATAATAATAATTATTATTATTATTATTATTATTATCATTATAATTATTTAATTTGTGGAAATTATTTAATCATTATTAAGTGAATACATATATTTATTATTAATCATTATCATTATTATGGTAGTATTTACTATAATGTATATTAGTACTTAATTTAATTTAATTATTAGTATTTAAATTTAATTGATGGAAATTATTATTTAATTTGTGGAAATTATTTAATCATTATTAATTTAATTAATACATTTATTTTTATTACAATTATTACTAGTCTGTTAGTATTTATTATATTATATATTAGTACTTAATTAAATGGAGTACCAAAGCATTTTACGGAAATCGTTTAACAATTAGATTTAACTCTTTAACTATTTAATTATTATTAATTTTAAAATTATAATGTTATAAAGTTATTAATTGTATTATTAATTATTATTATTATGTTAGTAAGTTCCTCTATTAAATGTAATTCAATTTTAGGAATTTAATTATTAATAATTCTTACAATACATTTTATACTTCTTTTTTTGTTTTTTACCAAAGATTTCAAAGGGGGAGAAAATCTCCACTAAATATCCGGAAACTTTCAGAAAATTTCCAGAAGTTTCCAGAATTTTTTCACCCCTCTGCTATTGAGTTATGTATTTAAAAAGACATTACACATTAGTACTTAACTAAATGAGTACCAGCACACATCCTTGATTTAACCCCTTACCTGTACAGAAATAAGAGTCTCCTTTTTTTGCTTGATCTCTCTTTCGTGGACATTGTTCACCTCTCCGTCACTTGTCTCTCTCTCATCCTCCTCCCCTCTCCATTCTTCCAGTTCTTTTTTAGAGCAGCCGTGTATTACTTCAGTCTCACAGGAGTGTGTGTCCTCGTGTGAGCTGTCTTCAGTTGGAATATGTGCACATTGGTTGTGTTGAACCAGTGAGTCTGTAGGTGGTGACTCTGAGTGGTCTGTGTGTAACTGGAGTGTGTGTGTCTCTCTACATGAGTCCTTGTGGTGAGATGTGTGTTTTAGAGTCTCTGACAGGACAGGAGACCCCTCATGAGGTTCATAATCAGACCCATCCCTGAACTTTAACCCCTGGGTGGTGAATCCATGAGGTCCTAACCAATCTGAGGCCCTGGGAGAGTCAGAGGTGTCCACACCATTGCTTGCTTCTTGCGCATCCTGACCGGTCACAGAAGAGTGGCTCATCCCTCCACCCGCTGCAACAAAACAATTCATCTTAATCGTCATCATCATCATCATCATCATCATTAGTGATGTAAAGCTAAATTTAAATGTGATGCAAGTATTATGGAAAATTCACCCAAAAAATGCACTGCCATCATAATTAAATAAATATTTATTCCCCTAGAAGAGAGAGTAAAATAAAACATGGCATTGCAAATGTCATAGAAAGTTTCTACTCAAACTACACTATGGAGAAATTAATATTAGACAAGACTGCAAATCTAAACTAAGGCAGAACTATTTTAGTATCTTTAAGATAATATTTTAGTTTTTAATAATATTTTAATTAGTTTTTATTATTATATTTACTGTTTTCTTTCACTTTTAAGTTTTTAGAAGTTCAAGTTTTAGTCATTTTGTTGTTTCTGTATTTTCTATAGATTTTATTATTTTTTATTTAGTTTTAGTTATTTTAGCACAAGTTAAGCTAAACATAAATGAGAAATCACCAACTGAAATACAGTAAGTGTTTTTATATTGTACCCTACAAGTCAAAAGTTTCTGAACAGTAAGATTTTTTATGTTTTAAAGAAGTCTCTTCTGCTCACCAAGCCTGCGTTTATGTGATCCAAAGTACAGCAAAAACAGTAAAAATATGTTTTATTATTATTTAAAATTGTTTTCTATTTGATTTTTTTTACATTTTAAAATGTAATTTATTCCTGTGATTCAAAGCTGACTTTTTAGCATCATTACTCCAGTCACATGATCCTTCAAAAATCATTCTAATATTCTGATTTGTAATAATAATAAATGTTTTTTTTTTACATTTATTATTATTATGTTGAAAAGAGCTGAGAAGAATTTATCAGGTTTATTTGATGAATAGAAAGTTCAGAAGAACAGCATTTATCTTAAATAAAAATCTAAATAAAACTATTAATAAATAAAATAAAATAGCTAAATAAAAGTATTAATTTCTATCATTTCTTTTTTTATTTTAGTTTTAGTCTCAGTTAACTCTAATAACCATGATTTAAAAACAGTTATTCAGTTATTCGTTATTTACATATGTAAACAAACACTGAGATATTATGATCTGACTTGATCCGTTTCCGGAGTCTGTTTTGACAGCTGTCAGTTTATTCGTTGCTAATCAATTTATTGCAATATTTTTTACTGACATACACACTAAAACCTAAAAAGAGTTTACCTAGTGAAAAAGTGTCACTCTAATGACAGAAACTGAAATCATAAGACGTTTAAATCACCAGCAACAATGATTTTAAGTCCAGCAACAATGGCTTTAAAACTCATGACGTACAAACGACGACATTCTCACAAACATTCAGCATTACAACCACAAAAACTAGACGCAGATCAGCCAAACAATAAATATGGTAATAAACGGATTAAGGAAGCGACAGTAGTCACCTGACGTTAGCTTTAAGATAAGCTTTAACGTTAGCTATAATACAGGCCTGAATTCGCAGTTATTCTGCAAGATATCAGCGAAAGCCCGCAGCATTATGATTAACACTGATTGGGTCTGGGCTGATTTGTCATGTTACAGATCCATGTAATGCAGTGGTGGATTTATGAAGTTAAATATTTACCTGCAGCTCTTCGCCCAGGATGAAGGTTGCCAACTGAGTCCGCACTAAATATTTGTCGTACTGAAACACAACGTTGACGTTATAGTTCCGCATAACATACAGCGATAAATCTCATGACATAAAAGACGTGTGTAAAATTGCATCTAAACGCAGTTTGTCCTTTTATATACTCATACCTTAATAACAGTATATCAGAGGACTGCGCTATAGAATTAATAAATGACAAACCTGTGGTTAATTATTCATTTATTTACACAAAGAGAGATGTCTAGACACTCCTGTCCAGACAGACATGCAGTGCACACATTTTACCACAAGGGGCGGCAGACGCCGCCGATTGATTTAGCTACTGGCGTTGTTCTCTCCCACGTCCTGTGCAGCGGGCCGTGTGTATTTTTACCCTGCTGTCGTTTTACAGACTGGAATGAAAAGAATTGTAAACCACATCAGCAAAACTTTGGTCAGCTTTGACCCTGTCACAAAACCCTGACCGAGACCAAAACCTCTAAGATCCTGTTATTATCTAAAAAACCTCCCCCTGTAATAAAGCCCTCTGAAGTCGAGCCAGAGTAATGCTGCGAGTCACAGTCTTGACCCTTACTTACTCTCTAGACCTCTATAGAGCACCGTAGTCAACATAAAACAACATTCACAAGTCATTTTATATTAGTGTTTTGATATATTTCTAAGTAAAAGGTGAAAAGGTGTAGGGCCGGACTAAAATGATAGTTCACCCTAAAATGAAAATTCTGTCATTAATTACTCACCCTCATGTAGTTCCAAACCCGGAACTTTGTTCGTCTTCAAAACACAAATTAACTCTGATGAAGAACGCGGATGCGCTGTGTCTTGTTTACAACCAGAAGACGCATGCTGTACATAAAACAGTCTTTGTAAACATGTCTGAAGATTATCTACGGAGAGAATGACTTAGAGGAGCCTTACTTATTTAAATCAGAACATACAGATGGTGAACTAAGTGAGACAGACGTTCAGACAGAACGTCGGTTCTTGCGTCAGCAACACTGTGGTAATATCCAAAAAAAAATCATGTTTTTTAAAAAAACATTCCAGGATTTTTCTCCATATAGTGGACTTCAATGTTGGGCTATGGTTTAAGGGTCCAAACTGCAGTTTCAATGCAGCTTCAAAGGGCTCTACATGATCCCAGTAGAGGAATAAGGGTCTCATCAAGAGAAGCGATCGGTCATTTAAAAAAAAAAAGTTTTAACCACAAATGCTCATCTTGCACTAACTTGAACTCACACATTACCAAATTACATTGGAAAGGTCACACGTGGTTAGTTCTTCATCTGTGTACTTTGGTTCAAAAAGGTAGTGTACGGCAAAAACGAATATTCTCCAACTTCAAAATCGGCCAACATCGTTTTTTTCTAAAGGGCGTTTGACTTTGCACATTCACTTTGTAAACACTGGGTCGATACTTCTGCCTATGTCACTCGTGACCTTTCCAATGTAATTACGTAATGTGTGAAGTTGGGCTGGTGCAAGACGAGCATTTGTGGTTAAAAATGATATAAATTTGTATTGTTTTAAGAAAATGACCAATCGTTTTGCTAGACAAGACCCTTATTCCGCAGCTAGGATTGTGTAGAGCCTTTATAGCTGCATTAAAACTGCAATTTAGACTTTCAAACCACTGGCCACCATTGAAGTCCTGGAATTATCAGGAAATTTTTATTCTGGAAGTGAACTTCTCCTTTAATACAGCAAATCTCTTTTTTTTGTCAGTCATCTTCCTCAGCAGAAATAATATATTTTTCTCACTTTCCTTGCTTTTCTCCTCCAGCCTCTCCCCCTCACTCTGTTATTTGCATCACTGATCTCATTTACTCACATATAGGCTCTCCAAGTCTATTTGGTATTCAGTTCTGTGAGTGTTTTAAGGGGCAGCCGTATCCAAGGCAACTCGCCTAGTCAATTTCCCAGTGTCCTGTCATTTATAAGTAGGATGCAATATACACTGATGGAATTCAAATGCTCGTCACACAGCAAGCAGAAGCCAGAGAAAATTCCAGCACATGTTTGTGCATGTGAGACTATTTCAGTTTATATTATACAGACCAAAAAAAAAAAAAAAAGTTTGATGGTGATGATATATCACTGATCATTTTCTGTTTACAAGAAGACTGTTGCTTGGATTTAAAAGGCTCGGATTAAAGTCAGACACACGTCAGATGTTGTATAATACTAATGCAGGCATTTTTTTCTGGTACTGTATAAAGCAGTATATGTGGATGTTCTTATTATCAATACAAAGGGAAATACATTAAGCAGTGCACTGTTCTTTTTCTCTCAATTTCATGAGAGTCTTCCAACACACTTTATTCAAGGTTCAAAGTCCATTAATGAAAACCAGATTTACAGTTAAAAGTAAGACAAAGTCACACGATTCACAAGGTTTAAATCATTGAGGGCAGGATTTACCTCTTAAACATGAACATGAAACATCTTTTATACATTATACATTATACATTTTCTGTTTATTTTATGTCTGTTAACAACATTTGACTTTTGTTTGAGTCTCCTGGCGAACCGAGCTGCTCCAACATATACACAGATCACTGCCTATGTCTCTATAATGTGGTGTGGGTCTGACCACATTTTTATTTGCTGATCTTCCCTCTCTGTTTGTACTGTACTTTAAAGCCTTGAAATCCTTTTTTCTTAATTTATTTTTTATTTTTCCATCCTTCTGAATGGAGGCACTTCAGGGTGGGTGCTGCTTCTTGGCAGTCATGCATCTGTCCATGTGCAGGTTAAAAGAAGCTGCCGTTTCAGTCCAGTAATATAAAACACACCCTTTGTGCCTCAATCATTCTGCAGAGAAACACATATTTGTGTTGCATTTTGGGACTTTCGTTGATGAATTTAAATAGATCTCTCGAAACCTTAATGAGTGACGCCAGAGACAGAATTACACTCTATTCAAATATTAAAAAGGAAGTAATACCATGTACAATTTTTACACTTAAAATGCAAGACAATATCAAAACAAAGCACAAAAACACAAGGAAAATAAATACCATGAAAGATAAATAAGGCAATACATTTCAGTACGGATGAAAAAGTGCCATCAACACCGAAGTCTTTTTAAACAAAGAACATTTTAAGATGAAGCTCCCTTACTTTGGAAGATTTGTCTTTTAATCAACAGAGGATAATTTGGGGACACTCCCTTGCCTTAAAAGATTTGTCAGTCCTCAAATAATTAATTAGCTTTTAATATTAAAGTAAACACTTCTTCTTGACCACACCTATTCTAGATCATTCTTAATATGCTTAGCAACAGTCCTTCATATGATTCAGATATTAGCTTTGCTCCAAAACCTACTGAGCTGCCTCAGTGTCTACACAGACAGCATTCTACTTTTCACTGAACACTGAAGAGATTTGAAACACTCTACAACTCTGGACAACACATGAATATTCTTGACCCTTCGCAGGTGAGCTAGATTGAAAGGCGATCTGACCAATTATATTGTTATTTTGTCCAACAAACAGAGACAGGAGTGTGTACTGACATCTTGGTTGAAATAAAAACCTTCTGATGTTCGTTCAAGTTAATTTCGGGCTTTAACTAGTAATTATGAAAAGATGATCGGTTCACAGCGATCTGTCAGGACACACTGAAGAGCCACAAAATGGTATTAATTGTTTGAATTTCTTAAAAAATTAATAAAGTTGTAACCTGAGACTTTGTTTAATACTTTAAATAACCTGTTCTGTCTTCTTTTTCGGCATGCTGTCAATTTCCTCTTTGCTCCACAATGTATTTAGAACGTGATGTGTAGCGTAAGCAGGGTTGCCAGGTTTTCACAACAAAACCCGCCCATTTGTTATTTAAAACTAGCCCAAAATTAGCCCAGTCGTTATCTGTGTAAAATACACGTTTTTTTTTCTGACCACGTTACTGGGGCCACTTTAACTCGTGGACATGAAAAACAACCCGCGGTAACAGTGTTAATGTGGAGCCAATCCATGGGAAAAGTACGGAATTGGCAACGCTGGCAGTAAGAGTGCCATGGCTTGTCAGACATAGCAACAGTAACTAAGGAGAAAGGGTCTATGCGAAGGGTCAATTAAATTTTCAATTAGCATTTCATAGCACACATGAAATATTTGGTAAAATGTTAAAAAATGGTAAAAAAAAGTCTAAGGCTGCAATTATTTGATCTAAAAAATATGGTAAAATTAATGAATAAATATTTCAATATTTTATTAATGTAATTTTTTCACATGATGGCAAAGCTGAATTACTCTAGTCTTTAGTGTCACGTGATCCTTCAGAAATCATTTTAATATGCTGATTTGCTGCTCAGGTAACATTTCTTATTACTATCCATTTTAAAAACACTTGTGCTAACTAATACTTTTGTAATAAACTCACAGTTCGAAGAAATAAAGTCGCAATTCTGAGAAATAAATTCAGAATAAACTCACAAGTTGCGAGTTTTTATCTCACAAATGTGACTTTTTTTTCTCTGAATTGTGCGTTTATATACATAAACACGCAATTCTGACTTTGTAACACGCAACTGAAAATTGTGAGATATAAACTCGAAGTTCGAAGAACATAGTCTTTTTTTCCCCTCAAAATTGGACTTTACGTTGGCGCCAATAGCCTTGTGGGCAGCGCGCCGACATACAGTTCCATTGCACTCAGGGCGTCCTGTGTTTGAATCCCGACTTGAGGACCTTTCCCGATCCCAGCCCCACTCTCTCTCTCACTTCACTTCCTGTCAATTCTGATCTGTCCTATCACAATAAAGGCAAAAAATACCAAAAATAGACCTTAAAAAAAAAAAATTGGACTTTATAACTCACAATTGCTGATATCTCACAACTCTGAGAAAAAAGTCAGAATTGTGAGATATAAACTCGCATTTGCAAAAAAAACACCAGAATTGCGAATAAGGCAGAATCCCACAATTCTGAATATTTCTCGTAATTGTGAGTTTATATCACGCAATTCTAAGAAAAAAGTCAGAATTGTTAGTTTATATCTCGCAATTCTGACTTTATAACTCGTAACTGCAAGTTTATATCAAGTAATTCTGACTTTATAAGTCGTAATTGTGAGTTTATATCACAATCTTGAGAAAAAAGTCAAAATTGTGAGATATAAACTCGCATTTGCGAGAAAAAAAGTTGCGAATGCCGAAAAAGGCAGAATCTCGCAATTCTGACTTTATTTCCTGCAATTGTTAGTTTATATCTCACAATTCTGACTTTAGAACTTGCAATTATGAGTTTATATCACAATTCTGAGAAAAAACTTGCATTTGCGAATTGTGAAAAAGGCAGAATCTCATTAAATAAATCAGACTTTATTTCCAGCAACTGTGAGTTTATATCACACAATTCTAAGAAAAAAGTCTGAATCGTTAGTTTATATCTCACAATTATGACTTTATAACTCAATTGCGAGTTTAAATCTCACAATTACGGGAAAAAAGTCTGAACTGAGATATAAAAACGTGCAATTCTGACTTTTTCTCGCAAGAATCTTGCATGTATTTTTTGAGCTTGATGCTTGAAAATGCTGTTGCATGTAGGCAGCTCATTAGGTTTGGGAACAAAGCAAATGTCTGTTAATATGATGTATATATGAATGTACTGAGTATATACCGTATATTGCATGTTTTGTTGTATTTTTTTGTTTTGAGCAGCTTTGTAGACACCTGTGATTGTTTTTTATGCGCTCCTCGGCAGCCTCTGTGCTGAACCCTGCATTCGGCTTCGATTCTTCCGCCCCCTTCCCTTCTCCTTCTCTCCCCCTCCTCTGTGCCTGTGGCGGTCTGCTCTCTTTCTGTTCTGTTTGTTATGTTTGTGATTCGCTGATTCCTTGTCGTTGTGACGCTGACTGAGTTCTTTGCAGTGTCGCTCCAGTTTGCTGTGGTTGATCAGTGCCATCACATCTTGGTACCATGGCTGGGTGGTGACAAGGGTGGGGTGCAGGGCGGAGCTCCACACAATTAAACGAATAGTAACGGCCGTCCAGCGGAATCCATGCTCTTCTAGCTGACAATGGTAAACGCCGCCATGATTGAGCTCAGCCCGGGGAATGAGGATGCCCCTGTCAATGACAACCAGCTGCTCCCCAGATGTGACCTGAAAGACAGAAGGTTCAGAATTCAGATTTATTTATCTCAATATTTGATCATGTTTTTAGGGTGCATGCATGAGCGTGTGTGTACCTTATGTTGCTCCAAGCTGTTTTCGCCTATGTCTTTAAACCAGGTAACTGTGGCATGGTGAGATTTAGGTAGACACTCCAGGTAGGTGCTGTTACCCACGGCAACAACTTGTGTCTTCTCCTCTGCCTCCACCTGAAGACCAGCTGAATAACAATGAGTAGAATAAGTACAATGAAATGAATAACTAAATAAAATTAAGGAATTAGGGCTTTTAAATTACATTTTAAATGAATAATCTTATAATAATGATAACAACAATTATTATTACAATTTTAATTACTTGTTGGGCTATGTGCACATGCACACAGCATTACTCACATAATAATAATAATAATAATGTTATTATTATTAATATTATTACAGTTAATTAATTGTTGGCCTATGTGCACATGGCATTTCTCACATATTGTTATTATTATTATTTATTTATTTTTTCACTCATTATTTGTAGGTCTATGTGGACATACACATGGCATTTCATGCATAATAATATTTTATTATTTTTAAGTTATACACTTATAAATATAAATATTTTGTATTATTTTATATAATAATAGTTATTATTATCTTTAAATTATTTTTATTGAATTTATTGTGCACATACACATGGTATCTCTTGCATATTATTATTATTATTATTTTGATTTTTATTGGATTTATTGTGCACATGGAATTTCTCACATATTATTACTTTTTAATGAATTATTTGCCAATTAGGTTTATGTGGACATATACAAGGCATTTCACACACAATATTAATATTTTACTATTTTTATTATCAATTCTAAAATTATAAATAATATTTTTATAATTATTTTTATATAATAATAGTAATTATTATTATTATTTCAATTTGTATTAAATTTATTGTACATGCACATGGCATTTCTCACATATTATTATTTTTATTATGAATTATTTGTAGGCCTATGTGGACATACACGCAACATTTCACACATAATATTAATATTTTACATTTTTATCAATTACAAAATTATAAATAATATTATTTTATTATTTTTATTATCAACTATAAAATACTAAATAGTATTTATTATTATATAAATTATAAATAATATTTATTTTTATATAATAATAATAATAATATTAATTATTATTATTTAGCTTTTTATTGAAATGCACATGGCATTTCTCACATATTATTATTATTTTACATATATATTTTTTAATGTATTATTTGTAGGTATATGTGGACATTTTTATTATCAATTATAAAATTATAAATAATATTTATTATTTTTATATGATGATGACGATGATGATGATAATAATAATAATTATTATTATTTTTCTTTTTGTTTAATATATTGTGCACATACACATGGCATTTCTCACATATTATTATTATTATTATTATTATTATTATTAGCAGCAGCAGTAGTAGTATTTGTTTTTTTTTTTAATTAATTACATACAATTAATTACAATAATTACACATGGCATTTCACACATAATATTAATATTGATTTTTTTATCAATTATAAAACGATAAAATATATATTTATTATTAGTAATGTTTTTATTTTATAATAATAATAATAATAATAATTATTATTATTTAGATTTTTATTAAATGTATTGTGCACATACACATGGCATTTCACACCACGGGTACTGCATTTTTAAGAATTAATTACTTTACATTACCCTTTACCTGTCACTCCCTATCTTGAACATACACAGGAAAATGAACTATTCAAAGTTAAATTTTTATAATTCATGAACAAAAACATTTTGTAATATGATTTTGATGTACAATTTCCATGGTAATGCAATGTCTGATTTTAAAATAGTTTTCAAACTATGAATTTTGAGATTTTACGTTTTCAGTTGCTATATAATTTCTTAAGACTTTTGCGTGATAGGGAAAAAGGCGACAAAGAAAATCTTTTTGTGATAAAAGTCAGAACTCCTGCTATGATGTAGATTTTTTGAGGTGCACCCTTGTCATAAATTAATCTATTACTTTTCCCACATAATTTGTAACACAAAACAGTGGTAAAATATCTATTTAGGAGTCTTAGACCTTCCCAACGGAGGTTTTTTTTAGGATTTATTTGTAATATGGTAAACGTAGGCGTCCCATAGAGGGGACGGTGACAATTAAAGGGTAAAATTTGAAAGTGTTTTTCCAAAGGCTCAGATGGTGAAAGTTTATTCGACCTTTCAGTTTCCACCTAGATTTAATGGCCAATGAATGAAATCATACAAACACATATAAATAAACATAAAAATGACAGTGTTGTTACAAAGCAGGATGTTTAGCAATTGTCTCTCTTACCTCCCTGTCTGACACACTGGTTCAGCGGGTTGCCGTCATCGTTAACCTGGCGAATGTTTCTTCTGCAGACAGGGAGGAATGTTTAAGATCAGATTTATTTCAGATATCCCTAACACCAACGCTTTCCGGTTTCAGTGTACAAGGTAACTGATGATGTAATGGGTTCTGTCAAACAAGCAGCTCATAAAGGTTTAAGATATGTCACCTGCGTGCATTCGGCATGTAAGGGCTGCAAGAGTGGCCGTCCCAGGTGCAGTATGGGTCTCTAGCGAGACAGCATTCAGCGCAGGCTTGGCCATACAAATCGCAGTGGAACAGACCAAGTTGAACCACACCCTCTGCTGAACCAGCAAACAGCCACTGCTGGAGACAAAACACACACACATGATATGGGCTGTGATCCTGTTTATTGCTTTTTTTTTAGCAAGCAGGAAAGAGGAGCCAAAAACACAAACATCTAAACCACATTCTCAAAAAGAGAGCTCCAGAATTACAGAGCTCTTTCCATCCCATATCTTCAGGTTTCAGTGAGTGTTTCATGGAAAAAAAAGTGTGAAAAATCACAGTTTCATATTAAATATCTTCCACCCTCTCACGTTGCCATGGCGACAAGATGGGAAGGTTTATAAAAGTGTGTCGGTGTATCTTACATGTATATTCATGTATGTTTGCATGTGTGTGCTTCCATTAATAAACACGCTACCTTTTTCTTGGACAGCGTCATGGCAGTGATTGGTGACTTGTTCTGTTGAGCGACAGGAGATGAGCAGTTAATGTTTACAGTTCAAAAGGTCATCCCAAATAAATCTGAAATGTTAGGGATAGTTCACCCAAAATGAAAACTGTCAAGTCATTTCAAACCCGTAAAACCTTCTTTCATTCATCTTCAGATATTTTTGATGAAATTTAAATTTCATGGATTTATGACCCTGCATAGACTGCAACTACCACATTCAAGGTCCAGAAAGTAGTAATGAAACTGATAAAATAGTCCCTGTGACATCAGTGTTTCAACCTTAAAGGGGAAGTCCACTTTCAAAACAAAGATTCACATATAATGCACTCACCCCCTTGTCATCCAAGATGTTCGTGTCTTTCTTTCTTCGGTTGTAAAGAAATTGTTTTTTGAGGAAAACATTTCAGCATTTTTCTTCATATAATGGACTGATATGGTCCCCCGATTTTGAACTTACAAAATGCAGTTTAAATGCAGCTTCAAATGATCCCAAATACGGTTTTAAACGATCCCAGCCAAGAAAGAAGGGTCTTATCTAGCATAACAATCAGTTATTCTCACAAAAATAATACAATTTATATACTTTTAATGTCAAACACTCGTTTTGTCTTACTCTGCATGGACTGTTTTTTTCCGGTTCATGACAGTTAGAGTATGTTAAAAATCCCATCTCATGTTCTCCCTCAACTTCAAAATCGTTTTACTTTTTTTGTTAAGGGTGTTTGATCTTCTTTGCGTGTTCACTTCGCAAAGACTGGGTCGTTACTTCTGCAGCGATGTAGGATGATTTTGAAATGATTTTTGAAGTTGAGGGAGAAAATACGATTAGAGTTTTTCGACATACCCTAACTGTCTTGAGCTAGAATACACAGAGTTGAGGCAGAGCAAGGCAAGATGAGCGTATAAGAATAAAAAGTATTTAAATTGTATTTTTTTAATGAAAATAACTGATTGTTTCGCTAGATAAGACCCTTCTTCCTCGGCTGAGATTGTTTACAACCGCACTGGGATCGTTTGAAGCCGCATTTAAACTGCATTTAGGAAGTTCAAAATCGGGGCACCATATCAGTCCATTATATGAAGAAAAATGCTGAAATGTTTTCCTCAAAAAACATCATTTCTTTACGACTGAAGAAAGAAAGACATGTACATTATATGTGAATCTTTGTTTTGGACGTGGACTTCTCCTTTAATGATACGAAGCTACGAGAATACTTTTTGTGCGCAAAGAAAACAAAAATAACAACTTTATTCAACAATTTTTTCTCTTCTGTGTCAGTCTTGGGCATGCTTTCACAACAGTTCCATGACGCATGTATCTTAATTTGTGTTCTGAAGGTCATATGGGTTTGAAACGACATGACAGAATTTTTATTTTTGGGTGAACTTTCCCTTTAAAGCTGCAGAAGTTTTACCTTAAAAACCTGCAGCTGTTCCAGAGTGATCTCCTGATTCTCTCCGTTGGCTTTAGGGAGGTGAATCGCTTTCAGAACGAGGCCAGAATCTGAATAAACACATAAAATACATGCAATATTTACATGTCTGTCAAAAATTCAGTAAATCTACAGTTTACTTTAGTAGTACACACCTGTGCCAATGAACAGCACGTCATATTGTCCATCCACCGCCTCCACTCTGTCCACAAGGAGGCGGGTCAGTTTATAAGGCACGCCCACTCTGATGAGCAAAGGATGACCTCCAAGAGGATGAACGACTTCCTGCATTAAAGGATGTGTGCGGCTGAAGAAGATGACCTCATCAGGATATTCCCTTGTTGATTTGAACCCTCCATATGTGCTGCTGGGACACTAAAGATTGACAGAAAGTTCAGTGTTATGGTTCAAAAATACTAATTCACATCATTTTGAAATAAACTTTTTTATACTGTACATTATACTTCTGCAATGCCTAAGTTCACCTATCTGATTTAATTTTTTTTTCGTGTATTTTTATTTTACTTAGACAACACAGATTAGAATTTCAAAGGGATAGTTCACCCAAAAATGAAAATTCTGTTATTAATTACTCACCCTCATGTTGTTCCAAACCCGTAAGACCTTCATCTTCATAACACAAATTAAGATATTTTTGATTAAATCCGAGAGCTTTTTGACCCTGCATAGACAGCAATGCAATTACATTGTTCAAGGCCGAGAAACGTAGTAAAGACATTGTTAAAATAGTCCATGTGACATCAGTAGTTCAACTATAAATTTATGAAGATACAAGAATACTTTTTGTGCGCAAAGAAGATAAAAATGAATATAGCTGCAAGCAGCGATGACGGGCTCAAGCCGTCAACGCAATCGTCACCCTGGTGCCATCAGGAAAACGGTGCACAGTGGGCACATGGATTTACAGTAACGCTCTGGCTGTCTGGTTTTGAGGATAAGGCCTATTAACAATTGACCTAGAGAGTCCAGAGAATCGTACTGCAGTGTTTTTTTTTCCAGATTGAGTGAAAAACCTAGGACTAGTTTGCACTCATTTAACAAACAGTTTGATTGACAGTAGTGGTTCTAGAGACAAAGCTGTCTGAAATGAGGCCATGAGTCAAGTAGGCCCCGAGTTCCATTCTGATCTGCCTCCATTAACCTTGCCTTATAGGTGCTTAAACTTCATCGTCCACTGGCGGCCATGTTTTTTTGAGATATGCAAATGTCCTTCCTTACAGACACTTGTGGCAATTTGGACAGTGATTTTCATGCTGATAGGACAAATGGTTGCGCAGATATAGCCATTTTTATGTATTTCCCCTTTATAGCATCACCAAGTGGCCAAGCTCTGCAATTTTTGTCCTGTGACCTCAGATTGAACTCTTACATAAGTGTTCTGAGTTTGGCAGAAATATCTCATTCCGTTCAGGAGTTATAGGTATCTTACTAAATGTGATCCTGCCCCATTCGAACGTTTTGGCGTCGCTTTGCAAAAGTCAGTTGAAAGTTCAACTCTTTAAAGAAAAAAAAAATTATTGATATTCACTCTCCAGATAATCTCTCTGCACTAGTCTGGTTCCGATCAGAAAAACCTAGGACTAGTTCGCAAAAGTAGGTTTTTTAAAAAATCCAAAATAGCTGAAAATTTCAGTTTAACATGGAGATTACAACAGGGTTTCAGTGCTGCGTGCTTAGAAGCTCTCAGATTTCATTAAAAATATCTTAATTTGCGTTCCAAAGATGAACAAGGGTCTTACAGGTTTGGAACAACATGAGGACGAGTTACTAAAGACAGAATTTTCATTTTTGGGTGAACTATCCCTTTAATATCGACTATAACATAAAAATAAAAATTGACTTATTATATTTGAACACTCACTGTGCCAGGTCTGGGATAGGGAACTCTGCCTGTATACTCCGTCCACTTGTACTGTTGACCTTCCCTATGAAGGAAATTCCCTTTAAAAGCTCTAATAATGTCCTGCATGCGGTAAACGCACACAGCTGATCCATTCAAGACATTGCTGTGGAGAAAGGAAAAAACACAAAAATAGAAACATGAATTAATAATTCATTGAAAGAGACAGACAGATAGCAGACAGCATCAACTAGCAATGTATGGGAATCAATCACAACATATCAGAGCAACAGAACTAATCTAATTCAGTTCTCCAACATGTTTTTGACCAGACATAAATCCAATTAAAAACCAAGCTCTGGTGGCACAAATGAAAGTGGCACTTCAGTTCAACCGTGAAACCAGACGGCAGTAAGGCACCGAATCCTCAGTGAGGGTTAAAATGTCATCTGAATTGAATTGAATCTGGGTCTGCTGTGAAAGGTACAGTCTTTACAAGTCTCTGAGAGATTTAACACACTCGGTGGAACAGCTCAGCAGAGAGCAATAACACTGTCACTCTTTCCATACAGCTTTTTTTAAATCCATACTTCATTGTGCACTCCACCCTATGCAATCCTCTCCAAAACCTTGGGCAGACACACACACACACACATTTTCATAAAGAAAGATGAAGGAATATGCTATTTGAGATGGCTGATGTAAAATTGGTTCAAGTGTTTTAAAGATCATGGGTGCATCATTAATGTCTTCTTACAGCAGCTGGAAAGTATGACTCAGTGATACTGCAATTTTATCCACACCCTTAACCACATGCGCGCACACACACACACACACACACACACACACACACACACAGGGTTGTCATGCTGTGCACGTTGCTCTTTTCCATACAATTAAAATAAAGGGTGTCCAGGGTCCGTCAAGCTCCAAAAACTACAAAACAGCATCATAAATGTACCATTACAGTAGTGAACTTGACTCCTGAAGCCATACAATAGCTCTGTTGTCCAGAACAGACTAAAATGTTCCTCTGTTAATCACTGGAAATCATAATATATATATACTTAAAATAGGCATATGCAAGTTTAGTAACTCGTGATTGGTTACAAGTCACATGTGAACCAATGAACAGAACACAAAAACAAAAACAAACAAAAAGCTTAGATGATCCATATTTGAATATACACAACTGTTTAAAACTTTGGGGTCTGTAAAAATTTTTTTTAATGATTTTAGTCAATTATTACAATTTCATTACTATATATATATATATCAGAGATCGCGTTAACCGAAAATTCTCCGTCATTGACAGAATTCTTTTATCAGTGACGGAAAAATCTGAAGGCCGTCCGTCATTTTGACAGATTACACTTAGGGTGATCCATCCCACTCCTGTCCAGTTTGTGGCGAGTGTGCTCCAGTCTGGCAGCAAAGCAGGGGATACAGAACAAAAACGAAACTATCACAAATGTTTTCCTATGATTACGCACAGGAGTAAACAGAAGTTACAAGGATCTATCACGCCAAATTAAAGAATGCCAAAATGGTATTTATTGCTTGAATTTCATAAGGAAATTGACAGAATTTAAAATCTGAGACTTTGTTTCATATAGCCTATTGCTATGTATTGGAAGGAAGACGCATTATGTACTGTCCATTCATCAACTGAAAACAGCATAGACCAAGAGATTGATTATGATTTAAGAATCAATATTAGTTCATTAAAATGAGAATCAAGAAATCTTTTACCCAGCCCTAGCGTATTTTGTTGTTTTCAAACACTGCACTGTCGTGCTGTACGTTCATGATTAAACAAAAATGTAAACAAAAATAAAAGCAATTAAATGTGTTATTATAATTAAAATGATGGGTAATAATAGATTATGACAGAATTTTTATGACCCTGTCTGATATATATATATATATATATATATATATATCTCATATATATCAGAGTTTGCGCTAGACTTCAACATTGTCCGTCATTTTGATTATATATATATAATTTTATTTATTGATTTTTTCATTGTAAAAATGTTACAATTACTCCAGTCTTCAGTGTCATATGATCCTTAAGAAATCATTCTCATATGCTGATTAGCTGTTACTCTTCCTTACAAAAAAAGATTTCAAAGCTATTTTGAAAACTTTTTTTTCAAAAAGCTTCTAAATTTATTATTCAAATTTATCAAAGCATTACAGCTTAAACTTCTTTCCGTCTTCTCAGACAAATCTTTCAAATAACTTTATAAGACCTGGAATATTGCACATAAGTCTTATGGACTTATTTATGTTTTTTGTCATTTTTGGCTTGACAGTCCCTAGCCACCATTTAGTTTATTATTATTATTTTTTAATTTTATGAAAAACAGCAGCTAAACATTTCTTCTTGTGTTTTTGTAAGGAAAGTCATATGAGTTTGTAAATGATGAAATATATTTTCTTTTAACCTCTGCTCTTAGCTATGATTTTAGTCTCCAATGTTTCATTTTGTAATACTCACCTGGTAGTGGTGAAGAGCCCATAGATGAGGGGGTTCTTTTTGTCCTTTCCATGCTGAATGAAAATATCCTCTACAGAAAAACAGAAAACAGGTTTCGAATATAAAACATGCTTTATGTGTGCTCCAGTCAATGCTAATGTGCATTGTGTGTGTGGTCTCTGTTTTGCTCTCAAGGCTGTATAAACTCATGAAAAGAATATTTACCTTGTCACACTCTCAACAAACGTGTGTAATGCAGCATTTCTGTGGTTACACAACACACACACACACACACCTATATCTTCACAATGAACTTGTGTGCTGTTGGGAGTACGCTAGTTCATTTCTGCATTCTCACATTCCAGCCATGTCAGATATGATCAAGCGCCTTATCAAATCAAACACACAGACGTTAAGAAGATGGTGGTTCTCAACTGGTTTTGCTTAGGACTCAAATTTTACATTGGACAATAAGTGACAGCCCAAAACAACAACAACAACAACAACAAAAATAATTATAAAAGTAAACAGAAATGTAACATGTAAATGACCATGAACTTCATAGGCCCTATGTGTGAGGTCAGTGTTAATTAAGAAATTAATTTATATATTTATACACATTAAATAGGTCAAAAGTGACAGTAAAAGAATTCTATTGCATATAAACACTGTTCTTTTAAACTTTAATCCTAAAAAAGTGTCAGTTTTAAAAAATATTGAACAGCACAACTGTTTTCAACATTGCTACTTGAGCACCAAAACAGCATATTAGAATGATTTCTGAAAGATCTTGTACTGTATTTTCGATCAAATGAATTTTCTTTCTTTAAAAACATTGACCCCAATCAAAAATACAGTTGAGTTTGATCAAACACACAGCTCTTGTCGACAATAAAAGACATGGGGCACAACCCACCAGTCGGAAACCGCAGTGTTAAACATTCATGCTACCGTGGACACGCTTCTGAAACATGAGGTAGATTTACTGACTCTTGTAAACTGTTAAAAACTGAGAACATAAACTAGATCAGTACTATAAAATGGTTGAAGCCTTTATTACACATCGCTCTGGGCTAAAACCGCACACGTAAACACAGACGCTCAGTTTTCCCCTGATATTTAACACACAAGCCAACAGAATCCCTTTAATTAAGCATTCACACTCCCTCTTTCCCTCTCAATCCCATTACTATCCCACATTTCTGTCCCACCCCTCCTCCTCCTCTTTCAGACTGTTTTCACTCCCCCCTATTCCCTGGCTCTTTTGCTCTTTCACTTTTGCGGGAATGCTATAGTTGTGTCAATTTCATCCAACAAAAGCTTTTGTTCTCCTTGAGAGCAGATAGTTTTGTCTGCCCTGCACTTGTTGACACTTCTCTATCCTGCCCCTATCCGTCCTTATCCCTCCTAACCTCAGACTCTCCTGCTTTCTGCTCTCCTCCCTCATCCCCATCCCGAGTTAGCCAGTAGATTATGTGGAAACAGGATGGGGGTGCCACCGCAGACGTGAAAATGCACACACACAGATACTGGCGGCCTTCAAAACATTCAGCAGACCACCAAGACAAATGGCACATGAACTTGTGCATTCATTTTAAGATAAATTTATCATCATCTGGATCAATAATGCAAAACATTCACGGTGAATTCAAGAAAATTAGGTCACTCTCACTGTGCCTTTATATTAATCAGAACGCATGAAACAGTTGCAGAACCACTGCATTTTAATCACAATCCAAACAAGCACGTAGCACGAGCATTTTTTGATGTAAATTAGATTGTATAATTTCAAAATTGAACAAAAAACAGAATGTTCTGACCTTATCTTTGTGATATTATGCTACATTAAACATGTCTGAACGAAACAAAGACAGCAGACGGGCTGAATGAGATGCAAATTCGTCTCTGACAGCAGGTGGCGCTCACGGAACAGTGGTAATACAGAGGTTCCTTGATTGCTGCTGTAAACAAAGCAGCGCTGCGTTTTTAAATACTACATTAATATGTATTATATGGAGGTTAGATGAAAAGAAAATAGCATCTAAACCCTTAGATATATTCATATAAACCCCTCACCCCCAGTTCAGCATTTAGAATTTTCTTCCTGTATTTTGTGCATCGTGAACAGTGAGCTTGATCTGCCTGCTACAGTATTTTCTCCTCTTTGCGTTCATCTTCAGCATCTCTGGCTTCTGTTAACAGCCGTTTACAGCTGATTTATTTGTCCTGTTAAAGAATTAGTTGTGTGTTATATATTGTTCTAAAAGTCTTCCAACCATTAGTCAGAAGAGTATGCAGTTAACAGGGATCTCCTCTCAATTAACGATGTTGTGTATGTTGCTTAGGCCCCTGTACTGGTATGCAAGATTTAAAGGAGACCTTTTATGCCCCCTTTTTACAACATGTAATACCTCAGGTGTCCCCAGAATGTCCCTGTGAAGTTTCAGCTTATCATTTATCATATTTTGAAAATGCCTATTTTGAGTAGAAGCAGAAACACGCTGTTTTCGTGCGTGTCTCTTTAAATGCAAATTCGCCCCCTTAGCCAGAATAGAGCTGCGCCTTTACCGCTCGCACCTCAGATACTCTGCCAAAAAACATCTGTTTAGTTTTGATGATCATGTCTATCATGTCTATCGTGCTGAAATCATGCGTTTTAAAGCCATATCAGTTTAAACTTCTGATATATGGTTTTCTGAGCGCACACATCCGGCACAAAGCGGCTGTCACACAGCATGTGAGTACTAAACTAAGTTCTTTAGAAAAGAACGTACGAAAGCGCAATGCGGCGCCATGGATGGAAACTTATATATTACAACCATACATCAAAAGCACAGCTAAAATGGCAGACAGCGTGTATGGCATCGTGTGGGTGAGCGGTTTGCTGATGTCAACATTGTGGATCGAGTGGCCTATGGTGGCGGTGGGGTTATGGTATGGGCAGGCGCATGTTTCGGACAACGAACACAGGTGCATTTTATTGATGACATTTTGAATGCACAGAGATACCGTGACGAGATCCTGAGGCCCATTGTTGTGGCATTCATCCACGACCATAACCTCATGTTGCAGCATGATAATGCACGGGCCCATGTTGCAAGGATCTGTACACAATTCCTGGAAGCTGAAAACATTCCAGTTCTTGCATGGCCAGCTTACTCGCCAGACACGTCACCCACTGAGCATGTTTGGGATGCTCTGGATTGGCGTATACGACAACATGTTCCAGTTTCTGTCAATATCCAGTAACTTTTCACAGCCATTAAAGAGGAGTGGATCAACACTCCACAGGCCACAATCAACAACCTGATCAACTCCATGCGAAGGAGATGTGTTGCACTGCATGAGGCAAATGCTGGTCACACCAGATACTGTCTGGTTTTCGGTTTTAAAATAGTTTTAAAATCCATATACAAATTTTTATGGTTTTAAAATCCATATACAAATGATCAGATCAGCTTCAAACCTAGAGCCACAAAACCGGCATCACCTTCACGCACACAAACACAGACATTATCTAAACTTATTTACACCAGACCGTGACGCATTCTGGAGTACTGTCAAGCTTGCATAACAAAACACATGCCAGTCAATTTTTTCTTTACAGACATATGCTTTATCTGTTCCATATTTTACAATAACATACAATTCTAACTCTACTCTTCCAGCAACCTGGTACTTCTCAACTCGTGTCTGACTCAGTTTATGCACGTTTCTTTATACAATCTATAAACTCATCCTGATTATCATTCGCTGACTGCGGTGTGGTCTGGCCCATCATAACTATGGCAACATGAGGGTCCCTGATACAGGGGGAGATTATGGGAGATGTGGTGGTTTAGGGGCCATGGAGCACAATGTAAACAAGACAGAGAAGAGAATTCTTATATATAACGAGCATACATCAAAAGCACAGCTAAGATGAGATGCATATTAGCATTACAGCATATTTACATTATTTAATCATCAGAACACTTTTATAGTCAAAAGTAAACATTAATGTGTAAACCAATCAGAGCAAAGCAGTTTTGAATGTTCCAAATACTTTGGTAGGCCAAGAAATAATCACATTTCACAGGTGTCTAACACTTGAACATAACTGGACATGCACGTAAGAGTTACGTAAACTCAGCTGCCTAAAGACTGCCATGCCGCTGGACAATGAATAGTTCTGTTCAGAGCCGCTTGCAGATTTGATCAAGTTGCAATCAGTTATGAAAGCCATTCTTGATTTTTTATTTGGGTGGAATAGTTTAGGGGACGCGTTATCGTCTGATAACCGGGATGAATATTTCAATCTGTGTGCACTGTAATGTGTGTATCTTGTAGATATAACATACAAGTATGAGACTACAGTTAAACTTCGGTCAGAACGAAGATTCAAGAATTGTTTATTCTATTCGAGGACTTTGTTTATACAGACTGACTGATAAGAAACCGGTTTCTGTCTGAGTCTGTGTGTGGTGTGTGTGTGTGTGTGTGTGGGTGTGTGTCAACTGATAAACTTTGTTCCATAAATCAAGGAAGTTTGACATGTGACACACGCACACACACAGTATCAACAGTATAAATTATATTCTAAAAAATATACAAGGTTATCTCACAGCCTTATTTAATTTGAGAGATTTGCTTAAACTTTGATTAGGAAATAATCAAGTGGGAGTGAAATGTTTTTATATGTGGCATTCATCTGCAGGTGTGTGTATTACTCACGGAGTTTATCAAAGTGTGTGTGTACGCCGTCAGGTCCTGGTACGGAGCAAACAATACGAGCTTTCTGAAAGGTGCTCCATTTATTAACCAAACTACGCTGACCACCAATATCATTCTGAAAAAGAGAGGAAAAAGATAAACACACTGATATAGTATCAGTTATATATCAGTTTATAGTTATATATCAATATCATTTTCATTCTAAGATGAGATATATACAGTAATCAACATTTGAAGTAGATCAAAAATTTCATCAAAGCTGTCCTAAGACAAGAACGGTATTGTTTCAGTTTTAGAACAACTTTGCTGAAAAGTTTTGATCCACTTCAAATGTTGACTGTTGTATACACTAGCAAAGTTTTTGAACAGTAAAATTTTTAATGTTTTTTTTTTTTTTTTTTAAAGAAGTGTCTTCTCCTTACCAAGCCTGCATTTATTTGATCCAAAGTACGGCAAGGAAATATAAATAAATATTTTTACTATTAAAAATAACAGGTTTTTTTTAATGCATTTTAAAATGTAATTTATTCCTGTGATTTCAAAGCTGTATTTTTAGCATCATTACTCCAGTCACATGAGCCTTCAGAAATCATTCTAATATTCTGTTTTGCTGCTCAAAAAACATTTATTATTATGTTAAAAACATAAGAATTTTTTAGAAGAATTTTTTCAGGTTTCTTCGATGAATAGAAAGTTCATAAGAGCAGAATGTTACAAAAGCATTTACTTCAGACAAATGCTGATCTTTGGATCTTTCTATTCTTCAAAGAATCCTGAAAAAATGTCCTCAACTGTTTTAAATATTGATAATAATAATAATAATAATAATAAATGTTTCTTAAACAGCAAATCAGCATATTAGTATGATTTCTGACAGATCATGTGATACTGAAGACTGGAGTAATGATGCTGAAAATTTAGCTTTGATTACAGGAATAAATTACATTTTAAAATATATTCAAATAGAAAGCAGTTATTTTAAATAGCAAAAATATTTAACGATATTACTGCTTTTGCTGTATTTTTGGATCAAATAAATGCAGGCTTGGTGAGCAGAAGAGACTTTTTAAAAAAAAACATTAAAAATCTTATTGTATTGCATGTTAATACTATATATTTTGGACATGTGCCCTGCTAATACCATGTTTTTGGAAATATACCATGCTAATACCATTATTTTTAGACATGTACCAGATTATTACTGTGCTTTTGGGCATGTTTTGTGATGTAGATGTAAATATCCTGGTACATAAATATGGTCATAATTTATTTTCAATTACATATATGAAATTACCAAGGCACTACCATCTGATACCATCACTTGACCATGGTACTACTACAGTACAGTAAGTTTATTAATTTTTTTTTGCAGTATCAAAATAACAGAAATCTACCATACAGAAATGTAAAGAAAATAATATTTCTGATTTGGGTGTTCTGTTTGGAAAACCTTTTATTTCGCTAAAAATTAAGCTTACTTTAATTACTTTAATAAAGTAATGTGTTGTTTTATTTTGGTTTATATTTGTATGTAACACTTTTTACTGTAATAAAAAATTGGTACATTTTACTAATATAAGATTTATATTTTATTTCTGTTTAGATCTGTATGTAACCCTTTATTATTATTATTATTTTAATTAAAAAATTAAGTATTTCTTATATAATTCTATTATAATTTCACATGACCATGACAGAAATCCACCTGAGGAACATTCAGAGACATATCACCCAGCACGTCCTATCAGATTAAGGCATACAGGTACAAGAGCCACACAAGTGCGGTTAGGCACGTAGGAACACACTATTAAGATACCTTGCAGACACGGGCGACTCTAGAATAGAAGACCTTCCCAGCAGCCCCTTCCACCTCCTGAGCACGCTCAGTGAAGAACACGTAGACCTTATCATCCTCCTCATTATCACTCTCTGACATCGCTGCAACGTGTACAAAATCAGCACCTGGACAGAGAGCGAGAGATAAAAATACAGCTAACTAACACATCTGTTATTGTGTAAACAATTTTTTTGTTTAACTGCTAGAGCACAGCGCATCCTTAATTGCTGTCAACAACCTGGTGTGTGTGTATTTTTGTAAGTGTGAGTGTAAATGTCAGTGCTAGCTGAGGTGTATGTGTGGTTGTGCATGCACATATTTCACCTTGCAGCCATGTAGAGTCATATTGTTCTGTGCGAATCACATGTCGCTCCCCCAGACTCCGAATAAAAGCAGTATCATGACTTAGAAAGTCAGACGAAATGCCAGCGTACAGCTCTCCGTCTGAACAAACATGCACAAAGATTGAGATCAGAGTTACTCTGGTAAACAGATAAACTACACACAAACTATAAACACGCTGTCTTACCTATGATGGCGGTAGCTGTTCTCTGGTGAGGGTCATAAGGACATTTTCCCTTCCCTGATTCAGTATCTTCATACTGCAGCATTTGTTCCTCGGCCTGAAATGTAATACATTGTATGGGTCAAAATGACTGATTTTTCTTTTATGCCAAAATTTATTACGATAATAAGCAAATATCATGTTCCACAAAGATATTTTATAAATTTCCTACCATGAATATATAAAAACTGAATTTTTGCTTAGTAATATGCATTGCTAAGAACTTCATTTGGACAACTTTAAAGGGGATTTTCTCAATATTTATATTTTTTTGCACCCTTAGATTTCAGATTTTCAAATAGTTGTATCTTGACCAAATATTGTCCTATCCTAACAAACCATACATTCATGGAAAGCTTATTTATTCATAAAAGCTTATATATTATGTATTTATGTATTTTCTCAATTTCAAAGAGCTGACCCATATGAATGGTTTTAAGGTCCAGGGTCACATCTGCAATTACAATAAAATATTAGTTTTTTTTTTTCATTAAACATTTTTGAAAATACTATTTAATTTTGTTCTGTTTGGATATGTATGTTTTGGATATGTTCTATCACCTGAGACACACATAGTACATGACGAATGCACAGCATACTATACGTACACAAACACAAAAGGAAGAGTTTATGTGAGAGACGTGCATGCTGGGAAATGTAGTCCTTTACCCTGAGGAAGAGTTTGGTGGGGATGAAGGCACAGCGAGGGTTGAACGCTCCTGTCCCACAGGCGTAAAGATGTGTTTGGTTATACAGCTCTAACACACGCAGGAAGTTAGCACAGTCCGTCTGTGATGTAAAAAGGAAACTAGCAGAGTGAGGACTGAATTGATTTGGTTTGTGATTAAAGGAGTTTACGTACAGAACAAAAATGTACACATAATTTACTCACCCACTTGACATCCAAGATATTATTGTCTTTCTTTCTTCAGTCGTAAAGAAGTTGTTTTTTGAGGATTTCTCTCAAAATGGTGGACTTCTATGGTGCCCCTGAGTTTTTGAACTTCCAAATTGCAGTTTAAATGCAGCTTCAAAGGGCTCTAAATGATCCCAGATGAGGAAGAAGGGTCTTAAACAAGCGAAACGATTGGCTATTTTCTAAAAAAGCTCTGCGCCTTGTCTAGCTCTGTGTGAACTTGAGTGTAATCTGGTTCAAGACAGTTAGGGCAGGTCGAAAAATCTCATTTTCTCCTCCAACTTCAAAATCGTCCTACATCGCTGCAGAAGTACCAACCCAGTGTTTACAAAGTGAACGTGCAAAGAAGATTAAACTCCCTTTACAAAAAAAGGTATAACAGCGATGTAGGATGATTTTTTTCGACCTACTCTAACTGTCTTGAACCAGAATACAAAAAGTTCATGCAGAGCTAGAAAAGACGAGCATTTGAAGTTAAAAAGAATATAAATCTTAATTTCTTTTCAGAAAATAACCGATTGTTCTACTAGATCAGACCCTTCTTCCTAATCTGGGATCATTTAGAGCCCTTTGAAGTTGCATTTAAACTGCATTTTGGAAGTTCAAACTCATGGGCACCATAGAAGTCCATTATATGGAGAGAAATCCTCAAAAAACATAATTTCTTTTTTACGACATGAATATCTTGGATGACAAGGGGGTGAGTAAATTATCTGTAAATTTTTCTTCTGGAAGTAAACTTCTCCTTTAAGCAGTTCAAGAAAAGCTGTCTAAATAGGCCGCATTTCATAAAATCATGTTTTACCTGCAGGTTTTTTCCAGCCATGATACAGTTCTGGATCCGATCTGAACTTGCAGGCCAGTATATCTGAAATACAGCCCACACGCAGACAGATATGAATCCAATCTGGTTTACAAGTGTACATAAGTGCTCCTTTTAGTCATATTAAATGTTGTTGCATATGCTGATTATATCATGTATCGTGAGGAATTACAGTTGAATGCCACCCTGGTATTACTCAGATGAAATCATTATGAATACACACTAAGTTATGTAGACAATCAGGGATGGGCTCTCACACACACACACACACACTCTTACACTCAAAGGCCTATTCATAAAACAAGTTTATCTGAAAACCAATCACACATAAATTGTGTTTTTCAATTTCAATATGAATGGGAAATGTTGTTTTAGCCTGGGACCTAGACTAAAATAATCTCTATAAAATTCTTGTTATCTACTACCTTCAAGTTGCTTTCTTCCATACAGTGACAGTGAATGGTGACCAGGGACTGTCTAGCTCATAGAAATCATGGAAATCATAGGCCCATAACTGCGATATAATTGTTTTGTGTGAAAAACAAGTTGTTTATGGTGATTTTTGACATTTTCAGAGCTTGACAGCTCATGGCCACCATTTGCTTTCATTGTATGCAAAAGAGCAGCATTAACATATTGGGAATTTTAATTTTTGGGTGAATATATGTGAGCATGTGTCACTGGGTGTGTACATACCTTGCGGGGGGTTTGAGTAATATCATCCAGGCTGGTGGACAGCAGATGGTCTTTCATACCGATGTAAAGACGACGACCATCTTCATCCGGCAGCAGAGAGTTCAGATCCCCAGCAGGCACAGAAAGAGACATAAGCCTGCCGCTCCGCACCAGCTCTAAGAGGGAGAGAGAAAGTGAATACATTATTTCATACATTTCTGTTATGAGTAAAGACCCTCCAGGCTGAGTTCTGCATATATGCGGCATTGCTGTTTTCCATCACGAATCCTTTATTTCTGACAGGCCAATAAAGAAAATGCAATTCAGCTTTATTGTTTTTATGGAAAAGGAAAAAAAAAAGTTCTTCCTAGCAACAGAGAGTGAATTTCTGAAGCATATCCTGCTCAGTTTTTCCAATATAATTACCATGAATGAGGCTTTTAAGATCTAAAATTACAAAAATTAGCATATCATAAAATGGTCTGCAACTCGTGATATATATCCCAAGTCTTATGAAGTCATATGATAGCTTTGTTTGAGGAACAGGCTGAATTTCAATTCAGTAGAATTATTCGTTATTCATCAAAAATAATTGAAAACTCATTGGCTCAATGATGCAGTTTCATGGAAGACTGTCAGTAAATAATGACTTTGAATTTTACATCTCTTTCTCACACAATGCTATCATATGACTTGGAATATAGTGCATCATTCAGATGCACTCTTTCACTTTTGAACCCTTAAAACTCCAGAAGCAACCAGTATTGTTCAAACCATCTTTTTTGTGCTCTATAGAAGAAAGAAAGCCAAGCCACAAGTTTGGAACAACATGAGGGTGAGTAAATTATGATATAAAGTTTATTTATGTGGGTGAACTACTACTTTAAATACATTCAAAGCTGTCCGCCAGAGTAACATTGTATTCTGTACTTTTCCTAAACACAGTGAACTCATATAAACTTGTATGTGGACCAGACAGACTCACCTTTGGGCAGAATAACCTGTTCAAAAATGTGACCAGCTGATGAGACAGACAGAGAGATAAAATAACGCATGAGATGAATCGAATAGCCAAAAGGATTGAGAACATGCACTGAGATTCATAGTAAATGAACTAATTACAGCGAAAGTGCAGCAGATAATATTGTAATACACCAAAAATCCAGTCACACATTATCAAAAATGCACACATATCATGTTGGTTGTTCTATAGGTTGCGCGTTTATCACTCCTTTAAAATATTCTCTTACTCACCCACACACACTAAACAATTTCAGCTGTCACGAGGGACATGCACACAATCTGTCACAGCCTGAAACGTCACACACACATTCCTGGCTTTTTCTAAGTGACACCATTGCTCCCTTTTTTGGGGGCAGTTGCTTTGGCAACTAGGGTGTGTATGTGTGAGTGTGTGCTAAAATCACTCAAATGGATTATGGGCTGGTATTCCACCTGTCTGGAGTGTGTTTAACAGGAAGTGAGGGAGTTTTCATGACTAGGTGGTCTAGAATCTGGTAGCCCCAGACTGTAATCAGTTTGACTCATGACCTTTTTAGCCATAAACTAAATAAGACAAACAGTGAGAGATTCTGATGGTCTTACACAATTAGTACAACTAAATACAACTGTCATTTTTCCTTCTTACACACACACACGAGAGCAAAGTGAGCCACAAACCCTTCTGTGATGGCATTCAATGACCAGCTGAAGGTATATTTAGCCACATACAGACCTAGTGCTGTATATTTAACCACACACAAGCTGTGAGTGTGTATCTGAACATTAGATTACCTCAGTCATGAGAGACACTGAAGGGGAATTACTCGATTAGTGCAAATATGTGGCGTGTGATACAGCTAAGAAACATTAGCTGTACATATACACGCCCTAGCAACAACGCATAGGTTCAAAATGGTACAAATATTGTTTTTACGACTATTCACAATCTTCACTTTACGAATATCGATATCGATTAAAACCCCAAGATTGATCCTTTACTTTATGCCTATTTCAGTGTCTGCGTGGCAGTGTAACGTCACAGCGCTTCCTGTCCTGTAGGTGTCAGCGAATGTTTTCTGAAAAGAAATAAAATTTAACGTTACCTGAGTTGTGAATGTGAGTTTCCGGTCTGTATTCAGTGTGATAAAAAAAAAAAACTGATTGCGAAATCGCAGACTGCACGCTAAAACAAACTTAAAAGTCGAAATTAGTGCAGTTCGATTCATGAACACGAACAATATGACTCTTTTGAGTCGGTTCTTTTAATGAATAATCACCCTGGTACTTGTTTGAATCAATCCTAAACACTGTCCTGCAGTGTTGTTGTTAACTAACTAAAAGTATTACAAATCATTTTCGTTAATTTAAATGAAGCTGAAATAAAACTATTAGATTAACTTATTTACTTAAATTTGACATGTAGCCTTTTCGTATCCAACTTACTCCTTAACGCAGAAGTAAGCCTATGGGTGAGACTTCCGGTTTATTAGCAGTAAATGGTAAAACTGTTTTCACTATAAACCACTGTGTTCATAATTAAGATAATGCATTAAAATAATATGCTTAGACTCACCAGTTTGCAATATCAAGCAGCAAAATGAGCTTTTGTACAGCTAAAAATACAGGACGTGGATGAGACCAGAAGCCAGACCCATAAAATTTACAAATGACCATGCCGCTCTTATGGGAAAAATAAGGGATAATTAAAATAAATAAGTCTATGTACTAATATTACTAAAATTAAAACTTAAAGTTTAATAAAACAAAAACATAAAAACTAATAAAAATGACACATATCACCTGCTGAAAAAACAACGACAACAGCAAAAAACAGCTAAGACCAGTCTAAACTGGTTGGCTGGTCTTAGCTGGTTTTAGCAGGTCTCCCAGCCTGACCGGCTAAGAATGAGGCCGAAACCCCTCTAAAACCAGCCTGCTGACAAGCTAAGACCAGGCTGGATGACCAGCTAAGACCAGCTAACCAGCTTAGGTTGGTTTTAGGTTTTTTTTAGCAGGGAACTAAATTGCTAGATGAAAAACTGAAAATATAAAAATAATTCAAAATATGAATAAATACTATAATAGTATATAGATGGCTAATACTATTATAACAATGCTTTTCTGTATACAGTATTTTACAGCATTCACAGAGAAAGATTCTTTTCATAAATAACCAAAATGAACATTAACTGAATATAATGAAATACTTAACTGAATCAAAATTGAATCAAGAGCTTGTGAATTAATTGGAACTAAATCGAAACGAGCATCAAATCGAGAGCTTGTGAATCGTAAGTGAATTGTGAAATTTGATTCAAAAGTCTGTTCATAAGCACACACCTCTCCTACCACAAGTGTGGATGGAAGTATTTTAGGGTGTGTTTCCTTGGGCACAACTATTCCCATAGTGCTACTGGCAGACATGAACAAAACACACACTTCCTGTGCAAATTGAGTTACCAGCTAGTACTGCTTAATCCACCAGTTGGCATGTTCATATGTGTGTGGCAGAAATGTTAACAGGTGTGTCTATAAGTCTGCGACAGGGGGAATCAAGGCCCAGAGCTCATGCATAAACACACAAGACAGCTAAAATAAACTGGGCGAACACACACTGCTGTGTCCTGGAATTTCTCAACTCTTTGTCAGTCAGACCTACTAACCATGACCTATGACCTGGGCTTAATTCAAGTATACATCATAATTATAGCACTCAAACACACACTCACCAGGGCTTAGAGTGCCTAATTGATTGATGCTCTTATTAGTTACAATCACACCTACCAAAGGCCAATCAACTGCAAAGTGACCAATCAAAACAGACCAGCTGGAAAATGCATTTTATAGATCTGCCACACAAATGACTGGATATATGATTTCACTTGTATCAGCAGCACAAAATTCTCAGTGTGTGTTTGTGTGTGCTACTCAAGAGCTGTCATTTATCATCTCATCAGGGAAATCAAGCCAGAATGAGCTGGATAATAATCAACCACCAGCCGTTCCCTTATACAAACACACACTTTGGGAGTCTCTGTGAATGAAAGGCTAATTGGGTAATTAAGAGATCCAAGTAAACACAACACACACATTCATACAGATGTACACGGATTAATTAAGAAATGTATTACCCCTCAAACTTTCTAAACACAAACATTTCACACATAACACACACGTTTTTTCGCACATTCACTCTCAGTTGTTCCTGATATGCAGAATGGTGTGACGGACCAACGGCTGTATCTGTGCAGGGTTTTCTAGGTCATGGAGAAACACACAACCAGTTTCTGTCAATGTCACACATGATGCCGAACCACAGCTAATTAAAGATGGCATTACGGTAATTGGTTTAAAAAAAGAGAGTGTTTGTGCATGGAGCAAAGAAAGACTAAATATGTGTGTGATTGTGAGTCCACAAGGATAGTAGAACCTGAAATCATCTACATTGTTGAAGGAAAATAGTTTAATAAACATACTAAATCAGCCATATTAGCTGCACTGAATGTAAATAATGTGAATAAATCGAACAAAACTCACATATTTTGCTGATTTTTGCCACTGAAAATAGTCAATTATTGTCATGATTTAGGCTGTACTAATTGGTCGGACCAGGAAAAACATTTGGAGTACTACAGAGTGCCAAAAGTTAGAACAAATCAAGGAGAAGAGTGCAAAAAACCATCTGAGGAACAAAAGGCGTTTGTGGTTGGCCAAACTGAACCAGGATTTCCAGGGCAAGAATCTTTTGTTCTTATCATCTCCGGTCAGGCAGGTGAAATATTGGGCTAATATCTGAATTAATACTGCTCGTACGAATCTCTACCACTTTAGTTTGTCAAAATATTGCATCCTTTCCTGCTTACTCTGTCCTTCTCTCTATGGTTTAACATCCTCCACACATTTTTCTCCGTGGTTTAGACAACATAAATTAGCAGAACAGCATATTCAGTAGTACATTAACCGTGAAATCCATGCTGTTGCTTAAATTCGAGTATCGCCAGTATGGCCACGCATCCGGGTAACTGACCAAATCGTGACGTTAGTGCAAACCCTCTATAGAAGTCAATGGAAAGTCAGTTGTTTTACCTGCGTGTTGCACTATAAACTATGCAGACCAACAGAACATTAAATTAATTATGGTAATGTGGTTCTGCATAGTGCATGTTTTGAATGAATCAAGTTTTCTAAATTATTTAAAATGACATCGTATTTTTTTTTAAATAATAAGAATAATAATACAACACAAAATCATTTACATTGTGGGAGGAAAATGTCTTAATAAACATAAAACAATAAATAATTTCTGAATTCAAATGTTAAATGCATAAAGGTTTGTGTGAGGACTAGAAGATCTCAACAGAAAAGTTCATTGAAAGTCAGTTGCCTCACCTGAGTGTTGGAAGTGCAGTCGTGGTTGTGATGGTCTCCATGCGTCCGTTAAAGGTGCCGCCAGTAAAATTAAGCAGAAGAGAGCCAGCATCCTCCTCATGGCTGTCTGACACACACTATGCGACTCTAGCACAAAGTAAACACTCTCTCTCCCTCTCTCTCTGCGTGCTCTGCTTAGAAATATCACACACACAAATAGTGTCTACCTGATGTCAGCATCACACACCTCTGCATACGTGTGTGTTTGTGTGTGTGCAGTGTAATATAATCCTGCTCAGGTCAGTGTTGCAGCAAAATCCTCTGTTGGTCTGTCTTCTGTGTTTACAATATTGCCGGCTGAATTTCTCTTCTTCCGCTCCGTTCACTCTGTTATTGTCTTGCCCTCTGCATCTCTCTGCATCTTTTAACTCTTTATGATCTCTCTCTTTCCTTTCAGTCGTCTCTTATCATTCACTCCTCTCTTTCAAACACTCCCCTGCTGGGAAGGAGGGAACTGTCCCAATTGTGCCCACCCCTCTCTCGCTCTCTCTTTCTTTTTATCCATCTCTCCCTCCCTCCCTCTCTGTGTATATCTTTTTTTTTAAGAATAAGACAGCTGCTGAATGAGACTCTCTCTTAGGATTCATTTGCTTAATGGCTGTTGAAATCTCATGTTGGTTTTTTCTCTTTTCATCTCTCACCCTCACTGTTATGCACACACGCACTCAACACACTCCAATTAAATCTAACAGCCTTAGAATAATTGGTAGCAGAATCAGGTCACATAAACAATTAACAAAAAGATCAAAAGAATAAGAAAATAAGCACACTCACACACAAACACAGACTCAGGCAGGCACACACATACTGGTTTTCATTTTTTGAGGGGACATTCCATAGGCGTAATGGTTTTTATACTATACAAAATGTATTTTCTATCCCCTTACCCTAACCCAACACTTAAACTTACACCTTACACTAAACTTTCTGCTATTTTAGATTTTCAAAGTACTTCATTCTGTATGATTTATAAGCTTGTCCCCACAAGGTCAAAATGTACTGGTATTACTATCCTTATGGAGTCATAACGTAGTAAATACCAGTATGTGCGCACACACACACACACACTTAAGGATCATAGTTTGTCATTGCATGAAAATATCACTGAGATCAGACATGCAACTGTGTGGATTTGACGCCCTCTAGCGACAAACGAGGATTTTCTGTTTAATACACAACCTCTCTTTATAAGAAGTGAAATTAAGAAAATTATCAAATAATTAGACGCCACAGTACTATTTTAACCCTGTACAAATTATAAATATGTGGCTTGTATTATCCTGAATTGGTTTATTTTGTGATAATGACTGATCAACTTCATTTCGCTTATTTCACATCTACTTACTTAATAAATCAGTACATACATAGACATGAAATATTCAAGTTGAAATGATCATACTTGTATTTTAACGTGCACACAAATAGAGCAACAACATTTAGGGTAGAGTGGAGGAAAACACCCCCATAGGGTAAAACGCAAAATATCCAAGTCAAGATCAATTTTTAATGTAACTATGGACTATGTTGACAAGAATGATGCAGAAGTATTCACTATGAAGCTTACACTGGTGATGAGAAAACGGATTTCACAGTAAATTATCAAATTTTCAGCAGTAAGATTGGGTAGAGTGGAGGAAAACGTCCCCCCTTTAAGACTGTGTCATTTTTTTCTGCGAAACAAAAGTTAAATGTGTTCAGAAAAGTTATAGTTTTAGTGACAATGATATAAATTATAAACAAAAAATGAAACATGTTCAGAGTTTTCGAGTTTTTAACAAAAATTCAATTTGTACCAAGTGGGAGTTTTACCCCACCTATGGGGCTACAAGCCCCCATGGGTGGGGTAAAATGCCCCCCAGTCTGACAAAGCTATTTGCTTTAAACATTTACAGCAAAATCAGAGTACAGGCAATTTTAGCTTAACATTAAAAAGAATATAATCAATAATTATGAATTACAAAATTATAATAGCCTATTTGAAACATTTTGTTAGCTGATGCTAACTGGCTAGCTAACTAGCTACCTGATGCTAACATGAGTTAATTTTTAAATATAAAAGCCAAATAATTTTATTTCATTTGATGGAAAATCAAAGAATTTGATGTTCAGTAACTACAGTAATTGCCCATTGCTCCCTGGGGGCTTTTTACCCCACCTGGCTGGGGTATAGACTATGTTTGAGAAAAAAATTATGTCATTCTGAATATATAAATATATTTTTTATTAAATAACACATACTCCCATCTATAGGCCCTACTGTTCTTATATCATAACTGTGATGGTCTACAAAACAACAAGCTTTAAACACTTTTTTTACTGCTGAAAATTAGATAATTTACTGTGAAATCCGTTTTCTCTCCGGTACATCACCAGTGTAAGCTTCATGGTGAAAACTTATACAATGTAGTCCATAGTTACAATAAAAATATATATTGATTTCATCTTATTTTGGGATGCCCCCAGGGGGCAATGGGCAATTACTGTAGTTATTCTGTTCTGAAAATCCTTTGTTTTTCCATCAGATGTATTCTAACTAGTTGGTTGAATAAAAATATTCAGACTTTGATTTAAAAATTACCTCAAATTAGCATCGGGTAGCTATTTAGCTAGCCTGTTAGCATTAGCATTTTGTAATTCATAATTATTGATTATATTCTTATATTTAAATTTAAGATAAAACTACCTGTACTCTGATTTTGCTGAAATGTTTAAAGCAAATTGCTTTGTTAGACTGGGGGACATTTTACCCCACCCACATGTGGGGTAAAACGCCCCCTTGGTACAAATGTATTTTTTTGTTAAAAATCTAACATGAAAAGTCTGGACATTTTTCATACTTGGTTTATAATTTATGTCATTGTCACTAAAACTATGATAACTTTTCTGAACACATTTATCTTTTGTTTTACAGAAAAAAATTACACACTCCTTAAGGGGGGGCATTTCCCCCCATTTTACCCTATATTTACAGACAAACCAAACATTATTCAGATACCTTCAACATTTCCACATTAGCACAGTTTATTAGCTATAGTTTAGAAATTGGTAAAATCTGATAAGATCTCAGAGTTAAACTGTGTCAGAACAAATTCATCTTGATAATGGTATGTAATGGATTACAATCAACCAAAAATTCATACAACTGTTAGTATGACAATATTTACACAACTATCAATATTTTGTTGACCAATTACCAAGAAATGCTTAATTTTGTTCAGTCTGTGGTGTAAAAAAGTCGCATTAGCAATTAAACAAAAACATGGAACCATGGAATTTTTATCAGTTTTAGTGGTAGCACTGTATAAAGATTTTGTGGAAATATGACACAGCTTACTTTGTTTTGCTATCCTCACGTACATAAATGAACTATAGTGTCCTGCACCCACTAGTAAAAAATATCAAAAATGATATCTGGTGTCTAAATAATTTTTAGTTTGACTGTATATAGGCCTATTCGTCTGCATCCAGGTTGTTTTTTTCTATTGAGCTAACTAAATTGTGTTAGCTAGCTACCAAGATAACCGTCAAATTCAATTCTTACCCGTGTCTCTTACCTGTTTCTTATTCTTCCGAGGAGATGTGCACTTTCTTTTCTTCCCATGCTTCTGTCCATAGTGATGAATGATTACCATTCATGGAAGTATCGTCAAGGTATTTCAAAAAAATTATAGCACACGTCCAAAAGATTATGGAATAGTTTTGTGTTTTTTTTCGTAGCGTAACAATTCAGGAAAATGGGCAGCGTTACAATACATTAAGCAGTGTCTGTAATTTAGGCTAAATGAGAATAACAATAAATATTCAATGCAAAGGAATATATTTAATTAATTATCAAAAGTTATGAGCATTACAGTTTATTATAGTTCTCTATTGATTATAGAATGGAAATTAGAAGTAGAATTATGGTGACTGGCCACCAGGTGTCGATGTTGTATAATTGTAGTTTTTGAGATTTGAACTGTGGAACAGTTTAAAAGTTTATCTTTTTCTTTCATTTTTTTTTTTTAATTAATACTCACAGTGTCATTTACAGTGCAGGTGTTGTAAACATCATACAGTATAATTACGCAAACAAACAATAAATAGCCTACATACATGCATACACACATACATAGTGGATGGAAGTTAAGGTGCTTTTACTGTATCGGATGTGAGGATGTATTGTACTGCACTGGATGTGAGAGGTCATGATTATTTCAGAGTTTGGACAGCATCTTCCTCTTGGTCCCCACCTTTAGTGCTTTCAGTTTAGTCCCAGCCTGCCTTCCTCAGCATTTTCTCTATCCTATTGGCATTCCCCTTTAATGCGGTTTCCCCAGCACACCACTGCATTGGAACAGCACTTGCTAGCACAGACCGATAGAACATTATTAGAACATATTATGGTACTGTGGAACTGCATAGCGCATATGGTGAATGACCTAAGCCTTCTTAATATTAAAATGATGTGTTGTTATTTTATTACTGTTACTGAGTTGTTTTTATAATTGTAATTGTTAATTAATTGTGTAATATAATAATGTATGGTTTAATAATGTATTATTTTTTTAAAATCTTGTTTTAGTTTCAAATTTACGACTTTGAGAACGCGCTAGGCATTGCGCGCTCCCGTACTGCCAGCCCGGTTTCCATCAGCTGTCCGTTTACTCATCTCTCTCTCTTTCTGTGCTTCCCGCCCACACACGTGCTCACGTCTGTGCTCTGATTGGATGAGCAGGAAAGCGATGAGCTCATATTGGTTAAAAATAGCTTCACGCGCTGGGGCTAAAAATAGGCGCATATATAAACCCCGGCGCTTCACTCAGGCTCGCTGCACTTACGCGGCAGTAGCGGGGAAGGTTGAATCTCTCTGCGAGGCAGAGAGAGAGAGAGGGAGATTGCGAAAGGGCGGCGGCCCCTTTTCTGTCGGTCCCGCGTCACGGCGCAGTCTTTCACAAGAAAGACAGAAAATGGCAAGTTGTTGAGTTTTTCAGCCAGCCCGGGTCTGGGTGTTGCCCGCTGGGGGTGGGGGCTACATTACTGTTTCCTTCCTTCCTCAGCAAGTCATGCTTTTTTTCTTCTTCAGTTAAATAAAAGTATGCTGTGTTGTATTGCATAATATCCGAGAATTATCCACTAGACTGTCATTAACCATATTGGTAAAAATGGTTTGGAGAATTTCATCACGCTGTTCTGAATCCAGGATTATCCAGTGGGTGGCAACTCAAAATAATTCCAGCTCCTCTTCACTAAGTTTTGAATCAGAAAGCTCTCTCAGCATTAGCTGGAGTGAAGAGGCTTAGTCATCGGCGTAAAAACAGAACATACTGTTCACTGACAAAATGAAAGCAGGATTTCCACTTCTGCTGAAACTTTTTCATTCCAGCTCTGTGGAGCAACTGAATTGTCACCTATTAAATCTATAAGTTATGACACCCTAAGGCTCATTTTCCAGAGATTCTATGAACAGATTATGATGAAATGTCACCAGTCTACATTTTGTGTTGATGTGTAAACGGTGCTAAAATTCTGAAATGTAAAAATGGTTCCTGATTTTACATCAGGAACTGACTTGAGTTCTGTATTGTTTGCGTGTGTACAATGTTCGGTGATGTCAAGATTAATGAAACGGCATAAATATCTACTCCACTTTTGCTGAAATCAAAACGTTCTGGATTTGGACAAAATACGTTTACGGGAATAAATTGGGCAACTTTATTTTGCTTATCTTCGTGGCATTTAAAATACGACTTTCTTACTCAAAAAAAATAAAAATAAAAAAAATGTAAACATGTTCCCACTACTCCTTACATACAATAGTAGCATGTGACCATGATGATGAATCATACAAGAAGTCCATTCAAGTTCTGTGTTAAATTTCAAACCATACATTTGCTTTGTGTGGGAAATGGACCAAAATGTCATCACCCACTAATAATCTATTGTATAATCTAATATGATGAATTCTATGGTAACTTTCCATCTGGAAGTTGACACACCTATGAACTCAACTCACGATTGCTTCTACAATTAACCTCCGTGATCACCGCAACATCCTGTACAGCACAGTGTTTGGAAATTATGAGTAAATTAAACAGAAAAATTACATCTCGAGGATGTGTCACAACAGGACAAAGACTAAACATTGCTGCAATCCACTTTTGTTGTTATAATGTTATCTGCAATATGTCTAGTGGACGTTTCCTATCAGATGTCAAATAGATGTCTATTTGATGCCTTTAAGATGTTTATGATTTAGAATGTATGTAAAACTGACATCTTACAGACGTCTGCCAGACGTTTGTACACAGCAGATGCTTTCCAGATCAAGAGATCCTGCAGACATATGTGTGCTATCTGGGACAATTTTCATTGTCTGGCTATCTGGGATTTTGGTATGGAGTTAAAGGGGAGGATTATAATTTTTTGGTAGTATTATATCACATTGTAAGTGTATATTAGCACTGTTTGTTGTTTTCTCGTGGCAACTGATAGAGCATTTGGACACGGAAACGATGACGCATAACGTCAGACTTGACCAGCCAATAGCGCTAGTGAACCGAAGGTCCATAGGCTTACTTTCACATTGAAGAATAAGGTGGATATATAATTATTTGTGATTGATATTTATTAAAATTATGACAAAAATAGTTTGCTACTACCACAGTTTGCTGGGACGAATACCACGCCAGATTTCAGTAAAAAATGCATAGGCAGTCAGTGTGCACGGAGTTCATTGATGTCTTTAATTAACATATGCTTTTATTTCATGAAAAAAAGAGAAGTGTAAACATTCATCAAATTGTCCACACTTTATGAACAGCAGGTTTGTAATGAGTAAATAACAGAAGTGTGTTGTTTTGGTGAACTACTTACAAAAAGGGAGGGGAAACAAAAGGTGTTTTTTTCTGTTAGAATCATTTACACTCCGCTAGTTTCTGAAGGTTTACGCATTAATCTGATCATTCTCTCTCTCTCTCTCTCTCTCTCACACACACACACACACACAAAAGCACAGGTTTGCTCCTTATAGAACATCTTTTATTACACAAGATTACCAAGTCTAGTTTACAAATACAGTTTCCAGTCCTGAATGTGTGTACATAAATACACACATTCATATGTACAAGTATGTATACATATCAACCACCCCACCCACCCCCCATGCCCCTTTTTTGCTTTAAAACAGCTATTTTGTACTTTTGTTCTAAAATCCCAATCTTGCCCTGATCTAAAAGAAAACCTTAAAATTATTTATACATACAGAAACAATCAAATTCAGCCCTGTTTCATGTTGCAGGAAAAAAGCCCAGCATATGAGGAATGGGCTGAAGTATTGATTGGCAGCTCACAGGTTCACACCTTTCCGATCAGCCCACAGGGTCACATGACAGGATTTGGCGGATGGGCAAGCTTGAATGATACCACAAATTCAGGTAAAGCATCAAAAACAAAAAAAGTCCCATGTGTCCAAGTTCTCTTAAATACTGATAAACATCTCCAAGACTAAAAATATAAGACCAAAAGGGGAAAAAGAGACAAAACAAAGCTTTTTTTCTGGGATCTCTTTCCCAAAAACATTTGGCGAATGTGAGGGGGGTGTATGACTTTGTAAATAGGAGTGCGCCCCTCACACACTCTTTTTGAGCCCCAGTACAGGCACAGAGTCCAATGGCAAGCATTCACAGCAGACAGCATTTGTTGGGCTTCTTTCCCCTACGTGCCTGCAGCGCCGCTCTAGTGGCCATTTCAAACACCTCCCGAACGCCATCTTTTGTTTTGGCTGAGCACTCCATATAACCAAATGCTCCAATCCGATTGGCCATGTCTCTCCCTTCCTCTGCTTTAACAGGCTCCTATTGGACAGTCAACACAAAATATGCTGTCAGTACAAAATAAACTCTCTTAAAACATCCAACTGACGAAATTCTGTGCAAATACTTTGTTTAAGTGTTTACCTGCTTCATCTTGGTCAGCTCCCTGCGTGTGTGTTCATCATTCCGCAGGTCCTTTTTGTTGCCGACGAGGATGATGGGAACGTTTGGACAAAAGTGTTTCACCTCAGGTGTCCACTTCTCTGGAATATTCTCTACACAGAGGTCAAAGATCAAAGTTCATTTCTGGAGTTCTAACACCAGCCACAGGTCAGTTTCATAGAAAAACGGGAGAGATAGTTACACAAAACAACAGACCAAAAAGAGGATCCTTACCTAAACTGTCAGGACTGTCAATGGAGAAGCACATAAGAATGACATCAGTGTCTGGGTACGAAAGAGGACGGAGCCTATCGTAGTCCTCCTGTCCTGCGGTATCCCAAAGGGCAAGTTCCACCTATTAAATAAAGAGACACACAGAGCTCAAACACACATTCAGAACATCCCAAACTATTAAAATGGACTTGCACTGCTAAAAGGACAGATGGAGGTGCTATCAGCATGTTAAGCTAAATAAGGAAAGTGAATCAGGTCAATATTTTCACATTGAAGCCACTTCCAAGAGCTCCAAGACTTATTTAGCCTATTAAATTGGGTTTTGAGTTTACATGTGGACACATGGTCTTTCAATAGCCAATAATTTGACCAAATAACGAACCACAATTTGAGCATCTGCATTATGCAACCCATTGTGTTTTTTTTTTTAATCAGCATTAAATTGCCTCAATTACAAACTGCTGGAAGAATGATAGTTATGCACATTTTATTTCTCAAGTGTGTTTTGCTCACCTGTTTGCTGTCAACCTCAATGTCGGCGACATAGTTCTCAAACACCGTGGGGACGTAGACTTCGGGAAACTGGTCTTTACTGAACACGATAAGCAAACAGGTTTTACCGCACGCTCCATCTCCTACAATCACCAGCTTCTTGCGAATCGCTGCCATACCTATAAAGAACAAACATATACACAGTTAAACACTGCAGTATTACGCGGCCAGTCATCTTTACAGTAGCAACCGGAATAATGTCGGAATGCTTCATTTTTCAATGTCAATACAAGCTCTAATATGAACAGCGCTGTTCATGGTAGTCCTCTACCATTATAAAGTACTGTAAATACACGCCAACCCATCCCTCAGGCCCAGTAATCAAAGCCACACAGGGTTCAGTGACTTCAGAGTCCTCAGTTGACTCATCACAGCCAACGGTGACATCCGACAAGCCTTCAACGGAGTCATTTTAACATGACCAGTGCAGAACCAACCCATCCGATCGCATCAACGTGACACGGCACTTCATTTTCTGATCCAGGACAGCCGTTTAAATAGAGACAGATCTGGAAGTGTCTGTTAACTGGGCCAGATGTCTTTGAAGTGCAAGCTGCACCCCAGTGGCCAAGATAAAGCTGGCAGCTACAGAACAGAGCCCACATTATTGATGAACAGGCCCGTGGCGATGAGAGCGGCTCAGATGGACAGTAGATTAAACACTGACACACACACAGAGCAGCAAAGCTAAAGATCAAAGTCTGAAAACCAGCAGAAGAGACAAAGCCTCGGCACTAAAGATCAACTACTGGTTCTATCTTCCATACGGCCCACTATATATAAGGTACATCCATGTGGGAGATTTTCACCTCAACTTCAACTATTTAAAACAAAAAACAATATGCATTATGCAATGCTGTGCAGGCTGAGAGCCTGGGTAACAATCTGGGAAGCTCAACACTTGAAGATGAATCAGATGTTTATGAGAACCTCCTACACTAATTCTCATATCCTCATGGAAGTCAAACTTTATTGGGTTGCATGTGGGGACATGACTTCTGGGACCTCCTGATAAATGCATGGCAACAGTAAGGTTAGTGAATTATTTAAAGTTATACAGATTAGTCTGGATGGCACCTGTTGGCGCAATGAATCTTCATTCATGAAACAAGAACTCTCTCTATAAAAAGTCTGTAAAATCACTTAACACCTCCATTCACACTAATTTATGGAAATCTTTTCCACTCATGCTGTCATGGAAAATGTAAATAACGCCCAATGGGAGTTTCAAACCACTGTATGGGATTATACACCCATATTATTAGGAGCATTACTCACAATGACTTCTAACAGTCACTGGGAAAATTTCATGCATCAAAACGAAAGCCTGTTACTACATCATAGCTAATTGCAAAAAGACAAGAAAGCTTAGGTCATTATGTCTGACTGCCTGTAGTTTCCAATTAAAAAAAATTGTGACATCATTTACATAAACATCTCACTCAAACACAGCTCAATACTGTTTAATCTTCTGTTATATTAATACACTACACTTAAGACTGAACTAAAGCAAACCATAGTAAATGACCAGAATGAAGAGAGAAAGTTCTTTGTGCTACCAAATGAAACAATACCAAAAATTATGTCAGATAAACTTAGACATTACAGATTTTAAATAATCAGATAAATCACAGGAGTTAAAAAACATACACCAATCATATTATAATATCAAAGATTTAAGAATCCTGTGCTTATTTTAGATTACCAATCTTATTAATTCAAATAAATATTGAAAAACACTTAAGAACAATAACAGTTATAAAGTAAATCAAATCATTAATCCTCCAGTTATGTCTAAATCTGAGATTATACGCGTGTCTGGGTCGATCTTTAGCTCCCCGGTTTAAATCAACAAAGACAAACAGCTTGCACCACATATATAACTGTACCGGTAACATCGAAAATATCCACAAACAAATACTTGGGTGTAAACTTTACCGCTTTCCCCACACATTTAAAAGGTATTTTCTATGTCTAAATACCTGGATAAATCTTTAAACGATTTTAAAGATCTGGACGCCGAGGGTGAGCCGCTACTCCCGGCCGGCGGTTGCTTGCGGAAGCGGCGAAATGGTCAGTCGTTGAGCGCTTAGCTTTCCACGATATCAAAAAAGTAGTTTTAAAACAACCATTCCGCGGCGGATTGAGCTTATAAAGTTTATAATAGCTGTAGAAACACAGAGACCTGAAGGAAAAAGTAATCTTACTTGCAGTTTAGATGGCTAGCCGTTTTGTTTTATATCAACGGTGGAGCTCCGTCTTCTCTTCTGTCCGATACAATAAACCGTTGACGAGCGCGCGCACAGCGCGGGCATTCAGAAGGGGGAAGGGATTGCGTGCACGAGCTCGAGCCACGCCTGCGCGAGCACGCTGAAGAGAGTTTATTTGGTGGTGGATGAATGAGTCATTATGAGAGACGGACCACCCTAACCTCCTCCGTAACAAGGCAGTTTTGTGTTATATATGAAGAAGAAAACTAAAACTGTGCGTGTCGTTCATGGAGCAAAAACAACGAAAAACAACCAGCCTAAAACAACACCTAACCTTATAAGCATACCGGTGAATAGGTTAAAGTTTCTTTGGAAACTCCAAAAATCAAAATATATCTCCCGAAATGCAATTAGCATCAAATATTATGTTCAACAGACTTATTTTAGGAAGCTACTATTAAGAAACAGCGTTTAGAAACAGAAGGTAATCAAATTGAAGGACTTCCTCAAGCTAGATGAGCTTGAACGGGGGGAAACGATGTTAGTATGTGTTTGTTCCGCCATCTATCGGCAGCTGTGTTTCATTACACTCAGTCCACAAACAAACCCACCCGTTAAAAAAATATTTGCATTTATTCACCATCATGTGGTTTCAAGCCTTTACGGCTTTCTGTGGAACATAATCAGAGATGCTAATCAAAACTATTATCGCATCATTGTTTGATATGATGAAATTGAATGGTGACTGTCTTTTTGCCTAAATTTTTATTGTGTGCTGCAGTAAGTCATACGGCTGAGTGGTTCAGGGTGAGATGTGTTAGATATATTGTGGCTAGTTATCCCACCTCTAATTGTTGTAAAACAGTAAAGCTCATGCAAAGCCTTTGTTGGACATAATAAACAATAGATGATTAAGGCTGAAATGTATTGTAATCAAGAGGTTTTCTTAAAAAAAAAAAAAATAATAATAATAATCTGTCATTTTAAGGTGTACATATACAATTTCCAACAATGACTGTATGATTTTGAGATCCATCTTTTCACACCGAAGACAACTGAGGGACTCACGTATGGGATCAAATTTCCGTCAAATGTATTGCGGTAACAGAACGAAAAATAATAAGCGTACATAAAAAAATTAAAAAGACATGTAAAATTATAACGCACATAGATGCGATTGTATTTAGAAAATCAAACAACGTGGTCACGGATCGAAAAAATAATAAGCGCAAATTCAAAATGTAAACCCATTAAAAATTATATTGCACAAAACTGAAACACGAATTCAGCATTTTTCGAGTCACAAACAAAATTAGGTTTTACTCTCATATTTTATTTTTTTGTGCGCTTATGCTCTTTTCCCCTTTGCTCACGTTGTCGCGTTCTGCGCTTGAGTTTCAAAACTTCGCAGTCTGAGATTTATGTAAATTAGGGCGGGCTTCAGTGTCACCATTGGTCCACTAGTCTAGATTGACAGCTGCTCCTCTAGCCAATCAGTCGAAGGGGGAGATTACGTCACTCCAGTGCGACTCAGAGACCTGTTAAAAACGGTTGCGCGCAAGAAAACTTAGTCCGTAGGTTTACATTATCAACCTGTAAACGTTCAGTGACTGCAAGCTGCATAACGCGGGTCTGAAATGTTGGATATGGTGAGAAGTAAACAAACGGCGACAATACCGGCGTTTTAAGAACAATAATATAAGCAGCACTACACACCCACGTAAAAACAGCGGCGGAACCGGTGTTTATCATAGCAAAGGCAACATCAGATGAATTTCATGAGCGGAGGACGGGATAACTGGAAATTATGTGGATACAGGGGCGTAGCGTGTGGGTATGCAGGTCCATATGGGCCCGGGTAGTTTGGGGGCCCGCCGAGCCGAGGGTAACTTTTTAATTGAACCGAGGGAACGAATAGTGTCCTGCACGGGCCCAGCTCTGACCCGAGCCCTGTCCTTGTCCAACAACTTATCAGAACATGTTGAAGCCAATAAAATAGCTCAGTTTTGAATTTTAATGGCAAAGTGGCTAGATTTCGTTTCGTTTCTTTAATTGAGAAAAATGTTTAAACCATTTTATGTTTGTTAAATTGAAGCTTTTGTTTTTAAAAGTAACGACCAAGCGGCCAGCCGCAATGAGTTGAGCATGTTTGATCAATTTAGCCTTCTCAAATTAACACGACTTCCATAAAATAAAAGCTATAAACATAAAACATTTGATGTATTTCACAATATTAATTTAAACATTTAACCTAGATATATGTGCGCTGTTAAGCGCACATCCAATCGTTTGTGCGGAGAGTGAAAGCTATAAAACGCACTTTGCAGCTGACATGGAAGCACCCGCGCGATCACTTCCATTTTTTCATAATAACATTGGAAACCTAAAATACGCCATTTTTGTTCATAAAGGTAAGAGTAATACATCATTTGGAACTGCAAAATGTCTACTTTTATTTGTGTGCCCTCACAATATTAACAAAACATTATGCTTTCGTAAAATAGTTAAAGAAATCAAGCATGCACTTTCTGCCGTCTCTGTCTTGAGCAGGAGCGATTCACAAAATTAATCCGAAACTCAGTAGACATGATAAATATGTCTATAGAATGTTTTAAATTACTACTTTAAAACGAAATAATGTTATATTGCGTAAAGTTTATGTGAAAATTCCGCCTACTCCGCCCAAAAAAAAAAAAAAACCTGTCTTCACATTTACTATGAAAAATAGCAATAAAAGGTAGGCATGAACTCCGTTAACTGGATTTTTTATGAGAAAGTATGTTGGAAGTGTTATAGGCTTGTTGGCTTTTCTGAGGTAGGCTAAATGTTATGCCTTATCCACGAGATGTTTTTTTTTTTTTTTGATCGATTTTTTTTTTTATCTGATCGATTTCATGAGGCGTCGTGTTTATTAATTAAAAAAAATGCATTTAAATATTTTTTTCATGTTTATTTCGTGCTGTAAATATTAAAAAGAAAAAAAAAGATCATTCATTCACATGCCGCTTGTTTTGAGGCGAATATAGTTATCTCACATTTATTATTTGTATTTTATCATAAAATTGACAATTTATAGGCTAAGACTTGCGTGCTACAAATAATGAATGGATCTCCTACGACGAACGTCAAAGTGCCGTCGTTTTGCAAGACAAGACATGATCAGAATTAATGCTAGGTTTCTGCTATCCACACAGTGGCGTAGCAAGTCAGCCTTGGGCCCTGATTCAAAAAAATCGGTTAGCTTGTAGCTCGGTTTGATTTTTCTTAAGTACATAACATTACGTGAGCATTCACAATCTGCTTTATTTACGGTATACATGCTTGGAAATAATATTTAATATTTATTATAAAGTCCATTCATTATTTGTAGCACGGAAGTGCTTGACTCGTTTAAAAAAACAAAAGCTTCAATTTAACAAACATAAAATGGTTTAAACATATTTCTTAATTAACTTAATAAAGAAACGAAACGAAATCTAGCCACTTTGCCATTAAAATTCAAAACAGCTATTTTAATGGCTGCAACATGTTCTGATAAGTAGCTGGACAGGGACAGGGCTCAATTAAAAAGTTCCCCTCGGCTCGGCGGGCCCCCAATCTGCCCGGGCCCATATGGACCTGCATACATTCCAGTTATCAAGTCCTCCGCTCACGAAATTCATCTGATATGTTGCCTTTGCTATGATAAACACCGGTTCCGCGCTGTTTTCACGTGGGTGTGTAGTGCTGCTTATATTATTCTTCTTAAAACGCCGGAACACTGAACGTTTTCAGGTTGATAATGTAAAACTACGGACTAAGTTTTCTTGCACGCACCCGTTTTTAACACATCTTGACTGTCGACAGTCTGACATTAATAATAACGAGATCCCACAGTCTGACATGATCAGCAAGTTTGTACAGTCTGACAAGTGCAATCCTAAAGGACTTTAAAAAAATCGCACAGTGAGCGCCCGGCTTTAGCCACAGCTGTCATGAGTCGCACTGGAGTGACGTAATCTCCCCCTTCGACTGATTGGCTAGAGGAGCAGCTGTCAATCTAGACTAGTGGACCAATGGTGACACTGAAGCCCGCCCTAATTTACATAAATCTCGGACTGCAAAGTTTTGGAACTCAAGCGCAGAACGCGACAACGTGAGCAAAGGGGAAAAGAGCATAAGCGCACAAAAAAATAAAATATGAGAGGAAAACCTAATTTTGTTTGTGACTCGAAAAATGCTGAATTCGTGTTTCAGTTTTGTGCAATATAATTTTTAATGGGTTTACATTTTGAATTTGCGCTCATTATTTTTTCGATCCGTAACCACGTTGTTTGATTTTCTAAATAAATTTGCATCTATTTTTCATTTTTGTGCGTTATAATTTTACATGCCTTTTTAATTTTTTTATGTACGCTTATTATTTTTCGTTCTGTTACTGCAATACATTTGACGGAAATTTGATCCCATACTCACGTGCAACTTTTACAGAAGGTTCAAATGCTCACTGATGCTCCAGAAAGAAAAATGATGCATTAAGAGCCCGGGGTGAAAACTTTTTAAATATAAAGATCAGGGTACATTTTCTTAATGTTTCTGGGAAACATGCAAATATCTTCTGTCGCTTCTGAAGGACAGTACTAAGTTATAAAAATATGACATTCAGGCAAAATAAGAAAAATGTGCACATCTTCATTCCATTCAAAAGTTTTCACCCCCTGGCTCTTAATGCATCATGTTTCCTTCTAAAGCATCAGTGAGCGTTTGAACCTTCTGTAATAGTCGCATATGAGTCCCTCAGTTGTCCTCAGTGTGAAAAGATGAATCACAAAATTATACAGCCATTGTTGGAAAAAGTTCAAATACACAAAAATGCTGGAAAAACAAAGGATTTGTGGGACCTGAGGGATTTTTCTGAGGAACAGCAGGTAGTTTAACTGTTCAGGACAAACAGGGGACTCATAAACCACAAAAACACAGCCCTGGATCATTCAGGTAACAACACTGCATTAAGAATAGGGTCATTTTTATAAATTCAACTATTATTTTCTCTTGTGGACTATATGTAAACATCTTTTATATGAAATATCTTCAGGTCAGTACTAAATAAAAAATACCATGCATTTTGTATGATCCTTCACATCCTTCTTAACTGTATATAAACACAAAATAACTTTGTTTGGGCTTGTTTTTTTAAGAGTATCATTTATAGTGTTTCTTTTTTAATTTTGTATTCATCAAAGAATCCTTTAAAAACAGGCCAGTTTACACAAAAATATTAATCAGCATAAAAGGATCATGTGACCATGAAGACTGAAGCAACGCAGACTTATCAAAAAACTAAAATCCTACAGTCTCCAATGAATGGTATAACACACAGAGACATAAACATTAACAAATAATGTGAATAAAGCACTGATCGATTGTTTAGAATCAATAAGGTCCTCTGGGACAGGTGCGCTCTTCATTCAGTCTTTATTACAGATGGAGAGAGATCAGAAAATTAGGCTAAAACCCGAATCAGAGAATAAGACTGTGAGAGAAGCATCTCAAGGCTGACACTTAGGAACCATAAGAAAACAGATCAATAATTACTAGTAAAAACTGTAAAGGAAAAAAAAGGTTAAAAATATCAGTGGAAAAACTCAGGAACACTAATCGAAAATCATAACATAATCAGGTTTCTTCAGAGAAGTATCTGCATTAAATGAAACTCGAGCCACATTGTGTAGACAATCTGTGTTTTATAAAAACAGGTCCATTATGCAAGCTCAATTTAGAGTGCAACACTCTTATTAAAGCCAACACATACAGACAGATCATTAAAGTACAGATGAGGAAAAGGGTACAACAGGGGACAGAATCAGATTCTGTATTGCTATTATCATTTCAAACTATTCTGAACAAAAATATCTTTGAAATGACTGTATCCGACTCTCTCCTCACTATGCCTCCACCTATGAAATCATCATGACTGAAAACAGAAAATCAAAGGGCCACATCCTTATCAATGACAACACAACCTTAAATTAGGAGATCACGCATTCTTTGAAAAGTCCCACATTTTGCATAAACATTCTTCATCTTTAGCAATCCTGTCCTTGACGTTCCAGACATTCTTTTGATGCTGTTACATCAGAAAACAGCAAAAAGTCCCATCTTTTGCTCAATAAATATCAGGAATCTTGCCTTGCTTCCTGATACAAGGCCAAAAAAAAAAAAAGAAAAAAAAAAGAAAAGAAAAAGCCCCAAACAAAAAGAGGCAACCCATAAACATCTGTAGTCTGCCATACATTTAAAAACTGAATCCCATCAACCATTAGAGCATTTATTCAGAAAGGATACATCCCAAAAACCTTACACAAGAGGCCAGAGGGAGAGAAGATATTCTTGTTTTTACAAAGCAGAAGTACTGGAGCACTGCAGATGCTATGTGTCAGGCTAGTCCAGGAGTTTTTGTACAGCTGAAAAACTGAGTATGGATGTCATTTAGTTTGGGTAACGTGTTCTTTTAGTGGCAACTCCTTGTTTATGTATGTAAAACATTACCAAGATAATGTATGTGTGTGTGATGTCTCCAGTAGCGTTTGTGATTGTAAGGGTCAACTGAACTCTGCAGGACAAAAAGAAGGACTGTGTATGTGTCTTTTTTGTGTTAGGAATGGGTTGGAGCATCTTCAAAACTTATGATGCTGGATTCCTGTTGTCCCGTAGGATTTTGTATGGAGCTGGGTGCTGGTGGCAAAGTCTCTCGGCTCGAAAGGAGAGGAGTGTCTGTTCGCACCTCCTCATCTTCATCGTCCTCCTCATCTTCCATGCTAGGCCAAGCCGACTGGTCTTCCACACGCTTCAGACGCTCATTCAGAGCTTTCAATGCCAGTTGCCTGTGGGGAAACACAAGAAAATGTAATTGTTGCTGCTATCAGCCAATAAACAGATAAACAAATATGGATACATCAAAACTGAGAACAGTCAGCGTGGTCTATGTCAAATCTACTTTCTTTATTAGCTCTAGGGATGCAATGTTGTACCATATCGGTCATTTGTTTATTTAGAGATTTGTTTCAAATATACTAAATTTATTTAAATCAAGTTGAAAATAAAATGTAAATATTAGACGAAAAGTGTAAATGTAGAAATTAGAAAATATAAAAGGTAATTAATAATATTAGTAAACACTGTAATTGTATTTAAATAATACTAATGAGTTAATAATTAGTAGAATAAAAAAAAGCCATATTTTTCATACTGTACATTAAAAAAAAAAAATTGTGCTTCCTAAACTCAGTTGTAAAATGTAAATATTAGATGAAAATGTACATTTAGAAAAAAATATATTGTTGAAGTATTAAAATGACAAATGAAAGCTAACTAGATGCATTAAAAATAATAAAAATGACAAAAGCATGTGCCAAAATGAGAAAAAACTAATTAAAATAATTGTAGTTTAAGTCTTAGTAATTTTGTCACATGCTTTTATTTTTATATTTTCAGTTTTCATATTTTAAATTATTTGGAAAACTAAAAATAAAAGCTAATTCAAGAAAACACTATAATTGTATATGAATAATATTAATGAGCCAAACTAAGTCGAATAAAAAAAAACTGCCATATTTTTCATACTGTACATTAAAAATGTGTGAATTCTAACTTCAGTTGTAAAAAGGAAATATTAGATGAAAAATGTAAATTTAGAAAAATTAGTGTTGATGTATTACAAAGACAAACAAAAGCTAAATAGATGCTTTAAAAAAAAAAATAATAAAAATAAAAGCATGTGCCAAAATTATTAAAACAAATTAAAACAATTGTAGTTTAAGTCTTAGTAATTTTGTTACATGCTTTAATTTTTATATTTTCAGTTTGTATATCATTTTAAATTATTTGGAAACTGAAAATATAAAACTAAAAAGTAATTCAAAGTATTAGAAAACACTATAATTGTATATAAATAATATTAATGAGCCAAATTAAGTAGAATAAAAAATATTAGCCATATTTTCATAATGTACATTAAAAATGTGTGATTCCTAAACATAATTGTAGCATTTAAAACAAGTAATTTTAGTTTCTAATTAGCAGAAACAGTATATAATGTTTATATCAGCCATAACATGAAAATAAATATCTGCTTATGAGTACTGCTCTGAATTAAATCAATTTACCTCCTCCTTTCTGCGTCTTGTGGGTCTGTGCCTGGTAGGCTGATGGTGATGGAGGATGGAGCCCCGACATCATAGCGCTTCACCATCTTTCGACAAACTTTTATCTTCACAAGGGCAGCATGCACAAGCCCAGCTGCAAAGCCGACGGCCGGCTGGAGCGCCTCTGGGAAGAACGAGGCGAAGGCAAAGTGGTCCGACATGTCTCCACGCCCCCTAGGGTGCCTCTGGTAGAAGCGCAGGTAAACCCACCCGGACAGAGCGCCGTACCCGCATGCTGCTAGTGGAGCTAAAGTGTCCAGCAGCCCCGCTAGCCGCAGGACGGCTATAGCTAGCAAAGCCAGCGCCGGGGCAGCTTTCAAGCGTACTTGAGGAACTCGAAGCACTGTGGTGTCTCCCGCAGTCTGCTTCAGTGCTACAAGCACGCCCCCCAGAAAAGCGGGTGCGCCGTACACCCGCACGGCAAACAGGTAGTCCAGGTCAAAGGTTGCAGCGTAGGTGAGAAGATAAGAGAGTCCAGACAGGAGACCGGCCGCTACGTTTACCACGGCGAAGAAGATCAGCAGCTCCAGGGCTCCCCATAATGGCTCCAAAAGCCGTCCGGCAACCATCACAGTAGCAATATTCACTGCCACACCGACAATGTGCTGCTCCACCACTGCATGGGTTAGAAGCGTCCAAACCCAGAAGTTTGGTGGGAAAAGAAAGCCAGGTGTGACGCCGAGCAGGTAAGGGGTGTTAGCAGCCCAGGAGAGCAGGTACAGCAGGATCACTGTGGCACATATGGACTTGACCACCACGCTTGTGCTCGCGAGTGCACTCAAAAAGTGCTGCCGTGCCACTGGCAGGTAACGGTTCATCCTGACGGATTTGAGTCCTCAGTTGTAAGCGCTCCGGAAATGGCAAGCCTAAGAAATCAGCAGCTTATGTCAAATTTGAGGGACACAACCAGGAGGTGAAACCCTGACATCAACATGCAAGCAGTGTTACCTCATCAACAGAGGTTTTGCAAGGATGAAAATTGTGGAAAATGACAGTGCTACCACACACTGGTCTTACAGGTGATTGCAACACTTGTGGTGAGATAAGTAGATCTTAACCTCCTTTAAAAGACAAAAAAAACTGTTTCTTTAAATAATAGTGTTACCTAGAAAATAACACAAATAATTTTATATTCCAGTATGTATACAAAACACTTTTAAATACTAAAGCTTTAGTGAAAGGTAACTTTTCTGAAAGGTAAGTTGTTGACCTTACTGACAAAACATTGTTTTTTACTATCTACCTGCTCAGGTCTTCCTGTTTCTTAGTTGTTAATATATAATTCATCACTTATGCGTTTCTATCAGGGTCACCTGAGCTATTCTACCTGTTTATCAGCACCGTCTGCTAACACTCCAAAAACATCACCTCCTCGATTTAAATTAACACATTTTCATGTCAGTTTGACAGTCTCATGTCTTATAAAAGCCTTTTGGTCTTAGTTCAGGCACTTGCCGTTTGTTTTAGGGGTATAACACGCGAAGAAAGGCGAGCTACAAACAGCTTTCTCTCCGGTGGCATGTCCTCTCAGACCGGCCTGGAGTCGCAGTTCAGTCCGGGGATTTCCTCTCAAAACAGGCCGCCAGGTAGCAGGTTTGAAGCCAGTAAGCGTGAATCCGAAACAAGCGTCCCGGATTTCTTTTTAGTATCCTAACGTCGACATTTCTTCTGAATTAAGCTTGTGTTTTGCTGTTTGAGTATGTGGCGTTTCCAGCAAACAGCCACAAAGCACAAACATCAGATTTGCAAACGTCACCGTTCAGCTTTGCGACTGGGCGTGTCGTTTACGGCACTGTTTAGCTAAGACTGCTGGGTAATATAGTTTTTACGTGATCGCTAAGGGAGGTCGTTTCTTTTTAACAGATGCTTTCACCTATTTCTTAAAACTAACCAGTATTTATTCTTATGCTACCAGTAGTATTGTTTTTTTAATACTAGAAATACAATAGTGACTGGTAGCTACAAATAGCCTAATTATTTTGTTGCTGCTATAGTGCCTATTACATTATAGTGACAAAACAACTTTTCCATTGTTTTTAGGTCACTTTTACCAATGTTGGGGGGATTTTCAAAGGCGAGATTCAGTCAGTAATCCTACGCGATCTGGAATTTCTGAAATTTCGTGTGAGGTTCTGAAGATTTCCCCACAGATTTCGCAACATTCAAGTCTGTCCTATGAACATTTGTTAATGTGATGGCACCATATTGGTATCAAACGGTTTTTTTTCTACTAATAACTGCTATGTATTCTTTAGTTACCAACTATTCAACTATTCCTGCTTCTAAAAATAGAAACAGATTGCAGCGATTAAAATAGCAATGTAATTGTTTAACAGTGCTAAAGGAGGAAGTACTAACATGGAATGAACAGAGCTGGGTTGATTACTTACAAATTAAATTAGTAGGGTAGATTACTTATTGTAATCCGTTGCTGATTCCAAATGACATGACAAAAATTGAGGTTAGTAATGTAACCCATGTCTGGTAACATAATCAGACTACTTTTTGATTTCTTTTAGAATACTTTTGATTGACTTGTTTATGACATTGATTTAAATAACATAATTGTGTACCATATTGATATAATAATACAAAGAGAAAATATATTCCATTTGCTGTTATTAACAACATGCAGTGCAATAAACATTACACTAATAAACATTGTGTGGTTTTAATTGAATTAATAATTATAATAATTTATTGCTATTGTGTGAATAATACAACTGAGGTCAAAAATTAACATACACATTGGAGAATCTGCAAAATGATAATTATTTTACCAAAATAAGATACAACATGCATAAATAACATACAAAATGCATGTTATTTTTTATTTAGTACTGACCTGAATAAGATATTTCACATAAAAAATGTTTACATATAGTCCATAAATGAAAATAATAGGTGTATTTATAAAAATGACCCCGTTCAAAAGATTCTTAATACTGTGTTGTTACCTGAATGATCCACAGCTGTGTTTTTTGTTTAGTGATAGTTGCTCATGAGTCCCTTAATTGTCCTGAACAGTTAAGCTGACTGCTTTTCTTTAGAAAAATCCTTCAGGTCCCACAAATTCTTTGGTTTTTCAGCATTTTTCCAACAACCCTTTCGAACAATGACTGTATTATTTTGAGATCCATTTTTCACACTAAGGACAACTGAGGGACTCATAAGCAACTATTACAGAAGTCTCAAACACTCACTGAGGCTCCAGAAGGAAAAACAATGCATTAAAAGCTGGGGGCCTAAATGTAATGTTTTTTTTTTGTTTTTTTTAATTTAGTACTGCCCTTCAGAAGCTACAGAAGCTACAGAAGATACTTACATGTTACCCAGAAGAGAAAATAAGTTGAATGTAATCATGTAATCAATAAAAAAGTAACTGTAGTCTAATTAGTAGTATTTTAAAATGTAATATAATCTAATTACAAGTACTTACATTTTGGAATCTGATTACGTAATCCAGATTACATGTAATCAATTACTACCCAGCACTGGGAATGAATAAGTAACAGTAATAAATGAATATTACTAATCACTATTGGAATAAATGTTAGTCTCTAATGAGTACTTAATACTGAAACTGAAAAAGATAACTAATCATTATTGGATGACCTAATTAAAAAATAAAAATAAATACTAGTTTTAAGCAATAAATGTATTTAAATGTAATAAAAGCATTATCCTATCTAGTCCACTAGATGGCAGACAAAACTCATCTCACACTGACTAGTATGAAGCTAATTCGAGCTCAGTCTTGTTGTGATTTACTTAAATGATCACAAATATTTTGCATTCTGTCAGAGTCTGTAAAGTTATGCAGTTACACAAATGGTGTGACCTCATTTGTGTAGAACACCATGTACAGAAAAGGTCTTGGCTGCTTCTTCACCTGTAGATCTGGGGTCTTGCGTGCCCGCTGGGATGCTGTCAGGTGTTGTTGCGCATGTTGTGTCCTCACAGAAGGTAGACTAGACAGTGATATTCAAGCCAGCAAGGATAAACTGTTCTCACCCGCTCACACAAAAAAACAATTCCTGACATCTACAAAGATTTAGCTCTTCCACAAATTCAGTAAGGTTTTAATTTCGCTGTTTTATGTCCATTCATCCGTTCTGGCAGCACACACACATTTATCTGTCATGGCAAAGACTTTCCATTGACTTTCCAGCTTATATGCTGAGCTCATGTTTTTTCTGCACCCCAATCCTAAATCATTAATTTTTACATTTGACAGTTTACTGCGTTTGTGGGGAACATCTGGTGTCCAACATATTTTACTGTCCTGGGATCATTTAGCCCCTACATGTATGTAAAAACTGAATGCACAGTAATATTTTCAATTTCCTAAACCTTAGCAGAAACCTTAATTTAGATTTTCATTACAGATCATCATTATTTAGTATGTTCATAAAAGCCAATTTCCTTATGGAGACCACTGGCTGCTGCCCAACCCCCAATATACAAAAACACACACTGAATACTAAGCAGGACCTTTCCGCAAATTCAGTATGTCACATTTCAAGGAAAAGGAAGGTTGTGACCCTCTAACAGCACTCTTTAATTTTTATAGCATTATGAAGGAGCTCTGTCTCCTGTCTCGCTTGCCTCCAGTGCCACATTTACCCAGCACACCTAAGCGTGACGAATCAACACCTGGTCAAAACACTTGGTTAGGAGACACAAATGCGTGTGGTGCATTTCAATGTGCGAGGAGGAAGCAAGGAGAAAAGAAAAAGAAAGATAACGGGGAGGGCAGTAAGATCAATGTCACTGAAAATTGCTGTCTGTCCGACACTCTGAATATACACTCACATGCAACGTGTGGAAACACACTCACACTATCTGTCCTCTCCAATTCTGTCAGTCCCAGATCACACGGCATCTTTTTATCTTTCATTCAACATTCATCAAGCTACTCATCTGTTGTCCTCTTGTTATCACTTTTGTTAGCTGCTGTCAGTCTGCTGTTCTGTGCTCCATCCTCTTTAATCATTTCTGTCAAAAACAGCAGAAACATTTTTAAAAATCATCTTTCATGCTCCACAGAAAAAAAGTTAAATTTTGAGTGAACTACCCTATTAATGTATTATATCTATTATGAAATGGAATCTGTATCACACATCATGCAGTGTGCACTGGATATGAACAGTGCTGTGGGCTTGTGTTATAGGTGTTTTTTTTTTTCCTGGCCTTTTGATGCCACTGGACCAGACAAGACCAGGCATTCCCAATTAAAGCCTCTGGTCTGCTGCCATACTTATTCACAGTCACTGTTCATGGAATGTGATCATCAATTACAGAGACTGTGAGAAAGTGAGAGCGCACATAAACATGGTTGCACTGTGAGCAAAATCGAGATCTGCAGATACCCAGAAGAGATTTATCACAATATTAAATTGATACACAACACGTTTGATAAATTAACAAACATATAGCAGCTCAGTATGTGTCCGTCTGCTACAAGATTGCTAAAATTAAGCTGGGTTTCCACTGTCTCTGACTGTCATGTTTCTCACTGTCATGTCATGATGTTTCACACATGTGTCTAGTTAGTCTTTTTTTCCCCTTGTATACACTGTATACAACTATAGTTAGATGTAACAGAATTATGTAATTTAATTACAAAATAAATGTAATTGTAATTAGTTACAGTTACTGAGAAAAAATGTGTAATTAAATTACAGTTATTTTGAAAAATGTTAATGATTACAAAGGGGGTTACATCTGAATTTTTTTCACATACACACCCCCACATACAGATTTAATTGACTTCTTTCATAAATGGCATTGATTGCTCTAAAATGAGACACCAATGTTTCAGGAGTTCAGGACACAGAATAGGACACAAGCTTTCTATAACTGTTTTATTTCCTACTTGGGTTTATGCATATACTTTATTTTTTAAGATTCTTAAGATGCTAGTGTTTCCTGTCATAACTACGCAAACATTTGATTTCAAAACCAGTATTATAGCTATTAAACTATTTCTTGTTATGATTTGAAATCTGTATTTAACCTCAGAATGATCTCACAGTAAATAAGAGGTGTTAAGTCTGAATTTGTGGTGGCTGTGCTTTAAAGGGGTCATCGGATGCCCATTTTCCACAAGTTGATATGATTCTTTAGGGTCTTAATGAAAAGTCTATAATATACTTTGGTAAAAAAAAAATGGTTGCGTAAAGCAACACCCTTTCTACCTTGCCAAAATCTGCTCTGCAAAATTCATCCCATTCTGGTCGAGGCTGCTTTAAATACAAATGAGCTCTGCTCGCTCTGCCCCTCTCTTCTCTCTGTGGAGTGACGAGCCTGTTTACTTTAGCCGCATTTAGCCGCTAAACTTGTTAACTAGTACATTATTAGGAAAGGCGATCGCAAAGATTCATAAAAAAAAACCTTATACTCACTTCTGCTGTAAGTGAAGCTGGATCGTGAATGATTCGCACGAACATAGACATATATATGTAGATCAGGAGGCGCATTCCCTTCACAAACAAAAGTCATCCACTGCATCTTCAGCAGCTCAGATGTTGGGAGTAAATGACGACCACTATGTTCATCATTACATCCAGCAACACAACACCTCAATCACTTAATTCTTGTCTAACTTACATCCCTGCTCTGGCATCAAAACATGGAGGTTGGACTGTTACAACTGATCTGACGTAAGACGCTCATGTCAATCAACTACGGTGGGAGCGGCCTCTGTTGGTGTGACGCCACAACAACAGGCATCTGAGAATGGCTCGATTTGAAAAAGGGAATATTATTTTTACAGATTAATTATAATTAATTATAATTTTTATCATTATAGGGTAGATTTGTACAAACACTGCCAACACACATTAATGTTCAAACAACATGTAAAAGTGAACTTAGCATCCAATGACCCCTTTAAATTAAATTATTATTCGGCTCTGTGGAATGCTTGTGTTACGGAGTGAAGGAGACGGGAAGCAGGCGGATCCAAACGCATAGCTTTTATTGAACAAAGACGTGGTCATACACAGGCTTAGGTTGAACATTGGCAACAGGTATATTCGGGCAACACACAAGAGCAATCCGTAAGACAGGCGAGGGTCAATTAGCGGCGAACGTAATCCAAGGGATGAGGCAAATGGGTGATCCAAAACGGAAGGCTAGAGTTCATTCGAGGGTCGAACAGAGTCCAAAATAACAATGCAAGGGTTAAATCCACGACAGGCAAAAAGTTCAGGGCAGGCAGACAAGACTCGAATGATTAGATACAGGAACAAGGCTAAACTAGACTTAGAAACGAAAATGGTACAGTTGCCAACACTCTTAATGGATTATATTGTAATGGATTGTAAGATAACTAACAAACTAGTACTGGAAGTACTAGTACTTAATTATTTATGTGGTGAAATGTATTGTGTAATAAAAGTGGTATGACTGCACTGTATCCTTTAAATGTCCGTCTAGTTTGAACTTGCCACTTGCTAGCAACTGATTTCCTAATGGAAGCTTTGCATTCAAATATTTAATCTCAGATCAGCGTTTTGTGTCTAATTATTTGCTTTTGTGGCAAGCAGCTGTGTAGAAAGGGGCATAATGTACATCCAGCCAGTTGCTATCACAAAATAAAGATGTATATTATCAATTACATATTATAAGCTTAATTCAAGTGATAAAGGATTTTGAAAGTCTGACAGTAATCAGTGTTGAATGCTACTGTAAGGTTAACTCTGCCTGGTTTATATGTTTCAAAATGATTTAGAAATTTAGAAAAGTAATCAAAAAGTGATCAAAAGTAATAAGTTACATTACTTTAATAAAGTAATTGAAATGTTACACTACTTATTATATTTTAAATTGAGTAACTTGTAATGTGTAACCTATTACATTTCCAAAGTAACCTTCCCAACACTGCCTGTATATTTACGTCATTGTGTTTCTTGTGTTTACTGTCAGGTTTTGTTCTGCCTAGGCTGTTGTTGGTGTGCTTAGTTCTGTTTTATTTATTTGTTTCTGGAGTTCCCTAGTGTCTGTTACTTTGTTTATAGTTTGGTGGTGAGATGAAGCTGCATGAAGCTTTGAATATATCCAGCTAGATATGTTGAAAACTGCATGAATAAGAATGGTGACTGTAATGCAAAAACAGAAGAGAGGGACGGGGTAAGCAGTCGCTCATTATCATTTAAAGAAACATGCACTGAAACAGGCTGCTGTGAACAGAGGTTTTTTTGACAAGGTAAAAACGGTGTTGTGTTACACTACAACTGAGAAATTTTAACCAAAGTATGTTAATAGACTTTTCATGTAGACTCTGAAGAATCATATCAACTTACAATTATGACAATGTGTCATAATTGTGTAATTTGGGCAGTGCTTTTGTTGATCAGAGGGAAATTATGGAGTTATAGACCAATTTAGAGCAGATGTCACAGTTACGTCACTTGCAGCTGTGCGCGCATAGTGGTGGCAGAGAAACACTAGTAACAAGTAGAGGGAAATGGATAAAATTCACGGAATAAGAGAAAAAATTTATTGTTCTGCCTTTGAATGTGAGAATCGGAATGCAAGTCATTTTTATAGAATACTGTCATCAAAGAGACCATCTGAAGCTAAACGTAGACGTTTAAATAGACACACTATGATTACTCTACCTTTAAAGCATAAATTTAAATTTAATTTTAATATCAATTGAATTTAAATGATAGGTCTACATAATATTCACATTTGCAGTTCATATTATATTAGCCCTACAGTTACAGCATGAAATAACCTATAACAATTTACATTCACCTATTTTATCTTACAATTCTGACTTTTTTTTCTCACAAATGCAAATTTATATCTCGTATTTCGAAATTTATAACTCAATTTAACTTGAGTTAACAATTAAACAATTTGTCAGTTCTAAGGGGAAAAAAGCCAGAAGTGTCGAAACTCATGATTCGGAGTCGAGAGAAAACAGAGAATGATGAGTAAAGCACTTCAATCAAATGAGGATTCGTACATCACCAGTGACGTCACTTCACTAATTTGTGTATGATTGTCTCATTTTGGAAAATTTTAAATTGTTCTTGAAACACCTATTATCTGCTTATTTAACATGATAAAGGAAAACATAATCCTTTTTCTAGGGCTAATCAATGTAATTATGTATTACAATGTAATTATGTATTTATGTTATAAAATAGTTATGCACACAATTATTCACAACCACCTATTTTTCAGAAATAGTGTTTAAAGAATACCATTAAGTGCAAAAATATGGATAATTCTCACTATAAATATCTCAGCTTGCCCAAATCTTAAATAGGAGCCACAAATGTGGATTATGTGCATCATATTACTATTTTGGCATTTTTTTATTCTTCATCTTAAGTCTGTCTTTGTTAATTGTTTAGTTTTATATTACTTCTTTCTTTCCTTCCTTCCTTTTTTCTTTCTTTCTTTCTTTCTTTGTTCAATTTGTCAGTTGCCACTTTTGTAGTTTACTTTATTTTACTTCATTTTTTAAATTTTGTACTAATATTGCATTTTTTGTTAATATTGTATATTTATCTGTATTTTACACTGCAACTGTATATTTATAATAAGATACAAATGCACAGTCAAGGCAAGAAATCACATTAAAAATGATTAAAAAATGAGAGAAAGTAGAAAAGAGAGATAAATGTACAGGGAAACACAGGAAAAGTGTGAAAGAAAGAGAAACTAAGAGGAAAAAAAGAAGGCAGACATAGAAGTCCAAAGATGCAAGGATGAGAGTGAACTTTAATGAGGAGCTCACACATAAATCTTGTGTTTTCATGGTTCATTTTTTATTCACTATCTGTTTATTCCATCAATGAGCCGTTGGAACCTAAAATGCACAACAAAGTTTCTGATCTTAGGTTCTGAGGTCTGAAGGTCTTCTGAACATGTCTTTCATCATCTTTTAGATGACGCAACTACATGCAGATGATACTGACTCATCTGTCCTCTGTGTAGATGAAAAATATTTTATATGTTGGGGGCTTGTGACTCACATAAATAGTATCTTCAATCATAATACTAGCCCAATTAATTTTATGTTTGTATATTCAGGAGTTATTATGATAAAAAGTAACATGATGAAAAACTTTTCTTGCATGGCCAATGAGGTCAATAAATGAGAGAGAGAGATCAGGGATGACAAACCCCCGATGTCATTTTATAATTCACTGATTTCTTTCAAAACTTCCAAAGCATGACTCAAAGCCACGTCATCGAAAAAACCCAGCAGCCGAAAGCACTTCCAACATCCTCCGTTTGTTCTTTTGAGACGGTCATGGTGATAACAGCAGGCAATCAAGACCAGCTCTCTGTAAAAACCACATCAGACGGCAACGGTTTCTACTTCCATTCAACAAAAAAACTCTTGTCAATAAAAACCATCTTGACACTTTTAGAGAACAAATTATTCAGGGACACAAAGAAAAATCATTTCAAGACATAAAATGCAACTGAAGTTCTCTCAGAACATCTGGTCAAAAGATTACTGAAACATTTTGAATTTTTGGAACATTGCAAATGTTCCTAAACATTCCTGAAGTGCAAATTATGGGAAACAATTAAAAAAGAAGTTCACTTTCAGAACACAAATTTACAGATAATGTACTCACTTCTTTGTCATTCAAGAAGTTCATGTGATTCTTTCTTCAGTCGTAAAGAAATTGTTTCTTGAGGAAAACATTTAAGGAATGTTCTCCATATAGTAGACTTCAATGGTGCTCCCATGTTTGAACTTCCAAAATGCAGTTCAAATGCAGCTTCAAATGGCTCTAAACAATCCCAGCCGAGGAAGAAGGGTCTTATCTAGCAAAACGATTGGCCATTTTTGAAACAAAATGACAATTTATATACTTTTTAACCATCTCGCTTTCTTCTTCAACTTCAAAATCATCCTACATCGCTGTTTTACCCTTTTTTTTGTAAAGGGCGTTTGATCTTCTTTGCATGTTCGCTTTGTAAACACTGGGTTGGTACTTCTGCAGCGATGTAGGACGATTTTGAAGTTGGTGAAGAAAACAAGATGGGAGTTTTTCGACCTAACTGTATTAAACCAGAAAACACAGAGTTCACGCAGAGCTAGACACAACGAGCATTTGAGGTTAAAAAGTATATAAATTGTCAATTTGTTTCGAAAATGACCAATTGTTTCGTTTGATAAGACCCTTCTTCCTCGGCTGGGATTGTTTAGAGCCCTTTGAAGCTGCATTTAAACTACATTTTGGAAGTTCAAACTTGGGGGCACCAAAGAAGTCCACTATATGGAGAACATTCCTGAAATGTTATCCTCAAGAAACATAATTTCTTATCGACTGAAGAAAGAAAGACATGAACATCTTGGATGAGTAAATGATCTGTAAATTTTAGTTCTGGAAGTGAACTTCTCCTTTAAATAAATCTACAACACTAATGCACTATAATTCAATTATATATTAAACTTTTTTATATTCATACTGAACAGAGAAAACATCACCTAAAACTCACAAACTGAAAGGTAGGAGAAGGTCTAGCCATGAGTGAGCTCCATCTTCTGGCTTTTCATGGTTAATTTTAAGAAGTGGTTCCAGATCAATTCTCATTCCAAACTGCTAATGCAAGTCTGGTTCCAGAATTCCATTCCATTATGTCAATTTTTTAACCTGGATTAAGTTCAAATCAGAACGGCATATTAGACGGCTGCTATTTTAAAGCCTGTAGATCTGATGATCTCTTGGACGTGTCCAGCACAGGTTCCAAATTAAATTAATAGATGAGGGTAGTTGGGAAATATGGGCAACATTTCTTTTCTCTGTGTAAACAACATCCATCTTGTCTCTGTGGCATTATGGCTGTGCTGACCAGCTGGCCTAAGAAGTTGCCAAAAAGCCTTTTTTTTCATTTATTCATTTAGACTACTTATTTCTGGTTTTCAGTTGAGGACATTGCTGTTCTGTTCTTCCTAAGCAGATGATGGACCACCATACTGTAACAGAGACCCTACAGGAATATTCCTCTAAAGTTCCTCCAGCAGCTGCAGTTGAATGTGACACAAAATTGCCCATCATGCAGATTTGCATGTATGACAAAACCTAACAATGAATCGTCTCCCACTGTGTGTGACACAAGTGAGAATATTGTTGTATTGTTAGCTGCTACATGAGGTGGTTGATAATTAGTGAAAACAAGTCATGCTGTGTCCTTTCTTCTGAAAATAAAAGAGAATTTTCAGGATGATTTAACCAATCTAGCCATAGAACTGCATCTAATACAGGCCAAAGTATGGCACTATAATGTCAGTAAAATTGAAATATATAATTCAATATATTTTATTATAATAAATTATGTATACTAAACCTTTTATATTTAGTTTTTAGTTTTATCATTATATAATAGGGGTGTAACGGTACACAGATGTCACGGTTCGGTACGTACCTCGGTTCGGGGGTCACGGTTCGATAGGATTTCGGTACAACAGAAAAAAAACAAATCTACTATGCTAGATTTCTTTTCATTTATTTTAAACAGACAGTAGTACAAAATAAATTTTTTTTCCACCTACATGTGAAAAGGCAAGGCAAGGCAAGGCAAGTTTATTTATATAGCACATTTCATACACAGAGGTAATTCAAAGTGCTTTACATAAAAGGAAGTAGAACAATCATAAAAACAATGATCACAACAATAAAACAAAAAATGTGAAATGTAAAAACTGATTGATATAATGATTTAAAAATTGATTTAAAATAAATTTAAGACAGTTAAAAACAGAAAATGATTATACATAATGCAATCAGTTCGGACGAAGCACAGTGCTCATTCAGTAAATGCACAGCTAAACAGATGAGTTTTGAGTCTAGATTTAAATGTAGCTAATGTTTTAGCACATTTGATCTCTTCTGGAAGCTGGTTCCAACTGCGGGCAGCATAATAGCTAAAAGCGGATTCCCCTTGTTTTGTGTGAACCCTTGGTATTTCTAACTGACTCGATCCTAATGATCTGAGTGGTCTGTTAGGTTTATATTCAGTGAGCATATCTGCAATGTATTTAGGTCCTAGGCCATTGAGTGATTTATAAATGAGTAAAAGTACTTTAAAATCAATTCTAAATATAACTGGAAGCCAGTGTAGGGACCTGAGGACTGGTGTGATATGCTCAGATTTTCTGGTTCTAGTCAGAATCCTGGCAGCAGCGTTCAGCGTTAATGGTTTTCTTGGGAAGGCCAGTGAGGAGACTATTACAATAATCCACCCTGCTTGTGATAAAGGCATGAACAAGTTTCTCCAAGTCTTGACTGGAAACAAAACATCTAATTCTTGCAATGTTTTTGAGATGATAGTATGCTGATTTAGTTACTGCTTTGACATGACTACTGAAACTAAGGTCTGACTCCAGAATCACACCAAGATTCCTGACTTGGTTTTTAGTTGTTTGACCCCTAGCATCAAGGTATGCATTCACCTTAAGACCTTCCTCTTTGCTTCCAAATGCAATGACAGTTTTCTCCTTGTTTAACTGAAGGAAGTTCTGGCACATCCAACTGTTAATTTCATCAATGCATTGGCAGAGGGAATCAATGGGGCTGTAGTCATTTGGCGATAAGGCTAGGTAAATCTGGGTATCATCAGCATAGCTGTGATAGGCAATTTGGTTCTTTCTCAAAAAAAAAAAAAAAGACTAAATATTATATCTATTTATAATGTCATATATAGGCTATACAATCTGCAGTTCATATATACATACACTGTAAAAAACAATTTGTTGAGTCAACTTAAAATAATGTGTAACCTGGCTGCCTTAAAATTTTAAATTCAGTCAACTCAAAAAAAGTTTATGCAATATTTGAGTTGAATCAACTTAAAATTTTAAGGCAGCTGGGTTACTTACCCATCTGTTATGTTTAGCAAACACAAATATCTAAGTTGTTACTTAGTACAACTTAACATTTCAAGTTGAATAAACTTATTTTAGTTGACTGAACTTAAAATTTTAAGGCAGCAGGGTAACAAATTATTTTAGATGACTCAACAAATTGTGTTTTTTATTTTTTACAGTGTACAAGGAATAAATACTTGACATACGTTTAATTTAGTTAACTGTTAGACAAGGGAAAAGCTGTGCGACACGTAACGTAGCCTATATTTGCTATATTTCAGTTTTGTGACAGAAAGGAAACTCAAATGGCAGAAAGCGACATCCTATTTGTTTTTTTTTAGTTGATTTTGCTGGTATGAGGAAAGTTGAAGTAATCGCGCCGGTGCACACAAACACAAAACATATCCAGGCTTCTAGCATTGCTAACTTGACAGCACAGTTGGTACTTTATCAAAATGAAACACAACCAAACATCAGCACACCCGCCTCACTGTGTCACCGTTAGAACATGACTGAATTACAAAGCCTATAATTTACATAATAAATAATAGTTTAGCATTTGGATACATCACAAATATGAAACTATTATTATTTGTGTCGAATGAGAAAGGTAGGATACAAGAGCACAAAGCTCCATTTCGCAAACAGTTAAGTGCGCAAGCCTTTAAAGTATACGCCTTTGTCAGTGAGAAACGCGTTCAGAATCAGCACATGCTCACTGTCTAGTGGTCTTTGTTTTCAAGTTCGCAACTCCTGGCATTCGCTGTTCTTCTGCCAGCCGTTATCAAACAGCGTTTCATTACTGCGGCGCCCCCTTCTGGATTGAGGGCGAATTGCCTGTATTCATTATAAGGCCTCATGCACCCAACCGAGTTGCCCGTACCGTGACGGTTTAGTACGAATACATGTATCGTTACACCCCATTATATAAACCTTTAAAATTTTGCTTAAGCAATTTTGTAGATGTAGTTGGTGCTGATGAACAGGGAAAACATTGGCTGACATTCACAAACTGTATATACCATATATAAATATATAGTAGGGCTTGCAAACGATTAATCGCGATTAATCGCATACAAAATAAAAGTTTGAATTTGCCTAATATATGTGTGTGTACTGCATGTAATTATTGTGCATATATAAATACACACAAATTAATGTATATATTTAAAAGAAATATTTATGTACAAAATATTTTATTTATATATAATGCAAATTCTATACAAATTATAATAAATACATGTAAATATTTATTTAATATATACAAGAATGTGTTTGTTTTTATATATACATAATAATTACACACAGTACACACACATACATTAGGCAAACCCAAACTTTTATTTTGTATGCAATTAATTGCAATTAATCGTTTGCCAGCCCTACAGTATTTCATTTTTAATATACCTTAGTCTATACATCTGCAAAACTGTGTGCTGCTGTGTCAGATGCACAAACTTTGCTCTATCACCCTGAAGCTTGCCACATCATCTAATTTTCCAGCCCTCTCTGCCTCAATCCCTCTGCCCATCCTTGCTTTTCCCTGTTATTCACAGCTTCATGCTGTCATTATGGTTATCCTGGAGTTACAGTTGGCTACCTTATTTTCACCTACTGACTTTGAGAAGAAATTTAAACGGTGCAGTAGCAGGAAACCAGGAACTGGCACACATGCTGAGACCACAGTCTTAGTTTGCAAAAGAAACACACTGCTTATACACAAATATTTGGTAACTTACATTTTAGATGCATTAATCCCAGTTACTTGAGTCTGATCTGTGTTCTGCCAACAAAATTATTTTTGAAAGAAGCTGAGGAAGCCGTTTCTGAAGGAATCGGTTGAGTGAATGATTTAATGACTCACTCATGATGGGCAGGGATTTGTTCTTTTCTGAATGAATCAGTGTACAAGTCAGTTGAATAAATGGGCCTTACCATACACCCGGCACAATGCGATGAGTGTTTTTTGCAAATTTCAGCGATGACCGGTTTTCCGTCATTAAAATAGCAAAAGTGGATTCGGACATGCCCTAAGCGTACCTGCATCATGCGCTTCAGACCATGCACTACGAATGTACCAGGGGAACCCCAATAAAAAAAAAAAAAGTATTTTATCCCCCGAAATGCGATTTTTAACAGGGCACCCCGCCTTGAAATGCGATTGGGCTAGTTTTGAGTAACAATTGCGCAGGTTTTATTGTGAAAACCTGGCACTCAAGGTACCCCTTTAGCATCACTTTTCGACGTGCAGGGTCCTCCATTGTTTTCAGTTGTGGTTTGCATGCATTTGTAAAAAATATAATTTTATATAAATTTGTACTTCAATTGGAGTACCTAACCCTACCCCTACCCTAAACCTACCCACTTCTAAACAATATAAAACACGTAACAGGCAAATATATGTACAGTCACAGATATTTATTGCAAAAACTGACCATAAACAAGCAGTATAATAAACAAGCAAGTAGTTGTATCTGCCTGTTATATCTTGTGTTTTATTGACAGATGGTGGGTTTTAGGGGCAGGGGTCAGGTTACATGCTGATAAATGTGTAAATAGTGTAATATAAATAAAACTGTTGTGACTGTTTGTATTGAAAACCACACCCCAGTATACTGTATATGCAACAATAGCAATATTATTTCCTAATATATAATTTAATCATGACGACAAAATTTCCAGTACCTTTCGCATCGGCATATTGACTCCAAGGGTTTCTTGTTTAAAGAAATAGAGGACCCTGCACGTCAAAAAGTGACACTAAAGGGGTCCTGACCAAGCGTCAATATGTGACGAGTTGGGAATGAGAACGTGCTGTTTGCGCTTGTCAAGATACTGGCATTTGCGCAATTATTTAACATAAATAAAACATGTCTTAAACTATTTTGCCCTTGAAATGGCTGCATTTGTTGTTGCTAAGAGGAGGCACCACAGAGAACACAGAGCATGTGGTAGAAGGGAGAGGATTTTTTCCACATGTATTAATTTATTTGGAATGCCAGAACAACACATTATCTGAACATATCGCTTATCAAGCCATGTTATTTTTAATTTGCTTCAGGAAATAAAAGACTATTTGGACCCCTTAACTAGAGTCACACAATACCATGTCTATCAAAACAACTAGCAAACCTTAATTTTTTGGCCTCCGGTTCTTTTCAACATACTGTGGCTTCTTTATATCTTAATTCTTTATACGTGACTACACTAATTCGCGCTGCACTTGGTATATTGCGTTGGTCGATATGTAAATAAGATGTTGCGTCTGTGTTCTTTAATTTTCGCATTGTTAGTAAATCATCCGCAGAAATCTCCCCTCCCGTCGGCGCTAATTTTCCCTATTTAGGCCCAATGTCATTCTCAAACGTTCACTGGTTGCCACCTGCTGGTCTATAAATGTAACCTGCAGAAAGAGTTATTGTTAAATACTTTGGAAATTCCTCTCCTCTAGTATGGAAAGCACAAACACAAACAAGCTCAGTGATGCAAACCATCCCATGCTGTAAAAATAGCACCACTCTCGGGACAGCCAATCAGATTAGAGGACCAGAGGTACTACTGAATAATGTTAAAGTGATAGTTCACCCAAAAATGAAAATTCTGTCATTAATTACCCACCCTCATGTCTTTCCAAACACGTAAGACCTTCATTCATCTTCAGTACACAAAGATATTTAAGATAAGAAATTGTTGAATAAAGTTGTTATTTTTGTTTTCTTCATGCACAAAAAGTATTCTCATAGCTTCATATAATTACGGTTGAACAACTGCCACATGGACTATTTTAGTGATGTACTTACTGTCTTTCTGGGTCTTGAATGTGTCTATGCAAGGTCAGTAAGTCTTATTTTACAGTCTAAAATAAATACTGATATGTTCTGATAGTGTTCCTTTAGATATTGTTGGCTCATTCCAGGCGTAATCCTGAAAGTTTTTCTCATCTATATGCATGTTTATGAAGAATTATGAAGTTATGATATAATATGCATAATTTCCCAGTACAAAATCTCCCTTTCTAAAGCACCACATCGTAGGTGGCTGTTTCTTGCTGTAATCTCCACCGCAGTTCAGATTCTATTAAAAATGCATGGGATGCATTGAGACGGATTGCTTTGAAGCATGTCTTGGATGTCGGATCAAAAGAACCCCGGAACACTTTTTGGATTGTCTTGATGAACAATGTTTTTTTCCAGAAGCTAATCGTATCACTGCAGATTTTGCAAGCAGCGGGGTGTGTCTCTCTGGTGGTTGAAATACAGTGAGCAAATTAAACGATTTGTTGTATTCAAAGCTTATATTCACTGTAAAAATACTATTATTTTTTCAATTTTGCACAGCGGATCGAAAAGCAGTCCAAAAATGTATACAATGTCAAATTTATGATTCAAAGAACTGAAAAGAAAACTAACAGAATCCAACTTTACACTTTTTCTTGTTGTTTAGCAACAGGGTGATGCAGAAGATCTTTGGAAAGCTATGAAACCATGGCCTGTGGCCAGAAGAAAATTCCATCACTGATGTTTTCATTTTAAAGCAAGAGAAAGAAGATTGATCAAATAGATGATTGGATCAAATTACATTGTCATACAAAGCATGAAACCTGAAAAAAACAACAACTTCCAAGCTGACAAACTCCAGAATCTTAATAGGTGTGTGAAAAAGAAGTCGGTGTGTGTGAGGAAAATGTGTCTGTTTTAGTGAAGTAAAAATCAGACAGAGAGAGAGAGAGAGAGACAAAGAGAGAAAGTGTCTAGCCATAAAATGGGAGTGGAGAGGAGGGTCAAAAACAAGGGGACAGGGATAATACACAAGAAGAGCAGAGCGAGAGCGAGCGAGAGAGAGAAAAAGAAAGGGATGGAGAGAAAAAGCAGGAGGACCAGTACCAGAGAGTGTGTGCTTTCTAAGCAACATCAGACGTCAGTACTGTGGCTTTCTGACTCTGAGTCTGTTCGGATTATGTCAGTCCTTCACATCAAGAATCATTTGTAGAGTTGCTCACTGTCAAAACGGACTGACCGCCATTCGCCTGCTCATCCTCCAGCACTGAGCACCAGAGCTCAAGCTCTCTGAATGTGGGGATATACCTCTTTTATGTCTTTCAGTGTCTCTCTGTCATAATCTGTTCTACATTCTATCTGTGTGTGTGAGTTTTGCCATACTTTGGATTCTACCTGGACTCCATGTGGGTAGTCAAGCACACACTCTCCCCTGGAAGGTAAGCTGTGTCTGAGGTGAGTGATTGAGTGGAAATATGGGATTGCCTAAACTAGGCATCACTGAGCTGGGTTCTGTGTTATTCTGTGACAAGTATTAAGAGTGACTTTTTGAATGTCAGGCTTTTTGAATGTGCTGTAAAGGAATATTTGACAGTTTTATGATAAATGTGGCTTTGAATGTAAATATCTTTAGTTTAGTTGCTAGTTTTTATGTTGTTCGGTCTTAAGTGTGTTTGGTAACTTATTTCACCTGTACATTAGTAAGGCATAGTTTGAGGTACTCTGTGAATTAAACTGGTTTCTTTTAATGGTTTATTTAGGAGTATAAATGGACCAATAAGGAGGTTGTGAATCAGTCTACCAGATAAACTGACATGTTGATATCTGGCTGAAACTTTTTTCAGCAAATCATATTTGATTACACATGATCGTATCATTATAAAAATAATATATTTTTAAGATTTACTGTTATTTGTAAAATGTAAAATAATAATATTGTTATAGAACACACAGTTATTATGAAACTATACATATTTTTCTTCATTTGTACATAACTTTGGAAAAAGGTGATTGCTAAATGAATGTACTATACATGTAAAATATAGACCAACCAGAGGCAGTCAGTGAGGGTGGAAGAAAGAATATGGCTTATATACATTCTTAGAAATAAGGTACAAAAGCTGTCAGAGGGACGGTATCTTTTCAAAAGGTACAAATACATATAATTTAAGTACTAATATGTACCCTTGTAATATGCATCCCTTAGGGGTAAATAAGGTACAAAAGTGTGATTTTTTTGAAAAGGTACTGCCTCAGTGACAGCTTTTGTAATTTTTTCTGAAAGTGTAGAAGTGTGGTTTGTCCTTTTGTGGAGAAGACCACATCACCATACACTCTTAAAAATAAAGAAGTACCTTTTTTTGTCTAAATGGTTTCATAAAAAACCTTAAACATCTGAAGAACCTTTCTGTTTCACTAAATGTTCTTTTTGGCGAAAGAAGGTTCTTCAGATTATAAAAAGGTAAAAAAGAGATGGTTCTTTAAAAAACCTTTAACTGAATGGTTCTTTGTGGAACCAAAAATGGTTCTTCTATGGTATCGCTGTAAAGAACCATTTAAAGCACCTTTATGTTTAAGAGGGTGTGGGGTAATGGTCAGTACAACTAAAAGTGTAAGGATTAGAAGAAATGTGAGAGCGTGTTCCCACATGGAAAGAACCTATATGAGGATATATGCGCATATATGAAACCTGTATGCAGTATATATGCACATATATGATAATATATATGCTGCATATATGCGTATATATGCCACATATAGGCAAAACTGAGGCGCATATATGTGCATATACAGGCCATATAGGTCTCCTGTATTGCTTCTTTATATCCACAAAAAAGCCCTATATGTACATACAAGATATATCTCCTATATAGCTCATGGCAGGATCTGGTCATTTTAGCTCATATCTCACTTTGGCAACTGTCATACATGATGCCTAGCTCATATTTTCTATTATCAAGGCAATAACTAAGAACTAACTAAAAAAAAAAAAATGCAAAAAACTTATGTGCGAACACGTGAAATTGGTATCACATGTAATTGGCATGTTATGGAATTTACCCACACGGAAATAACCTATATAAACATATATGTTTTAATATAGGTTTTGATATAGGTTTTTAATATATGTGACATATATAAAATATATGTATAATATAGGAAAACGGCCAATTTTATATATGTCACATATATTAAAAACCTATATCAAAACCTATATTAAAACATATATGTTTATATAGGTTATTTCCGTGTGGGTTAAAGGATTACAGCAGTTCACTTCCAGAATAAAAATGTCCTGATAATTTACTCACCCCTATGCCATCCAAGATGTTCATGTCTTTCTTTCTTAAGTCGAAAAGAAATTAAGGTTTTTGAGGAAAACATTCCAGGATTTTTCTCCATATAGTGGACTTCAGTGGAGATAAATAGGTTGAAGATCCAAACTGCAATGTCAATGCAGCATTAAAAATCTCTACACGATCCCAGCTGAGGAATAAGAATCTAGCAAAACAACTGGTCATTTTAAAATATATAAACTTTTTAACCACAAATGCCTGTCTTGCACTAGCTCTTATTGCATAATCATGTTGGAAAAGTCATGCGCAGTTAGTTCTTCATCTGTGTAAAGAAAGAAATTTTTTTTTTCGCTAGATAAGACCCTTATTCCTTGGCTGGGATCCTTTGAAGCTGCATGAAACTGCAATTCGGACCTTCAACCAATTGATACCCATTGAAGTCCACTATATGGAGAAAAATCCTGGAATGTATTCCCCCAAAACTTCTTTTTTTCTTTTGTCTGAAGAAAGAAAGACATGAATATCTTGGATGACATAGAAATTGAATAAAAACACAGGCTACATATTAGTTAAAATTATATTGGTTCTTTAAACTAAAAACAACGGGAAATGTCAAGAGAGGTTAAGTGAGGAGAGGTGAGGAGCATTAACAATTATCAAGAAAATGTTGGCAATTGTAGCAGTCTGGCTTTGAGTTAATAAATTACATGTCAGCGGGAGATGTTGTGCATTATTACAGAAATGGAATCTAGAAGTGTGTTGAGGGTTTAAAAGCAGTCAGAAGGTTAATTCAAAATGAGCTGTCTGCTTTAATACATCAAGGAACGTAGCCAGCAAGAAAGAAAATGTATACGGTGAAAATGATGAAACAAAAATGGTTAAAAGCAAAATCCAGCTAGGCTTTTAGTGTAGAGGGTTTGCTAGGTCAAATGGATCCAAACCAAAATGATCTGTTGCCTGGCACTTTGCACCAAAGAAATGAACAAAAACAGATTAGGGAGAAAATGCGGAAGACAATTCATATTTGAAGGCTTATTTAAAATATTTGCCACTCACTCCTAAAAATAACTTTAAAAAGGTTCTTTATTGGCATCTACAGTTCCATGAACACTTTTTTAAACATTCAAAGAATGTTTCCTTTGCACAAAAGGTTCTGTATAGTGGAAAAAATAGATTAGTAAAATTCAAACTAAGAAAAAAGCTTTTTAAAGATCTGTTCAATGAAAGATTTTAGGGGGAACTCTTCTTTCTCATCTATGGCATCTTGAACCTTTATTTTTAAGAGAACCAGGCCTGATTTGAAAAACCATGATAATATTAACCACAAAGAATTAGTGAAGTACAACCAAATAAACAATTAAAAAATACAATTGTTCAAGTTTACTAGCCTGGTCAATTAGACTGGCTCACTGACCATGCACAGAAAGAATAAACACACAGCTGACCTGTCAAACTGTTCAACCAGAACCAAACAACTTGCTGATTCAAACTGGCAACTTGCCTTCTACAATTAAAGGTCTAAATTCAACCAAATGTTAACAGACTGAAGTGATGAACACTTGACAGATCTGTCAGAATTAGAAGAGCGACAAGTACGTCAACAAGAGACTAAGAGAGGAGAAAATAGAAAAATGAATCGCAACCTCCTCATCAAAATGAGGTGTCATTTTTTACATTTTGCCAGAAAAAGCATGAATCAGAATATAAAACGTCTCAGAGGAAATTTTTCTTTAAAGGGGTCATCGGATGTCCATTTTCCACAAGCTGATATGATTCTTTAGTGTCTTAATGAAAAGTCTATACTATACTTTTGTTAAAAATTCTCCGTGGTAGTATAAAACAACACCTTTTTTACCTTGTCAAAATCAGCTCTGCAAAAATCATCCCATTCTGAAGGATTGTTCCTTTAAATGCAAATAAGCTCTGCTTGCCCCACCCATCTCTTTTCTCTGTGGAGTGACGAACCTGTTTACTTTAGCCAGATTTAACCGTGTTTACCTGCTAAACTTGCTAACCAGCACTTTATTAGGAAATGCAATCGCAAAGATTCATACAAAAAACCCTTATACTCACTTCTGCTGTAAGTGAAGCTGGATCACGAATGATTTGCGCAAACATAGATGCATTTATGTAGATGCGTCCCTTCACAAACAAACGTAATCCACTGCATCTTCAGCGGCTCAGATGTCGGGAGTAAATGACGACCACTATGTTCATTATTACATCCAGCAACACAACACCTCAGTCGCTCAATTTGGAGATATTCTTGTCTAACTTACATCCCTGTTCCTGAAACAATGGAGGTCGGACTGTTACAGCTGATCTGAGGTAAGACGCTCATGTCAATCAACTATCATGGGAGCGGCCTCTGTCGGTGTGACGCCACATTGAGAATGGCTCGATTTGAAAAAGGGGATATTATTTTTAAAGATTAATTAAAAACCACTGCATGGATTTTTATCATTATAGGGTAGATTGGTACATAAACTGCCAACACACATTAATGTTCAAACAACATGTAAAGTGAACTTAGCATCCGATGACCCCTTTAAGATGTTTGTAACTTAGCTTGATTAGAAAAATGAAAACATTTTTACTAAAGACATGGACCATCTGGTATACAATATATCTACTTTTGTGTTCCACACCAAAAAAAAAAAAAAGAGTCATCCAAGTTCTCAAACTAAAGCCAGTGCGTCTGAGAACAGAGATGCATTTGAAGTTCTGTTTGGAACTGTATCTGACACATAGTTCTTTCTGTTTCTTCCCCACAGATGGGCAATGTGTCAAAAACAGCCCTGTTCGTCTCTACAATCTCCAGACAGCACGACATCCTCATGGGATCACTTTATTCAGTGTTCTGTGAGTCCACAACCGCCGTAACATTCTTCAAATGTGGTTTAATCAGAGCAGGACAACACCCCAATGACTTTGTATACTTTTATTCTTTATGAATAATTCAGAGGTGAAATGGTTCACCTGTCATTAACCTCCTTCTGCTGCTTACCCTGCTTTTGTCCACCCTGGCCAAATTGTCTGGAGGATGATCAAACTTATCTTCTAAAAATCTATTTTCCTGAGATCTACACAGATATAATTACTTTTGGGAAAAAGAATGGGATGGCGCCATAGAAAATAAAAATGAGACTAAAACAGATTAAGTGTTATGGCATTCTGCCATCAAATATTTTTGTATGACCACCAAACTGCATATTTGAACACTGTCCCTGTCAAATGTGTACACTGTTGCTATGCCTTTTGTAGCAATTTCTGTGCTCATATAATAAACTTAATTTAATACTAATATTTACTTTATTATTAATTTAAATTAACATTTCATTTTGCAATAAAGAACTACTGTCTGTAAATAATTCGCTGAATCATTTATTCAGCAAACTGCTAACTGCTGCAAGCGGAATCAGATGAATTCACAAATGAATCACTGCGTGTGAACTGTTAGTTAACCAATGAAAAGAATCAATTCAAAAAATGATTCACTATTAAATACAGATTTTTTATAGAATTATTTTTGTCCACCATTACACAGGATGTTTTCTGTCTTGAGATCACTTGGTATGTACTGTATGTGTGCGATCATTCTGCTCTGCTCGATATTAACGTTTCTTCAAAAGTGAGAACTTTAATTATAACTCCGATGCGACTGACAAATTGCATGGATTATTGAAGCTCATCGGTTGATCCAACTTAAGTCTGTTAAAATAAAGTAAAGATCATTGTTATTCTAGACTACTTGCGACAGCATACCTGGCAGGGTTCGTTTAGCATTTCTAAGCTCTAGGATCAAATGGTGTCTTCGTGTGACAGGTTTCTCGGTGACGGGATGGAGATGTCACACTGTCAGGGGCACATCTTCAGTACAGCTTTACAAATTCAGTAGCTACTTTGATGAAAAGATAAATAGACCAGAGTGGATGGATAGATCTTTTTTTCTCACCCAGGTGTCTTGTCGCTCCTGGGAAATGGCATGCTGTTGTTTGTAGCCTACCGTAAGAGGTCATCTCTGAAGCCTGCAGAGTTTTTCGTCGTGAACCTGTCTGTGAGTGATCTAGGGATGACCCTGTCTCTGTTTCCTCTGGCCATCCCATCTGCTCTAGCACACAGGTGAGATCCTGCTTCAAACGGTTCTTCACTCTAACAGAGACCAAAAAAAAGAAAAACCCACATTGTAGGGTTGAGAAGTCTAATTCATTTTAGTGAAACATTTTGTTCAAAAATAAAGGTTAAAAAGTGTTCCAATGATGTGCAACACTTATGTTTTCAACGTTTTAGGACATTTTTGATGTATTTGGTGCTAAATAAATGCTAAAATTTCAGAATTTTAAAAAATAGGTAGACAAAAAGATATTTTTACCTTAATTAGTGTTAATATAGTTAGCTTATCATTGTTAGTAGCTTGTGGCTATAGCTCAGCAAGCTACAGTTTCAAAGCTTCACCACTCTCTCATTCTCACAAATGACTGATACTGTTTGATGTATTTTTCAGTGAAGTATCATGGTTCTAAAGTAAAAATAAAGGGGTATTTCAGAGTTCAGCAAAAACAGTAAAATGATCTCTCTCTTTTCTCTGTAGGTGGTTGTTTGGGGAGGTAACTTGTCTCTGCTATGCTGTGTGCGGGGTTTTATTTGGCTTATGCAGCCTAACAAACCTGACTGCTTTGTCGTCAGTATGCTGCCTCAAAGTCTGCCTCCCAAATTACGGTATAAAGCTCTTTTGTCACCCTTTACCCGAAACAGTATTTTATAAAGCATTACAAAGTGCTACTGTTTACTTAAGCAATATTTTAAATATAAGTATGGTATAATGATAAAATTAATCTCTTGGTAAAACGCCACCTACCAAAACACATGAATAAACATTTTGATTTTGTTACTCATAAATTTGTTTTGGTGGTTTATGTGAGAAATATTTTACATATAAAACACTATGAGGAATTCTGAAGACAAAAAATAATAAATCGATTAAAAAGAAGCATTTTCTGCAAATCCAGGTAATTTACCATAGAAATATGATGTTTCTTAACGTTTATGACTGTTATAGTGCCAGCTGTGGTCCGATGTCCCTAAAATGTTGCATGCTTGTTTAGAATCACCTATCGCATGTGTTCACCAGGTCTCGTTTAGGCTTTATAGGCTTTTAACTTTCTTAGTGAAAAACTAGTTTGAAAAAGTAGTTTTTTTTTTTTTTTTACATCTTCTCAATCATTTAACAAACGATTTGATTGATAGCAGTTGTATAGAGGCAAAGTTGTTTGGAATGAGGAGTCTATTGTATGATATGAATATCATATCACCCCCCCCACACACACACAGACACATACTGTCTGATTTCTTTAAAATTACTCACAAACCTTTGGGGCCGTGAGTCAAACAGACCCACCGAGTTTCGTTCCGATCGCCCTCCATTAACCTTGTCTAATAGGTGCTCAAACTTCGTCGGCCAATGGCGGCCATGTTTTTTCAGATATGCAAATGTCGGTAAGACAAAAGGTTGCATAGTTGTAGCCATTTTTATATTTTTTCCCTTATATAGTGCCACCATGCTCCACGACTTTTTTCCACATGACCTCAGACTGAGCTGTTACATATGTGTTCAGAGTTTGACGAAGATATCTCATTCCGTTCAAAAGTTATCGCTGTTTTAGTAAAAGTGTCCCTTTGTGACGATGAGTCAAAAGTTCAACTTTTTTTGGATAATGACTGATATTCATTCTCCAGAGAATGTTCCTGCACTGATTTGGTTCCGATAAGGTGAAAAACAAACATAGGATTTTAGAAAATCCTAAATACAATCAAATTCGAGACACATTTTTTCCCAGTCTGAGCCAAGGATTCCAGTCTCTACGGCTTACTGTTTGGTCTGGCCATTCAGTTCTACGCGGAGATTGCTGATCCATGATCATTCGAACACTTAAAACAGTATTGCAACTCTGAATAAAATTACTGGCCCACTTTTGTGTAACTCTATTTACATGTCAACGGCAATTTTTACTCAGATTTGGTTTTACTCATTTTTGGTTCCTGCGTCTGAATCCTGGATAACTAGTCCTAGACAAGGTAAATATGCATTTCTAGGCTTCTTCTAGATTCAAATATTAACATAGTCCAAACTAATACTGTTCTCCTGAATGTGAGGTTTTTGGGAATCAAGTCTAATCTCAAACAGCGGAATCAGGTCTGAGTGTTTTGGACTGTTAGCACCGTGTTCTGTCTGAAGATTCTGAAAACTGTCACATTCAGTTCACTGTGAAATAAAAAAGACCCTCTGGCTTAAATACACAAGAAGGAGAGTTTAAAACAAATGCAAAGAGACACAAAAATGAAGAAAGATGAAAAAGATAAAAGAGGACATGTGGAACAAAACCAAACATGTAGAGAAAATTAGACAAAATAGGAGAGACAGAGTGATGAAACAAATGAAGCTAAGAAAGAAAGAAAGCGAGCAGATAATGAGCACACATTTAAGGGTTGCCGGAGCTTGAAACACCAGCTCATTTCTTCTTTCTGTCTCTGTGGGATATGAAATTAAAATAACTCCAACTGTTCAGACCTATGTCAGGAGGATCATACAGCCGAACCAATTAGTCACCTTCACCAGTCAGACCATTTCTTCATAAAAATATTTATTCATGCGGTCCTTGTTTCCACAGGTAACAAATTCTCATCCAGCCATGCTTGTGTGATGGTGGCTGGGGTTTGGTGTTACGCATCTATCTTTGCTGTGGGACCTTTGGCCCGCTGGGGAAGCTTTGGACCAGAACCGTACGGAACCGCCTGCTGCATAAACTGGTATGACCACAAACATTTTAGCATTCATATATGAAATTTACTGAAACAGATTCTGCAATCATGCTTTTTTCATATTGTATGTTCCAAGGTACACTCCATACCATGATGCCCTTGCCATGTCTTACATCATCAGTCTCTTTATCTTTTGTTACATCGTCCCTTGTACCATCATCATCCTCTCTTACACCTTCATCCTGCTCACAGTGAGGGGCTCTCGCCAAGCCGTTCAGCAGCACGTCTCACCACAAACCAAAGTGGCCAACGCACACACTCTTATTGTCAAGGTAAGTAACCTTCATAGGTTCGTTGTTGTGTTTACAATGACCTTTATATAGCAAAAAAGCTGTTTGTTTTAATACAAATCAACCCCTAGGACATAAAAGTGTGCAAAAACACATGCGGTGTCCACACTATCACACTGTGCAAATACACTGTATTTTATTGCCCTGTGGCGCAGACAGCAGGAACGTGATACTCTTGCTGAGTATGTACCTAATGTCCCTCAAAAAGTAATGCTGATTACCCATCCTCTGTCCTCTGGACAAGGACTGGCTGTACCTTTGGCTGTCCCAGCCTTATTTTTCAAACTGTGTCATGAAGCCCTGGTATACTGTACCCGTATGCAACTATGCTGTTGGCAGTGAAAGCTGCACTGTTGAATATGCTGGTGCTAAATGTTGATTATTGAGTCACAAAAATGTCCCCTCAAAATATATGGCAGCTTGACCTATTCATATTGAATAGTATACCATTTAAAGGTTTGGGTGAATGTTTTCTGAATTTGATTTCAGGATTCTTTGATGAATAGAACTTTCAAAAAATCAGCATTTATTTAAATAGAAGTTTTTGTAACATAAATGTATAAATGAAGAGTTCAGATGCAAAACCAGCTAAAAGCCATATTGGTCAAAAATGAGATAATGATACTGAATGAATGCTTTCGACACATATTACACGTCCGTCAAATAATTTTTCTTCAAACTCGCTAAAATACCAGCCTCAGCCCAATCAGAAATACCAGTACTTACATAGAAACCTATACATCTGAGCCTGATAAAAATGCATTTTTTAAGGAAAGACGTCAGATGGATTTAGCTGGTTTTGCATCTGAACTCTTCAAATGCTCATGACATCAAATGTCTTCACTACATAAAAACGACTTTCTTACTTTGGCCACATTCACACAGCAGAAGAATACGGTTGTCAGTCCTGTATTTGAGTCCTTAATATGGTTACGTTCACACACAGTATGGTTATTTACGGTCATGACAGCTGCATTCTGTAACCGAACTCACACCTAAATCAATCTATAATTAGGGTGTCATGTCCATGGACTCTATTATCAATTTTACTAACTTTTCACTTTAAACAATGATCACTTTTATATCAGGGGACACTTCTAATTCATTTAATACAAAAATCCAACAGATACCCATCTTGTATCTTGCAAAAATGGCATATTCTATACTGGAATTAGCTATTTTTGTGCTGTCGAATTTGATAAATTTGAGGTTTTGCTCTTCAGATTAGCTCTGAAATACATGTTTCTGTATATATTTCTTATAAATATCTGTCCAAAATAATCATTAAATTATGAGAAAGGTGTTTTAAAAAATATTTTGCTCATGCATCTACACTAAATCATCCATTTTGTGTATGTCTGAAAAATTAGTGTCAACCGTGTTACTCCTTATAAAACCCCCTATAAATTAGCAATGGTTTGTTCCAAAGTCACAAAGTCCAATATCAGGTGATGCAATATCCTTTTTTGGAGGGAAATTTGAAGAGAGTGTGGTAAATTATAACTTTTCCACTTCAATAATTTATCTGTGTTACTGTCTGCACATAGAGTAGATTAATTGACTGTCAACTGTGTTATCAGCATATTCTGGTGAACTTGCGTCACGTTATATTTATAAATATGTAGAGAAAGAATTTAAAAACATAAGTTAATCAAGGTCATGTACTAGCTAGTCCAAGGTCAGCAGCCAAGGCCCAAAAATGGCCGAAATGTCAACTATGATACCCATCAGCTGTAACACAGTTGACAAGGATTAACACAGTTGAGAAAGTTGGCAATTTAGTATCAATTTATGCTCACACTGAGTGTTGTTGATTAAAAAAAATATTCACAAACTATTGTCATTACACAGAAATTACATAGGAATTGCCTAAAACCATGATTTGGAATTACAATGGATAAACTTAACTGATCTAATCACGGCCACACTTTCTATGAACTCAGTATCCATAATATTATATACTCATTATATTCACATTTACCAAGGGTTATCATGTCAGACAGTGTTAAGACTTTAATTTTATGTACGTCGCTATCTTTGATATTACTTTGGTCACTGTTGCTATGGTTTCTGGTTAGGAATACGGCTTGACTCCCGTTGCACGTTTATACAGACAGTATTCGAGACACTTGTGTAAGTTGCTGTGTGAACGTCACATTTCAAGACTCAAACCTAAGTAAATGCAGCTGTCAATCCCAAAAACGGACAGTATGAACGTAGTTCTTAGGATTTTTATCTTGTTTTCCATTACAGATGTCTAAAAATTCTTAAATTAATATACATTTACTTGTGAAGGAGAATGGCTTAAAAAGATTGTTCACCCAAAAATGAAAAATCTGTCATTAATTACACTCATATTTCATACCTGTAAGACATGAATGCACGCCAAAGACTGACACAGAAGAGAAGAAATGTTGGATGAAGCTTGTGCACAAAAAATATTTTCGTAGCTTCATAACATTATGGTTGAAATACTACTGTCACATTAACTATTTTAACAATATCCTTACTACCTCTCTGGGCCTTGAACGTGTCAGTTGCTGTCTATGCAGGGTAAGAAAGCTCTTGGATTTCATGAAAAAGTTCTTAATTTGTGATCCACATTAAAGGTCTCATATTTTTGGAATGACATGAGGGTGAGTAATTAACGACAGAATTTTCATTTTTGGTGAACCACCCCTTTAAGATAAAATCATTTTTATCAGTGTTTACTGTCACTTTTGATCAATTTGACGCATTCCTGAAGCAAGTCTGTGTGTGAGAGAGAGAATATGGGTTACAAGGTCAAAATATGATCTTAAAACATTTGATAACAAATCATTCTATCTAATTGCATGTTTTCTTTCTAGCTCTCAGTGGCTGTATGTATTGGCTTCCTTACGGCTTGGAGCCCGTATGCCATCGTTGCCATGTGGGCTGCGTTCAGCGCCAATGAGCAGGTCCCACCCACTGCTTTTGCACTGGCAGCCATCCTGGCCAAATCCTCCACCATTTACAACCCTATGGTTTATCTTCTCTTCAAACCCAACTTTCGCAAATCACTGAGTAAGGATACTCAAACCATCCGCCACAGGATTTGTTTGAACCATAGTAAAGCCAGTCCCACACCAGGAACAAAGGATGGGCAGGTGCAAAACTTTCAGCAGTGCAACAATAAGGATGCCAGCACCTCTACACCCTTTTCCAGTGGACAGGCAGAGAGTTATGGTGCATGTCATGTCTATGCAGAAGCGGAGCCACGTTTTCAACAAATAAGCCCTCAGAGAACTGCGCGTATTCTGGAAGGGAACATTCAGAGTGAAATACCAGTGAGACAACTGACTGACAGAATGCAAAACAACCTTCTCTGAGAGATACTCAAGAAAGAAAGCATGCATGAAATGTAAGGTAGGAGAGGATGATGTAACGTGTAATAATCACAGATGTCCTCAGATGCCCAAATGCAAGGAAAAAAAAAAGAGGAGTAAGAAAAAGAAAATCTCACTGTTATCTTTGGATTTGTATTGATCCTCGGAACTTCCTGCCGATTTCACCAATGTTTACTAAACCAAATCCACTTCTTTTTAAGATGTATAAAGCATATTTCCTTAATGGCAGTTCAAACAGAACGTCATGCTTTTAAATTGTTTTCTATGTCAACTTGCATAACATATTCTGCATAAGCAGACTTAATTGTTTGAACAAACTTAAAAAAAATAAAATAAAATATGATATGTGATTTATTAACTGATGAATAAAGTTCAATGTGGAGTAAGTCCAGTTAGATGTCGATTACAAAAAACAATTCAAGTTTAACCCCACAAACTGTTCCAGATTCATACATGGTTTACGATGATAAGCAATGTCAGATCACTGTGTGAACAAAGACTGACATCTGCTGGCTGAATCGGAGTATTACAATTGAAAAGAAAAAAAATCTTTTTGTGTTTAGTATTGATACAATTACATATAGCCAGTATTGTCAATCTCACTGTAATAGTAACACAAACTAACAGTTGATAGCACACATACATCACAGAGACGTCTATTCGACATCTGCATTTACATCTAGAAGGCGTATTTTTTAGTGTTTGCTCACCTGCAATACATCTATAGGACTTTTCCTATCAGATGTCAAAGAAACATCTATTAGATGTTTTTAAGATGTTTATGATTTAGAATGTATGTAAAACTGACATCTGAAAGATGCCTGTCAGATGTTTGTACATAGCAAAGGCTTTCCAGATCAAGAGATCTTTAACAGACATCTTGCAGACATATGTGTGCGATCTGGGATACCAACGCAAACTACATATTTTTTACTTTGTTTGTTCCCAAATAAACGGCACCCACTCCCAGCACACGTGATTTCATTTAAGGGCTAGTTCGTACAAAAATAAAATGACTTTATTTAACAATAATTAAGTACCACAGTGCACTCTCATCGTTTTAAAGGAGAACTCCACTTCCAGAACAACAGTTTACAAATAATTTACTCACCCCCTTGTCATTCAAGATGTTCATGTCTGTCTGTCTTCAGTCGTAAAGAAATTATGGTTTTTGAGGAAAGCATTTCAGGATTTTTCTCCATATAATGGACTTGATTGGTGCCCCTATTTTGAACTTCCAAAATGTAGTTTAAATGCAGCTTCAAAGGACTCTAAACAGTCCCAGCCGAGGAAGAAGGGTCTTATCTAGTGAAACGATCTGTCATTTTTTTTTCGAAAAATCGAAATTTGTATACTTTTTAAGCACAAAGCTCATGTAGCACAGGCTCTGGGATGCGCGTCCACGGTGCTACAAATTAGTGATGGGTCGTTTCTTGAGCGATTCGCTCATTTTGAACGAATCTTTAATGTGACTCAGGAAGAATGAGTCGTTCGTTCATCTTATGGGGCTGTCACGTGATGAACAAATGACTCAAACCCGAAAACTTGTCAGATAAGAGGTGAGATGAGCTAATCATAGACCCAGGTAAACAATTAATTAATCTTTTCTGTTTCTTATAGCATTATAGTTTGTCTTGTTTGTAGTGTAATCAACGTTTGTGTAAGCAGTAGATGTGTTAGGGAAGTAACACGTAACATTTTAATTACATTTTGCTAAAATAAATGAAATTACTAGAAAAAATATTTGTTCATTTTGCCGAACGAGACTCAAAGGTCCGAGTCGGTAAAATGATCCAAACTTCCCATCACTACTACGAATCACGTCTAAGTTCATCGTCTGTGTACTCCGGCTAAAAAAGGTAGAGTATGGCGAAAAACTCCATCTTATTTTCTCCTACAACTTCAGAATCGTCCGACATCGTCGTACCTTTTTGTTTGTAAACAGCGTTTGACTTACTTGCACTTTCTTAGTCTTTGCGTGTTCGCTTTGTAAACACTGGGTCTGTAGTTCCGCCTACGTTCGCGTGACCTTTCGACACGATTCAATAGTACATGAACGCGCATCCCAGAACCTGTCCTACACAAGCTTTTGTGCTTAAAAAGTATACAAATTTTATTTTTCGAAAAAAAATGACCGATCGTTTCACTCGATAAGACCCTTCTTCCTCAGCTGGAATCGTTTAGAGCCCTTTGAAGCTGCATTTAAACTACATTTTGGAAGTTCAAAATCAGGGCACCAATCAAGTCCATTATATGAAGAAAAATCCTGAAATGCTTTCCTCAAAAAACATAGTTTCTTTATGACTAAAGACAGAAAGACAAGAACATCTCGGATGACAAGGGGGTGAGTACATTATTTGTAAATTGTTGTTCTGGAAGTGGACTTCTCCTTTAACATTATTCTCGTGAAAGTGCAGCATAGACTGGAAAATAAATTGTTGAATAAAGTCATTATTTTTGTTTTCTTTTTGCACAAAAATATTCTCATAGCTTCAAAAAATTAAAATTGAATCACAGATGTCACAAGGACTATTTTATCGATGTCCTTACTACCTTTCTGGGCCTTGAACGTTGTAGTTGCATTGCCGTCTATGCAGGGTCAGAGATTTCGGATTTCATCAAAAATATCTTCATTTGTGTTCTGAAGATGAACAAAGGTCTTACGGGTTTGAAATGACATAAGGGTGAGTAATTAATGACAGAATTTTCATCTTTGGGTGAATTGTCTCTTTAAAGGATAAAAGCACTTAATCTGAATGGAAAATGCAGTAAAATACCAGCGGTTGATGAGGGTGATTGGATGCATCTAAACAAATGCACTTTTCAGTGAGCTGCACTGGAGCTTGCGATTAGTAGTGTAATGAGCAAGTTCTACCTATATGGGTCACTACACCCTTAAAAACAGAGGGAGGCGGGAAAAAGACATCAGGAAATAGCTCAGTGAAATAGCCTTGAGGCACCCCATATTCAAAGAAAGCACATAGAAAGAGACAGACTTTACTTTTAGATCAAATATCTAACAGATCTGTTCATGAGAAATGACAGAGTTACATGCAAAGCCATGAAAACAATCCAAATTCTGACTACAGTTAGATGTTTGACTAGGAGATGTGTTATGACGAAAATAACTAAATTTAGTCAGGCTAAACTACTCCCTTCACTGGCATCTGTTAACTCTATTGTTCAATTAGTTCTCTCCTCAGGCCTTGACTCAGTGAGATACAATTCAATAGATACAATCACACTAGCGCTTTACAGCAGTGCACTGTGCTCAATCTAACACTCAGTGAACGTTTGCTTGGAGGGATGTAAGAGTCGATATCTAAAACAGAGGCTTTTAAAGCCAACCGAGAGGGTTTTCAGGGCATTTATTTTGTGTTGATGAGTTCTGGAAACTGTTCAAAATTCAACCAGATTTTATCTGTAGGTTTCAGTGGGGAGAATGACAGTGAGGCTAGCTTTAATACACCACTAATATGCCTGGAGTCTCATGTAAATGTACATGATGAATGAAACGATGCTACATTGTCCTGTTCCTCTGCTTATAGGCGTTGCCCTGTTTAACTTGTTTACATTGTTGTTGCGGCTGCCTTTCTATGTGTTCATTTATCTTAGTTTATGTCTTTCTGTGAATTAGCTTAGTAAGGACTGACTCGGAAGGATCAATACACATAATTCAATTTAAAGTGATTTACAACATGAGTCTGTTAGCACAGCAATAAATTAACTTGGATAAAGTTAATGTTTTTCAAGGCACATCTTCAGATCTAATCAGTTCTGCCTAATTATGTGTCAGTGCTTTTGTGACCAGGTTTAGGATTTTCTCATACACTTTCTCTTCTCTATCTATAGAGTGTTTTCACGACGCGTCATCAATCGGCCATATTGGCGGCACTGAACATAAACAATGCCACTGAACCAAACAAAACTCACATATTTTGCTGATTATTGCTGCTGAAAATGACCGTTTGTTGTCATGTTTTGGGCTGTACTAATCTGTCGGACCAGGAAAAGCATTTGGAGTACTATAGACTGCCAAAAGTTATAATGAATCAAGAAGAGTGCAAAAATCTGTTGGAGGAACAAAATGCATTTGTGGTTGGCCACACTGAACCAGGATTTCCAGGGCAAGAATCTTCTCAAAATTTGTGTTTGTTCTTATCATTTCCAGTCAGGTAGGTGAAATATTAAGCTAATATCTTAATTAATACTGCTCGTACATATCTTTACCACTTATTAACTTTAGTTTGTCAAAATATTGCACCCTTTCCTGCTTACTAAGTCCTTCTCTATATGATTTAGCAGCTTCCACACATTTTTTACGTGGTTTAGACAGCATTAATTAGCATTAACTCTGCAATCCATGCTGTTGTTTACATCCGAATATTGCCAATATCGCCACACATCCGGGTGAAGGACCAAATCATGATGTAAGTGCAAACCCTCTATATATTTTAGTGAATTCATGACTGACAACCCTTTCATAATTTGAGAACAGACTCCTGGGTGGGACAACATACAGTTCTCTGAGGCAATTCAAAAGAAACTCAAAACAAGATTCATATATACAATGATCTCAGCGAGGTATTGTTTCCAGATGTAGAAGAAGATG